>SEMN01000077.1:0-1202500 GCA_005408345.1 Macquaria australasica
CTTTCTACACAACAACAAACTGTTTGAGGATTTTCAGTCAGGATTTAGAGTGCATCATAGCACAGAGACAGCACTGGTGAAAGTTACAAATGACCTTCTAATTGCATCCGACAAAGGACTTGTCTCTGTACTTGTCTTACTAGATCTTAGTGCTGCATTCGATACCATTGACCATCACATTCTATTACAGAGACTAGAACATTTTATTGGCATTAAAAGGTACTGCACTAAGCTGGTTTAAATCCTATTTATCAGATCGATATCAGTTTGTACACGTTAATGATGAATCCTCTATGCACGCCAAAGTTAGTCACGGAGTTCCACAAGGTTCTGTGCTTGGACCAATTCTATTTACCTTGTATATGCTTCCTTTAGGCATTATTATTAGGAAGCACTCCATAAATTTTCATTGTTATGCAGATGATACCCAATTGTATTTATCGATCAAGCCAGATGAAACAAATCAATTAGCTAAACTTCAAGCATGCCTTAGGACGCAAAGGCCTGGATGACCTGCAATTTCGATGTTAAACTCAGAGACAAAGCCGAAGTTATTGGCACTTGGCCCCGAACACCTTGAAACACATTATCTAAAGATATAGTTTCTCTAGATGGCATTGCCCTGGCCTCAGCGAAACCGTAAGGAATCTTGGAGTTATCTTTGATCAGGATATGTCCTTTAACTCCCAAATAAAACAAACTTCAAGAACCGCCTTTTTTCATTTACGTAACATTGCAAAAATCAGGCACATCCTATCTCAAAAAGATGCAGAAAAACTAGTCCATGCATTTGTTACGTCTAGGCTGGACTATTGCAACTCTCTATTATCAGGCTGCCCCAATAAATCCCTTAAGACTCTCCAGCTGATTCAGAATCCTGCAGCTTACGTTTACTGACTAAAGAACCAAGAAAAAGAGAACATATTTCTCAAATATTAGCTTCTCTACTCTGGCTCCCTGTAAAATCCAGAATAGAATTTAAAATCCTTCTCCTCACCTTCAAAGCCCTAAATGGTCAGGCACCATCATATCTTAAAGAGCTCATAGTACCCTATTACCCCACTAGAGCACTGCGCTCCCAGAATGCAGGGTTCCTTGTGGTTCCTAGAGTCTCTAAAGTAGAATGGGAGCCAGAGCCTTCAGCTATCAAGCTCCTCTCCTGTGGAACCAGATCCCAGTTTGTGTACGGGAGGCGGACAACCTCCTCACATTTAAGAGTAGGCTTAAGACTTTCCTCTTTAATAAAGCTTATAGTAGGACTGACTCAGGTGACCCCTGAGCCCCCCCTTAGTTATGCTGATATAGGCCTAGACTGCCAGGGGACTTCCTATGATGCACTGAGCTCCTCTCTCCTCCTCTTCCTCTCCATCTGTACACCCTCATATCCCATCAATGCTTGTTATTAATTCAACTTCTTCCCGTAGTTGTGTGCTTTCTCTCCTCTCTCTCTCTCTCCCCTTCTGTTGCTTTCTGCAGGTATTTCTGCCTCCGGAGCTGTGGGGTCTGGGTCTGTGGTTGCTGCCGCCTGCTGCCCCCGTGCTCCTGCTCTGCACCCGCTGCTGCTATTGCTGTTGCTGCTCTTGTTATTAGTATTGTTATTATAATGTTGCTCTTAGTGTTGTTTCTGTTGGTGTTAACATCAATTCCATTACCATATCTATTGCCTTACATCCCTATGTGGAACTGTATTGTGCTGCTGTATGTTCTCTTTCCTCCTGCTCTCTCTCTCCCGCTCCCCCCCTTCCCCTTCAACCCAACCGGTCGAGGCAGATGACCGCCCACCTTGAGCCTGGTTCTGCTCGAGGTTTCTACCTGTTAAAAGGGAGTTTTTCCTTGCCACTGTCGCATAGTGCTTGCTCATGGTGGGAACTGTTGGGTCTCTGTAAATATAAAGAGTCAGTCTAGACCTGCTCTATTCGAAAAAGTGCCCTGAGATAACTTTGTTATGATATGGCGCTATATAAATAAAACTGAATTGAATTGAATTGAATCATAATCTCTTGGGCACACCAACATGTCATGCCTGTCCAAATCTCTATCTGGTGTTCAGTGAACAATGAACCATAAGAACCTAGAACCCATTAATACCATCTTTCCAAGCCACTGCTGATTTTCATTTTGACACCCACACACGTGTGTTTTAGTTTATGAAATTATGGCTTGCTGTTCATCGATCCGTCTCATCCTTGTCCGACTCGGTCCTGGTTTTGGATCGACTGCTGTCTGAGCTCCAAACTTAAGAAGCATTTTCTGCCTCCACAGTTAATCCTTGATGATACATTGAAACACTGTCTACATTTCAAACTCAAAATATCATCATACATTTCTATTTGTCATATTAATGACCCCTATAACTTAGGTCAAATATTAGTGGACCTATTGTTGGCTGTAAATATTCAGTATCACCATAACCTGAGCTTCAGGTTCACGTTGTATGTTACTCTTTGTAAGTCTTTAAAAACGTGTTTTTCCGACATACTGTGAAACACGCATACACTTTGCCCTCTATTTTTTCTCGCTCATAAATGGCTACTGCTAATGGCTAAAAAATGGCTTTTCTGATGGCTGTTGTTGCTGAAGATCATAAGATTGGTGAAGGCCATTTGTCTAAGTATGACACCCAAGAATACAAAGTCACTTCTTGAGAAAGTTCTTTCAAAGTTGTCCCCCCTCCCCCAAATTTATATGCATACATTTAAGAAGTATTGTTTGTTAGAAGTATTGAGATCTTTTACTTAAATAAAGGTAGCTATAGCACAGTACAATAATATTCCATTAACAGTAAAAGTCTTGCATTCAACATTTTATTTAAGTAACATTACATAAGGGGGTTATGTTCATTATATATTGTAATATTATTAGTGATGCAAAGGTAGCATTTTAATTTTGTACAGGTAAAGCTAATTTTATATATATTATATATATATATATATATATTACAATTTGGGTATGTTATTTAATCTATAACAGTGCATAATATTTTACAAACTGATAATATTTTTTACATGTACAATCTTAATCTGAAAGGTAACCAGTAACTATTGTAGTGGAGTATAAGTATTAAGTATCATAAAATGGAAATTGTCAAGTAAAATACAAAGACATCTAAACTTTACTTTGCAGTTTTTATTTTGAAATTTGTCAAATCTTATTAAAATAAAGATTATCTACTTTTATTTCTTACGATATTTGCTTTCCTTTGGCTAAATAAAGCAACTGAAAGGTAAAAATGAAAGTCAGAAGATTAGCTAGTCAGCTATCAGCTATTATGTGAGATGTCACAGAGAATGTCAATATATAAGAACACAAATGTCTGAATGGATAGTAGAGGCCCACAGCTTGCTGTGGTTTGGGAAATCTAAGGCCAAGACAGGTGGGTTGTGGTAGTGGTAGGTCAGCTTGTTGCTGTGAGAGCATGTTTCATTTTCAGCTACATTTCTCCTGCAGGTGTTCAGCTGCACAAGCAGCATATCAGCAGATGGTGACCTGGAGTGAGACTCTTGCACCTACAGTCCTTACTAGTGGATGCCTGTAATGAGACAGATCAGATCAGTGAATGGAAACATATTGTATTCTACCATACGTCACTCTGGATAAAAGTGGCATCAACATGCATGACATGTAACGTTAAATGTAGGGATGGATAAATAGATGTGTTTTTACCACCAGCCTTTGTCATATAATACTCCATGTTCTAAATGTTCTAAAATTGCATTCTCATTACAGTGGTTTATTATCTCTCTATCACGTGTGCTAAATAACACCTTGCAATAATGCACCTTTGCAATAATTTATTATGCATCATATGTGTGATTCAAAAAGGTATGTGTGGTGGTGGGGCGTGGTTGGAGCGTGGCTGCAGAGAGGGAGAAGTGGGGGAGTGGCTCTGGAGCTCGGGGCGGGTCGCCCGGGGAGGCACAGGTGCAGCGCATCAGGGGTTGATGTGGGCTCTTCTTAAGCAGTAGCAGCCCTGAGGACGGGAGTGCAGTTGGGCTGGATAAACGACACGACGACACGCCGGACGGAGGACCACAGCCGTGGGAGTGCGCGGGTGGAGCAAGAGAGAGAGCCCGGGCAGATAAGCGTCAATAAAGAAACCTACGGGTTATACCCGAGACCAGTGTGTGTGTGCGTCTCTGTTGGCGGGCCCAGGGGAGGGTAGCAGTGGGTACGCTACATTGGCGCCCAACGTGGGGCCTAAGCCAACAGAGACATGTCAGAGCCTGCGGCCGTACAGCCTGTAGCGGCCCTGGCCCAAATGCTCGGGGAGCTAGCCGTCATGCACCAGGAGCAGGCGGCGGTAAATCGCCGGCAGATGGAGGCACTCCAGGCCCAGTCTGAGCGGCACACCCAGGTCCTGGAACGGTTGGTGGCGAACATTGGGGGGCCCACCACCACCGCGCCGCTCTCCGGCATCTCACTGCCGCGAATGACAGCCACGGACGACCCACGCTCCTTCCTGGAAGCATTCGAGGTAACGGCGAAGGCATGCGACTGGCCGGCGGCGGAGTGGGCTGTGCGTCTGCTCCCGCTACTATCAGGAGAAGCCCAAACAGCGGCGCTCAGCCTGCCAGCGTCCTCGAGGGGGAGTTACGCCGACGTTCAGCGCGCCGTCCTGGACCGGATAGGCTGCTTCCCCGAGGACTACCGCCGCCGGTTCCGCGAGGCTTGCTTGGTACCCGAAGAGAGACCGTTCGCCTTCGCGCAGCAGATTCGTGATGCGGCAGTGAGGTGGTTGGAACCAGGAGACTCAACCGGGGAGCGGCGAATGCTCGACCGGGTGGTGGTGGAGCAATTTGTGGAGGCGCTCCCCGCCCGGACCGCGGCGTGGGTGAAATGCCACCGACCAAAGGACCTGGAGACTGCCGTCACCCTGGCAGAAGACCATCTGGCCGTACACCCGCGGAGTCAGCCAGCAGAGGCCCGGGCTGTGACAGCGGCCCGGCCTGTCCCGGCGCCGAGGAGGAGATTCGGCGGGGCCGCCGCAGCGGCCACACCACACTCGGTCCTTCCTCCACCTCCCCCTCCTCGTCCGTTGACTGGGGAGGCTGTCGACGCCCGCCCTGACTCCACCCCACCGAGAGCCCCTCAACCGGCAGGGCAGGAGTGCTGGAGGTGCGGGCGGCCCGGACACTTCCGCAGAGAGTGTCCACTGATGGAGGTTGGCCAAGTGGTCCGGGTCGCCGGCCCTCCGGTCCCCTCCCCCGGTCCAGGGGGACATACAGCGTTCCGGTAAGGATCCAGGGGGGTGTACACCGGGCTATGGTGGATTCGGGCTGTCAACAGTCCCTAATTCACCAGAACCTGGTTCGACCAGGGGCATTATTAGAGGCATCATGGGTGAAGATTAGGTGCGTGCATGGGGATATTCACGACTACCCAGTGGTGCCAGTGCAAATTAAATATGGTGGTAAAATGCATAGGATACAGGCCGCGGGTAGCTCCCGTCTGACGCACCCTATGGTATTAGGCACAGATTGGCCGGGGTTTGATAGGTTAATAGGGGTGCGTACACGACAGGCAGGGAGATGTGGTATCTGCGCTGTGCTCAGTGGTGACGCGAGGTCATCCGACACTGCAGAGAGGGAGGAGGGGCGTGAGGAGCCTCCGTTGGAGGCTCCGCAGGTCCCTGTGTTTAACTCCATGGAGGATTTTCCACTTGAGCAGTCTCGTGATGATACTCTACGCTCAGCCTTCGACCAAGTGATAAAAATTGATGTTCAATTGGTGCGCCCTGACGCAGTGCAGACGTACCCGCACTTTGTTTTGATTAGGGAAAGACTATACCGAGTGAGTCGTGACACTCAACCCGGTGAAATAAACACCCAGTTGTTGGTGCCGAAAAGCCGCCGGGAAATGGTTTTCCAGACGGCTCATTACAACCCGATGGCTGGGCACCTGGGGAGTGACAAAACACTGAACCGGATAATGGCCCGTTTCTATTGGCCAGGCATTTGGGGTGATGTCCACCGGTGGTGCGCGGCTTGCCCTGAATGCCAGCTGGTAAACCAGCCGGCCACCCCCAGGGCCCCGTTGCGGCCCTTACCGCTGATGGAGGCCCCGTTAGAAAGAATCGGGATGGACCTCATCGGGCCATTCTCCCGTAGCGCACAGGGATATCGTTTTGTGCTAGTCGTGGTAGATTATGCAACCCGATATCCCGAGGCGGTGCCCTTGAGCTCCATTTCAGCGAAGAAAGTAGCGCAGGCACTGTTTCAATTAGTCTCCCGAGTTGGAATCCCGAAAGAGATTCTGACTGATCAGGGCACGTCATTTATGTCACGCACACTGAGGGAATTGTACGAATTACTGGGCATCAAATCGGTCCGCACGAGTGTCTATCACCCGCAGACAGACGGGCTCGTGGAGCGGATGAACAAAACCCTGAAGTCCATGATTAGTAAGTTCATTCACGATGATAGTCGCAATTGGGATAAATGGCTTGATGCTCTGTTGTTTGCAGTGCGGGAGGTTCCCCAGGCCTCCACGGGATTTTCTCCCTTTGAACTGTTGTTCGGCAGAAAACCACGCGGGGCACTGGACCTAGTGAAAGAAAGCTGGGAGGAGGGTCCCAGCCCCAGCAAAAATGAGATTCAGTACGTCCTGGACCTGCGAGCAAAACTCCACACGCTCGGGCAGCTGTCACGTGAGAAGTTGCTGCAGGCCCAGGAGCGTCAGCAGCGCCTGTACAACAGAGGAACCAGGCTGAGGCAATTCTCACCGGGAGACAAGGTACTTGTATTACTCCCATCTTCCAGCTCTAAATTACTCGCCAAGTGGCAAGGGCCCTTTGTGGTCACACGACGAGTGGGTGATGTCGACTATGAGGTGGCACGCACTGACAGGGGGGGGGCGCTCAAATCTACCACCTGAACCTCCTTAAGTTGTGGAAGGAGGTGGTGCCTGTGGCTCTGGTGACGACAGTGCAGGAGACGGATGAGCTGGGGCCTGAGGTGCCAACCTCGGTAGCCTCAGCTCCACTCCCCTGTGACCGTCTCCTTACTCCGTCCCAGAGGGCAGACATAATCAGGCTCCAGCAGCAGTTTGCGGACGTATTCTCCCCCTTGCCAGGGCGTACATCCCTCATAGAGCACCACATTGAATCTCACCCGGGCGTGACGGTGCGTTCACGGCCCTATCGGTTGCCTGAACACAAGCGCAAAGTTGTTCAGCGGGAGTTAAAGGCCATGCTGGAAATGGGAGTAATCGAGGAGTCACAGTGCCTGGAGTAGCCCCATCGTTCTTGTTGTTAAGAAGGATGGGTCTATTCGGTTCTGTGTGGACTATCGTAAAGTTAATGACGTGTCACAGTTTGATGCCTATCCTATGCCCAGGGTCGACGAGCTCCTGGACCGTCTTGGTACTGCGCGCTTTTTCACCACACTGGACTTGACCAAGGGCTACTGGCAGATTCCCCTGTCTCAGGAGTCCAGGGAAAAGACGGCCTTCTCCACTCCGTACGGGTTGTACCAATTTGTCACACTCCCGTTAGGGTTGTTCGGGGCTCCAGCCACGTTTCAGCGGCTCATGGACCGGGTGCTGCGGCCACATGCCGCATATGCTGCCGCCTATCAGGATGACGTGATCATCTATAGTGACAGCTGGGCGGAGCATGTGCGGCGGGTGGCTGCGGTGCTCGGTTCATTAAGGCAGGCGGGGCTCACGGCCAACCCGAAGAAGTGTGCGGTTGGACGGAGGGAGGTGCGGTATCTGGGGCATCTCTTGGGGGGAGGGCAGGTGCGGCCGCAGTTAGACAAGACCGCAGCGGTTGCAGCCTGCCCAAGGCCCAAGTTCAAAAAAGAGGTGAGACAGTTCTTGGGATTGGCCGGGTACTACCGCCGGTTTGTGCCGGGGTTTGCACATCTGGCCAGCCCCCTCACTGATCTCACCCGAAAAGGTGCCCCAGATCCGGTCCAGTGGACGGAGCAGTGCCAAATGGCGTTTGATGGGTTAAAACAGGCTCTCTGTGGGGAGCCTCTGCTCCACACACCTAACTTCTCTCTCCCTTTCATACTGCAGACCGACGCGTCTGACAGGGGGGTGGGGGCCGTGGTGTGCCAGCAGGTGCGGGGTGTCGACCGCCCAGTGGTGTACATCAGCCGGAAGCTGTCAGAGAGGGAGTCCCGGTACGGCACAATTGAAAAGGAGTGCTTGGCTATCCGGTGGGCGGTCGGGGCCCTGCGGTACTACTTGCTGGGGCGGGCCTTCACCCTCTGTTCGGACCACGCTCCGCTCCAATGGCTCCACCGCATGAAAGATGCCAACGAGCGGATCACCCGGTGGTATCTGGCTTTACAGCCCTTTAAGTTCAGGGTGGTCCATAGGCCGGGGGTGCAGATGGCTGTAGCCGACTTCCTCTCTCGTCCTATGGGGGGGATGTAGGTTCGGCCGGATGGCTCCCCGGCCTCCGTCGGGCGGTGGGGGTATGTGGTGGTGGGGCGTGGTTGGAGCGTGGCTGCAGAGAGGGAGAAGTGGGGGAGTGGCTCTGGAGCTCGGGGCGGGTCGCCCGGGGAGGCACAGGTGCAGCGCATCAGGGGTTGATGTGTGCTCTTCTTAAGCAGTAGCAGCCCTGAGGACGGGAGTGCAGTTGGGCTGGATAACCGACACGACGACACGCCGGACGGAGGACCACAGCCGTGGGAGTGCGCGGGTGGAGCAAGAGAGAGAGCCCGGGCAGATAAGCGTCAATAAAGAAACCTACGGGTTATACCCGAGAACAGTGTGTGTGTGCGTCTCTGTTGGCGGGCCCAGGGGAGGGTAGCAGTGGGTACGCTACAGTATGGTGTTGCTCTTGTGAAATACAATTTCTTAATTAGAGAGAGCAGTGAGCCAATCAGAGCTTTTGTATGCCAGACTGCACTTGGTGACACTACCAAACTGTGTCAGTGTAATAGGTCTTTTTCACAGAAGACATTTGACATCAAAGAGGCACATGTGTGAATAACAAAAGTAATAATGGCTGAAATCCATTTAATTATTTCAGTTTCAGGATCCTGGTATTATGCATGCTGGCTCACTGTTGCACAGTCATGGCTTATTGGGACACCCGAGTACAACAGAGTCATCATTAATGTTATTAGTAACAACTGTACTTTACCGGCAAGTCAAACTTTCTGCTGTAAAAAAAAAAAGGCCTATTACTGTTCTTGATCACTGCTCGAGATAGAGTAAACTACATGTCACTATATAATAAATAGCCACAATTAAAGACATTTATGATCTTAGTCTTTTCTGAGACAGGTTTGCAGTATTAACAGACAGATTCCTCTTTGATAAAGCTTATAGTAGGGCTGACTCAGGTGACCCCTGAACCCCCCCTTAGTTATGCTGCTATAGGCCTAGACTGCCGGGGGACTTCCTATGACGCACTGAGCTCCTTTCTCCTCCTCTTCCTCTCCATCTGTACGCCCTCATATCCCATCAATGCTTGTGTAGCAAGGTTCCTTGCTCGCGGGTTCCGCTGACAGAAGCGCACACACAACTTTACCGTTTATGGCCTTGTCTGGCCCTTTATTTTGCTCCACTGAGCTCTCTTGCAACACACACATACAACCCGACTGTCCTTCTTCCCTTCGTTTCCGTGCGGGGAAGCTGTCGTTTCCTTCTCTTCTCTGGGTGCCTGGCAGCTCTGCCTTGTGTCCTTCTCCGCTCTCCAGCTCCATCTCCCCTCTCCCCAGGCTGCCGCTACTGATTAACACACACGCTGATTATCATTTGCGGCACCTGTGTGCTGCCCTGACTCCCTGAGGCACTCCCCCACCTCTCTCCTCTGCAGCTGAGTGCTAAACCACGCCCCGCCACCACAGCTTGGCTAGTAGAAAACAACCGTTAGCTATACACCTTTTCTTTGTACCGTTACATCATTTATTGTTGACTAAAATCAACACCATTTGTCATCATACATAAGTTAGTATCATGGATCACACCCAAATATGTAATATAATATATATTTTATTTATGAGTTTATAAATGAGTCTCCACTGTGACCGCATGGATGAAGAAATACTGTATTAACACGTTTTGAATGGCCGCACTCAGACAACTTCTGTTGATATATCCATCCATCCATCCATTTTCTATACCGCTTATCCTCTTAGCCAAAACAGCCCTGACCCGTCGAGGCATGGACTCCACTAGACCTCTGAAGGTGTGCTGTGGTATCTGACACCAAGACGTTAGCAGCAGAGCCTTTAAGTCCTGTAAGTTGCAAGGTGGGGCCTCCATGGATCAGACTTTTTTGTCCAGCACATCCCACAGATGCTCGATTGGATTGAGATCTGGGGAATTTGGAGGCCAAGTCAACACCTTGAACTCATTGTCGTGTTCATCAAACCATTCCTGAACCATTTTTGCAGTGTGGCAGGGCGCATTATCCTGCTGAAAGAGGCCACTGCCATTAGGGAATACCGTTTCCATGACGGGGTGTACTTGGTCTGCAACAATGTTTAGGTAGGTGGTACGTGTCAAAGTAACATCCACATGAATGGCAGGACCCAAGGTTTCCCAGCAGAACATTGCCCAAAGCATCACACTGCCTCTGCCGACTTGCCTTCTTCCCATAGTGCATCCTGGTGCCATGTCTTCCCCAGGTAAGAGACGCACACGCACCCAGCCATCCACATGATGTAAAAGAAAACGTGATTCATCAGACCAGGCCACCTTCTTCCATTGCTCCGTGGTCCAGTTCTGATGCTCACATGATGTTCTGATGTTCACTTGCTGCCACTGACAGGTGCCATTGTAACGAGATAATCAATGTTCTTCACTTCACCTGTCAGTGGTCATAATGTTATGGCTGATCGGTGTATATTAGTAATGTATTGATTTCAAAAGAGTATGATTTGTTACATGCACAGTCACTCTAGTGCTTTTTTACTGAGCTAGATTTTACTAGTTTTTTCAAAATATATCAACTGTCTTTTCGTATCTATATTTTATTAGACATGAAAATAAGTAAAGTCACACTTAAGATTTATATTGTCGAATTATATGAATTATGGTGTCAAGATGTCAGTGTTGTTTTTATTTTTAACACTAAGGTCTGACAGGGCTCTCATGTTAAGTCCCTACCCTGCAGCAACTATCTCGTTAACATGGTCAAACTTCATGAACTTAAAAGAAAATTGCAGACAAAGTAATTAAAAGAACAAGTCTGAAGCAGTAAAATCCCCTGGTTTTCTAGGAGTGTTTGAAGTGGATGGAAATGTTTGGATGGAAATGTCTGCTGAAATTAATCAGTCTCTGGGAACATTGCATACTCGAGAGCTGAATAGAAGTGTCTTGGTACTCCAGATATTCTTTGGAAAGCCTCCCTTCACCGTCTTTCTCTGGGTTTCTCTTTGGCTTCTTTGTTTTCCACAAAATAAAGCACACTTATTTGTGACATGATGTATTGGCTGCATTCTGCTGTGCACACACTCTGCATCACTCCAGAGTGCAACCTTGGTTGCATATTTCAGAGGTCAATTAATTTTGGATTAACAAGAGCTCAGTGGGAATCTCTCACCCTTGAGGCCAGTCCTGGGCTCACACTGTGTGTGTGTTTTAAAAGGGGTTGTGCTACCCTGAACCACAGTGACAAACTGCAGGGTTAAACTCTGAAACACAGGGGGGTGGGGTGGGATGGGGTAGTTGATGACATGCAATAAAGTTTACCGGCTGGATTCGAACCAGGATCATTGTGGTTACCTGGCATGCATCTTACATTATTCAACCACCAGAATATGCACCACAACCTTTTGTTTAAAGACTTACTGATGAAATACCTGACATTTTTGGATTTTTTTTTCTTAATACAATAGTCACATGCCATGTATAGAGAAAGTTAATAACTCCTCTTCATACTGGCCATAGAGCGATTATGCTGTATAAAATAATGGACAAAATCCACAGTCCTTGTTCTGTGTAAAAAATGCATTAGCCCAAGCTAATATGATGCTTAAGCGGTCTCTGTTAGCTAAATCAAGTGGGTATCTTCCGAAGATAGTCTTTCTAGTATGAAATTCCCTCTTCTTGGTAGGTGCATGAAGGTTTGTTCCGGGGACAAAATACCGCTGAACCTACAGTATCACCCGAATATTAAGCTTCTCTCGGCTTTATGAGCTTTATAGTACATTTCAGCATATTGTTTCAGTCGCAGCAGGCAGTTTTGTGAAAAAGCTCTAAAAACCCACTGTACACTGCCTGCTCAGCACCAAACAGACAGACACAGTTAGCCACTAGCTGGTGAACACAGTGAAGCATTTAGCAGCTGGATGAAGCAAGAGCCAGATATTTCCCTCAGGAGTTGGTAGAGACCACAGACAGTTGATATGGCTAATGTGTTAGCAAACAGTTGCCTATTTATACATCCAGCAGATATGGAGCGACATTAGCATTCATTTGGAGTCGTGTTTCTGGCGACCTGACAAATGTAAGTGCAATATTCATTCTTATTTAGCTTTGTCCTGAGAAATATACCTGGGTCTTTAGCAGCCAAATGCTCCACTTTGTTCACCAGCTAGTTGCTCACTCTACTGTCTTCCATTTGATGCTGAGCAGGTGTATTGTGGGTTTATCAGAGATATTTTGCTGAACATGCTGTGGCTAAAAATGAAGTTGATGAGAGCAGCTAGACTGAACCGAATAGTAAAGTTGTGGGCCAGAATACCTGAACATTGAGCTAAAAGATGCTAAAACTGAGAGCAACGGGGAACTGCAGAGTTGGGTGATAATTCTCTTGGGGTTCATCACTATGTGTGAAACCTTTCACATTACTCATAGTCATTTGATCCATTGTTAATATAAAAATATTGATTGGTGCAGCTTTAAGGACATACTGTATTATTCCTACTCATGTGCACCATATTATTTGGCAGCAGTCAAGTGAGCAATTCCAAAAGTGTGTTGGTCTTTCATTATAATACAGTACAGTACAATGATATTTTTCATTCTGTAATGTGGAGGAATAACTGCTTATACTCAAGTGGATAAATGGTAATTGTTGTCTCTGAACCTGCATTTGTTAAAAGGATGCTGCACTGTGGAAACTTTGATCAATACCAATTGCTGCTCTGGCACATTGATTGATACTGTCGTTAATATTTAATCGGCACTGGGATACTCTTCTTTACATCCTTTATCTCTTTTATGTCTGTTCTCCAAAAGTTAAAGAGGTATGCATTCCAGGGTTATGGCTCTTCTACACAATGGCTGTCTATTTGAGATGATTGGTTAAGAAATAAAAGTCACAACGTTTACCACCGCCCTATTCTCAGAGTCAACTGCAATAATGCTATGGGCCATAAACGTGGAAAACTCATTGCTCATCTCTTTTTCCCAAATGCCTCAACTTCCCTCATACAGTGAGATTTAAAGTATTTGGACTCAATATAATGGCAGACAGTGATGGGAAAAATTAAGGCATGTTTGTGAAATGATGAATGGAGACAGTTTCAACTGGAGGGCCTGGGATTGATGCCTGCTAGAAGTTACACCATCTCTGCAATGAAAAAAAAAAAAATAAAAAACACACATATATATATATATATATATATATATATATATATATATATATATATAATGCTCTCAGTATATAATACCCAGAATACCTGCATGCGGGTGATAATGCATGCTCACAATGGCAATATTTTCATGCTGATGTTTAGCAGGTATGATGTTTACCATTGCCACCATCTTAGTTTAGCACGTTAGTTTAAAATGTGCTGGTGAGGGTGATGGGAATGTCATTTTGTTTCAGTGAGGGAAAGGGTTAGGGATAACACCAAAAATGTCAACCTGCTGGTGGAGCCAGATGAAACCCCAGGGGATCACCAAAGTCTTTGGGATTCATCCTCTGGAAACCATGAATGTCTGTACAAAGTTTCATGGCAATCCATCAATTAGTTATTGAGATATTTCAGTCTGGACCAAAATGATGGATGACCGACCAACCAGCTGTCATTGCCTTTCCTACAGCCCCTCAGCTAGCGTGGCTAAAAATAAGTCCTTGCGTATGTAACATGCTTCATGTTACATACATTTAAGGTTTAAATTGTTACTTTGTCTAATAGCAAAATCTTGTAATATAGAATTTAATTTTGTCAGTAATGTTACCTTTATTTGATAGTTGTAAGTTGTACATATTTATGTGTTATCTATTAGTGCTAGATAACACAGACAGAACCAGAAATACACTATATGAAGGAGTTTGAGACAGAGGACAAATGTTCTTAAAATTAGAGAAAAGGGTTTCCTAACTTGTGCTTTTTTTTAAAAATGCATTGTAATTTCATAATTTTCTTACATTTGCAGAAGTAGTAACAGTAACTGTAATAAATAAAGAGGGAGAGAGTTCCAACTTTTTCAACTTGAAGTTTTTTCTGTTGATTAAAATTCTGTAAATATTATTTGGTCTTGTTGAGGTGCTACAATACATTATGACCACAGGTGGACTGGCCAAGTCTTGCTTAAAAGATTGGGTCGGTCAACCTGTGGGCTGGAGGTGAGTCCAACACCACCAACACAGAAAGATTTCCCCATACTTTTTAGTAGTTTTGCAGTTTCCTGGTCAGATTGATTGATTCTGGTGTGGGTGGAGGGGTCATAAAGTTACATTTCAATCTTTCTTCCTACCTTTACTTAGGTAGGCTTCATTCAAGTTGGAGACTGTCTGCGTTGTTCATAAACTGCAACATATAGTAAGGGCGTTTTCACACCTATAGTTTGTTTGCTCTGGTCCTAATTTGTTGATGAGTTTGTAAACTTGGAGCATTTTCTTTTCACACAGAAAAATCCAAGCGAGTCTTCTGGGTATTCACATGTAGGAAGTTGTTACACATCCAGTGATGGATTTCTGACAAGGGGTTCTGTAGTTTCACATGCTGGGAGGGGTCATTGGGTCATTACAGGAAGATAGATTTGTGTGTCATTGGCATAGCAATGATAAATTGTTGTATTTTTTGAAGATGTGAGTGGCAGTACAAAAGTGGTCCAGGTACTGATCCCTGTAGAACACCCTATTTGACCTGACTAATTAACTTGACCAGAGGTGTGGTGGACTCAAGGTACAAATTGAATGATTTTAACATGAACTGTGTAAATGGCAACAAACACTCTTAAGGTTTAGTTGCTAAGCTACTCCGGTATTGTGATAAATTAATGGCTTGAGTTTGTTCTTTATGTGAAACAATAATAAGTACAATAATAAGTAGATGACTATTCACGGTGGGTTACAGTGGGCTTGAAGCCCAGTGGAACTGCCCAAATACTAATCTTACCATAGATTAAAACATCCATATTGGCTCAAACACAACTAAATTACAAATTAATTGTAAAACTTTGACTTCATGGCCAAGGGATTGAAATTACTTGATACCCCTTCCCAATAACAAATACAAAATGTTAGATATAACTTCTCTTTTGTAGTTCTGAGTTTGAGTTCTGTAAATCATTGGGTTTTCCCATTGACAGTTTCATTTGTAGAGAATTCTGTTTTACAACTTCTTATTTTCGTAGCTCTGACCAACGTTTCTGTTGATTATGATAGCACTGTACAAACAACACAATATGTAATACAGAGATCAGAGAACATAGTGACATCACTACAACGAAGTCCAACAGGGTTAGAAACACAAGCAGTCTGACAATCAGATGGGTTTCAAAAATGTAAATGGTTTAATAAGATTATCTAAAACACTGTTTTTGGATATAAAAACAAAAATGAGCGTACCTGAAATGTGGCTCCCTTCTTGCATAAAACTGTGCAATTGCACAAATGACAGCACAGATCAAAGTTGAACCAGGAAATTGGTTGACGGATGTTACAGACAGTTTGGGTAATACTTTCAACATCTTTTCCAAATAAATTTAGCTAACCTGTAGGATTGTTTAAAACCTGTCTGACTGCTTGAGTTCCATCTGACTTCTTTTTAGCGATGTTGCCTCATTCTCATATCTCAGCAATTAACTTGAGTTAGATTACTACTACTGACAAGAATGAACTACGAATGAACCCATGTTGTAATAAAACTTTACTATCCTTTAATGAGCATCTGCTACTGAATGTAGTACAATTTGAGTATAATTTTAACCAAGGTAAAACTGACTATTTTGCAGCAGCAGGAACATTTCCAGTGAGCCATTGGCACACTGTCTAAGCCTCATCAGAACTACAGTAAAGTTGTTTCTGTAGCTCTTCTCTGTCCTTTTAATACATACAAAACCTTTTAAGCTGTTACTGGTTTAAACCTGCTATGTGTAGTTTGGCAGAAAGATCCTTGAGCACTAGTGAGCTACTGAAAGAAACTTGTGAGATGACTGACGTTTTAGAGGAAAACTTTTTATACAGATCTTTTACACATACATGCCTGAAAATGTTAGGAAGGGAAAAAAAAGTCTAAAGAAAAAGTTGTGTTGTGGGTGTAGATTGTACGGCTGATTCATTCAGTATGCGGTTGAGGTTAAGAAGCTGAGCAAAAGTCAGAGAAGTGTGAAGAGGAAAAGCCCCCCTCGATGCTTAGACTATATACTGGGCCGTCACGGAAGGTTTCTTTGTATAGATGAGAGTCAGGGCACCTCTCTTAGGGAGACAGAGATGAATGCAGCCTGCATGCTTTGGGTAAATTCACTTTTTGTTTAGAAGGTAACGAGCAATGGCATGAATCTGAGTAGGTGGTGGGTGATATAATTGGAAACCTTTAGTGAGTTGAAAGACGATGCAAGATGAATTCACTGGGTAAAAGGAAACCGGTGTAATTATGTGGGAGTATACACTCAAAATTGTGTGTAAAATGTGCCATCACACAGTTTTCACTAGTGCATCAATCAGATAATTTATCAAGGAAGACACAGGCTGTGGCCCAAGGTCTGAAATAGGAATATGACTTGCCTTGGCAAATAAAGCCTTAATTGTCAATGAATGAAGGAACCTGAGGAGATGAAATCCAATGCAACCTTATCCTCAAGTTACAATATTCAAAATGAAAGAGATAGTCTGAAATGGTACCCTATTATACTGACATTAGAGCATTAGTTAATTAAGCCTCGATATGAGCTGCTTTAGGGGAAAAATTCAAGCAAGAAATTAGTAACAAATTCAGAAACATACACAGAACGAACAGGGGAAAGGGTTAGTGATTTAGTACAAATAAATCATATTCAGTGCTTAAATTGGCACTCTACCTACTGCAGTCTAAGCTGAGGATTATATATAGCTATAGTTCTCAGCATAGAATGAGACAAAAACAAAACCTTCCTTAACCAGTATGCTAAAATACTCCTGGGCCTTTGTTTGCTTGACGTAATCTGCCACAGTCATTTGTAGGACTGTGCTTTGAACAAGCACAATATTTTGAGCAGTGTGGTAGAATGATGCTGCATTTTATTCTAAGAAATCTTTTGGCATGCTGCCTTGACTGGACATTTGTGGAAATATGGGCCACCTGCAGAGGAAAAGATCAGTGGAGCTGCCTGTATGTCTCCACGTCTGTCTGCTCATTTCTGCTGCTTCTGACACAGCTAGTTTGATGACAGGCAACCCATTTACCATCCACCAAAAGCATGATTAAACCTATTTGGTACATCCATCTTTCAATGCAGCATATAAACTCACTTGAGTACTATGTGACAACGTTTAGCTTTCTTTAAGCAGTGTGGGAGGTCAATAACTGACACTGCCCTCTGGGCTCACCGTAGTAGTATACACTAGCTGCTGAGACTGTTCAGAACTACAGAGCCATATACTTGACTCAACCTGACTCAGCCTGGCTCTGTTGAGGGGTTAAATTGGACCCCAGTGAGCAGAACGACAGACCAGAGGGTGACAGTTCTTGAGTGTTTATTCGGGCTACTGAGGTGGTCACAAGTAGCGAAAGTCAGTAGACAATGTGAATCTTGTTCGGATTCCAGGCGAGAGGCGAGGCAGGGGAAGGCAAGGCACAAGACTGGTAGCACGCTGGGGAAGAGCGCTGGGCCGGCAGGCAGGCAGATGGCTGGAGGGAGGCGAGGCGTAGCAGGTATCCGGAGATCTGAGGTACAAGAAGAACAAAGCGTCAGTAGGTACTTTTCGGAACAACATAGAGCGAGACTAGAGCCGTGGTTACCGAACAGGGTGACTGAACGATCTGGCGATGAATGATGAGCAGGAACCGGTATTTGAAGACGGACCAGGTGATTAGTGGAATCAGCCACAGCTGTGCAGGTGCTGAGTGGAAACCCTGAACACCCCGCCCAGCCATATACCTGCACCCACAGGAGCAGACAAGGGAGGAGAGACAACCTCAACCCTAACAGGCTGCTGTTAGACAGTTGTTGGTTTCTGTAACTTTTTAATTAATTGCCTAGCCCTAGACAGAAGGAGGCAATACCGACCAACTAGTACGAGTACAAACTGTTCTCATGCATGAAGATCTGTGGACATAATTAACACATCCCTGTGACTGTTGACTGCTGATCAAAACATGTGATCAGTACAACACACACACACAACAGTATGTATATGAGAACTCTTTTTGTGTTTTCAAAAATAGCCAAAAGCAAAAACACAACTTAAACCAACTTTTTGTTTATTTCATTTTTCATAATGATGGTTTTGACTGTTGACAGTGTTAATTGACATACCCCCTGCTGTTGCAATTTCAGCAGCAATGTTTCTATTTTATTTTGAAAGTGATTTCCTGCAAATTGTAACTCCTTTATTTATCTTGCTTTGGGGACTGCAGTGATCCTTTTCAATTACTGTCTAATCTCAGGTAATTACAGGCTTTACAGTGTTTGTATACAGATCTAAAGTTAACGATTGTACAAACTTACTTCCAAACACAATTTAGAACTCCTGTGTGATTACACTGCAGCAGATTTTTAAATCTCAGTATAATGATTTCTACACAAAGTCTTTCTCTTTCCTTCTTCACTCAGAGGTCAGGTGCAAATACAGAATAGAAGCCTGAAGCTGGTAGGGATCCAGTGTCTTGCTCAAGGACACTTCAATAGGGCAAATGCTTAATTGTACATTTAGAGATGCAGCTGTTCATATATTAATGCCAAGGATCTGAAGACTTCCAATATGGCTATAAGCGTGTCATACACTGACAGCATCTCAAGCTGGGTTGTTAATGGCTGCAGTGAATGTGAGAGCAGTGAATGCACACATGTGGCCTCTCTATCACACACACTTTCTGAAAAACACGTTCTTGAATTTAGAGAGCTCCAATTGGTCGCTGCTTGCTACCTGTGGATTACTTAATCCTCAAAGTCCCTTTGAATCAAATCACTCAGTGTTGCAATGTTGCTGCTGGCAGGTTAGCAACACTCACACACACACACTGATAGAACCATCATTGATTGCAGTGTGGGGACCAAATACAGAAGAGATGCGTTTTGAAATCCAAGCAGGTTTCATCAGCTGTGAAGGTCAGCTAAAGGTCTTTTCTATCACTCTCTGTACTGCACACTGCTGAGCCCCCCCACCACCACCTTACATTACTTACTTGAAGCACTGATGGAAAGAGTGATTGACACAGATACATATTACTCTTGTCATGTGAAAGCCTTAGAAATCTATCTTCAGTGTTTTGCTTCTGTGAAAAGTGATTCTTTGGCTTTGAAAGCTACACTGGATAAACTCCAAGTTACATGCTAATCAAGCTTAAACAGCGAGAAGGCTCAGAGCCTGAGGAGAGCCCTGCAGTATCATGCATCAGGTGTTCTGTGCTTCGGCGGTGGCCAATGTTCTTGTCTAAGTTGCGGTGTGCTGAGAGCAGCTGACACCAACAGGATCACCAACCTCAAGCTATGGAGTATCATGAACAGTAGCTCTCACCCCTTTCATGCCTTTCTGGATAAACACAGGAGCTCCTTCAGCAACAACCTGATACCACCAGTGGATATTTGGTGTGCTACGCCAGCCACTGGCACTGCTGAGGGGACTTTTCTTTTCATTAATATAATATTTTATAACAATTATTATAATTTTATAATATTTAAATGTAACGTTATTCAGCTACACTTTGGTTTGGGGCATGTCATCAGTGCCATATAGTCTGTCAATTAGTACCTTTACATGCACACTAGTGTCCCTGTTATGTTATGACTTATCCTGGTTTTAATCATAGTTGGGATATGACACCTGGTTATTCTGTACGATTCTAACATTCAAGGTTTCCGATCATCTGTGCAGGACTGTCTTTGACATCTCCACATTAATATCATTTCTGTACTGAAGTGCAGGTATGATCAGCATGAGACTTTCACTTGCGGCCATCCTGGACACATTTTATTCTCTTTTTTCCTACATTATACAACTTACAATGCACACTTAAGGTCTGCATTAAAATCTGTGAAGCAATTTTAATGCAACCTGCTGGTTTATTATAATATTCTGAAGTGTAGTATTTTCTATAATATCCATAGGAGTGTCAGTGTGAATCTGTTGTTCTAGGGTGGTCTGGACAGGATTTAGACAGACATTCTTTAACCTAATCATAAGATAATTAAGTTTTCAACCAGCAGGAGCACTTTACAGGTGTGCTTTACCTGCAAAATGTCAATGAGATAGACACAACATGACCACTCTGCTGGCTGTCATATAATTAACTGATACAACTGATTGCTGTTTTTATCCACAAAATGGCTCAGCGGGTCATTTGCTCACAACGCTGTGTGGTCAGTGTTTTAACAGAGCACAGAGGGGCTTTTTTTTTTACAGCTGTTATTCCAGCAGCAAACATCTGGATTTGTAGCTGATTAATCAAAAATGCCTGGATAGGCCCTCACTAACTTTTTATTCCAGAGTGCAGATCATTTTTTATATACATAGTTCTACTTAGTAGCCTAGCTGAATCCAGGTTATGTCTTATTGCGGTGTGGATATTATGATGTTTGCATGGGACATATGTAACCTGGTGATTCATCCATGATTCTTACACAGCGGAGTGAGCAAATGAACCGTGGGGGTCACATAATAAGCAGCAGCCAGCAGTTTCAGTTAATGATATGACAATGAGCTTCAGCCCCCAGTAGAGAGTCCTGTACAGACTCTGCCTGGAGTCTCTTCTTATTATCAGGTGTGTAGTGCAGTGTGAGCTATGGGTTTATTTAACATTGAAATGTGAGCACTGGACATCAGAGACAGACATTTAAAAGCACATTGTAAATTTTTTTATCTATATTCCTGCGGTTTTAATCACATCTCCTTCTTGCAGTGTGATGCGCCCCTTAATGCCCCTGAAAACATGCCTTCAAAAGTATTTCTCAACAATATTAAATATTCATGACTTAAGTAGCAAAAGTCAAAGATAAAAAAAAATCTTCAGGTATTATTTATTAAGAGTTTAACACTCAAAACCTCAGGTAAGTCACTTCATCAGGACTGTGTGGGTTTGGTTTGATCAGATCTGAACGACAGTGACACAACACATTAACAGTCATCAGATTCTGATCCAAATGTTGTTAAGTTACTGATTGGTGCACTGGTGCACAGAGAAAAAAGAAATACAGCAATCTCTCTTAACTTAATGAAATGCTAACAAAAGGTGAATAGAGAAGCTGATACAGATAGAATTTCAGTTCCATTTAAACACGGACAATGAATAAATGTTGGAGTTATTAAGTATTCATGTGACAGTCCACCCTGCAGTCCGCCCTAACTGTCTTGTGCCTGACCCTTTGTTTTGACCGCTGGCTGGCGCCGCCTGGAACTCAGCTCCATCTCGAGATGCACGGAACGTGCTGGAGGCCGGCCAGCCAACTTTGAAAGCAAGAACTTTCTGAAAGAAGCCTGCTCAATGTCTGTGTTCTAACACAACAAAAGTTGGAACTGAATAAACTCTGAATCCTGCACACTCAGCCAAGTGGGGTGTGAAGATGTTACCTGCCTGATGCGAGAGAGGGAAAAGAGAGACATGCTCCAAGAAGGCCCACAGGAGAGTCTTTCCAGAGCCACTTTCCTTCAAACCTTTGAACCACCACGTGAACTTTACTTTTCCTGTGATTAGATCAAACATAGGATCTCCCATCAACATAGTTATGATATCTAATTTCCTTTGACTTCCCATACCTCTAGGTTGCTGAACGGTGCCTTAAGTGAATTTCACTGTTCAATGTTAAAGTTTTCCTCCACGTAGTGGTCCTCCTGTGTTTCCTTATACATCTTACCATCATTCACTGCTTTATCTGGCCTACATTGGTCCTCACTAAGTCATTAAGTGCCATCGCTGTACTCATTGCATTTATTCACTCATTTGTATGTTTAGTAGTTATTAGTTGTGTGCGTAGTTAGTAGTTTAATAAACCCTTCATTTATAAAGAACCTGGTTGTGTGAGTTTGTGTGTATGACGTATTATGATCACTGTACACGAGTCAAGAACTTAGTGGCAACCTCCAGCATTGAGACAGCATCAGTCCTGCCCTGTGGGGAATTAATGAATGAATCATTTCCCCTTCTTTAAGGGTGGTGCCCTGAGGTGAATTTAATGCAAGTTAAATACTATTATTTAATATATATTGATTATTTCTGAGAGCCCGGAGTGAGTGCAATCGTTCTACTTCATCTTTTTATAGCGATAAATGAGTTAATGCTATACAATCTTTGATGGCTCTTAAATGCTTATTAATTATGGTAACATACTTTGGTATCCTTTAAGCCATTCTCCCAACACGTATTTCCACAATATGTCCATCTGTTCACCTCTTATCTTTCTCCTCATTCTCATTCCTCATCTTTCTCTCCAGCGTTCCTTTAACATGGACATTTTTTCATGGCTTGATTTCTCCTTTCCTGCTGTAATGCTACGCTCTGTTGCCCACTGAAACAGCTATCTGGGCATTGGCTTGACATAAAGCAAATTGGGGAATAATGGAAGAATGAGAGGAAAACAGGGAAGGTGGAACACCTGTGGCATTGGAGCATAGAGACGCACTGAAATGTGAGCTTGAAGCTGTTGGCCTTTTTGTTGTTTGTTTTGTTTGATTGTCAACTGCTGTAATTAACCATATGCTAATTGTGATTCATGAATGAGAGACTGAGCCAAGTCATTATTAATTCATGGGATAACTGTTAGTAGGGAGATGAGTCTGTTTTCTCAGTCAATGAAAATATGATTTTAGGGAGGTTGTTGCAGAACGCTGACACCAAATAGTATGTTCTGGTATACGTTATGGTCATTTGTAGCATTTGATCAACCTTTAACATATTCTTTTTTTTTAAAGTATATTTTTTTGGCCTTTTTGCCTTTATTGATAGGGACAGCTGGAGATCGACAAGAAAGGGGGTGAGAGAGAGGGGATGATATGCCACTGCAGTGAGGACTCAGCCTACATGGGGCAGCGTCTTAACCCGGTGAGCTACCGAACTGCCCCCCTTTTACATATTCTGTGGTAGCACTCATGCTAAGGAGACCCGCATCTTATTAAACCAACATTTTCTTCCTTTTAGATGTAGCAACTGATGTGGCAGATCAGGATTGTCCTAGGATAACTTTTGGGTGCGGGTAAGTTCAAATCTTATGTTGTTTATGTGTACTGAGTCCGGACCGTTTTTCTCTTTGTCAAGTATTAGCATTGAGCACTTTTCAGGGAAAGGAGCATGCCCACAGGTACTGGCATTCATTAGAAGTAAAGCAATTTATGCGTCATTATCCTTCCAAAATCTTTAGCTGAAGGCTACATTTAGCTGATGACTTCTGAAATCATGGTGTGTTTTACTTAATTCACTTTGACAATTGTATTGAATGTAGAGTTCTGCACGGGCCTAAAATCAAGACCTGAACCCAGCCTGTATCCACACCTTTCAGACCCAACTCGAAACAGAGACAGTATTTCTGTTATATGCTTGCTTTGGAAAGGCTTTCTCACACATAAAATAGCAGACAGCTGCTGTGAATCACATGCCGTTGCTATGGACGCAGGTCTGATCATAGACTCTGGAGGACCACGTCCAGTCATATCAATCTGCAGAAAGAGGTCCGGTACATTTAACAGCGTCAGCTCATTGACACTCGATGGCAAAATACATCCATCAGAAAACACCACGAAAGATTTGAATATTTAATATTAATTTTAATATATTTGGAGAGCACAAAACGTTTGATTCATGGTTAATGGCTGAACTTTCTCTAGAAAAAAAAGAAAAAGAGAAGAAGAAAACAGAAAAAGCAAGAGATGTTAAAAGACACAAAGAGCTGGACGACTCCAAAACTGAAGAAGACAGACATGAAGTAAACACTAAACAGAACACGGTATGGGCTATATGGCAGTGTTTAAAGACTGGTTAATCCAAAAGAAAATGCCAACAGACTTTGACAGTTACAGGTCAGGCAGAAAACCTCAATCAGGTGCTGCGGTCATTTTATGCATCTGTTCAAAATTCCAATGGTGAAACTTACTCGATTGACACAGAGTTTATGTTGATATAGACATCCGTAGTTCCATCCGTAGAATCTAACGGACTATTTTGTAGCAGAAGCAATACAATCATTTTTAAATCAATGTTTTGTGTCAAATTATTGATTTCATTGGTAAGTAGCTGTGTAATAAGTGAGATAATGTACATATCCCGGGATAATATTCAGGGTAATACAAGACCCATTTTATTTCCACAATAATGACACGCTTATTTCATCCATTACTGACCACTAGCTCGCCAGGCTAATGCAACGCTAATGTTACGCTTTCTTTCTTCCCACATTCCAGTGGGCAAAGGACATATATTTGCAACACATGACACAGTCAGAGAGCGAGAGAGAGGGAGAGGGTATTATTATTAAGTTACATTTGAAAATAATCCAACCCGAGCCTGACCTGAGCCCGAAGCTCTTTTTATGCAAATAAAAAGAAACGACCTTGGTCAAGTTGATGAACTCTAGCTGAATGTACAAACAATGCATTTTCTGTTCTTGTCTTTTGTATTATTTTTCCAATAAATAAACAAAAATCTACCAACACTTCTTTATGTTGTATAGTGAAAACGGCAGAAAAAAATTAATTAATTAAAGATGATTTAAGTATTAAAATAAATATGAATTTTTTTTTCAGCATTCAGCATTTTTCTTCAGTATGCTTCAGCATACGAGTAGCAGTTTGGAATGAAAGTGTTGACTGCAGCAAGTACAACCGAACTGCCACACAAGAATGTCGATATTCAGACAATTTTTGAAAATTATTGCTTTCCACAACATCTGTGCATGGCAACTACAGCATGGTTAAGGTAATGTCAGTAAAACACTTGGTTTATGTTAGGGTGGTTACAGTTAATAAAAAGTCAAACTTCAGACGCTGCACACCCATACACCTCCCTGACCTCCACACCCTTATTTTCCACCTTGTTACAAAGTAGGCACACTACCTCCTGCATTGGCACTGAATGCTGGCACTGAATGTAAATCACGAGATGCAGAATCATTCACAATGGGCATAATTACTAGGGATAATGGTCTGTCGAGTATGTATTGGAAGTTTTTATTACCAGCATGCGATTCAAGCACATGGATTTGCTGTATTGCTAAATGCATTGACCACATCAGTCCTGCCCTGTGGGGAAGCACCGCCTGCACTCCTTAAAGTAAGCTGCAGTACTCAAGTGATTTTGGACCACTGTTTCAGGTTGTACGCTTCCATCTCAATCGCTGGCAGTTAGCTTGGTAATATAGATAAACAGAGTAAGCAGGAGAGGGTGTCAGCTTTTGTCAACGTTGGACCCGATAAATACTGAACTCAAAGAAGTACCAATAGAAAAGACTTGTTTGCCAGCACTGGTCTAAAGTCAGAAAAGAGCATTTGAACCAGATAATTAGTTTTAATCACAGCAGTAATTGCCACATACTGCATAGCACCGATGTTTAAAAGGTAATTTAAAATAATTTCTGCATTATCAACTAATGTCCATGTCAAGTCTAAAAATGACACAACTTCCTTGTATTATGCAAATACTGGTGTTCTTTTTCTGTAGGGTTTTTTTTTACTTGGTGTGTTTGGGTGCAGTCAGGCTCTGGATGTGATTTCCTGGTTGGCCTGGGTGACTGTGCATGGTTGAAGGGCTGGCAGGGCAATATAAACACAGCTCCTGCACTTCACTCTGGAGCAGCAAGGTTGGCTCGGCTGACATAGTCGTTTTCTCCATGAGTTGCCTCAGCCACTGCAAACAGGCAAACGTTAGTCATGGCAGTGTACCACATCACTGATTGATCTGGCAAAGATGGAAAACAACACTCACTGGCAAGCGTTATTACAATGTGCCAATAGAGTTGCTGTTGATTTCTAAGAAACACAGACTACTACACCAAGCTTTCAAAGGGTGACAAAGTTGCCACTGAGGAAGATCAGGCTTTTTGGAGTCTTGGTTTATCACTGAGGCCTGTTGTACCTATCAGGATAGAGATGGACAGACATGGAGCAAACAAAATGATTATTTAGCATCGTGTTGGCCTTGGACATCAGGCACACCGTGGACTCGGCTCAAAATCACCTCAGTGTTAAAAACAAGCAACTGTGGGGAGACCAATTTAGATTATCTTCATTTATCATCCAGGGAGGAGAGTTGTGACAGGGAGAAACCAATAAGTTTGGTCACATTTCATCGGGGATTTTTACACTAATTAACATGAAAAACTTTTATTTAAAAATTAAATTTTATTTCCTTGTTTAATTAAACTAAGTGTTTAAGCATGATAAAAAGTAATTGAAAAGATGGTTCTGATTGAGAAAACCTTTATACTGCATTACCGTTATTCACTGTTAATCATTATTTATCATACAATATTACAGTAACGAGAATTCATTAGCTGTTCCACTCAAGAATGAAAACCATGGCTTAATATCTTTTCTTTGGCACTTCCTCTTTTCTTACCTGTAGTGCAAATAGATAGAGATATACAGTGGAATCAGCTGTAGCAGCAGAGCTTCAGAGTCTCTGTTAGTGACTCAGACAGCTGGCACTGCAGTCATCCAGAAATATTGTAAACTACGTATAGCATTTGTCATAGAGTGTGACTGTGTTCACTGTGTGCATACAACCATAGCATGTTATAGTGGAGGTACAGTGGTATACTATAATTGATTACAAAGGCTGTCCATAAAAACACCTTGAATCAGAGTGAGAAATTAGCCTAATGTCTGTACTAGCTACAAGCAAGGACAAGCTGCTGCCTCATTTATGAAATATTTATTTGGGTTTAATCCTTATATAATTGTAGTATCAATCTGCAACTACCAGCTGTACGCAGCACTGTAGCAAACATTTACCTCTTTTACTAGGCAGTGAATGTACAAAATATATATATATAATATATATATACCCTAACCCTAACACTTTAGTACACTCCGTTATGCACACAATTAAGGGAGCTACCATTCCCTTGTTGCTGACACAAGAAGAGATGGAGATAAAGGGAAGCAAACCGAGTACTGAGTACCGGCACTTCTGAGTACCTTTACTTCTTATTGCGTACCGTCACCTCCTGGTGAGCCTATGTACGCACCTAAACACCCGCATAATGCTTGATTTTTTTCCCCCACTGGCATTCCTGGAAGACTCGCCCTATTCTGCCTCTGATTGGCTAGTGTTTGTTGCCTTCATTGGTTTGGTTGGTTAGGTTTAGGCATGAGGAGTGAAATGGTTAGGGTTAGAAAAAAAATGTCAGGGTCAGAGCCAATCAGATGGGGGCGGGAATACAGGTGGGAAAACACACACAACTGCGTCTATGTAATGAAATGCATACAAAAATACATTTGAAGTTGGATATATTACCAAGATATGAGTATAAATATAAATATATCCAAGACACATGTGATGATCATGTCATGCATCTGCTGAATTAGGGTACTGGCACCTTTTAGAAAGAAAGGACTCAACACGACAGTTCATCATGTGTCAATATCAGAAGATGACTTCACAGCGATAAAGAGGGGCTAATGGGCGTTGTTTGTCCCGACGCCACTTATTGCGATATAATCACAATATGTCAATATGACACGGCCTGTCGTGAGCTATTGCTTAGCAGTCAGTGTGATTGTTTCCACTCCTGTCTTGTAAGTTGACATGTTTCATTGCAGTTGGTTATCATGATTACTGATTAATCTGAAATAACCCCTGGGGAAAATGCTGTTTTCCTACATATTTATGTACACTATGCAGGCCAAACACCGTATTTATTACACGAATGCCTGACGTTACTCTCTCATATTAATGTTATCTCTTCAGACCTTCCTGTGCTCTCACAGCACCGGGAGATCTAGATAGAGTTTGACTCACTTTTATTTGCCTGTTTTGCAGCTGTCCCATAACTTGATATCCATGGGGGCACTTAAAAGGCACACACTAAAATTGCTTTCATTTACAAAAACAACCACAAAAAAAGAGTAGTGTGTAGTAGAAGTAACTGAGGTCCAGACCTTGGGGACCTTAATGGTAGCTACGGCGGTGGTTGTTTTGAACACCACCAATGCTGTCACTCGGATGAGCTGAGTCTCAGTATTTTTGTACTAAGTGTATTAATCACACATAAAGCTCAAATAATAAGGCATGCTCGTATAGTTTGTTGTGAAAATAAACACACAAAAAAATCCCATAAATGGCAGAGTGGCGAACACTTGGACAAGCATGGCCATGGTGTTGAAGTGTTCTCCTGGTCAAAATAAAGGTTAACTAGTCTCATGAATCTACTGTAGGAGAATAGACTAGTTATGAGAGAGTGAGAAACCAATAGCAACTCATGAGTCAGTCATCATCAAAAGCAAAAAATGCAAATCTGGTCCTTAACAACTCTCTCACTTCTCTTCCAGTGAAGCCGGTGTTTCCGTGGTTACACAACTATGGCTTCCTTATTAAAGCAGACTGTACAGTGCTATAATGGATCGTGCCTTCCTCACACCTCAATTAACAAGCTTCTGCACACCACGAATAATTGGCCCCAATATAAGGTTCAATTACTTCCTCAAATTACTTGCTTTAATTACTTACTTGAAATTCAATCACTTTTTAGATTAAACTCATTTTGAAGAGCAGTATTAACATCATTAATATTATAAGGGAACACTGGGGATTGTGTATGGCTCTCCAGCCTGCAGTAACTCCACATAATCAGCAGGTAATGTGTGTATGTCAAATACCATTGCCACCATCTTGTTGAGTTTGACTATGATTTTCTTAAAGGGAAACTCTGGTATTTTTAAACCTGGGCCCTATTTTTACAAATTTCTGGGTCCAAATGACTAATACTTACCAAAAGTTTTAGAATTGGTCCAGTAGATCACCTCCGCCAGCATCCACGAATGGGCTGCAACGTAATCCTTGCAGGCAATTGTGCCTGTGAAAAGTACATAACAATCAGCCTGTCAGTAGCAAAAACAAGCACTTTTAGAGGATGTACTTTTCACAGGCATTTGTCCACAAGGATTACGTCGAAGCCATTGCAGCCTGTTCTCGGATGTTACCATGTTCACCATCTTAGTTTAATATATATATACATATATATATGTATTTTTTATATACTCAACTACTATTTGATCGGGTAAATTGAAACTTTTAACCTGATCATAGTATTAGGGTATTAGATGAAAAGTCAGAGGACCATGATTGTCTGTACTAAATTTAATGACAATTCATCCAATATGAGGCTTTACAGTCACACAAGATTGTCCTTTGTTTGCTACAAATAAAACATAGGCTTAACAACAGAAACAAGTAAAACTGTCCTTTATTTTAATATCTACAACACCATGTTCCTTGATTAAAGCTGTATACATGGTTATCATTACTTTTCTCTGGTGTTTCCTTGAAATACAGTATGTCAACTCCACAGACATCCTGTATATGAATAAATTCTGTGAGCGTAGTCAGTCCTCTGAATTACATTACAGTCACTCCAAAGCAGATGATTAAAACATGCTCCTCCTGTCTGCAGATTGCTGCTGTATGTGGGAGGTCGCCTCCCAAGTATCTGTGTGACCAATTTCCATTTTTTGTCCAGCTGTGACACAAACGGGAATTACTGTGACCTCCCTCATTGATTGGCTGGGACATCATTTCCAGGCATCCCATAATTAGGATTGCAGTTAATCCCTCTCCGTCTCATCCCTGCTGCAGTTCTTCCTTGCGAGAGTTGACCTCTGTCAAAGATAAGGAGCACACCTTCCTTGTCTCGCTCACGTCTCTCTGTTCACACGAACACTTCTGAGCCAAGCTGATAAACCTCTATTTTGAAGAGGCTTTTTGTTAGAACCTCGCCCTCCATTTCTTACTGGCTGGCTGTCTCTTAGTCAATCAGCGGCTAATTAAGAATACCTCATGCTGGTTCTCTCTGCTCCTCTGCCATTCTCTCTGTCTATCTCCCTGTGTGAATATCTTGTCTGAACATTCTTGTTCACTTGTGGCTGTTGAGCATGGTCAGTGCTCAGGTACATATCATTTAATTTGCATCATGAAAACAGAGGAAATAAACTATTAGCCAAATCAAGCAAACAAAAAAAAAAACAAAAACCCAACAACAACAAAATAAACGACCAAAAACAAAAAAGTCTTACCCCTAAAGGATAAAATATCACATCTTTGGCAGCTTTAAAACTAGTTTAGGATGGTAATCAACATGTTATCAGTTTAGAAGCCACAGGTTTCAATTTAAATGTCAATTTACATGAATAAATAAGAAATCAGCATGCACTGCTTACAAGTTGGTTTACCCAATTTCTTGCTTACTTCCAGTGGTATCTGGCCATGCACATCATTTAAATAAACCTGCTCGGGATTTCTGCCTCCATCCCAATAATCATTTGTGGTTCTCAAAACCTAAAAAAAAAAAACCCCATAACAAATCGCCATCAACATGTCTTTCTGGAAACAGTATCCCTTTTAATCTGAATAATGCACAGAACAAGCTGTCAACAGTTTTCATGGCTAGTTTTTGGTATAAAGTTACAATGAAAATTGTTAAAAACTGTTAAAAGATTACACCACCGATTTAGCATTACACTCCCATAACAATGCTGGACAATGGACAGTTTAAAAAAAGGATACAAATCTACAGAGGTCTAGGAGGCTCATTATTTCTAACTCCACACCCCCAGATTTCTTTCCTTTTTAAACTTGTAGTCTTTAGCTTCAACCAACGCTGACTCAAGTGAGGATCGCTTGAGGGCATTTATCAGACTTCACACAGCTCCCTCTGGAGCCACTAAAGGCTTTATACTACTTTTTTCACATATGAAGTAGCACTCCCCAAGACCTGTAAACACACTTTGATGTGTAAAATTGGTGCAGTTCCCCTTTAACAGAGGAGGGATCAAACTTTAATTACCTGGTGGCCACAGGCCAGGTTGTTCTCTCACCTATAGATGGGGCAATTGCACGTGTTGTTTTCCCAACAATAAATTTCAACTATAAACACTGCAGCAACTGGTCTTTCCACTTCTTCCTCATAGTAAACATACTGCATCACATGTTTAGTACAGGAGTACTTGAGACTGTATTCCTGGAGAACAGCAACTTTCCTTTGTCGCTAAACATTGAATGTAAAATGTTAAATTAAAAAGAATAAATAACAATGTGTGTATGCTCGGATTTTGCAGCCTTGCAGACAATTAAATAATTACTTTATAATCAAATAATGGGATAAAATCTGAATATTGGAAAAAAATAGAAAGTTAATTACATAATCTCAAATTTGTTATATATGACATTTTCATGTTTTGAGCACCACAAATTAAATTCCTTTCACCTCCAGTGTATTGGGAGGCTTAAATCTCAGAGACGGATATTGCCATTTATGTGAAAATGATGGAAAGTTAAAAAAAAAAAAAATTCAAAATTCAAAAGAACTGTCTTTAAGTGTGTTTTTGTGCTTCACTGCTAAAACATTCAATTCATATGTAATTTTTTATTCACATTTTATCAACCTTGTAAGCATGTAGTGCTCATTCCAGATGGGGGAGCTGCGAAAAGCATAGTTAACTGTTAAAAAAAAATGTTTTTAACCTTAATAAAGCAACAAAAATAGCTTAGTAAAGGTTTAACAATGACAGAATAGGTAAGTTAGTAAGACTCAATAAATGAGTTTGTAATGCTATTATAAACAATTACAAGAAACTCATGAGCCTTTATTGTTAACACGTTTCTTGTGCATATAAATGTCTTATACTCTAACAATAAACATGTTTATGATGCTATTATTAACACTTATATAGTCTTATTAACACATAATAATGTTAATAAGCATCTTATAAAGGCCTTTTTAGCTATTAACTAAGGCTTATTACAAGGACTTTAATATAAAGCGTTACTGAGGAAGAACAGCTGCTAATGTGAGAAATCAACAACTCGTGTATGTTGAGTCAGATGCTGTTGGTGTGATCCTCCTTGTGTGGCAGTTCATTCCATCTTTGACTCAATCAGATTGTTTTGAAATGTGTCCAGTTTTTAGTATTTTTTAACAAGCTGGCAGAAAGTTTGATCTCTGTAGCCCTGTAGCTCCTTGTTAAGTTGATTTAACCTATTGAGTATATCACTCAAAAAACAACAAAAAAAACAAAACCCTAACTTCAACTGTAAATACATCATTCAGCATGAGCGAATATTGAAATGTGTAGTTTTTCAACACGCTGGCAATCAGCTTCATCCATGTCTTGTTATTCCTCGTTAAGTTCATTTAAATGATGGATTATATCCCTCAAAATCAAACCGCAGACATAAGTGTTCAGTCAGCATGAACCACAGATATGTGTCCCCTTTTTTCTACTCACAGTTATGGAGGATGGCAGCCGACACATCCTCCCTGACTTTTAGCTTCTGTTTATTCAACATTATTCTCTATTAGCTATTTGTGGTGTCTCTATATTCTTGTTTTTTAAAGTACAAAGTATTATTTTGGCGACTGTTTTGAAGCTAGCTGCTATTGGCCCAACAGCATGAGGTTGTTTCCTCGCCTTGCAGCAGCAGTGCAGCAGTGACTTCCTCAGCTGTACACAGGAGTTTCTCTTAGGGCTGCAAAGACGGACAAATAGGACAGAAAATGAAAAGAAAAAGCTGCAAGTTCAACAACCCAGGACTACACACCATTCTTTTGATAGATGGTGATGGTGGAAAGCAACTTGGTAGAACCAGTTAAATAGAGAAAACAGACCACATTACTTACAAAACTTTATTCTGTGGTAAATAAATAACACTTACTAGAAGAATTAGAAGGTGATCTATTATGATTCTGAACCTGTCTCATTTAGTCTTTGACATGCATCACCACCCTACGGAGAGGCTATAGGTGCAATAACCTATTAATGACTGCAGACCCACTGAGATATAAAATACATTTTCAAAGTGTTGTTCCTCTGCATAAATTATTCAGTTGTCTCTTTGTATATGACAAATGTAAAAAAATCTAATGTAGAAAAATCACATTTATTTATATACATCAAAATCCCTCTCTATTCTCTTCCTGAAATATTTTTGATACATACATTTATACAGTAAAATGTGATTTCCATATACACAAGAGACTGTCAATGGAACGCTATGACCTGTACAGCAAAGGTCACACGACAGATGGGGTAGCTGAGCTAGCACTACTGCGAGCTAACATGCTAGCATATTTTTTATTTAAAAAAATGTTACAATCGACACATTTCAGTAGAAAATGACGTGTTGTTGTTTTATTGCAGTGGCATTGTCCTGTTTCTTCTTCATTCTCTGAAATTTCTCCAGACAGACATTCTGAACAGAGTCTTTGAGTTTTTTGCTGGGCGACCTGCACACTTAAGAATCTGAGGAAAATCTCTGTGATAATAGAACTGCAATATAAACATCATCAAGTACTTTCTATTGAAAGGGTCCTTAAATGTCAAAGTCTGATTACTGTAACTAGAAGTTATGTTAGCATGATTATTAATAATGGATATAAGGTCATTTTAAAGTCTTTTCTCTCATAATCATTGTTTTTACATTTGCATTATTTCGTTTTGACAAATTGTGATTTGAACAGAGATTAAAGAATAAAGAAATGCTGTACAGACTTTTCTACATATTTTCCAAGGACAGCTATGCCCTTCTACAGCACAAGTAGACAAGCTAGCAAGACTGCCGAAACATCAGGAATGCTTTTCATTTTTTGTCTCCTCTCCTGACTGCCCATCTCCTGAAGGAGACATTAAATAGTTTAATATGTTATTTGGATACAAAGGCACACAGCTCAGCCCTGTCTGGCTCTGGCTCAATTTCCCCCCTGCTGGGTGTTTGGTTAAAATAAAAATAGTACCCCTGGGCTGCAACAACAAAATTGTTGCTTTGGGTGCAGGACAGACTGTTTAAAACCTGACCAACTTGTCAGAATAGCATTGTATGGAGAAGGAGGCTGACATTGCCAAGTAGAGTACTGTCAGCTTGTGAAGGGAGTAAACATTTGATGGTGTTTTTCTAAAAAAAAGGATCTTTATCACCAGCAGTGTTTGCTCGTCTTTGTGTGTGTTTGTGTATGTGCAGTAAGTGTGCATCCACACTCAAGGCAGTCTAGGGGCGCAGTCACCTTGGTGATCAGCCACGCCTGCCCTCTTAACCTAAATTGCTGTTTGATTACAAAAATTTCACATGTCTGTGTGTTACAGCCCAACCACTGAGAGGATAGTGTAACATACTGTAGAGGTGAGAGTATGTACTGTAAACTCTCCATGCATTGTATTAGTGTCAAATGTAAAATATTGTAACAAAGTGGGATGTGACACAGTAAAGTTACTGTTCTATCATGATTTTTACTGTGCTCAGAAATGCTACAGTGTAGTACAAAGGGTTACGTTATGGATGATAACGTAATGGATGATGTTACATTACACATTACACAGTGTGATCTCCGAAAGGGGCCGCAAAAGTTCCAGGTTCACTACAAGTCAGTTGCTTTTGGTAACTTGATTAACTGCAAGTTGCACCAATCAACCAAGGCAGGTCCTGCATTGTTATCTTGTAGCCAGTGGTGGAATGTAACTAAGTACATTTACTCAAGTACTGTACTGAGGTACTTGTAATTTCCATCGGTATTTCCATTTTATGTTACTTGTTACTTTATATAAATCAATGAATCAAGTATGATATATTGTTATAGATTAAGGTAGCCAGCAGTATATAAAGTAGCCCCACCTTTACCTGCTGCAACATTAGTGATGCTTACACATTAATGCATCACTTGTCATTATAATCCAGCAATATAATATATATTTTTTCTGAAATGAGCCATTTTGAATATTGAGTACTTTTATTTTTTGTACATTTTGATGGTAATACTTGTGTACTTTTACTTAATTAAGATTTTAAAATGCAGGACTTTTACTTGTAACAGAGTATTTTTAGACTGTGGTATTACTACTTTTACTTAAGTAAAAGATCTGAATACTTCTTCTATAACTGTTTGTAGCACTGAGTCAAATCTAGTTTAAAGACATTTATTATTTTCATTAGTATTGTGCTCACATGGTGCATATTCCTAAATAAAGTTGTGCTTAATCAAACTACCACAAATGAATTGACACACAGGAAACCTTGGGCTATAGTATTGCTTAGCTTGGGAGTACTGATTGCTTTCTGGATTTCTGGGCATATAATAAACTACTTGAATGCCTTCCACCCTAAGAGGTTAATTATTACAGTGATCTGTTCTTGTTGGAGTACCTGAGGCTGAATCAAAGGCTAAGCACAGGGCTAAATATGCACACTTAACTTAATAGTTTGTATAATAGGCTGATGGTGAAGCCAGGTAACCCCTCATCATCATCTTACTGTGAAATGCTACCATATATAAAAAGGGACAAATGAGGAAAATAATGAAATAATCTCACATTTCTACTGGCACATGTTGAGATTGCATACTCGGAAAATATTGATATCAAGGTCTAACTGTAATGGCCCGGTGAAACAAGATTTGGACCCAAAACAACTCACAGACACTGCAGATGGAGTAGGTTTACTGAAATGATGAGGCAGGCAAAGGTCAGCAACAGGTAGGCAGTCAAATCAGGCAAAACAAGCAGGCAAAGGTGCATAGACAAACAGGCAAAAAGTCCAGAAAAGAAGGCAGAGGTCAAAAGACTGGGCAGGCAGAACTCAAGCAAACAGGCTGGAACACTATGGCTTGGAAAGCTCAACAGACAACCTGGCAATAAGTTGGTTGAAATGTGCAGGTATATACTAATTAAATTGGGGAATAAGGTGTGTGTATTGGTGTGGGGATCAGGTGACTGAAACTGGCAGGAACACACTGATGGCAACTGCTGGTATAACAGGGAATGACAGGATGTGGAATGACAGGTGAGTTAGTGACTGGCAGGTTAAATGGACAGGAGAAAATGTGTAGAAATTAAGACCAGCTGCGCTTCATTTGGCCCTGCCGGAATGCCGCTTTTTATGTAGCACCTTGGGCAGGAAACATGCTTAAATAGATTCTGATGTTGAATCTCAGCTGAAAATCAAATAGCATGAGGTAGTGGAGATACCATGGTAAACTTCAATTTCGTCTTTTCTCAGCATTTAAGTGGGTCCAAAGACAGTAAAGAACACTTTTGGATTCATCCTCATCATCATCATCATTTCTGTGATCCCTGACCTGTCCTCTAGTGCCACCATGAGGTTGACTTATGTGATTCAGAGTGAAATATCTTTACAACTATTGGTTGGATTGCCATGTATTTTGCTACAGATATTCCAACTCCCTAGAGGATAAATCATACATCATGACTATAATAATCCCCCTGACTTTTCCTCTATCGCCACCAGCAGGTCAAAGTTTTCACTTATCCAGTAAAATATCTCAACACCTACTTAATAGATTGGCACAACATTTTGTACAGATGTTCATGGTTCCCAGACAATGTATGTCAATGTATGATTTAGGTTTCTTTATTGATTCTAAACATCTATTGGATGGACTGCTGTTGACTGATGAATTCTAATAACTTTCCCTTAATCTTTCATCTAGCTCCAGGTCATGTCAAGATTGCAATGTGTCCAATACTTTGGTTTACAATCAAATACTTGCAAAATGACTGACATTCCCATCATCCTCAGCTGTACTGTGTTTTAAATGCTAATTAAATAATTTAATGCTATTTTGAAGTATGTGGACTGGGGTGTTGTCATTTTCTGCTGCAATAAGGTGAACTCCAGATAACAGCAACAACAGTTGTCTACCGATGGTGGAAGGCTACCGAAGCCTCGGTTGCCCTAGTAAAGACGACCCTCGCAATGTCCCATTGTAATATTACGTAGTTAGTTACTTTGGCAGACTAGTGAATAGTTGCAACCTATGAGTATGACTTTCCCGTGTTATTCAGCAACGGTGCACCACCACATAAATAGAAAATAGACAAATAGTACTTCATCGGGTCTTCCTGTTTGTTTTAAAGATTAAAGGCACAATCACTTTTCCCAAATAGGCTGCAGTAAAGTGGTAAACACTGTAATACCACCTGTATTAGGGCACAAGAGCCTGAAAATTGTGCCCAATGTTTTCTCAGCCAATTTTCAAAGCTCTATTTATTTCTGATAGAATTTTCTGATTTCCCATGGGCCCCCCCCCCTGACTGGTTCTTGCCCCCCCCGTGCCACCTAATTTAAAAAATCCTGGAATCGCCCCTGGCTGGTTGGGTGTTGGAGCGCACCCACTGATACATCACATCTAACACTTAATCACTGAAAGCAATAAATAGTATTTGTGTATTGTGTATTTGTGTGTGCGCGTGTCAGTTACCTGGATGTGCATGTGTGTTGTTACTTTTATTATTTTTTATTTTAATATAATTTAATATATATTTGCTCTTTGTTATTTCTCATAACATGGCACAACATGCCCGGAATGCCCCATACTTTTTTATGCATGGGTATTCTCTGTCCGTGTGTGTGTGTTCACGTGTGCAGGTGTGTGTGTGATGTACAGCAGCATTATCCAGCGTGTCAGATGTTGCTCCCAGCTGACTGAGGATTTAGAGACAGCTTAATGAACATTGTAATTTCGCTCCCTGCCCTGTCAGCACTGCACTCCGTTTCTTTTTACTGTCAGAATGACGGTGCAGGCTACACAGTACTTTCTAAACTTTTAATCTTAGTTTTTATGAGTACAGACATCCTTCTTATCTCTGACTTAATATGTTAAACCATTGATTTTCCTGTATTCTTTCCCTGAATAATGGATAGTCCAACCCCTATAAAGGGACATACTGTACCCAGACAGTCTGTTACTTTCTGAACAAGAAGATAGGCTTTTTAAAGTAGTCTCACCATGTAATAAAGGTCTGATCTGTTCATTACAGGAGGATATTGATGGCATGGTACTAATATCCAAGTTTAATTTGATATGCCATTGTCAATTGTTAGAGGTTTACTTCTTGAAGTGTACTGTTTTGCTGTGGATTGTGTCATATCTGTGCGCTTCAAAAATAAATAAATAGAGAAATTCAATAGAATGACTGGTTCTTCTACAAAAACCAGGGTCAGTTTGGCTGGAGGACATCCTGACATTGACAATGAGAAAGCAGTCGCCAATCAGTTGTGTGACTTTCTACACAACAACAAGCTGTTTGAGGATTTTCAGTCAGGATTTAGAGTGCATCATAGCACAGAGACAGCACTGGTGAAAGTTACAAATGACCTTCTAATTGCATCAGACAAAAGACTTGTCTCTGTACTTGTCTTACTAGATCTTAGTGCTGCATTCGATACCATTGACCATCACATTCTATTACAGAGACTAGAACATTTAATTGGCATTAAAGGTACTGCACTAAGCTGGTTTAAATCCTATTTATCAGATCAATATCACTTTGTACACGTTAATGATGAATCCTCTATGCACGCCAAAGTCAGTCACGGAGTTCCACAAGGTTCTGTGCTTGGACCAATTCTATTTACCTTGTATATGCTTCCTTTAGGCAATATTATTAGGAAGCACTCCATAAATTTTCATTGTTATGCAGATGATACCCAATTATATTTATCGATCAAGCCAGATGAAACCAATCAATTAGCTAAACTTCAAGCATGCCTTAAGGACATAAAAACCTGGATGACCTGCAATTTTCTGATGTTAAACTCAGGTAAAACCAAAGTTATTGTACTTGGCCCCGAACACCTTCGAAACACATTATCTAAAGATATAGTTTCTCTAGATGGCATTGCCCTGGCCTCCAGTGACACCGTAAGGAATCTTGGAGTTATCTTTGATCAGGATATGTCCTTTAACTCCCACATAAAACAAACTTCAAGAACTGCCTTTTTTCATTTACGTAACATTGCAAAAATCAGGCACATTCTATCTCAAAAAGATGCAGAAAAACTAGTCCATGCATTTGTTACGTCTAGGCTGGACTATTGCAACTCTCTATTATCAGGCTGCCCCAATAAATCCCTTAAGACTCTCCAGCTGATTCAGAATGCTGCGGCACGTTTACTGACAAGAACCAGAAAAAGAGAACATATTTCTCCAATATTAGCTTCTCTACACTGGCTCCCTGTAAAATCCAGAATAGAATATAAAATCCTTCTCCTCACCTTCAAAGCCCTAAATGGTCAGGCACCATCATATCTTAAAGAGCTCATAGTACCCTATTACCCCACTAGAGCACTGCGCTCCCAGAATGCAGGGTTCCTTGTGGTTCCTAGAGTCTCTAAAAGTAGAATGGGAGCCAGAGCCTTCAGCTATCAAGCTCCTCTCCTGTGGAACCAGATCCCAGTTTGTGTACGGGAGGCGGACAACCTCCTCACATTTAAGAGCAGGCTTAAGACTTTCCTCTTTGATAAAGCTTATAGTAGGGCTGACTCAGGTGACCCCTGAGCCCCCCCTTAGTTATGCTGCTATAGGCCTAGACTGCCGGGGACTTCCTATGATGCACTGAGCTCCTTTCTCCTCCTCTTCCTCTCCATCTGTACGCCCTCATATCCCATCAATGCTTGTTATTAATTCAACTTCTTCCCGTAGTTGTGTGCTTTCTCTCCTCTCTCTCTCTCTCTCTCTATCTCCCCTTCTGTTGCTTTCTGCAGGTATTTCTGCCTCCGGAGCTGTAGAGTCTGGGTCTGTGGTTGCTGCCGCCTGCTGCCCCCATGCTCCTGCTCTGCACCCGCTGCTGCTATTGCTGTTGTTGCTCTTGTTATTAGTATTGCTATTATAACGTTGCTCTTAGTGTTGTTTCTGTTGGTGTTAACATCAATGCCATTACCATAGCTTTTGCCTTACATCCCTATGTGGAACTGTATTGTGCTGCTGTATGTTCTCTTTCCTCCTGCTCTCTCTCTCCCGCTCCCCCCCTCCCCCTTCAACCCAACCGGTCGAGGCAGATGACCGCCCACCTAGAGCCTGGTTCTGCTCGAGGTTTCTACCTGTTAAAAGGGAGTTTTTCCTTGCCACTGTCGCATAGTGCTTGCTCATGGTGGGAACTGTTGGGTCTCTGTAAATATAAAGAGTCGGTCTAGACTTGCTCTATTTGAAAAAGTGCCCTGAGATAACTTTGTTATGATATGGCGCTATATAAATAAAACTGAATTGAATCAGTGAGTATTTCTAATGCTACCTCTACCTCTTCTTCTCAGATAATACTGGTGGCACAGGTTACACTTTTTAACAAAATGCTAGTGGAATCTGATGCAGCTGAGTCTGTAGGTTTCAGTATTTAATTTACATAGTGTCTTTAATGAAAGTTATATCATTAGGAAATTGTCAAAATGATAATTTCTTGTGAATTTCATTTCTGTTGTTATTGGGTGACACCAACTGGCACACAATTACAACTAGTCAAGCCGTCGCAACATGTTTTACGGAGCAAAACCCTAATTTCTTGCTTGTTGTCAAATAATCCATTAGTGCTGGTATTTTTCAATTAAAGGAATAGTTCAACAGTTTGGAAAATGAGAGAGTTACATCACGATACCACTCTCATATTTGTCTTGGGAGTCTTGTTCTCACCATGAAGTTGCCAAGTCACCAAGTCACTGCGTCACTTACACCCCCGTAAAACTGTAAAACAAACGAGAGATACAGGTTGTTAATTGAGCTTCTTTAAAGATAAAATTCTAACTATTAGAGAAAAAATTCAGCACCTCCTGCCCTCAGTTGGTACTGACTTATCTTCAAACACAGGAACCTTAGAAACAACTGTAAAACATGTACATTTAGACTGCTTTTCTCCCATCAACCGTAATCAACTAACTTCCATGATTTCCTCATCTAAGCCATCAACGTGTCTCTTAGACCCCGTCCCAACTAGGCTGCTTAAAGAAATTTTACCCTTAGTTAGCACTTATGTACTAGATATGATCAATCTGTCCTTATTTAAAGGCTATGTGCCACAGTCCTTTAAAGTAGCTGTAATTAAGCCTCTTCTTAAAAAGCCCACTCTTGATCCAGGGAGTTTGTCAAATTATAGACCTATATCTAACCCTCCTTTTCTCTCTAAGGTCCTTGAGAAAGCAGTCGCCAATCAGTTGTGTGACTTTCTACACAACAACAAGCTGTTTGAGGATTTTCAGTCAGGATTTAGAGTGCATCATAGCACAGAGACAGCACTGGTGAAAGTTACAAATGACCTTCTAATTGCATCAGACAAAGGACTTGTCTCTGCTTGTCTTACTAGATCTTAGTGCTGCATTCGATACCATTGACCATCACATTCTATTACAGAGACTAGAACATTTTATTGGCATTAAAGGTACTGCACTAAGCTGGTTTAAATCCTATTTATCAGATCGATATCAGTTTGTACCGTTAATGATGAATCCTCTATGCACGCCAAAGTTAGTCACGGAGTTCCACAAGGTTCTGTGCTTGGACCAATTCTATTTACCTTGTATATGCTTCCTTTAGGCAATATTATTAGGAAGCACTCCATAAATTTTCATTGTTATGCAGATGATACCCAATTGTATTTATCGATCAAGCCAGATGAAACCAATCAATTAGCTAAACTTCAAGCATGCCTTAAGGACATAAAAACCTGGATGACCTGCAATTTTCTGATGTTAAACTCAGACAAAACCGAAGTTATTGTACTTGGCCCCGAACACCTTCGAAACACATTATCTAAAGATATAGTTTCTCTAGATGGCATTGCCCTGGCCTCCAGCGAAACCGTAAGGAATCTTGGAGTTATCTTTGATCAGGATATGTCCTTTAACTCCCACATAAAACAAACTTCAAGAACTGCCTTTTTTCATTTACGTAACATTGCAAAAATCAGGCACATCCTATCTCAAAAAGATGCAGAAAAACTAGTCCATGCATTTGTTACGTCTAGGCTGGACTATTGCAACTCTCTATTATCAGGCTGCCCCAATAAATCCCTTAAGACTCTCCAGCTGATTCAGAATGCTGCGGCACGTTTACTGACAAGAACCAGAAAAAGAGAACATATTTCTCCAATATTAGCTTCTCTACACTGGCTCCCTGTAAAATCCAGAATAAATTTAAAATCCTTCTCCTCACCTTCAAAGCCCTAAATGGTCAGGCACCATCATATCTTAAAGAGCTCATAGTACCCTATTACCCCACTAGAGCACTGCGCTCCCAGAATGCAGGGTTCCTTGTGGTTCCTAGAGTCTCTAAAAGTAGAATGGGAGCCAGAGCCTTCAGCTATCAAGCTCCTCTCCTGTGGAACCAGATCCCAGTTTGTGTACGGGAGGCGGACAACCTCCTCACATTTAAGAGTAGGCTTAAGACTTTCCTCTTTGATAAAGCTTATAGTAGGGCTGACTCAGGTGACCCCTGAGCCCCCCCTTAGTTATGCTGCTATAGGCCTAGACTGCCGGGGGACTTCCTATGATGCACTGAGCTCCTTTCTCCTCCTCTTCCTCTCCATCTGTACGCCCTCATATCCCATCAATGCTTGTTATTAATTCAACTTCTTCCCGTAGTTGTGTGCTTCTCTCCTCTCTCTCTCTCCCTCCCCTTCTGTTGCTTTCTGCAGGTGTTTCTGCCTCTGGAGCTGTGGAGTCTGGGTCTGTGGTTGCTGCCGCCTGCTGCCCCGTGCTCCTGCTCTGCACCCGCTGATGCTATTGCTGTTGTTGCTGTTATTAGTATTGCTATTATAATGTTGCTCTTAGTGTTGTTTCTGTTGGTGTTAACATCAATGCCATTACCATATCTATGCTGTATTGGGCTGCTGTATGTTCTCTTTCCTCCTGCTCTCTCTCTCCCGCTCCCCCCTTCCCCCTTCAACCCAACCGGTCGAGGCAGATGACCGCCCACCTTGAGCCTGGTTCTGCTCGAGGGTTCTACCTGTTCAAAGGGAGTTTTTCCTTGCCACTGTCGCATAGTGCTTGCTCATGGTGGGAACTGTTGGGTCTCTGTAAATATAAAGAGTCGGTCTAGACCTGCTCTATTCGAAAAAGTGCCCTGAGATAACTTTGTTATGATATGGCGCTATATAAATAAACTGAATTGAATTGAACTTCTTCCCGTAGTTGTGTGCTTTCTCTCCTCTCTCTCTCTCTCTCTCTCTCTCCCCTTCAACCCAACCGGTCGAGGCAGATGACCGCCCACCCAGAGCCTGTTTCTGCTCGAGGTTTCTAACTGTTAAAAGGGAGTTTTTCCTTGCCACTGTCGCATAGTGCTGCTCATGGTGGGAACTGTTGGGTCTCTGTAAATATAAAGAGTCGGTCTAGACCTGCTCTACTCGAAAAAGTGCCCTGAGATAACTTTGTTATAATATGTCGCTATATAAATAAAACTGAATTGAATCAACCACATCATACACCACAATCACTGCTGTTTTGACAATGACACAACGGTCAACACCAAGGAGGAGGAAAAACTCCTAATATAGAGTTATCACAGACGCACTGTATGGTTTAAGCTTCCTTTTACTTGTAAGTCAGAATTTTATTGGTCCAGCAGAGGGAAGCACAGAGCAACTGAGTCTGCTTTTGACATGTGCTGTTGTCTCTAAGGAGCCCTTGACAAAGTGCAAAAAGGCGGAAGAGGGTGGAGGGACTCAGCTACTACACCAAGCTAATTAGAATGGCTGCTTCACTGTGTGTGTGTGTGTGTGTGTGTGTGTGTGTGTGTGTGTGGCTGCAACTTCAAGTGTTCCTAGAACTAATCAATTAAGGCTGGAAACCGAGGGGGTGAAGAGAAGTGAGGAACACTGGTGGCAACTTCCTTCCCATGATGCTCTCTGTTTGGCAGTGGTAGCCCTGCATAGTGCACCTCGGCACTGGGGCTGTCAGTCACGAGTAAACAATGTGGGAGGTCAGACTATTAAAAATAACAATGGATCCTGTTTGTGCTCTTCAACAAGTCAAGGTTCATTTGTGCACTGTGGACTTTGAAGGACCAGAGCCGCAATGAAATATAATCTAAGACGGATTGTTGTCAGTCCTCACTAAGACCAGGAGAGCGGATCACATCAGTCCAGTTCTCAGATCTTCACACTGGCTTTCTGTGTGTCAAAGAATTTACTTTTTTCTTGTGTGTATCTGGGTTTTGTATTTAAACTACTGGATGCCTAAATTTCACTCGAAATTAATAAAGTATCTATCTATCTATGTATCTTTAAAATACTACTACGATCTGCTGCTCCGCTATGAACCGTCCAGACGTCTCAGATGGTCTGGGACAGGTCTGCTTACTGTCCCCAGAGTCAAAACTAAACATGGAGAAGCAGCATTCAGTTTTTATGCACCACATATCTGGAACAAACTCCCAGAAAACCTGAAGTCTGCTCCAACTGTCTTTTAAAGCCAGGCTCAAGACTGAAGATCTGTTTGCCAGTGCCTTATATTAAAGTACATTTCATATCTTGCATTGCACAGTAAATTGTATTCTCCTGTTTTATTCTATTGTAGCTTATTATAACTTCTATTTTATTTTACCCTTTTAAATGCTATTTAAATGTGTCTTTTTATATTATATTATTATATTATTTCTTATATTTCTTTTCTTGATGCCTTTTATGTGTAAAGCACTTTGAATTGCCTTTAAGACCATGTTAGGAAATGAACTGATCAAATGTTTGACAGCTGACTTTTTACTCCATGTATCCTGAGGAACATCAGGTACATCAGCCCATTATGTCACAAAGACAAACAGCCAGCTCTGTCTGCACAGGCCGGGGTCAGTCTGGTCAGCCTGTCTGCCTCGTCTCTCAGTCTGGAGGACGAGTGCTCACCCATGGCTGCTCATGCTGCACCTATCAGTGCTGTGGGGTAAACTGCCACTGCTCTATCTCTGACTGTGGCTGCAGAGTTTCTGTGGTCTCCCTCTGTGGCCTCATTTACAGCCAGCAGCATTGATCCGGGCTCTGCTCTGCTGTGGATGAGCTGGTCTCTAATCAGGTCAGAGCTGAACGCTGCTCACAGGGGCTAAGGTCAGCTATAGACGTACACACATGCACACTTAGGACACCAAACTGCAGTCATGTTAATATCAGTCTATAAAGCCTGTAAAGCTCAAGACTCCTGTGTTGTACTGCCTCGCTGCCTTTGTCCAGCTCTGTTGTCAGGGCAGAGGTATGTATGGCACGACGGGGCTGCCCCTAAACCCTCCTGGAGCCAATGAATGAGAGGATGGACGGAGGCAATGGCAGGAGAGCAAAGGAAATACACTCATCATCGCACTGAAGGAGAGCAGGACAGAGGGGTCGAAGAAGAGAGAAGATGGAGGGAGGGAGGGGTGGGGGTGCAGTAATGGGGTCTTTGTTGTGGTTGGTGTGACTCACAAAACCTTGGCCGGGGCAGCACAGCTTAGTTACCGTTACCAAACACAGAGAATAAGGAGGGAGGAGTGTGTGGGTGCGTAAGGACTGGGGGAAGTTTCTGCAACCCAATCACATCTTACATGTCTTTTTCTTCATCCAATCATGAAATTTCTACAAAGTTTTTGCTCCTTGGCATTCGCTTTTGTTTCTTGGCCCCAGTTGGCTGCTTTGAGTGTCAATACATCACAGGCAAACATTCACTATAGTTGTACAATCACCTTGTCAGACTTGATAATGAGGAAGTTACACAACATAACTTTAGGAGTTACTGATGTAACTGATCTTTGCAGTATCTCACCTTTGATTACACCACTCACCAGAAACTGGTACAGTACTTTTTTGTACAAAAACATCTGTTACTTAAAGGACATGCATGAAAACTTGTGGGGTTAAGGTGTTTAGCCCAACCTTAACTCGAAGATCTAGACCCAAAATGGTTGTCATGACGATTTTATAGTGATGTGAAGAAAATACAAATTTCTAAAATATTACAAAAAGTAGATCCATCACTCTGTATATGAGGTATAATTGGAAAATATGTCATTTTTGTAGGATATTGTACAGACATGAGAATGCATTGTTCTAAATAGTGTTTTTAGCCATGCTAGCGGCAAAGTGCTAATGATGTTGGTCAGTGGGTTGATCCAGACTGAAATATCTAGATACCTATTAGATGGATTGCCAAGACATTTGGTACAGACATTCATGTTCACATCAGGGCAAATTGTAATTGTATCTTTGATGACCCCTTAACTCGGTTAAGTTTGCTCAGTTTGTCCGATACCAAATAACTTTGACCAAATATCTGCAAAACTAATGACATTCCCATCAGCCTCAGTTGTACTTTGTGTTTAGTGCTAATTAGCAAATGCTAGCATGCTAACAGCTAAACTAAGTCGGTGAACATGGTAAACAGTATACCTACAAAAAATCTAAGTACATGCAGCCTCACAGAGCCGCTAGCATGGCTGTAAACTAGTCTCTAATCACAATGGATCATACAGGAATTTATTGTTGGCAAGAGACATCTGAGGATCACATGAGAATACATTTATCTGAATATTGTTTGTTACCCTCTACCCCATTGATATTTCCCCCATAATAGTCTAATGGGTCACTGCTGCCAAAATTATGTCTTTTCCAAATTAACGGGAAACTCCTTAAGATTTGAAAATGATTAGATGTCAACTAATAAAGCAATACCATGTTTGAGCTCATTAAACAAAGGAAAGTACCGAAATCATGTTATGAAACGTCATTAAGGAAACATGTTTTTTTATCACAATGTGTGACTCATACCTCTTTAAACACTAACACCAACAATCAAGTGGTTAAAGACATCTGGTGGTGTGTAATGTATTTGTGTGTGCATGTTAAACGTGTGTGTGTGTGTGTGTGTGTGTGTGTGTGTGTGTGTGTGTGTGCACGCGCTTGTGTGTGTGTGTGTGTCTGAGTTCAGCTTATGCAGTAAGCAGGATGTCCTGTCCTCCATGCTGTTATTGTGGAGTGTTCAGCCTGCCAGACGCTACCCCCAAAGACCACTTCCCCTCTGTCAAGTGTCTCTCTCTCTCTGTCGCTCACACACTCCCACACACACGCACTCCCACACACACACACACACACACACACACACACACACACACACACACACACACACACACACACACACAGCCCCATGCCAGCCTGAACACAATGGGAACCTGTCCAACACCGCCCTGTCACCTGGCTAAAAATAACTCTTTTGGTAGCCTCAGACATGAAGATTGTATTGTAACAATGGTGTGGCAGAACTTTGATCAGCCAAAATAGCACAATGCTGTTATTCTGAGGTATCATACATCACATTTAACATCTATTTGGCTGGTGTGAAATTAAGACATACTCTGAAGATGTCACCCCATTTTGAACTTTAATTATACTGTCATCTTCTTTTCTTGCACCGCAGGAATAAAAAGATTATACATATACAGTCACTTGTTGGTCTAAGGACAGTCTCTCACCATGGGAAGTTCAGTTATTCTCTCATGTATACACAAGCACTTAATCTCAGTTTAAACAATTTTTATTGTTTAAATTGAGATTGTGTCTATGTCTACACATGTAATATAAAATGAAAGTTACATAATGTGAAGAATGTTTCTTCTACAAATCAAATAGATAATAGATATTGAATCTGCTGTGAACATATCACTCATACAGTATTTGGTTTACCTTTGCTTGCATATAGGTTTTGTTTTCAGTAACTACTATGAAGCACAAGCTTTATAGGAAAAGTGTATGTAAGTTATTTGAAGATGTGGGTCTTAGCAAACATTAACATAAACAAATTACACAAGTGCTATTATTATTTTTGGATTACTGGAGTTTCTTTGATGGCTTTTATTTTCCACTGACAGTGGTTTAAAAACACCTCCCTGATCCTTTACTTAAATAAAGGTATTAAAACCACAACGTAATGCTCTGTTATAAGCCCAGCATTTAATATAATAAGTAAAGGTAGCCATAATGCAGAACCAGCCCTTTCCGAGTGTTATAGATTACATAACTGTATTATTATTATTATTATTATTATCATAGATGCATTCATGTGTAAGCAGTATTTTAATGTACCTGGTTGAGATGGAGCTACTACATTATATACGGCTTTGTAACTTAATCTATAACAATACATCACATTTTATTTATATATTTATTTATTTGTTTGTTTTGTACTGTATGTGAAGTCTGAATCTGCAAAGTGAATAGTAAGTAAAGCTCTCAAATAAATGTAGTGGAGTAAAAAGTATAGTACTTCCCTCTGAAATGTAATGGTGTAGAAGAAAATAACATAATGGAAAAACTCAAGTATTTCATTTTTTTTTTTTTTTTTTTTTACTTAAAGTTACTTTCACCCACTGGCCACTGCCACAGCAAAAATGTCTGTTATCACATTATTATATACTGCGATGTTACAGAGAGGTTCATAAAAACTATGAGTTGTGTGTAATAAAAGTGTGTTGCTCCTAATAAGCTGTGAGCTCTCCAGCTGATGACACCAGCGTGTCCCCCCCTCTCTGGCCTTCCCTCCTTCCCCACAAGTCCCTATTCACACTCCCCTCCGCCTCCCCCACCTACTGCCCAGCCGAGGTGCTATTGTCTCGTTTCCTGTGGCCATGCAAGCAGCTCTCCACATACACGCGCACTCATACACACGCGCGCGTACAGCCCCCCTCCCCACCACCTCCACCCACCCAGGGTGAGCAGGCGCGGTGTATGTGATGCGGTCCCATTTCAAGCGGACGGACAGAGCGAGTCGTCAGGATTCATTAACTCGATAACTAGCTTAAAAGCGGGTCCGCGACTTGTTCGTGATATTTAGGTGCAGTTTCGACTCCCCGGGACAGTCGCAAACTCCAAGCCAGGCAGCCTGAGCTGAGCAGCCACCAAAACATTTTAGTGAGAAAGTGTGGAGTTTTTTCTTTTGACAGCTGCGCCGCTGACACTGCTGCCAGACTGACAAACATCAGTGACCAGGAGGTGAGCTGTCACCATCCATTCAGCTGCCAGTAAGTCTGCTCTGCTTTGTCTTCAGACAATAACATTTTTTGTGTATAGCTGACAAAAACATCTTTTGTCTTTAGTGGAGGTAGCTGCTTTCTACATAAGAGAACGTGCGTACTGGTTTAGGCACGTTTGTACTTTTATACCAGTTGTATAGAGCTAACACATTGCATCTACAGGCTGTAGAGAGCTTAGATTGACTGTGTATGACAAGGCTTTGAACTGTTGTGATTTAAGGTACAAAAAACACGCGTCTTTCAGTACAGGCTAATGCAATTTACTACACAAATGAAGTGGCATCAACAAGTAGGCGTTGATTGAATTACAGTCTGTGTCAGCACATCTTCACAGCCCCTACAAAAAAACCTGAACTTTTTTAAAAATAAGAATGAACATTATAAGGGATATTGTTGATTTAATGTTCATCAGGGATGTTTGGGGGCATAAAACAGCACCTTTCAGTATTATAGGCTAATGCAATTCACTACATCACTGCAAATTGCAGCGTGGCCTCAAGAATTAGGTGATCGAATCCCAATCCAGCCAGCACCTAATTTTTCTCCACAGTCTCAACCAAAATATAACATTGTTGTTTATGAAAATTAAAGGCTGCATGGTTATTTAATTATTTTATCAACTAATTGATCAATTTTGTCTATAAAATGTCATAAAACATTTTAAAAATGCAGATTACATTTTCCCAGATCCTAAGGTGACATCTTGGAACTTCTTGTTTTTGTTTGACCAACAGTCCAAAACCTAAAGGTATTCGAATTACCTCCGTAGAGGACTAAGAAAACCAGCAAATATTCACATTTGTGAAGCTGAAACCAGGAAATTAAAATGATCTAAACGATTAATGGACGATTTTGTTAATTGACCAACTGTTTAAGCTCTAATAAAAATGGAACATTATAAACCTTATAAAGCAGTATTTGGAGGACTTCATATTCAAGTGTTCATGACAGTGTGATGTAACTTGAGACATAATTCTGATTAAAAACCTCCTCTGTATACTGACTCCATAAGCTCCACTGGTGAAGATGTCCACGGTACGGGTGCCTGGTTGTCCTCCACCTTCAACTCTCCCTGCCTCCTTCCTCCTAGCATGTGAGAGAAAGGAACAGCTGGATGTGAGCTGAGCCTGAACTCGATCCGTTCAGATCAGCGGGTCCCAGAGGCCTGTTTCTGTCACTGCCACGGCCGACTGCGGGGGGAAACCCTTTAACTGTGCAGCTGTCCATGACCTGTACATGAAATCCATGCGCACACACACACACACAAGCTTTAAATCCCTCGGCAGGACTCCTAGAAATCCACAACATGCTTAAATGTGTCCCTGCTGCAGGTCTGGAGTCGAACATAAACTATATAGCAGCCAAACTCAATGTTCCATAGACTCGGCTCCCTGCAGAGACAGCATCAGCTGAATATGAAGCCGGCACTGTCAGAGGTCCTGGGACTGAGCCACAGTACACAGAACCCTACAGTGTGTGTGTGTGTGTGTGTGTGTGAGGACTGGCACATGTAAGTGTTTGCCTGCGTGTGTATGCACGTGTGGAGACTTGTGCATATGTAAGTGTGTGTTTGGTGCAGACGGGTACAGTGAGGGCATTGTGAGGGCCGGTGGAGACTTTCTGGGAGGCGTGTGAAAACGCAGTAAAGATGTCACACTGCAGCTGGCACAGGACAGGGCTGATGGACTGCTTACACTCACAGCGTTGCCTTTGTGCGTGTGTGTGTGTGGTGAAAAGACAGACAGAGTGAATCTTATCCAGAGACGATCAGGATTTCTACACGCGATGCGAAAGGCCGACCACCTCGCTGCTGCTTTGGCTCTGTTGCATAACACAAGATAAGGCCAGTTTAACTTGTTGAATCGGGTGACGTAGCGATTTAGAATTGCACTCCCATAACGTTGGAGGATTTGGGAGAGAGATTTTGGCAAAGAAAGATAAAAGAATAGTCAAAATCAATACAGCAGAGGCCGAGGTTTTAGTCCATAATATAGGTCAAGCTCCTACGTTACCCATAATGCAACAAGTGTCTTTCCTTAGATCCTCCCTGCCTAATAAATAGCCATGTCTTTCAAACTCTACACCTTCATTTTAACGCATGGTTTCCCAGAGCGAGATAACCCTGGTGGCATCACTAGAGTTATTGTTTCAGATTTTAGAAAGCTCACAGGCTAAGCCACAGACATTGTACAACTGTTTTTACATGCTGCATAGTACTTCTCCTGATTTGTAAAGTGAGTTTCCCTTTTAAGAGTGAGCGAGAAGTGAAGTTAGAGAGGAAAATTGCCTCCGCTTCTGTTTTGGTGATTCAGTCCAGTACTGTATCAGTTGTTTGGCACATGCCTTTGTGGTTCACAGTGTGTGCAGTATTTATTTGCCAGGAAAAACTGCTGCACTGCTTTCGTATCAAGCCAAAATTCTGACTTATTTACTTCCTCAGTTGGAGCTCAGCCTTAGATACTTTCTGTACTTGGATTTTACTTTGGGCTGTTTAACGTTGGCTCATGAATGAATGTAGTTGAAATGTTACCTGCTAATCTACATATCTGGCAGCTGTTTACCTCTCACAGTCCTGATGACAGCCTGAGTGCTGCATGCCACGCTGCCATGTGAACTAAAACCCTGTGGACAGATGATATACTGACCGATAACACACTACACACGCTGACAAACGTGCAAATAAACTGAACGTTACAGCTATACCAACACTGGAAATTGACTAATGGCAAGTTATAAAGTTGACTTTTAAGCATGTCTAATGTTTTTTCCTTCTCTGAGAATGATTTCGATTGTACACCGTTTTTTACTTTGCTTTACTGTGACAGGTGTAAGACACAAAATAATGTGACAGTAGTATACCTTTGTCAGCTGGATGTTATTGATGCAACCTGTGTTGATGTTGGTCCAAATCAAGAGTATATATAAAGTTAAATGGTTTCATCAAATCTAATGTTGGCCAGGTGTCTTATCAGAAAATATCCTACAGCACTGGCTCCTATATAGTAACTTTCTCAAAATTGTACATTCAAGATTCACTTGTTTAAAATTCACGTGTGTGTAACATGGAATAAATGTCTTCCTTCTACACACTTAAATACACTAAACATACTAAATTTATGCTTGGTATAATGGCTAAAGGCGTACAGATACCATATGCTTCATCTTATGGAGATCTGCAGTTGTTTGCTTCTCGGTCTGTAACTTTTATAGTTAGGAAGTGACCCTGTGCTTTTCCTTTTCTCTCCACAGGATGACTGACCAGCCCTGCAGGCGTGCATCCTGACTGTCTCTGCCTCCGTTTGTGTCTCTGAATGTCCACGATGACTTGGAGGGGACTTGACTGGTGGATCCCGTGCTAACACCTCCGATCCCCAGACATCCGCCCCGACTCCCCCCTTTTCTTGACGGCTTTGGTGTACCCTTCTTCTGTGGAGCCCCCCTCCGTTTAAACCGTCACCATGGCTAGCCTGGTGCTCAACGAGACTGGAATGGAGGACTGCGGCATTGACGACTCCTTCAAGTACAACTTGTACTCGGTGGTTTACAGCGTGGTCTTTGTCTTAGGCCTGATCACCAACTGTGCTGCCCTCTTCGTATTCTGCTTCCGGATGAAGATGCGCAACGAGACCACAATGTTTATGACTAATTTAGCGTTATCCGATTTAGTATTTGTTTTCACACTGCCATTCAAGGTCTTCTACAATGTTAACCGCCATTGGCCATTTGGTGATGGACTGTGTAAGGTATCAGGAACAGCCTTCATCACCAACATCTACGGCAGCATGCTCTTCCTCACCTGCATCAGCGTAGACCGCTTCCTGGCGATAGTCTACCCTTTCCGCTCCCGCTCCATCCGCACGCGCAGGAACGCAGCGCTGGTGTGTGCCGCTGTGTGGCTGACCATCGTAGGAGGAGGAATATCCGTGACCTTCTTCTCCACCATTAACAGCACAAACAGAGCCACCACATGCTTTGAGGGCTTCTCCAAGAGCACCTGGAGGACCTACCTGTCCAAAATCACCATCTTCATCGAGGTGAGTGAGGAGAGACAGACTCATATATATTAACACACACACCATTTATACACATTTTTTTATTAGGCTAACCAGAAACGTAGCAGAGATGTTCCACTTTGTTTTGCTTCTTATTTATTTCCTAGATTGTGGGTTTCCTTCTCCCCCTTCTGGCCAACTTGGTATGTTCCTCGCTTGTTCTGCGTACGCTGCGGCGTCCGGTGACTGTTGGTCGTGGCTGTGACAGCAAGAGACGTGTCCTACGAATGATTTTGGTCCACCTGGGCATCTTCATCATCTGCTTTGTCCCTTATAACTCCATCCTCTTCCTGTACGCCCTGGTGCGGACCCAAGCCCTGGCTAACTGCGCTGTGGAGCGCTTTGCCCGAACTCTCTACCCCATCACTCTGTGCCTGGCCAGCCTCAACTGCTGCCTGGACCCTGTGGTCTACTACTTCACCTCAGAGAGCTTCCAGAAAAGCTTGACAATGGGAGGCAAAGGGTCCAGCTCCCGGCCCGAGAGTATCCCCCGCAGCGACACTGAGACCCAGGACACAGCAAACACACTCCCCAGAGACACACACACTCCGGCCAGCAATGGAAAAGACTCAAAGATGTCTGAGAGTCAGTTCTGACTCAGCGGAGAAGAAGGGAGGTAAAGAAGGACAGGGTGGGTTCGACAGGAGCCCTGAATTTGAAAAATAAAGCAATCAGCTGTTTGGTCCTGGAAGTGACAAACGCATAACTCAGCAGATTAGTTAAGACCTGAGGTAAGTCCTGAGGTATGGCCTGGGCTTTACGGATTAATCCACCAATGGAGAGCTCGAGGAATGTATCTGTGTGTGTGTGTTTATTATGAGAGAACACCACAGGGACCAGAGACCCAACCGCACCGGGACTATTGTCCAGAGACACGCAGAGCCTCTAAAAGAGACTCCAACACATCATCACTCAGGCTTAACACACACAAACACTCACAAATGCACTGGATTGTGGATAAGATGGAGATTTCCATCCACATTGTTGAAATATGCTGTTTAGTACTTTTGTAACACACTGAGCCCTTACGTTTTATTGTTATAAAGTTCAAGCTTTCACAGTACATTATATCATTTTAGACATTAATGTTATGACACTCTTTAGTGTGGTGAGAACCATTGTTATTATAACACAGCAGCGCGTTGACCCGCTGAGTTAAATGTGTCTCATGTTGAAGTTCGAGGCCATTAAATGTGTGTTTTGAATTGCTTTCGTGGCTGCATTTATTATTCCTGTCCCTCGCTTCGTGCCTGTTGGTTCGGTCAAACATTTTCTGAACCGGCCTTTGTCAGCATGACTGTAGGGTTGAACTCATGGAGTTTTTCTACGCTGGCTCCTCATTTTCATCAAGCAGTCAGTGCGATCTTGTTCTCGGAGCAGAGGGCAGCTCTGATCCAGTTGAGGACCTTGGCCTCTGTGCTGTGTCACAGGCCAAATGCTTATTATGACTGGAGCAATGGTCCATTGTTTGCTTCTGAATGAGGTCTCTGTCTTAATCTGGCCTTAGACTGCAGATCTGCTCAAAGTCTCTTACACACAGCAATGTGCACACACTCCAAAGTACGGGTGAACACTGTTGACTAAATACCCCAAATCATCGTGTTACAGTGCATGAAGAGCAAAACAGTGAAGACATTAGTTAGCAGATTCAGGAGTTTACTGAGTAGGGATAAATCCGGAATTCCGGATTTTCCGACCTGAAAATGTGACCCACGTGAATCATGCAGGTCCGTAAATAAATTGAGTTTGGGTTGAGTCGTCTTGACAAGAAGATCGCCCGACGCTGTTTCGGAACGTATTGTTCAGGTATGTCAGAATCAGTGTTGCCAACTCTCACCTGAGACTCACGCTTTCACGTTCAGTCTCACGCTGCCCAAACAATTCTCTATGGCAAGCCAAAGGGATCAAATGTCGTCAGGTCGGCACAAGTCCCTGGTGCATAAAACGGCGTAAAATACGGCATCCTGGGGGTTTTCACGCTGCTTTTTACGCCATTGCATTTTAAAACGCAATGGCAAGCATCTTTCATCAATGCATTGGTTTGGTCTGGCTTTACTCTTCACCGACTGGTTACAAAAACTCTGGATTCACTGGCTATGTAAAACAGGAGGAAGGGCTCATTACCATACAAGAAAACGGCGTAAATAACGCGCGTCTTGGACAGGTTTTAACGCGTGTAAAAAGCGGCGTTTAATGTACCTCACTAGAGTGCCCTAAAAAGCGGCGTTTGTATGGTTTTTACTGGCATAAAAAGCGGCGTTTTAAAATGTAACGGGGTAAAATGCGCCGTTTTTATTTTACAAAAAGCGGCGTGAAAACCATCAGGACGCCGTATTTTTTATGTATCAGGGACATGTGCTGACCTGACGACATTTGATCCCTTTGGCTTGCCATAATTCTCAGGCCAAAACACTGCGACAGCAACAGAGATGATCAGGCGAGCGTACGTACCGCTGGTTACGTACTGTAATATATACATATATGAGTATAGGCTCTTAAATTACTCTGTGTGGTCCGAGATATGTGCGCGATGCTTATCGCCGTGTTGACAGCAGCTCTGGCAGAAAACCCTGCGCTGAAGCGCATAAGGTGTTCAAGCTAGCTAGTGAGTGAGTGAGTGTTCATATTTGGCTGAGTGAGTGAGTGAGTGTGTGTGTGTTCATATTTGGCTGAGTGAGTGAGTGAGTGAGTGTGTGTGTGTGTGTTCATATTTGGCTGAGTGAGTGAGTGAGTGTGTGTGTGTTCATATTTGGCTGAGTGAGTGAGTGAGTGAGTGAGTGTGTGTGTGTTCATATTTGGCTGAGTGAGTGAGTGAGTGAGTGAGTGTGTGTGTGTTCATATTTGGCTGAGTGAGTGAGTGAGTGAGTGTGTGTGTGTTCATATTTGGCTGAGTGAGTGAGTGTGTGTGTGTTCATATTTGGCTGAGTGAGTGAGCATATTTGGCTGAGCGAGTGAGTGAGTGTGTGTGTGTTCATATTTGGCTGAGTGAGTGAGTGAGTGTGTGTGTGTTCATATTTGGCTGAGTGAGTGAGTGAGTGTGTGTGTGTTCATATTTGGCTGAGTGAGTGAGTGAGTGAGTGAGTGAGTGTGTGTGTGTTCATATTTGGCTGAGTGAGTGAGCATATTTGGCTGAGTGAGTGAGTGAGTGTGTGTGTGTTCATATTTGGCTGAGTGAGTGAGTGAGTGTGTGTGTGTTCATATTTGGCTGAGTGAGTGAGTGAGTGTGTGTGTGTTCATATTTGAGTGAGTGAGTGAGTGAGTGTGTGTGTGTTCATATTTGGCTGAGTGAGTGAGTGAGTGAGTGTGTGTGTGTTCATATTTGGCTGAGTGAGTGAGTGAGTGTTCATATTTGGCTGAGTGAGTGAGTGAGTGAGTGTGTGTTCATATTTGGCTGAGTGAGTGAGTGAGTGAGTGAGTGTGTGTGTGTTCATATTTGGCTGAGTGAGTGAGTGAGTGAGTGTGTGGCTGGCGAGTGAGGTAGTGTGTGTGTGTTCATATTTGGCTGGAGTGGTGGGTGAGTGAGTGTGTGTGTGTGTTCATGTTGGCTGAGTGGTGGTGGAGTGAGTGAGTGAGTGTTCATGTTGGCTAGTAGAGTGAGTGAGTGTGTGTGTGTTCATATTTGGCTGAGTGAGTGAGTGAGTGAGTGTGTGTGTGTTCATATTTGGCTGAGTGAGTGAGTGAGTGAGTGTGTGTGTGTTCATATTTGGCTGAGTGAGTGAGTGAGTGAGCATATTTGGCTGAGCGAGTGAGTGAGTGTGTGTGTGTTCATATTTGGCTGAGTGAGTGAGTGAGTGAGTGTGTGTGTGTTCATATTTGGCTGAGTGAGTGAGTGAGTGAGTGAGTGAGTGTTCATATTTGGCTGAGTGAGTGAGTGAGTGTGTGTGTGTGTGTTCATATTTGGCTGAGTGAGTGAGTGAGTGAGTGAGTGAGTGAGTGTGTTCATATTTGGCTGAGTGAGTGAGTGAGTGAGTGTGTTCATATTTGGCTGAGTGAGTGAGTGAGTGAGTGTGTTCATATTTGGCTGAGTGAGTGAGTGAGTGTGTGTGTGTTCATATTTGGCTGAGTGAGTGAGTGAGTGTGTGTGTGTTCATATTTGGCTGAGTGAGTGAGTGAGTGAGTGTGTGTGTGTTCATATTTGGCTGAGTGAGTGTTCATATTTGGCTGAGTGAGTGAGTGAGTGTGTGTGTGTTCATATTTGGCTGAGTGAGTGAGTGAGTGTGTGTGTGTTCATATTTGGCTGAGTGAGTGAGTGAGTGAGTGAGTGTGTGTGTGTTCATATTTGGCTGAGTGAGTGAGTGAGTGAGTGTGTTTGTGTTCATATTTGGCTGAGTGAGTGAGTGAGTGTTCATATTTGGCTGAGTGAGTGAGTGAGTGTGTGTGTGTTCATATTTGGCTGAGTGAGTGAGTGAGTGAGTGAGTGTGTGTGTGGGCCATATTTGGCTGGTGGTGGAGGTGTGAGTGAGTGTGTGTGTGTTCATATTTGGCTGGTGAGTGAGTGAGTGAGTGTGTGTGTCATTCCATGTTGGCTGAGTAGGGTGGTGAGGTGGCATGTTGGCTGAGCGAGGTGAGTGAGTGTGTGTGTGTGCATGTTGGCTGAGTGGTGGTGAGTGAGTGTGTGTGTGTTCATGTTGGCTGGTGGTGAGTGAGTGTGAGTGTGTATGTGTTCATGGCTGAAGTGAGTGAGTGTTCATATTGCTTCAAGGTAGAGTGGTGGTGTGTGTGTGTGTGTTCATGGCTGGCTGAGTGAGCAGGTGAGTGAGTGAGTGAGTGTGTTCTATATTTGGCTGAGTGGTGAGTGTGTTTCATATTTGGCTGAGGTGAGTGAGGTGGTGTGTGTGTGTTCATATTTGGCTGAGTGGTGGTGGAGTGTGTGTGTGTGTGTTTATGTTGGCTGAGTGAGTGAGTGAGTGAGTGAGGCAGTGTGTTCATATTTGGCTGAGTGGTGGTGGTGAGGTGTGAACCATGTTGGCTGGTGGTGAGGTGGTGTGTGTGTTCATGTTGGCTGAGTGAGTGAGTGAGTGAGTGAGTGTGTGTGTGTTCATATTTGGCTGTAGGTAGTGAGTAGTGAGTGAGTGTGCCTTCATATTTGGCTGAGTGGTGGTGAGTGAGTGTGTTCCATGTTGGCTGATGCAGGTGGTGGTGAGTGTGTTCATGTTGGCTGAGTGGTAGGTGGTGAGTGGTGAGTGAGTGTGTTCATATTTGGCTGAGTGGTGAGTGAGTGAGTGAGTGTGTTCATATTTGGCTGAGTGAGTGAGTGAGTGAGTGTGTTCATATTTGGCTGAGTGAGTGAGTGAGTGTGTGTGTGTTCATATTTGGCTGAGTGAGTGAGTGAGTGAGTGAGTGTGTGTGTGTTCATATTTGGCTGAGTGAGTGAGTGAGTGAGTGAGTGAGTGAGTGTGTTCATATTTGGCTGAGTGAGTGAGTGAGTGAGTGTGTTCATATTTGGCTGAGTGAGTGAGTGAGTGAGTGTGTTCATATTTGGCTGAGTGAGTGAGTGAGTGAGTGTGTTCATATTTGGCTGAGTGAGTGAGTGAGTGAGTGAGTGTGTTCATATTTGGCTGAGTGAGTGAAAGCTAAGTAGCTAAAATTACTAGCTAGCGTTTGGTTATCTGCTAAGTTAATAAGCTAGTTAACGTAGCCAGCTGTCAAAGTTAGTGCTGGTCTAGACACATGCAGCACTTGGCTGTATGAATGGTTCCTTATGATTATTGTGATTACTGTGATTTCTCTGAATAACCACATTTAGATAATAGCTTGATTAAAGAGTTTACATGGTTCGTAGTAACGTGATTTCCCCAGTAAACCTGGGTTTACATCGGTTAAGTGGATACTCGATTAGCTATTTTGTAAGGGTGAGGACAGCTAACGTTAGACAGACTGAATGTAAACATACACATTATTTTGATATTGATAACTTTATGTAATTACAGCACTGTAAATAGTTATCCTGCATTTCAATGCGAGACCAAATGAAGGGAATTGACAGACTGTTATTTTCTGAAGATAATTACTTTTCTTGTTTTTTCAGCGTACATGGATTTATGGCCAGGCTAACACTGAACAGCCCTGGGTTAAATCTATTGATGAGGGGGTTAAAATAGGTATGATAATTGTAGAACCGCCACCATTTTTTAAGGACGGGGGGGGGGGTTGGCTTGAGGCCTTGAGTATGAGATCAGAGCATAAACTTTTATCACGCAGGCAAATGGCAAAATCGCAGTGAAATCAAATTCATTGTAATGGGCGAGGTAAATCTGTCTTTGCTTGCACATATAGTTCAACTTTGGTGAACTCGCACAAATTTGCGTTGCTGACCAATAGCAAACTGTCTTGACTGTACTTTAAGGGAACGGAGAGCTACAGAGTCCAAAATGGAGGAAGCTTTCGTACGTTATTAGCTGTGTTGCTCCATCCACTTTTATTTACCCCCCCCGTCCCCCGTCCCCCCCCCCCCCCGTCAAACTGTAACTTGCACCACAAAAGAGCAAGTGTTTGCAGACAGTTGTGAGACGATGGTACAAATACTTCTTTTGATTAAACTATGAACTTTCCTGTTAGCAAAAAAGCTACCAAGCTTGGAGAGCTTTTATTCCCTCTACAAATATTTATTGAATGAAATTATGTAAAATCCCTAATAACTAAATGCAGGGGAGTAAACAGCACAGTACAGAGAAGTAGGAAGAAGCTCAGAGAGCTCTTGTGACTGTCTAACTCTGGCATGTTCCCGGGCTTGCTAAGCATGTTAGCCTTTAACAGTGACAGTGAATTGAGCTACTGTAAGGACCAGGAGCAGGGTCATCTATATGTTTCTGTATGCATACTACAGGCTCCTGCTGGAGAGGGGAACCAATATCTGTCTGGGACATTGTACAAGATGTTTGTACAAGTTGTTTATCCATTCTTTCATAGAGCCATGCAGAGTCAGAGATTCATGGCCGTACTTGGGAATGTAATAGGCCTCTATACCTGCAGCAGCAGTATGTACAGAGTGCGAGAAAGAGGGAAAAAGATCCGGTAATCCTAGTAGGCCTCTCTGGTAGTGTGAGTGATGTGACCATATGCATCCAGCAGCAGAGACAGACAGAGAGACAACAGTAGATGGACTCAGGGATTTGGGGTCAAGGGTAGCAGAGGAGCACTAACATACTAAGAAACAAGAAGAGTGGGAGTGTAGAAAAACGTGCAAGAACTGGCTTTTACCCCTTGAGTGGTTCATGTCAAGAATGTGCTGAAATATTGCAGCAGAAGACGCTCAACCCTTCAAATGTGTCCTTTAAAGGAGCAATCCTCTGATTGTAGAGGGAAAAAAACTGTATACTGTAGCTCAGTAAACTGAGTATTGGCCTGGTCTGACCTCTAGTGGCCATAAGTTAGAACAATAATTGTAGTGAAAACACCAGAATAGACTCCAGTGACCATTAACTATCATGTGTTTCTGTGTGTTCAACATGTTTGCTGACAGTCAGCATGTCCTGGCTGTATGATCTGTGTGTGTTGAAGTGTAACCACACTGTAGAGGCACAGGAAGCTTCACACAGGCCAAGCAGATACCTTGCACATCCTCGGAACCTGTCACTTTCTCTGGGTGTGACTTCACATGCACCCAGTTGTGTGAAACTAACAGGATGGATGAAGCCGATGCCATTACGCTGTGGCTTTGCATTTTAGAGACACGTGAAAACTTTTTTTTCCCCAAATGCCACACAACTGAAATCACAACCATATAAATAAAAAATAAGTGCAAATAACCATTTCTCACTAACAGTAACCACAGAAAAAATAAAATCAAGCCTTTTTGAAGCTTTAGAGGACTAAAGCACACTTGGAAAGTCTAACATCTACACACAAATCTACCTCACAAAATTAATGCCTTGATAAACAACAGCTATAAAAAAGGAAGTGCAGCGTCTGATAGCGGAAGCGGATGGTAGATTACATTTTTGTCACAACTCCGAACATTGCAGGGTGCAAATTGAGACAACAAGACAGTATAGTTGCGTGGATGTATACATACAAACTGCATGAACAGCAGCAGGTGCCCACAGACTGCTGTCCACCAGACCAGACCACCTGCTTTAGACATCTTGAAATTTTCAGAGGTAAGAGGAACTAACATCTGCCTCCCCGTCTGTGTCTTCTTTTAGATTCATGTAAGTTTTGTCTTTTTTTTTTTTTCTCAACCACACACTCACTCTGTTTGTGTGCCCAATACTGTGTGCGTCTTAAGTTTTGGCTGTGTTGCTAGGCGCTCAGTGACGTAGCAAACGGTAGAAAAATACTCACATACATGAGGGGAGAACTTCCCCTTCCCCTCATCACTGTATCAAAGCAACCAAGAGCCAGTTGAGTCTTCATCACTGGCGGGTTAATGCTGACTCGGACAGGTTTTTCTGCTAGAGTGTGCCAGGAAGGTTTGCTATTGACCCTATTTGTTACTGTTCAGCTCGAGGAGGGGCATATGTTTGTGCGTCAGCCTGCTGTTTACAGAGGAGTGTGAAGCTGCTGGAGCATGCAGACGCTGGTCGTTACCCCTGGCTCTGACCTCTCCCCTCCATGCTGATCATATACGGAGAAGCACAAGGTAATGACACCGTTTTTGTTTAGAGAAATAATGTCTGTGAGGCCGTCACGCTGTTGTGCTTTGTCTGAACATTTGTGGTCAAAGTCATGCTTCACATTTTGCTGATGATGGGGGGGTTTGTTGTTAAATCCTCTTTCACTTAGCATTGGACGGAATATGAAAATGTATCAGTATGTGCAAATTACAAGTTTCATCTTACAGGCATTATTAAAATCAAATTAGGTGTAACGTAAAAAAAAGTTTGTTGTCTCTGTTGTTGTCATGCAGGCTAAATTATATCACTGCAGCACTATTTGATGTAATGAAATGTAATCCGTGATTTAAGACTGAAACATAAGACAGAGTTTGAGAAACTGTGACATGTTTTTTTCATAATGCTGAGAAAATGCATGTCACCAATTTATCCTCATAAGTTCCCACAAAAGTTGACTTTTGTGTTACTTTCTTAAACTTAAGTCTTAGGACGATACTGTTGCACAACTCTTAACTGTACAGGTAATGTGAGGGCATCTTTTGGCTGACTGTGGCTAAAAAAAAAGCCGCAAAAAAAAAAATAATTACAAAAAAACTGTCACTGTTTCTCTCTTCCCCCTCTGGGGCCAGCAGAGGAAGGGTGCGGCCTTGTCTTGAAGGAAGGGCGATGCTTGAGTGATAAGCAGATTTAATGCTGTCTTCCTTTCACACATTTCCTGATAAATGTCTTGATTTATTACACGTTCTTGCTTATCAGTATTTTCATAAACCTGTTTTAAATTTGTTAAATTTACATTGCAACAAACACTCCCAACATTTTCATATGTTAAGAAAGCTATGATTTAGCAAGATGATATACAGGAACGGGGTAAAATAATTTTGCGGCAGGTTACTGCACATTTCCTGTTACATTTAGGAATTACAGGAATTTAGTATTTAATTTGTTGTCTGTGATATATTTCATGTAATATTTGGTCACCACTTTCTAATAAGACAGTAAGTTGCAACTAATAGCTTTATTAATATTTGACAAATCATTCAGCTATAAGCAATTAGTAAGAACAACTTTTGGGTTGCCAGGTTGGGAAAAATCTCGTTAGCTGCTTTTTATCCTCCACCAGTATTTCTACTTGCTTTTTGTTTTTAGCCAGCTCTTTAGTTCATCAGGATGACAACTCCAATGGACTATTGGACCACTTACCTTCTGGACAAAAGGCTGCATGTGGGCCAAAATACCTTTATGAATCACATTAATATTTACAACTGCAGACTTCATGGATTGGTGAAAAAAAACCTTTATTAAAGGCTAAGTAGAACTGATGAGTCAACTGAACTTCATGTGTAAAATCAGTGGAGTGCTCCTTTAATTACTTATTAACATTAATAACTGTAGACTATTTTTTATTTAGTTGAAAGAGAGCACAACATTTCCAATTGCATAATTTCTGCAATTCTACAATATTTATATGTATTTTGTATATAACTGTAACTGTATCTATAACTGTAGACTTGATGGCTTATTAGAAAGTGTGAAACTCATTACCCCTATTGTTTATGGCTTCCTGACATTTGAAACTGTAGGCACAACCCATCAAGTTTGCAGTTGTAAATGTTAAGTTGTGGTCTAGATGCCCTGCAGCCTTTTGTCCAGAAGGTAAGTGGTCCAACAGTCCACTGGAGGGGTCTTCCTGATGAACTAAAGAGCAAGCTAAAAAAGATCAAGTGTCATGCCGTCGGAGGATAAACACCAGCCAAAGATGAGACTGAAAGTTCCTCTTTGAAACTGGAAACAGTGTTTGGCAAAACAATCTGCTGCCAACTGCTGTTACCAAGTTAAAGAGTGAACTTTTCAATCTCACCTTTTAAGCCAACATGGATGAGAAGTCCTTAAAATGATCAGAAAAATAGAAATCTGAATGTTTTCCGATTCCGTGACAACATGGGCAAACTTTATCTGCCGAGGAAGATTGTGTTATATGGTTGAAAGCTCCATGAAAAGCTACTAATGGACCTTGAGGTGAGATTGTTTTGCCAACCACCAGCCAAAGAGATTCTTCACAACCTGGCCAAAATAAAGTATTATTAAATATATGGTATTAATGTTCAAAAGCCATCAGTTACAACCTATAAAATCTTTATAAAGGATGCTTTATTACTGTAAAAACAGTACCAAGGAATTGGTACGTTATTTTAGAAATGTATCACATAATGTTTGGAGCGTTTGTTCCATAACATTCAACTCTCTTTTTTCTCTTTCATGTGTTCAGGGTGTTTGAGTAAAATGATGAAGTACTGACCAAAGGAAAGCGTTCTGAATTATGTCACCAGTGTCTGTGTGAGAGTGGGGATGACTTTGAATACCTCTGGATCGTGGGGGGAGTCCCTGGCCAACTCCTCCTCAGGATGTGGCTACAATATGACCAAATGGGACCAGCGCATGGACAAGATGTACACCTACTTCTACCTGCTGCTCTTCATCCCCGGGTTGCTGCTCAATACCACTGCTCTCTGGGTCCTCTGCAGACATATTAGGTACACTTACAAACACACATGTAAAGCCTCAAACACGTTCTTGGACATGGCTAACTTGTTCTGCATGTTGCCCCACAGTAAGAAGACCAAGGCGGTGATCTTCATGATAAACCTGTCATTGGCTGACCTGGCCCACATCCTCTCTCTGCCCCTCAGGATTTATTATTACTTCACACTCACCTGGCCCTTTGGACGAGGCGTCTGCTTGTTCTGCTTCTACCTCAAATACCTCAACATGTACGCCGCTATAGTGTTCCTGGTAAGCAGCCAGTAAAGTGAAAATAATCCTGGAATACTGTGAAGATACTAGAGGGAACGAGGGACTTCAGCTGACAGCTTAGCAATTTCTCATCTATTTAAAAGGAGTCAAATGTCAATGCATACATGTGGGAATAACAGGAAGTCATTCAGGTCTAAGCCTGTGACCCCTTTCTCCTCCTTGGAACAAATTTACTTCCTGTGGCTCTAAATCTGCTCGCTAATTTTCGTGTCACTATTTTTTTCTGTTTCCAGGTGTGTATCAGCATGCAGAGGTGTGTCTTCCTGCTCAACCCGTTCGCCGCTCGCCGGTGGAGGCGGCGCTATGACCTGTTGATCAGTATTATAGTGTGGGTGGTGGTTGGCCTGGCCTGCTCACCTTTCATTCTGATGCGGAGCAGCAGCAGCAGCACTCCCAGCACCTATTCTCTGGATGCCACTTCTACCCAACATCCCTCAGGTTACACCAAGCTTTATGCACCACCTCTGAGTACAAGCCCCAGCAGCATCAGGCCTGCCTCCAAAGGCTGTTTTAAGGACTTGCCCATGCGCCGTCTGCCCCTCTCTCTGGCGGTCTCCATGATGGCTCTCGCTGAGCTGTTTGGTTTCTTGATTCCTTTGGTCTGCATCAGTTACAGCTCCATCTGCATCGCCCGGTCCCTCAACCTAAGACAGACCCAGGATCAGCAAAACACGTCTGCACTCAACTCCTCAGGACGTAGCCGACTCCAGTCAGTCACCTCCAACTGTCAGACGGATAAACATCATGAAAAGCAGACAAACGGTGAGAAGCGGCGCGCTCTACGGATGGTGCTGAGCTGCTCTGCCCTCTTCTTGATCTGCTTTGCCCCCTACCACCTCAACTTCCTGCTCTACCTGATGGTGTCGCAGGACATAGTGTCCCACTGTGCGACGAGGCTGGCGGTGAATCAGTTCCACCCAGTGTCCCTGTGCATGGCGAGCTTGAGCTGCTGCCTCAACCCCCTGCTTTATTACTTTCTAACAGCTGAGTTCAGATCGCACCTCACCCGGCGCACCTCCTCCTTCACCGCCTCGCTCCTCTCCTCCCCGATCAGCTCCCCAACCCAGTGTCCTGCGCAGCACAGACTGATGAGCATGGAGAGTAGCTGCTCAGACAGGGACTAGCATTATTCAGATTTGTTTTTTCCTCAGGGAATGACACAGCTAAACATGACAAACAGATGCGTCTCCATGATTCTGTCGAACTTGAAAACAGACTGACAAGGTCCAAGCTGGACAAAGAGATGATTTTAGATGTCACAGCTGTCTGAATGCAAACTGACCCAGAGAGCTTTGACCGCAATGTGAAGAACCTCCCGGAGGACATCACTTTAGAACAGAGGTTTTTAAAGTGGGAGGCGGGCCTCCCCAGGGGGGCTCCAAACAGTTTCTGTGTGACTTGGTTAAAGAGATAGTTCAGAGATGTATTTCATAATGACATCTATGTGAATATAATCATAGTTACACATAATGTACATAACACCCACCCATGTTGCTGTTCATCTTCAGTAAAAATGCAAAAAATGCTAAATAAGCTATATCCTAAACGTCAAAGCTGTATGTAAATGCATGTGAATGTACTGTAAATAAAAGCAAGTCTGCGCTTTCTGTCGTATCTGGTGCTGTGGTGTTTGTCTCTATTGTGTATTAAGGTTCTTTCATAATGAGGTTAACCTCTGGGTGACAGCAAACGAAAACAGGTGCCAACTCATTTTTGCTGCACTTCCTCTCACAATGCAAAGCAGTGAAGACAGTTAGCAGCCGTTGCGACAGCTCTGAAAAAAACGGTAACTGCCAAGCTCTGAGGTCGGCTTTTAAACTGAAAGTCACCGCCCACCCACCCACCTCCTCTTGCATCTGCTAAACTCAAGTCTTAGCCAACTCTGAGGCTACCCCCACCACCCGGCAGCCCACCTTAGGAAAAACTGCCAGGTGTCTGATTCACCCACCAAAAAGCACCCACTTGTTATCTTTTTGCTGTCATACTCAAGCATTGCATCAAATTGAAATATGTGAGAGAAAAACACCAAAAGCAGTTTAAAAAAACTTTTGTCTCTAGTTTTAGTATTGATTCTTAGTCCTGATATATGTTTTCATCTGTCATCAAAAGGACACACATGGTTATATAGAAAGACGTCGTCTGCAAGGAAAAAAGCAGCCATACCAATAACGGAAGTTATGGTGTCAAAATTTCTTGTAAACCACACCCCCATACTCACAAACCCTCAGTGCAGCAGAGACACAGAGAGAGAAAGACAGAGAGATATAGAGGGAACACTGAGCAATCAAAACAGGAAATAACATTAGATAAAAGACGAAAAAGACAGTAGAAATTGGAGAGGCAGAACAAGAGATAAAGTGAGAGAAAAGAGTGAGAAAGAGAGAGGGCAGGATAGAGAAAGTGAATAGTAACAGAGGGGGAGGAGGGAGGGGATGGCATGTGTGTCGGCTGATGCGTCGCCCTTCTGCTTTTTGATGCAACACAGCTTCAGTGTGAGGACAGAGGTGAGATATCAATCGTCAATCTCATAGATTCTTTTGGAAAAAAAAACCCAGTGAGTTTAAGCTTTTGTGTGAGAGGCTGTAACAGCTGGATGCTTTCAGTGTGGAGTCATGTCTCATGGGGGATCTCGCATGTTTCTCCAACGTGAGGAATGTCTGTTATGTTGAGGGTGTGAATGAGTGTCTGTAGGCCATTGTCAGGGTGTCTGTGTGTTCCTTTATCTGTCCGTGTACAGTATCTGGGATGGTGATCATGACAGGTTTTGTGTGTTGGGACAGCGCACGTGGAAGGACCTGGGTGCTCACTGCTAACATTTTGGGTGCTGATACACGAGGCCAGATGTCGTCTCTGAGTGGAAAAGCTGTAACACGCTAACAACCCACGGAGAGATGAATCACAGTGGATGAAATAATTCGTTTCCATTGGCAAGATCGGAGGACTAAAACTGCTGAATCCTAAGGTAGGGGTGCAGCTCTTTTTTGAAACAGAGAAATGTCATATAAGTCTAACTCTTCATATACCCCTACCCTAACCCTGTTTTCCTTAGTGTACCCAAATATCGACAAGATCCAAAGATACGACGATGTCTCTGTTACAGTCAGATGACATCAGATATGGGCTGGTCTTTGATAGGTCATCATTGTACACATACGATTATTCCCATGAGCCGCTGAGGTGGAAATGAAAGAACTGGTAACAGTCATCACTAAGAAGTCATTTGAGATCATAAAGACAGCCACTCCGACAGAAGCACAATGTACGTGCAAAAGTGAGAGTAACGAGAGAAGACTCACACTAAAACAGCCACATACAGGTCAAAGGTCAGTGAAGCTAAAAGGAAGACTGGGGACTCAGGGTCCACTGGGAGATCTTTCTGAGTGCTGTGAAGTCGGGTAAAAGGCCGGGGTCAGAGTGCTGTGGAAAAATGTATATCTCTTAACTTCCCCTCTTTACCAAAATTCCTCTGCTCGTTAATATCCTTCCGGAGAAGCAGTGGTGGAAAGTACAGTACTGTACTTAAGTACTGTACTGTGAGGTAACTGTACTTTACTTGAGTATTTCCTATAACACTTTATACTTCTATTCCACCACATTTCAGAGGGAAGTATTGTACTTTTTACTCCACTACATTTATTTTACAGCTATAGTTTCAGATTAAGGATTTTACATTAGAACATATGATAAACTTATAAAACACAACACAGATTAAACCAGTGGTTCCCAATTGTCTAGTTGGGGCTCCTTGTCATGTTAAAAGTCCTAAAAAAATGAATATAAACTTTTTCTCTTCTTTCCTATCCCATTAATCATCTCACGACCCAAAAGATTTATCTTGTGACCCTTTGGAGGGGGCCAGATCCCTAGGTTGGGAACCACTGGACTTAACTACCTACCTAACAGTACATGAGGTAGTTAGGTCACCAGCTACAACGGTAAAATGCTATTTACATATTGATGCGTCAGTATTAACAATCTAATAATGTATATAATACTACATCACTCAGCAGAACGGCTACTTTTACTTTGATATTGTGTGTACATTTTTCTGAAAATACTATGTACTTTAACTTGAGGAAGATTTTGAATGCAGGGCTTTTACTAGCTAGTGAGTATTTTTACATGGTTGTGCTGGTACTTTTACTGAAGTAAAGGATCTGTGTACTATACTGCTGAGAAGTTCATAAAGACATAAATAATAATCATGGCTTGACTTCATCTTGAGTGTAGTCAGTGTCATTTCCCTTACAATACTAAAAACAGTAACATACTCAGACAGGCATCATCAGTATTATTTATGTAACATTGTTTCCTTGCTGCTTGTCAAACTTACTTAAATAATGATGCTCTGAATAGTTAAAATGTTACAGTAACCTTCAGTTTGAACAATGTGATCAGTGAAATCAATTCAAAAGTCTCATCTGTAAAAATACAGTATGTGAAAGACCAGAACAATGAAAACAAAATAGTTTCTCTTTTTTCTAGTTTCTTTTTAATTAGCTAGGATCAGTGTAGTCCAATCACATAATAAAAGAGACACTGCTGTTTGATAAAAGGATGCATCGTCATAGCTCATGTTGTGCATTCATAAACAGTTTACATGGGTTGGCAAAAAGCAAGGAAACCCATACTGAACAGGCGTACACCCACTAATGTTACAGCAGTAGGTGGATCAAACCTACAAGCTGGAAGTTCAGTTCCAGACATTATTGTGCATTTTGATTTGTTAAGTCAAAATCAAGTTCATCAGGGTTTAAGGTTACCCAAAGGTTTTTAAAATCTTCTGAAATTACTTTCAGTTTGTGCTGCTTGTCAAAAAGCATTATGCATAAGCACTTATTCTGAAACAGTGGATTCACCACAGAAGGAGGTGTTGCAGGTTTGACTTGGTCGGACCTATTAACCACACGCCTGGTCTGACCTGCTAACCACGCTAGTTTCACTGATGCCTCGCTGCGAGGTGTTTCACACCGGCTCATTGTATACGCCCTGCAGTTGGAGGTGCACAACAACAGTGAACAAACACTATGTGGGAGATTGTAGCATCAACTTCTCTGTGGGTTTGCATATTTACTGTAAATGGCACTGCAAAAGCTGCACACACAAATAATGTATCACGTTATGCACGTTTAAACACTGCATAAACAAGCTGAAGCCATTGTTGACAGGTGTGAGTGTGTTTGATTGTGTGCGCGTGTGTGTGTGTGTGTGTCAGTGCTGTACAATGTGATATGTGTCTGGTCGAGAAAACCTGATAGCTATCTGTGCAACATGCAAAACTTGCTGCCATCAGAAGCCAATTTACAGCTACCATCCTGTTTTCTACAGATACCTGCTTTCAAGTATCCCATTATGCACTAGGCAAGAGATTGGGAATTGGGATTGAATGCGGTCTGAAACATCAACAGTTCATCAGCGCTGGACACACTGTCTTCACTAAAAGTAGCACAAACTCCCTCCCCACCGTAATGGAAAGCATGGGTGCTAAAACACATCTGTCACCAGACTACGAGCAGCTTTCCTGATACAAGCTTCCTGTTGGTTCACAAGGCAGTTGACAGTAAACAGCCCTTGGCTTAAGATGAACTTTGGCAACCACAACTGTTCAAGTAACGACCTCCGCTCGTACCAGCACCATGTGTATGCAGTGGTGTACGGCGTGATCTTAGCACCAGGCCTGCTGGGAAACGTGCTGGCACTCTGGGTGTTCAGGGTTTATGTCAGAGAAACCAAAAAGGCTGTGGTGTTCATGATGAACCTGGCTGTGGCCGACCTGATGCAGGTAAGAATCCCTCCATGTCTTTTGCACTTAATATCTAATTGTTTTATTAGGTTTTCATTCATCTAATTCCTTATATCTGTATGTATATGTCTGTCTGTCTCAGCTCATCTGATCTAATTTGACTAGAGATGACTTTTATCATTGATATTTCTTGTTTAGATAAATTCTTGTCTGTGTGGATGGTAGGGCTGCAAGTAATGATTATTTTCATTACCGATTAATCTATGAATTAGTTTTTCAATTAACCGTTTAACCTATAACCCTTTAAAACTTTAAAACCCCTAATAAACATTTATAAGTAGTAGATTGTTTATAACACATTAGCATCGTTGTAAGCAGATATAAGGACATTTTTAAGTGTTTATGAATGTATTTGTCATCATTTATAACTTCTTCTGCTATGAGGCATCCATAACTGGTGTATAGTTAATGAGTGATTGATAAGTCAGTATAACGCAGCTGTAATGACATTTAATGGCATATGAACAAACACCAGAGAGATCTTTACGTGTAATAAAGCATCTATCAACTGCTTGTGCACGTGATCAAGATGTGTTAAGCTTGAAAAATTCTCAACCCTAGGTCCACATACTAGATTTGTGACAGAGCTTTCAGCCACATCTCATGGCCTTCGTTAGCGGATGGAATTTGCTCAGTTGTCATGGGGAGTAAAAAAAATCAGTATTTATGAATACATTAATGCTAGATTAATAAATACATATAATTATAATAAGAACTTCATTAATGAATATAATAATATATTATATTTCACATTACAACTGTAGTATATTGTCATTCACTATTTGTTTTTACACCAGTTAGATAGCTTCAGAGGAGAAGTTACATGTGCTGAAAAATACATTCATAAACAATTAAAATGTCCTTACATAAGTATATAACTTCAATAGTGTGTTATAGTATGTTCCATTTCCATTTATATCCTCTTTATATTCTATTTATAAATAGGGGGTTGTATATATATATATCCACTGATGTGAAACGAAACGAAGAAAAGCAGCAGTTCCTCACTTTTGAGAAGCTGCGCAAATATGCACTCCAAAGTTCAGTAGGAGCTGATTTGACAATTCAGTGGTCTAGTTAGTGGGCATCTACCAAGACACACTTGAAACAATGTGAAGCAAAATTGTTTCTGTCTGTTTTCAGAAAAAGTGAATGGGCTGCTGAATTGCTCGATCTGTCATCACAAGAGCATATTATCCATTGTTTTTTTTGCCATTGTTTGTTTGTAGTTCTTCTTCTGCAACCGTCGCTTGACGCTCTTTGCTCCCCTCAGGTGCTCTCTCTGCCTCTGCGGATCTACTATTACCTGAACAACAACTGGCCCTTTGGTCATCCCCTCTGCATGATCTGCTTCTATCTTAAGTATGTCAACATGTACGCCTCCATCTACTTCCTGGTGTGCGTCAGCGTGCGTCGCTGTGAGCTCATCATGCGCCCTCTGACGTACAACTCATCCAGGCGAAAAAGAGACTTATCAATATGTGCCTTCGGCTGGCTGTTAGTCGGCCTGGGCTGTCTGCCCTTCCCTCTGCTGAGGAACCCCGACAGTGTTCCTAAATCGGCGTGTTTCTCAGAGCTGCCCATGAGGACTGTCAGTATTCCAGCAGCCTGGGCCCTCCTGATCATAGCGGAGCTGTTGGGCTTCATCATCCCCCTCATCCTGGTGTTAGCCTGCACCTGTCTGACTGCTGGGAGCCTTCGGGAGCCGACAGAGGGGGCGATTCATGACCGAGGGGAAAAGCGGAGGGCGTTAAGGATGGTGCTAAGCTGTGCTGTGGTTTTCCTAGTGTGCTTTGCTCCGTACCATATCACTATGCCCCTGGACTTCCTGGTGAAATCCAACAACCTGCGCAACTGCGCCCTCAGGGAACTGATTCTGCGATGTCACCCCGTCACACTCTGCCTGGCCAGCCTGAACTGCAGCCTGGACCCACTCATGTACTATTTCACAACTGATGAATTCTGGAGGCGACTGAGCAAGCCAGAAATACCAGAGAGCATGACTTTCAGCAGGCGCCTGTCCTGTATAACTGGAGGACATGACTTAGAGGATGACTAGACTAGTCTTGTTGAAGGAGTAACAGTTTAATCTCAACCACTAAACCCTGAGATAAAGTCTATGCATTCCTCAAAAATAGAAAAATATGATTTACTGGTATGTGAAAATATGGGAGTAAGTTTCAAAATGTGAATTTTTTTTCTATTTATATTTCAATAAAAGGTGCATCTGTTCTTTCTAAATTTGTCTCATACCGGTGAAGAGTGAGCAGTTCCTGTTATGAAAGGTGGACGTGTCATTGGTGCCAACATCTCTAATAAGCATCAGGAAATACAGAATACAGGCAAACCCCTGACCCAGCTACACCTTCCCTCTAGATCCAGATTCATGATAAGCAGCTTGCAGAAGATGACAAAAGGGTTAGTGTTGGCTTTATCACGTGCTGCTTTCATCTGCGCTATAATAATAAGCAGCCAAAAATATTCAGTAGATAAAGAAATGCAACTTTATTCAACAACAAAGTGAAGTTCTTATCAGTAGCTGCGCACAACATTGTATTTTCTATCTAATCTTCTAGTATTGTTAAAAAGCTGAGACGGAAACACATTTTTACAAGCACTCTTCCTGTCTGATTGTCTTTCTGTGCAGGCATCGAGTGGGAAACCATTGCAAATGACTTGAAGTTATTTGACAAAAGGCCATTTTTTTCCATACTTTCAAGCTTTTCCTTAAGGGCTTTCAAAATCAAGCTCAAGTGTTTTATGCAGATTAATGATTTTTACAAACATATTGTTCCCGTGACAATTTTAAATATATAGAGTTCTGCAAAACTTGTAGCCACTTATGGTAAGCCACTTATTACAGCTGTCTCAGTAAAGGCAATCTCACATTATGGGACTACAAATTCATGAAGAATTAAAAAACGCTGACAGAAAGAATAAGTGTTTTCAAAGTCAAATTTGGTGAACTTTCCCTTTTAGCTTATTCACTCCTTTAGCTCATCAACCGTGCTTCAAGTTTATTGTCACAAATGAGGTTTCTACACAAACACAAACACTGGTCATATAGGGTGCTGGACTGTTCACCGTCAGGTATGACACCATCAATTACATAAAATCATCACACAGCAGGACAACAGAGGCCTCTGGGAGCAGCAGGGCTCTCTGGGAAATATCTACAAAAACGGTGACTGAGAGCTCTGGGCTTGAGCATCTCCGCTACCATCCATAAAAGACACTGACAACCATGTTACATGTGTACTGTAACTGTACGGCACCATACATTTCCAGGTTGACTTGTGCTATATGACACTATAACATGTAGTAGATCTCGTCAAGGCTGCTCTAGTGGGAACAGTAGGCCGACGCACAGACAGATCTGATATGAATGACTTCTCAGAATCACTAGGATATTCAGTAGAAGGACTAACAACTCTCGTCTGGAGGTGATTGGATGTTGTAATACAGTTACAATGATAAGTCTGCAGGAAGCTACAGCAACAAAACAAAAAACAACATAACAAATGAAACTTAGTATATCCTTAGTAAGCAGGCTGACGCTGGTTATCAGTACAAGACTAGCTAGTGAATATTTGAGCAAGAGAGCTGTGACTTATACAGGTTCAGGGGAATACAGCAGAGGAGGGGGGTTAGGCTATATAACGCTATAACTTAAATTCACTTATCACTGGTGTTAAAGCAGAGGAGGCAAAAACTAGGGTTTTATACAAAAGTAACTTTCTGCTAAAAGTTGTTCCCTCCTTCGCCTACTCCCACCTACTCTCTCTCTCTCTCTCTCTCTCTCTCTGTCTGTCACTCTGGCTCTCCCTCTATCACTCTCTCTCACTCGCTTTCTGACCTACGCTCATGCTTTCCCATCAAGCCTTGCAGATCCTGGTCTCCGTCACAAACTTGTTCTCAAAGTGGTGGATGGTGAAACAGTCGCCCACCGAGCGCTTCTGGATGCCTCCACCTGACAGACACAAAGATATACAAACATTAGTCCTAAATATTGAAGTGACTGCTTGTTTGATACATTTCCTTTTCAAGTCAAACTGAAATTATAATTCATTTTTGCTAAGAAATCAAGTCAAGTCAAATTTATTTATATAGCACATTTCATACGGCAGGCGTAGACTCAATGTGCTCCAACATGAAAAGCAATAGCAATAGGCAAATAACATACTGATAAGATAAGAACATATAAGATAAGAAGGTATTACATATATAAAAACAATAAAAGATAAAAAAGAAGGTATTATAATAAAAAGGGGATAAGATAAGGCATTATAATTATTGTTATTAAAAAGGGAATAATAATAATACCAATTCTAAAATAAAAGCTTTACCCATTAACCACACACCATAACAGTAGATAAATCAGTATATATTCTTAGTGTTTGCTTTGACTTGTGTACTTATTGGTCAAAACTGTCATTACAAAAAAGAAGAAGTTTAACAGCCCCCTCTACATTAGTGCCCCCCAGAGGGCTTCACTTTTTGGTTCTGACTGACAATGTCGGTACTGGTAAATTGTTTACTGCAATGTGTGTGTGAGCAGGCACTAAAAATAGTTTGTTACATCAGTTCCAAAGGGTTATACAAGCTGTATGCCATATCCGTAGCTGTAGTTCCAGCTGTGATTTGAACACTTCCTGCGTCTCTCGATAACTCTGGAAGTTAACTCCGTGTTATGATTGGAATCGCAGGGTAACGTACGGAGTGCTGACGTTACAAGACTACCCGCTGCTGTGAGTTTTGACAGTCTGGTCATTTACCATCACCACAAGAAAGACAGCTAACGTTGCCTAGCTAGCCATTTCTCCTTTCTCGTGTGCAGGAGCTGTTAGTGACCCAGCAGGTGTGGAAATAACACGAGCATAAAGTAACGTCTAGTCGGAATCAGTGCTAACGCTAGCAGGCTAAGCTAACTAGCTTCCACTTTCTGAGTGAAGCAGAAACAGGTCTTTTTAAATGTTGAATGTCAAAAAAGGGACAGACATCTTAAATGACGGTACATGACAAACACTATGTGGTGACTTGCTGAAGAACGACAAAAAAACCCCATCTTGGGTTAATGCTACATTCACGTAATGTCGGTCAGATGGGAAGAACAGGAATACTTCCTATTATTCCGACTTCATGCATTATTCCAAGATGGTTACTCCCACTGCTAGCCTTGTATTCACATAAGTTAAATAGCCTAAATAAGCTACTTTTGTAGTGTTATGTAGTTACGCAGTACCTTAACATGTGAAACCAGATGCATTCTGTGTATAGCTCCTTCTAAATGAGCTAAATTGAGAGTATTTCTGTTAATAATGGTTTTAAGATGTGAGTCTACTGCTGCCAGAGAAGCTAAGTCACTGTGTCCACAAATACGTCCAGAAATGGTTTCATCCTCTTTTGAAAGATAACGGCAGTATCATTATCTTAGCTTATAATTCCTCACACAAAGATAAAGCAGAATTCAAATTCCAGTTTGACCAAAAAATGAATCATACGCCATCTGAAAAGTTCATCAGCTAATACAAAATGATGGAAGCATAAAATTAAAACACAAAATGTGAATGAAGCTTAACAAACATGACAAAATGTCAGTTTTAGCTGTACAGCACATCCAGACCTGGCAGGCTGGAGCGGCGTTGCATTCTGTATGTTTCCTTCCCATCACACAGCCGGCGGATGTAGAAGCCCAGAGGCTTGATATCATCGATACGCTCCGTCACCACCAGGTCCTCGTGCACCAAGTAGCTGTGATAAGAGCCAGACTGGGACAAAAAGAACATATCATGAAGGAATCATAATACATCTTTAAACCACTTTTAGTCTTCCTAAAAAGAAAAGCAGCTCGGTGAACACGACTGCAGCCAAGTGTGAAATCAAAGAGTGGGAAGGACTTAATTGTCTTATTAATGAATCATCCCCAAACTTCTGCACTTTCACACTGGATAATGAAATTCGCTGATCGCACCACCACCCACCAAACGCCAAATGCTGTACAACCTGTCGTGGTGGAGAACTCAGTGGAAATAATTTTTTGAAACCAACTAAAGTCTCAGTGCCTACATACAGTCTTGGGACTGACTGTTCTCAAACGTGGTCTTGCCGACCATGTTCCACTCTCGCAAAACTCAATAAAACAAATGTTCTACAGGAACCTGATCATGTACATGAAAAAACGGAACCAGCAAAACATTTTTTAAATAAAAAATACCTATTGTTTTACAACACCAATAGTATCTTTAATTAATATGTTTTTCGGATACCAAGAAATAACTGTTTAAGACCAAAATTTGATCATGGTTCTAGGGATGGCAATGACTGATCCCTTAACTTTAGTGCCATCATCAGGTCAAAAGTTTAATTTGCAAACAAATGCTTCACAAAGAACACTGTAAACAGTATACCTGCCTAATTACACCAGCATGTTAGCATTGTCATCGTGAGCATGTTAGCATGCTCAGAGCCTCACAGAGCAGCTAGCGTGGCTGTAGACTTTTTCATCTTTCTGATTTAGCGAAGAAAGCGCATTTAAAGCCTTCCACTATAGATTTCATTCAGTGTTCATCTGACCCATTTTTTCATATCACATATCTAAAGACAATGAAAGAGAAAGAATATGTGAGTACCAAATTCTGGTGGCGATTACTCAGTCTGATTCATACAGAGTTACTAACATCCCAGACTGTCTGGGAGAGGGGGAGGTGACTGGAATTTTTTACTTTACAAATTACAGACATGTCAGATCTGCACAGGATTAAAACACAGACAATCTCCAGAATTATTATAAATCCCTGGATTCCCCCAGGTAATATTTAGTTCTTAATATTGGGGCTTATGTATGAGCTTGAGTGAGAGTGCGGTGTCAGTTTTTCCTGTATCATCCAAGCTGGCTCTCTTCTATTGGCAGCTGCATCCTGAGGACACAAGCTACTCACTATCAGCTGTGAGAAGAGGTCGATGAGGTCCTGAGGGGGGAGCACCACCGAGGTGTTCAGTGGAATCACAAAGCAGGTCCTCAGAGTCAGGTCCAGATATACCGTCAGCTTCTACTCACACACACAGGAAGTAACCAGGGAAGAATTTAAACGACATTAACAAGATCGCCCCAGCTTCTACAGTACTGTAAGTGGGGTATTCCGTGTGCGAGTGTTACCCTGTTGAAGTCATGGAGGATGTAAGCAGGGTCTCCGGGTCTGAAGCGGGGAGGTGGCACGCTGATGACGGCCATGCTGTCAGAGATCTCCACCTCCTCCTCCACCCGTGGCAGGTAGTATGGCTGGCTCTCTCCTCCAGCTCCGGCTGACACGTCATTGAACTGCATCGCACCGTGATACAGCCTCTGGAGAACACGTGCCCGAGTAAGAGCAAGATAAATCACTTCAATGCACACAAGACAAATGCAGCCAGAAAAAAAAAAACATCTTGGTGCCCAGATATAGTCAGTTAGCCAAAGATAAAACACATTCCTGGATTTTCTTACATTTTTAGATATGAGGAGTTTATGATTAACAATTTCAAAAGGTGTTACTACATTTACTTCTTTTAATGTCCCCAGTTTATTCACTTTGTATTTCAACCTCCAGAAAATCTGCATGAACTGGCTGCACTAGAAGTATTTGGGTGAGGTGTCACAGTGCAACATTTTATCATTTATACACAGAAACAAAAACAACATGTACCACCAAGGTACATGTTTTTATAAAGTGGTGAGGGGGCTCTTTGCCTCTGCAACCACAAGTGTCTCAACTGGTCTTACATCTACACAGCCAGTGGTTGTTCTGCAATGTCTACCCTTCTGCTCTGCCACTGTCTTAAGTTCAACAAACTGCGCAGGCCTTACCTAACAAATAATATACTGCAGCAGCTGAGGAACCCGAGGCCACCAGGGGGAGCCAAAGCACATGCTGGGTTTAGTTTAGGTACAGTACAGTACAGTTTGCTCATCAGTGGAAACACTTCAGTGTATGTTTAATTTTTTTGAATCATGAAACATGAAAGAGGCAAGACTTGGTCTGAAAATAAGCGCTGATGAAGCTTAAAGCTGCAGTAAATGATTTACGACCACTAGAGGGCAGAAAATACACTCAATACTCCATTGACTTTTTTACTTTTTTTGGATGTCTGTATTTTGTTTGTTACTGTGTATCTTTTTGCAGGTATGTTATGTATATATTGTTTTCTGACAAACTCATTGTCTTATCATATTTTTATAGCTTACATTATAAGAAACAACTGCCCAGTGTCATCCTGCAGAAACAGAGCAACATGGGCGTCCTGTTGTAGTGATCTTTCTCACTACCTGTTGAATGTCAGTCTAATAATTGTTTGAAGTGTAGCCATAATTTAATCCACAAACTCCTGAGAAAAATATGTGGATCGATCTAGCTTGCCACTCATTCACATTGTCTCTCTACCTCTGCCACTGTGAGCTTGTGAGGGAAACCAAAGCAAAATGATGAGCAGAGAGAGACTAGAAGTGGCATAACATTGTGGACTGGGGTGTTTATTGCCAATACAATCTGTACCATCTGTATCAAATTCAAGGGACTAATGTGATTGATGATATTTAAGAAAAATATCGAAATTGTTGCATAAAGGAAACTTGTTGCTTGAACTACAAGATAGAAGATTTAGGAATAAACTAGAATACGACTGTCGAGTCTTTAATATCACAATTTGTAAGTAGGTTGAATCTCCTGAACTAAGTTGAATTTTGTTTGAACTAAGAGGTGTTTATGCACGGTATTAATAGCTTAATAAGACATTTACTTCATTTGCATTAGAGAAGAACCCCTGTGGGCACAGAGATACTATATTGAACGTGAGACCCTCCCATTGACAACACAGCAAAATTCAAAACGGTGAAGTCTGCACTTTCTCTGAAGACGGAAGTGAGCGAGAGTCAGCATTCTAGTTTCCCACCAAGGCAAGAGTGTCCCATCAGCAGTCACAAAAAAGCCTCAGTAATTCTTGCTGAACTCAAATAACACTACCTTTCAAATACTTTTTAGGCATTTCTTGACATCGCAAGACAGGGTGCTTTTTTTTAAGATTGCTTTTTTGCCATTTTTTCCTTTATTAGACAGTGACAGTGTAGATACAGACAGGAAACACAGGACGAGAGAGACAGGCATGACGACCCTGCACTGACTGTATAGGACATGTATTCTAACCACCACGCCACCCAATTTTCCTGAACTGCTGCAATCACTTCAATGAAAAAGACCTGGGCAAATGTATCTCATGATTGTCCACCTTGGCGTATTCTGATGCTGATTGAAAAGCATTATACTGTTAATATAGTGTTATGTTAATATAGCAACTTTAAACCGCTATGCAGCCTGGACAGATGCTTTCTGATTGTGTAAATACGATATTGGACCACACCACATCCCCTGTGGCACACGGGGTGTGTTGAAAAGGTTTACACATGTCATCTAAACATCTAAAACTCAAATAAGAATGGTAATAGTAATACCACTAGTAATAACAATATGCGCCATCACAAACACACACATATTTACCTTCGGGGTGAAATATCGATAGAGACATGCCCCCCCAACGATGAGCCCGCTGAGGATGAAGGCGATGCCCAGCAGGGTGAGCAGGCAGCGACCTGTGGAGCCCTCGTTGCCCGCTGTAGCAGAGGCCAGCTCAGGGTCCTAAACACACACACACACACACACACACACAAACGCAATATTGTCAGCAAGTCTACAGTGATCATAATATTGCATGCAATGAATATCAACAAAGAACAGAGCTTTGACTCAGCGATCTATAATCCCACTGAATGTTTGGCCTCTGCAGAACAGCTGTTCAGAAGATGGGCGGTCCCACTGTGTGCTGCATCAGGTGCAATATGATGGCTCTCCGTGCATTTGGCGAAAAACACTGCAAACCTCTTAATAACAAATTTGCAAAATGCAAGCGAATACAAAACAACCATATAAAATATACACAGATGACGTCCACGGTCACAGCTGAGTGCTTGCGGCCGGTGCAGGCCTGCCACCATGCAGGCTAAAAACAGTGACCGGGCTCAGACACCGCACCTGAAGCCCGTTAGCTCACCTTCTCAGCAGCTGGCACCTCTTTCCCCAGCGCCTTCTGCGCCAGAGCCGAGTTAAAAGCAATCTTCACCATGCTGGCGTGGAAGCGTCAGCTCGGGTTTCTTGTGCAAGCAGAGAAGAGGAGAGACTCTCGGTGCTGGACTGCAGGCTCCGTTTACTCTCAGTGGCTCCGCGTTGTGACGCACTTTGCAACCTCGGCTTTATCTAGCGCTTCCGGTGGCTGGAGGGGATTAAGATGACATCCGAAACGGAAGCTAGAGAAACTGCTTTAACGTCAAGCTACATGACATATATAAACAGCCCACGCCTGAGATCATTTAGACGACCGTTATTGCTGGTTTGACAGTGACCACTGAAACCATTTATTGCCTCATTTATTGCCCCAGTATCCTCCCTTGAGAGTTAATGTGTAGCTTTGGCTCCATCTAGTGGCCACATGTGGAAACTACCTACATTTTCTTCTAATGAAAATGCTCCCATCAGGAAAAATCACCTTCCATTCATTAGACTGAGCCTAACGCCACATGACTTGAATTACATTTTCAGTTAAACGTGTCTACCTTTACCTGTTATATTCTGTACAGTACATGGCACAAACATGACTCAATTCTGCACTGACTGCACTGTAATGTAATGAAAGTCATATTTTGAGTGTATAAAGTAGCCTATTCATCTATGTGAATATTCCACTCTGTAAACTGACTCTGTAAATATATTCCACTCCTACAGGCTGGGTACTACCTGCCCACTCACACTGACACACACAGTACCCAGCCTTCACTGCACTGTGTGGAAACCAGGGCCAGTGCCAAGGCTGTACTGTATGTCTGACACATATCCTCAATCCTCTGGTCTGTGGTGGTCCTCTGCTTCCTCTGCTTTCACTCTCCTGACTAAGTTAAGGTTGAACGTATGAGTAAATAAACACTTACTGCTGCACCAGCGCTCTAATTCCACGCAAGTCCGTGGCATCTCTCCAGCCCTCTGCACTGCAACTGTGCCATATGCATCTCCCAGTCTCACAAACACACACATAAGCACACACTCTGCGAGGCTGATATTTCCTCTGTTAAACAGACAGATTGGACCGGTAATCACCACTGAAAGGTACATAAACAGAGCAGCTGATTTCTGTACCTAACTCCCCCTCCGCGCACTCCCCCCAAACTGACTCTCCCTGAAAATCCTAAGTGGTCCTGAAGGCTTGTTTATGGGCTCGTCTTACGCTGTGTTTGATCTGAGAGCTTGCCCACACATGCATGCGTGGACACACACACACGCAGCAAGAGAGAGGGAGAGCCAGCATTAGCAGTAATAGCTGAGATGATAAACAAAAGACTTAGATTTAATCCTGAGGGCTTCTCAGCATCACACACAACAGAGGAAGAGAAAAAAAGCAGAGGAGGCGACCACACTCTTGTTCCAGAGGGAAACAAGGGATGATTGGGGGGGAGAAGTGTGGAGGCAGGTGGGGGTGAAATGGAGTGATTCTGGGGGAGAGTAAAGTGATGACTGGGAAACACACAGAGAGGGAGTTAGAGGGAGAGGCAGAGCAATCTGCAGTGTCTGATGCTTGAGTGATTTTTCCGAGGAGCTGATTAACGGCAGATTAAACTCGCAGTCCATCCAGTTTACGTCTCAAACTTTCTAACACGCCTGCTAGGTAGAATTTCTGTGCCTCTCAGACTGAAAAGAGCAAAACATACACAAATGGACACCCATGTTTTTGTGCACAGGCACACAGAGGCAGGGGGCATCATAATGGTGGATGGCAGGCGTGTATGGTGGAGTCTGAATGCCAGTGTTTCCCTGTGGTCTGCAGCAAACGTCCAATAAAAGCAGCAATGAAAATACACACACTACACACATGCAGATGTATACACAAACACACACTCCTCGCCTGCACTGTCAGCAAACTGTGAAAGTCTGCAGAGGCATTGCTGGCTTTGTAAAGTGTGAGAAAAAGAAGCTCTCATGCATGACATCACCCGCACGCAAGCCAACAAATATGAACACACACACACAGACACACACCTCATAGATTTGTCATCAGTTTCAATACCAGACATGTGAAGCCGCAAGTGACAAATGAGTTTGTCCCTTTCACTAGCTCCCAAGGCATACATAGGCCTACAGTACAGGCACACACACACATACACACACACACACACACATATACAGCCCAAAAACTGCTATGGTAACAGCTGGCCACAGAGTTGCGTTGAACCAAAAAGTTAGACACTGCTCAGTGCTTTATAACGTCACTGACATGTCTTCATGTGGACCCACCATAATCACCATGTGCCTGGAGTGGGAGAACATTTAGTGGTCAGAGAGAGAGAGAGGACAGAGATGGAGAAAATATAAGAGAGAAACAGAAGAGCAGATCTCATGGGTAGACTAGACATGTGGCGGAGAGCAGTGATGCTGCTTCAAAGCCCCTTTCAGACCCCCCCCCAAAAAAAAAAAAAAGAATCAGCGTGCATCACACTCTCATGATCCTTGCCCCACCACACACACACTTTTGGCAATCACATGTGGCTTTGAGACAAGGGTGACAAATGAGTCTTTCCTGTGAGTATCAGCTTCTAAAGCTACCTTCGCTCTCCCACAGCACTGCCTGTCTGCCTGTCTTCAGACCCTCAGCTTGGCTCACCTCAGGGAAATGTAATAATTTCATGCTGAAGGAGCTCTGGTGGGGTGGAGGTGGATGGGTAACGTCACAATAAGGATCAGGATTGAGTTGCACCAGCTAGAAAGTTTGTGTTAAGCCTTTACTAACTTCTGGCTAGTTTTTAGTTAGCTAGTGCGAGTTGCACCATTAAAACGTAGCTACTACAAAATGTAAAAGTGTGTAAATTATTAGCTAGGAAACATTTGTAGCGCTGTCCAAGAGAAGGCAATCAACTATATAAACAGAAAGTCACTATAGTCTATAGTATCACCCTCCATGTTTAGAGATATATTGAACTTAACGGTCAGTTGTGTGTTGCAGTTTAGAATGAGCGGGAAATATCTGATTATGCTAACCTAGCTGCTGTTATTTGGTTACTTAGCAAAATGTTACTGGCATAGCTTTTTGTAATTTGAGGTACGTTGTTTTATTTTTGTGAAAGGTGAACTTTCCAGCTTACATTATTATTAAACCACATTTTCTCACGTGTTGGTTCAGATTAGTCAGTCATATTTCCTATTAGCTAACGTTAGCTTTGTCAGTGGGTTCAGTTAGCTACGTAACAGTTACATACGGCTGTTACTGGGTGTAAATAATTAGTAACAACTAATCTCTACTTGAGACATTTGTGTGGTGCAACTTGTTTTAATTTAGTGAAACGTAACCTGAAAAGTTCATCTTGATTAAAACTATTCTTTGATACACATCACTCTCTTTCACTTTTTCTTACACAGTTTGTTGGAGTCATTTATTGAGACTAAAATAATATATGATGCAACATGGAATATAAGACTGTTTTCAAGAGGAATGGGTGTTTTACTCTAAACATGTGAGCTAATGTTGCAGTCTGTCTGTCTGTCTGTCTGTTTGAAATAGCAAAGAGGTGGTGAAAAGACAAAAAAAGAAAATGACTATGGAATGAAAGGATTTTTTAGCAGGAGCGAAGGAGAGGACAAAAGATATGACTGGAATAATAGAAAAGAGGTGGATCACACGTGTATGTGATGAAGGACAACCCAAGGTAAGCAACTGGCACAGGTAGAAAGGGAAAACTAGAAGAATCAAACAGGATGAAAAAGGATGAAAGGCTACAGAGAAGAATGGAGGGATGGAAATGGACGCATGTCTGTTATGTTCCTGAGGGTTAAACTCTGGGGAAATTACCTCATCATCATGAGACTGCTCCAGAGTGCTACATGTACGCTTTGGCCATGTTGACTTTGCGTTGGTAGAGCACACACACACACACACACACACACAGACACAGACACAGACACACACACAGACACACACACACACACACAGACACACACACTCACCCTCTTCTGAATCGTGGCCAATAGCATCATAGCCTGGTCGAATCACTTCCAGATTCAGTGACGTCACCTCTGTCAGGTTCACAGGAGGAGCAGAAAGCACACACACACACACACACACAGCACCTTTCCACCGGAGGACGATACACTGATCCGTTTTTTGTTTTTTTTCTTCAGTTATGACACAGAGATCGTTTCAAGGCTTTTTATTCCAGCTTCAGTATTGAACTCAGAGAGAAGCTATCTTCACATCATACAGCAGGTACAGCAGAGGACTGACAGACTGAAACTCTTATGGCTGAAAGCCATGAGGCTGCAGCCCCACCTGGACTCTAAAAGGCCTGTAATAAGGCTTTAGTAGCCTGCAGAGGTTAGGGAAGAGGCCGTTGTAAGGCCGTTGGTTCATATCCCAGGCTGGGACAATACAGGAAACCTGACACTCCCCTTTCCATCAGCAACTACTGTTGAAGTGCCATTGAGCAATACACTTTACTGCCAACTGCTCCAAGAGCAGAAGACTGTGAGTGTACTGGAAAGCTCCCAGGTGTGAATATAGCTGAAGCAGTGGAATACAACAAGAACACTGCAGAAGTTAAAACTACAGAAAGAAGACAGAAGTAAACATCTGTCAATGCAGAACAAGTCTCCATTTCTCTCACTTCAACTTGATTCTAAATGAAATGAAATGAAATGGTCTTTGGCCAATAAATTCTTTCTACCAAAAATTGACAAAAACTCATAAAGGAACTATTGCTTTTATTCATGGTTAATAAATAATTTATTAAGGCTTAACAGATCAGTAATAAGCCATTAAAAACAAGCAAGTAATGGTGGAGGAGGATATAGCAAAAGGGATTTTTTCGCAACCTGGAAACCAAAAAGTCGACTTTATTAATGGCCTATTAAATCCAAAAAGCCTTAATAAATCATTTATTAACAATGAATACAGATATTAGTCATAACTTTAACTCTGTGCAAAGGATGCTGTATTAGAAAATGGTAAATATTTTTTTTCTTATAGTGTATAAATATATATGTATTTGTATGTTTTATTTTATTTGTTATTAATTTATTGGAAAGTCTTATGATCTGCTTGTTGTGAAGTTGTTGCCTTGTGTGAAGCACTTTGTAAAGTGGTTTTAGAAAAGTGCTCTATAAATAAAGATTATTATTATTATTATTATGTTTTGATCAGTGTAATCATATTTTTTCCTTGTTTTTATGATCTTAATTTTTAATGTTTACGTATTTTCACTTATTTTATCATTTCTACACTTTGCTTCTCTGTAAGCTGTGTAAGATGTTTTTCAAATTTGAAGAGCACTTCTGTAGTCCTTGGCTTTCATGAATTCTATATAAATAAATATTATTATTATTAATATTATTATTACTTCTACTACTTAAGAATAAACTAACTTGAAGTCGGTCAAACAAAAAGTTGTGGATTGTAACATTTGTGCAACTCTGTGTATGATCGTTATGATGAATGTGTGGTCCTTTACAGGGCTGCATGATTTCATATGACCCATGATACCTAAATGCATCATTATGTATTGGTATAGTAATGCTGTGTGTGTGTGTGTGCATTCTTGTCAGAGGGGGAGGGTTGGAAGATATAAGAGTAAGCTGCTAAAATTGATGACATCCCCAACACCACCCCTGTTTCTCACCATGTCAAAGTTCACCATGCTTGAAAGAAGACAAATGTGATGTGATATACTGTGGATGAAAGTGATAGCCTGCGTGTGTGTGTAGGAGTGTGTGTGTGTGTGTGTGTGTGTGTGTGTGTGTGTGTGCGTGTGTGTGTGTGTGTGTGTCTGATTGTCTGGAAGGACTTTCCTGCGCTTTAAAAGTCTAAGCCCTGGTCAGGATGTAGTTATGGAGCGCTAATTTGAGAGCCGTCTGATTGCGGGCTTTCTGTGGGCCCCTACCAAAACACACACACACACACACACACACACACTCTTTATCAGTCATTAATCTATCAGGTGTCATTAACAGCGGAGGATGGGCTGATTGGAACCAGAGGGAGACAGAATGATGTCACACAAACACACTTCACTGCCAGAGTGCTCATGTGTCTCCATGTCTCCCTTTTATCCTCACCATCACACACACACACACACAGACACACGTACATGTGACTGACATATAGACAGATAAAAGTGAAAAAGTAGGCCTACAAGGGAAACACTTATTCATGCTGCTTCGCTCTTCTCCAACATCTGAGCCACAGCAAATGAGGAATGGTTATTGCCAACACCAGCTTCTATAAAAATGGATCAGTGGAGAGCCTGAAGAGAAAAGCTTTGACTTGAAACATTTGAATACAACAATGGGAAAGTTAGTTTGTGTGAGGACAAATGTGTATCTTTAATGAATGAGCCTGTGTTGAGAAGGACAGATGGATTGTTTCTCCTGCTCGAGCCTGTCACTACTTTAACCCCCCTCCCGCAACATACATGAATCCACTTTTACACCCTGCTAAATACACACGCTACAAGGCTATCTTTGGAGGACGAGCTATTGTTTAGCAGTGACAGTAATCCCTTAAAGAGGTACTGTGTTTCCAGGCTGAGAATGGATCTCTTTATTAACACTGACGGAGGCTCATTATCTATAAATACAGGCGGGAGCCACTAATAAATCATTTCTCATGGCCCTGATAGAGCACTAACCACAAGGCATTAAGGCATCGTGAATGCAAACCACACGTTGGCAGGCGAGCTCTCTGCGTGTGTGTTTGTGTGTGTGTGTGTGAGTTACACCACGCTTTGGCAGACAGGATGATGGGGCTCGAACTGCGCTTTTGATTGAAATAGCATGCTGTCTTTTGAGTTCCCATTTCGGCAGCGTTTAAATTATAGTGTCTCTACGGGGCTGCAGAAAGTCTCTTGGGGTGGGAGTAAAGTCAAGAAAGAGAAAATGCTTTTCTATACATGCGAGGACAATCTGGATACAACTACAGAGATGTTGAATGGATCTGATTTGTCTTCTGAAAATTGACTTCAGTGGTGCAGTAGCAGGATTAATTAGTTTCTCCAGCTACCATGTCAGTGTCAAAATCATTAACATGTATGTGGATTTTCATGTCCACAGGTGTTGTGTCACAGTGTATCACTTGTGATGGCATTGGTGATGGGTTCCAGCTACTCCTAAATACATTACTAAGTTTGTAGTTCTTAGTAAGCAGCTGTTACTAGCTAGTTTCAAACTACAGATTTACTAAATTGTGTTGCACCATGAAAACCTAAGGAATGCCTTAGCTAGTAAAGACTTTAGTAATGAGTAAATCTGTTGAAACAAAACTTAACTGCCAACCCTTTGTTAATGTAGTCAGTATTACTTTGTTTTATTTATATACAGTATGCATAGATGGAGAAATATATGTATTTCATCGTTGGTTGTATTCAATATCAGATTATGCTAAGTCTAGCTGGCATTATTAGCCAAGTTGTTTAGCAAAACGTGGCATAATGATTTGTAATTTTAGTTATGTTGTGTTATTTTTGTGAAAAGTAACTTCGCAGCTTATCATTAATAAAATTATTTCAATCAAGTGTCGGGTCATATGTCGACCATTACCTCTTTTATTCTAAATGAGTCGTACTTTATTACCAAGCTAATGTTAGCGTTAGTTCTATCAGTTAGCTACGCAACAGTTACCTGGCAGTAAGTATGTGTTAATAATTAGTAGCAACAAATCTCTACATAAGAACCAGTTTGTGTGCAGTTTTAATTTTAGGAAGAGCAAACAATATTTGACTTAAGTGTTACAAATGTCGGTGTTAGGCTACGTGTGTTTCAGAGTTAGTAGTGTTCAGAATGTGTTAACCTGATCATTTAGCAAAACGACATAACTTTTTGTATGTTTGTATGTAGTCTTATTATGTGAAATGTAAGTCTTCCCAGTTTACATCATTATTAAACAGTATTTTATCAAGTGCCAAGTGTCAACCATATTCAGGTTCATATATTAGCAAGCTAACGTTAGTTTTGTCAGTTAATTCAGTTAGCTGCATAATAATGGGCGCAAAACTCAAGTGACTAAAATGTAAATAAGAACAAGTTTGTGGGGTGCAACCTATTTAATGATGCGTACTTCTATCTTAGTTACGACTACAGGTAGGCTAAATTTGCACTTCAGAAGAGCTGGAGAAACCCGCTCCAATCTGAAGTGGGAGTGTGGAAAACTGGACACTTCTCACCCTCGATGGTCGCCATCTTGGCTACATAGTGGAAGGGGAGGGACCACCAACCTTTGAAAATCAGTTGCGATTGTTACGGTAAACTAAAAGTACTAAAAGTAAAAGCATGTTCTTTTTTATTCATTTAAAAAAAAAATTGAATTGAAGTCAAGTGAGCAAACCAGCTGGCAGATATTTTGGTAGGCGATATTCGCGGTCAAATGTTGGTGATAATGCTATTCGCCATTAAATGGAAGAAGAAGAAGAAGAAGCGGTCAAATGTTACGATCGTCATTTCAGGTAAGTGCACAACAGCCGTGCTCGATTTGAGACAACACTACCCTGTCAAAATGAACGCACTATGCAAGTAAGTAAGTAGTGTACACAGTGTACTGCATGGAAGTGTACTAACGGAAGTATCCGAATTGAGACACAGCAACAGTCTTTGTCTTAAAACTATGCATGTACACCAACTGTTCTCCAGCCTAAACAGACAATTTCATCTCTGTGACTGTTGGCTAAAAAACATAGAATTCTTGCTAGATTAACACCATTTCCTCTATTCTCATTCTTTGCTCAGTTCATCCTGTCTACCCAAGTGAGAGTCTAACTCGAGCCAGGCCAGACCGGCCAAACTCTGACAGTTTAACCTTCCTCAGAGGTCGCTCCTATTCTTACAGCAGCCTCCTGCTTCAGTTCAGGCCAGCCCTGTATAACCAATCATACTCCTATCCAGACCCATTCTGCAGAGATGAGGGATGAAAGGTTCGATTAGGGCCTGCTGGAAGTATTCAGCACGCAGCCCCCGCCCCGCCTGGCCCATCACCCCAGTCGGTGGCCCCTTCTAACCAGCCCCTCTCCCCTCGGCCCTGCACTGCTCTGTGCTATGATTGACATGTGAATTACAGTGTGTGGTGATGATAATAAGAGTGCTACCCGGGGCCAGGCCCGCGCCTTCCAGCCAGAAGCCAATCCCAGCTGGCACGGCCTGAAAGACAACCGCTGCCACCATCTGAAGAGGCAAATAAAAATGACAAGCTAACTGTTAACTGCAGATTTTTCACGTGTTGTTTTAAAAGCTTTTGTGGCTCTGCCAGCTTTTTTTTTCAACTCTTTCTCTCTTTTCTCCTAAATTTTCACTCTTCTTCCCAGCCGACCACATCCAGATATATGAAACCCCTCATTTATCAGAGCAATCTAAAAATAATTCCCCTCCACTTAGGCTTTGATAAAAAATATTTGTGCTCAGAATGATTGCGCTCAGTGAGACAAAAACAGATAAAGACGTGTGTGACTGTGGGGTTCCTCAGCAACCTCCCACCACATACACTCACAAAACGATGGTTTCCCCCTAAATAATTACTACTTCCCCTCACCATGCATGTTAACAACACCAAAAGGAGCCCTCAACACATTTCAAATACTCGCTTAAGTCAGCTAACAACAATCTGATGGCATTGTTCAGACGTTTATGCATTATTTTATCCAAACAGTCCAACACAATGTGCTAGTTACACATTATGTAATCTAAACAGATATCAGCATATGAATGCAGAATCTGTAGGCATTTTGGTATCGGAAGCCTTCTGGTTTCCGTTTGTAGTCCGTTTCGGTTGTATGCAGGTGAGCAGCCCGTGTGAAGAACAAATGAGGCGGAACTTACTGGCCGAAATGCGGAGCCCATCGGCTATCGTCTGACGACAATTTAGCTTATTATCAATCTCGGAATCCTAGAGATTAGCTTTTTATTAGCTTTTTTGATTTATCTGCATTCAAATCATCATCACACGATAGTCAATGGGTTCTGAGATTGCTATCAGACTGTAAACAATGACCGGCGCACGGAAGAGGAAGTCTTGGACCGGATATCCATTATCTGGATAACTCTGGCTACACCGGAAGCCCCAAAACATTGGCCGTTGCCCCCAGAGGTTAAATCGTCGTCAGACAATAGCCAATGGGCTCCAAGATTGCACATTATGGTGTTAGGAAATTACACTCTAACACCCTGCAGATTAGTTTTCCACCCCTTGACATCCTTCTGGGAGTCCTGCTTGGCAGCGCCGCCCGTCTGAGCCATCACTCCGAGGAGCTGATGAGATGGAGGGGAGAGAAAAGGCGCTCGGCTGAGATCCTCACATGCGGAGTCTGACTCTCATTATCAATTACGGCTGTTTTTGTTTCTTTTTACCGCAACCATTAACCACACAGTTACTGGCAGTCAGGGAGGGAGAGAAAGGAAGGGAGAGAGACAGAGAGAGAGACAGAGAGAGAGAAAAGGCAATTTTCATCAAAAAGAATTAGCTATCCAAACAAGTGAGATGAATGTGCCATAGAGCCGGATTCACAGCGGGCCTCATGAAAGCGCTGTGGACAGATGAAGATCTATATGTGTTTAATGGGAAGAGGGTGACTAGCAAGGGATAACTAAAGGCTTAGGAAGAGAAAGAGAGAAAGAAGGGAGGAGAAGGAGAAGATAATTCACAACACACTTGCGGTGAGAGGAGGAGGCTGTGTCTTGGCAGAGATGTGACTCTCCTCTCCTCTCCTCTTTTCCCCCTGCCCTCATCCCTCGTTACCCACCCGGCCAGGCTGAGGCAGAAGGAGCCAGTGAAGGCTGGATGTCGTGGCACATGAGCCATTAAATCTTCCCTACACTGTGGGCAGGGGGAAGGCGGTAGTACCAGGCCTCATGCCCAGGCTCCTCAAACGCTGCCAGCCCAGAGAGTGCAGAGGGGCTGCACAGAGGGAAAGGAACGGTGCTGGATAGCAACACAGAAAAACAAACGACATTTGTATCTCTTTCAGGCTTGACTATTGTAATGCTCATCGAGTTATAAATGGGCTGCAATTCATTCAGAAATTTGGACCAGCCTGCCTGAAGATCCGAGAACAGCTGAGTATTGATACCTAGTTAACAAATCCCGCGAAAAGACCAGGGCTGCAGTCGAATAGTCAAAAAATACTTTTCCTTGACCTCGATGGAAAATATCATGAGGTCAAGAGCAAAGATATGAAGGAGAATTCATAAGGACTTAGGAAAAGACAACCGCAGTGCTAAGAGAATCCCACTGCACTTACACTAGGCTACGTAATTATGCAACGACGGATGTTATTGACGTGGGTCTGCCGTGGTCGCTTTAAATGTGGGATGGCATTATCTCCTTTCCTTTGCTAAAGGATGGTCCAGTGTACCCTATGCTAAAGGAGATAAGAAAGGAAGCATGGAGCACCTTTCCTTAACATTTAGAGAATTTAACCAGCTCTTATCATGGCTGCCACTTGGATACTTCCAGGTCATTTCACTCAGTTAGGAACCTTCCTAAGCAAAAAGACTATTCGACTACAGCCCAAAACCAGAAGCACCTTAGTCTATCTCTTAATACTATCCGGCCCTGTCTGTGTCTCACCCATTGGTTCCTATAAGATGTAAATCTTTAAAATCAGGTCAAAAATATGTAGCTTTGTTTTTAAAAAAGCGCTACATAATTTCCTAAAACAGTTGGGCACTGTAGTTTTTTTTTAGCAAACGTTACTCAAAAAAGAGGAGTGCATTTGTTGGGGCGACGATTTTCGTGCGCGGGATTGGTGCTCTAGTATTTCTGGCAGCAGGACAGTGTGTGTGGGACTGAATCAAAACTAACTACAGTGAGGAACGTGTCACCCAGTGCAACAGTTTGTGGACAGAAATGGAGCTCTAGCACAGAGGATTAAGATATTTCACAGACACAAAAAGTATTTTTTAGTAGGATCATTTTAATATTGGTCTTGGTATCCTAAGCTTTAACCCTATCTTGGCTCTTATTAGAATAGTTTATGATTCTTTTAATCTCTTTTAATGTTTTTAGTGTCTTATATATTTTGAAAGTGATTTTAGTTTTACAGTAATATTTTATTACCATATTCTTATTTGTGCACATTAGTCTCTATTGTTTTACTGTTCTTATTTGTACTGTCTCATTTGTCAATCACCTGTAAAGCACTTTGAACTGCACTAACCTGCATGAAAGATGCGATAGAAATAGTTTGATTGATTGATTGAGGAGGGTGGTGATAAAGCAGCATTGTTGAATCTGATTATAGCATGATCACACTGCAGCAGCCGGTTTAAACTCTTGTCTCTCGTGTGGTTCACAAGGTGAGATTTTCCTCTTTGTCATCAGCAGCTAAATCAGACTAAACACACATTTCTCTCAGTAACAGCTGATTGGAGGGGAGAATTGTTGGATGCTTTTCAACAGCAAATCAAGGGGCAAGATGCAACTGTGTTGGCAGACACAGTCAATTAACTTGTATAGGCAGAGAAGGATGTGATCAGCGTCTCACTGACTTTCCCATTAGAGCTGCCGGAGAAGCAGAAGCCATGAGAATCCATGCAGGGACTCGACAGTCTGAGGGACGCTCTGGACCTCAGACAGCTGTGCCCCCCGAGAGAGGGACAAGAAGGAGGTTATAAGTAGCAGATGTGACACCACACACACACACACCATGGAGCTGATGACATGTCAGGGTCAAAGGAATTTGTCACTCTGTAATCGGTCATGTTGTAAAAATGCTTTGACTGGTTTCCTTCGTTCTGTTTCTGCTCTCGTCTTCTTCATCTTCGTCTTTCTTTCACATCAGCTCATGATGTCTTGGCACTGTCTTATTTAAAGTAGAAACCAGTAACAACACAAGCAAATAACAAACAGCCCATCTTTAGTAATCCTCACTAAAGATGAGGCTTTCAAGGTGTATGTAACCAGTGTTGGAAACAATTAGCACATCATTGTCTCAGTATAGAGTGTGTGTGTGTGTGTGTGTGTGTGTGTGTCTTCCAGGTGAGCCTTCATTGCAGAGGACTCACATCCCATTAGCGCCACAACACACTAAGTGTGTACAGCGTTCTATATTCAAACACTCCACATATGTCACGGTGGACGGGTGGTGGAAGTTTGACGTTTGGCAGTGAATGGGCATCCGCTCCAGCAGCCCATGCCCAGAACAACCCTCACACACACACACACACAAACTGCTCAGCATCAGGATCCAACTTAAAACAAACCATCAGGGCGCCCCGTCACATCCACTCAGCACTGAGCAACAGACAGACAGGCCTGTTTATAAACACACACACACACACACACACACACACACACACACGTGCATTAATTTGTGAGCACGTGCACATATACAGTACAGACAGACGCCTACCATCAGTGTAGGGCTGGTCGTGATTACTCTTTGGGCACCAGCCTTCAGCTACACACACACACACACACAGACTTCAGCCTAAGTGGCAGTCATCAAGTCACAGTGAAAACATGATACCGTGAATGTCATAAAACAAAACATTTGTATTGAAATAGAGAAAAAAAACTATTAATTCCTTAAAAGCCATATTTAATGCAGCAAAATGTCCCTTTAACCAAATAAAGTTCCTTCATGATTAATGTGTTGCACTTGAGCCTGCAGTTTGTGGTGCAGATTTCAATTGCAAACCAATTATTCACCAATGAGTATTAATTAGGCCGTTTTCTACGCAAATCAACAGCACGCGAGCAGGCCTGAAGGCGCAAAATGATCGGAAAGCCTAATTGCAGCTGGTAATCAAACTTCCGCATTAATGGAAACCTGAGGCGCATGCTAAATTGGATTTGAGTCTCTTGTTTCCGCCAAGCGTGGGTATTGTGCTTAATAAGAGGAAACATGTGTGCCAAACATCCCTGAATGGGACAAAATGCAGATTTGAAACTGGATTCAGACTCATAAAGCAACGAGAAGCAGCTTCCTGTTGTGTCCAGCAGAGCCTGGCGTCACTCGGCCGACATCCCATAATCCCACGACGAAGATTTATGAGCTGACTGCTGAAGACAACATGGAAAAGTAATCTCTCAGATTAGAGTGGAAGGAGGCTACTTCTATCGCTTTTATTTCAATAAGAGGCAGCGGCAGTGCCCGCGCGCACACAGACAGAAACAGACAGCCGGTTATTTCTGTTGCACGCTTTCCTGCAGGTCGCGTGTTTGGGATGCACTTTTGTTACAGTATTGGAAGAAAACGACAAGTTGGGAAAGAATAAACATAAATCCAGGCCGCAGTCCTGAAACACGTTATGATGACAGAGAGCATGTGATTCCGGTTGGTCATAGTTCTCCATTTCCCGGCTGTTGTCAGAGATTTCCATCACCAACCAAACCAACCGTGCCGTAAACACAGCCCTCATTTGTTTTCTCCTCACAGCAATTATATCATGTGATTAAAAAACATTTTAAATAGAGCCTTCGCTGACTTTTATTTGTGTAAAGCGGATCTATTTCATGTCGAGCAGTAATGTAATAATCCCGAGCTGTCATTACGGCCCAGTTTCCCCCTGTGCGCCGAACTCCATCTGATCTCCGCACTTATGAGAACCAGACTGGCAAACACCCTCACCGGACACCGCAAAGAAAAGGAAAAAAAAATCCCTTCTTCTGTACCGGAGGGACGGGAGACAAGAGACCGCTTTAAGGAAAGCCTTCAAATTAATATAGGAAATGTTAGCTTCAACAGAAATGCAGCGAGTTTCATGGAGATATTTCACCTTCCAGATGGTCTGAATTAAAAGACTTAAATATTTGTGCCTGCAGACTCCCCCTCCAGTGCTCTAAAATGTTCATTCTGTTTATCTATCGGATGTTTAAATGGAGGGAAGCAACATGGAAAACACGCAGGTCACTCAAAAAGTTTGCCTGTGCTAAAATAAAATCTGAGAAAATGCGCTTCACTGATTTTAATTAAATCACATTGGAGACTTAAATCCTGCCTAAAGCACTTCGTCAGCTTTATGATGTTTCATCAGTTAGTTTTCAGACTTTATTATTATCATTTTGCGGCCTACTTCTCTCACATCTTATTTTTGAATCCACTGAACCTGCATGATATCACAAAATGCCACGAATCTAAAAAAAAAAAAAATCAAGCCCACTTCTAAACGGTATCATCATCCTACAGTGGCACCGCGCGTAAAGGTGCTGCTGCTGGTTGTCCTGGATGCTCAAAGGCCACTGAGACCAAGCGAACACTGCAAAAAATATGTTATTTACTGAGTATCATTAGTTTTCTTTAACTAGTAGGGAAGTGGCAGTTGAGTGGATAGTTTCACTTGTTTCCATGCAAACAAACAGAATTCAAGATCTGTCTTTAATGAAATTACACCTGTTGATGCTGATAAAGTAATCCGCCCCATTTTGCATCGTTTCAACGTCGTGAAATTCCAAAATGAAAAAGAATGTGATTGCTTTAGAGAGAAACGTTTTTATTTCACTTTTGCAGTAACATATATTTCTCATTTGCCCCAGGAAACTAGGATTCAGGGCCGGGATAAGTATCACAATGGATAGTTTTTGCAGCGCAGCCCCATGTGGAGGAATGCACACTGCGCTCTTCCCTCCCTCTCTGTGACGCGGGGAACCAGAGGAACAAGCTCTCTAAAGAGGGGTATGTGAGACAGAGCGGAAAGGGGAGACACAGAAACGGATAAAGGGGGAGAGAGGGGAACATTGTAGTGAGGAGGAGAGGCGTGCCAATAATCAAGGATTTTAGATGAGGGCGCGCGTCTTGGAGAACACATGGGAAAGCACCGGATCAATTACGCAGCGTCACGGAGCCGCGGTGAGAGTAGAGGGGCTCCCTGAGGTGCTGCTACTGCTGCTGCCTGTTCTGCCCCGTCCTGTCCTGAATGAGCTGGGACACTGAATCGTGTGCGGGACAAAGTCAAAAGTCAAAAGTCAGACGGATATACGACTCGCAGAAAGACGGGACCTTTCGCCAAGATGCAGGGTCTGAGTTCCCGGGCTCACGCGTTTTCGGTGGAGTCGCTGGTCGGGAAACCCTGCAAGAGGATGAAAGTGTCGGAGGGACACGAGTCAAGTTCAACTGGAGACACCGGCAGCGATACGAGCATCTTCACCGGTGAGGCAGAAGGACTGCTGGATTTCTGAGAACGTCTCATTGCTTTATGTACACGCATTTTACGCACAAGATGGAACAACAAAACCCATTACACAATCGGCAGTTTGCAAAGTTATGATGCTTCATCAGACATATATTTTATTAATTTATTACATTTTCACAATTTAACCTGCATCTATATTTCACCAGTTTAAAACCAAAATGATCAAATAAAATTATTTTCGAGAAAAAAACGTTTTGCAAATATTCTCCATGTTAGTTGGCAAACTGGAGCAACTTTCTGCGTGATTCCTTTTAATAAGATTGGTAGCTTCTTTAAATCAAAAAGTTAAAGTTGCAGCTAACTTGTAAATTATTTTAGAAAACAAAATGTTACATTATTGCATATATTACTAGGCTTCTTTTCTCACCCCAGTCTTTGCCCCTTTATAGGCCTGAACGAATATCCAGTCGGCCAGACGAAGAAAGCAGGTTCAACACCGAGGAGGACAGAGGACACTTCCTGTGACCCGGACAGACAGACTGTCAGCTCAAAGGCTGAAGAGGCTGACCCCAGCAGAGAGGAGAACAAGCCGATGGAGAGCGACTGCCGCACGGACAGAGAGGTCCGAGTAGACCTGCAGGGCTCCGAGCTGTGGAAGAGATTCTATGAGATCGGCACCGAAATGATCATCACCAAAGCTGGCAGGTAGAAAATAATGTAGATAAGAAAGGCCGATTTTATAGTGAGCTGTAGCAGTTATGGAGAGGGCTTTGTTGCAAACCCTGGTCTTTAGGTGCCCTTTGCTGACTTTATGCATTGTTTCTTTCAAACACTAAACTCATTTGGCCTACAAATCCGGGGGCAAGAGGAACAATTTGACAGGCAGTTACTGGGTCTATTCATAATAAAATATATTATTTGGTCTGTCTGTGCTTAATTATATTTAAGTGTAACAACAAGACACATCAGCTAAAACGAAAGAAAGGTCCCATACATTGAGATTTAGGATTGGGTCATTTACTCTTTCAAAAAAAAAAATCTCAATATGATGAAAAAAAAAAAGGTCAGTTTAGTCACATAGAAATAAGAGCAGGCTCCATACTCTGCAGCCCGGACCTTGCTGCTTAAACAGGGATGACCTATAAGCCTTTTGTTTGTTTAAAAAAAAAAAAAGCAGTCTTTCGTTTTTTAATCCGTTATAATTACATCCCAGTTTCCGTGTTCGAGTGTCTGTTATAAATGAAATTCAAGCTGGAGCGGTCCTTGATATTTACATGAACCGTTGCGCAGTCACAGGTGCGCGTTCATTAGGTGTGAAACGGCTCTGAACGCGCGGCAGCCAATCAGAAGAGAGCAGCAGAACTGTCAGTTTTACACTTTCTAAACAATTTAGCTGAGCTCGGTAGTTATCGGTTAATAAAATATAGACTATAGACCAGGAACTGTACGTTTTTAGTGTCATATTTACTTTTTCCTATTGTGATAACATATAGAAATATACTTATACTTTCATGGTCTATACGTTTTTTGTTGTTAAACTGATATTTTGGAATTAAAAAAGAAATAGTGCGCATTCTAAATATCATATGAGGTAGGTTTATAGGGTTTGATGAAAGCAGCTGAAACATATAAGGAATTATTAAATTGTGTCGATCTGATTTAAACTCCATTCTCCAGTCACCTGCTTTATATGATCCAGGACTATCAGTTACACAATGAAATCTTGCGACACAGAGATATTCTCGGTCGACTAAATTAACTTTATCTTTCAGTTTCAAAGAAATTCATTTGCGGTCTGATAGGTAGCCATGTGCGTCTTCTTCCCAGAAATGAGTTATTGGGACATACCTACTTGCTGAAATCTAAGGTTCCGTTTATTCAATTACGGAGAACACACGCTATAAATCTCGGCAGTGAATATGCCCTCAAGTCCCCTCGAGGTCCCTGTACTTTCCTCTGAACTTGGCCGCTACAGGCAGGAAAGTTTCTTCCTGAAGTTGTAGTTCCTGGTCTCTTTCTGTGTGGTTTTATGATGCCGGCTAAACACACCTTTACCAGTTTTAAGAAAGGCTTAACAGAGATTTAATTAAAACAAGTCATTTCCAGTTTCTGATGATTTTTCTCCTTTTCTCACCTCTCGTTAGGAGAATGTTTCCCTCTGTGCGCGTCAAAGTGCGCAATCTGGACCCGTGCCAGCAGTATTACGTCGCAATGGACGTCATGCCCGTGGACTCAAAACGCTACAGGTGTGTGTGTGTGTGTGTGTGTGTGTGTGTGTGTGTGTTAAAATAATCAAACTCCTTATTTATCTGTTCGTTCATTTACTTCCACGTGTACACCCCCACAGGTATGTGTACCACAGCTCGCAGTGGATGGTGGCTGGAAACACGGACCACTCCTGCATCTCTCCCAGGCTCTACGTGCACCCGGACTCGCCGTGCGCAGGAGAGACGTGGATGCGTCAGGTCATCAGCTTCGACCGCGTCAAACTCACCAACAACGAGATGGACGATAAGGGTCATGTAGGTAACCCATCTGAGCACGAGCTGCTTCCTCTTTCTCTCTGTCCAACTGATAATATAGTGATCCAGAGTGCAGTACAAGTGAGACATTTGAGTGAAGATTTGTTGCTTATTATTCCTTTATATTTTTAATGCCTTGACTTATAATATGATTATTTCCACATTATTTCTTAGCGTGACTGTGGTATAAAGGTAAAGGAACAGCAGAGTCAGTCAGTTCAGTCCTGCTTGGATTGCTGTCTCATACACACATATGGCACCATGTCTAGTCCAATACTGGACGCTTCTTCAGGAAGGAAAGCCTGTATGTCTTTTAGGGATAAAGGAAGTGGAAATCCTTCTCAGCTCTAGAACTTCCTGTAAAGGTTCAGTGATGTACAGATGTGACAGATGTGGTGACTGCGGAGGCTACGAGAGGCTTTCCACTTGATCCCCGTGTTTATAAAACCACCCTGGAATTAGTGTGTGTGTGTGTGTGTGTGTGTGTGTGCAGGATTCATTATTCTGGTAGAAACTGTGTTAGCTGAAACATGGTTCTCTACAACAGCCTCATGATCCCTGATGTTGCTGTGGTCACTTTACTGCCCTGTATGAACTCTTTGTAACTCTGTTATTTCAGTCATTTTGGTTTAAACACTCATGAAGAAGTTTTGATTGGCTTACCTTTTTTGAAGTTGACACATATTGCTGTCTGGCTTTGTGTATTTTAGAAAAAAACCTGCTTTGTATTATGAAACCTTATTTATATTATATTACCATATATATTTTTATTTGGCTTCTGCCTTAACAGGTAAAAAAGAAAACCCCAAAGCGGTCAAACTGTTCATTTTAATATACTATTTTACTTTGGCTGTTTATTTCACAAAATACTTGACCAAATATGCAAACTGAAAATAATAATAACAAACTATAAGCTGCAAAATAAATTTTAGGGAGATCAGTTTTACTCAGATGAACTTCTTTAAGCAGTATTAAGCCCCCTCAAGCAAACTTGTACTTGAAACGTGACTGTTAAATTTCTTTTTTTAGAGATGTCAAATTAAAATCATGTACATTTCTGTGAAATGGTAAGTTAATTAATATTAGTATGATACACTCATTGAATGATATTTGATGTTTTGTTAGTTTTATTTGTTGAATGGCACATTTTAAAAGTAAATCTATATTAGTTTTAATGTACATAACAGTCTTTGTAATACTATATAATACTAGTATTATTGCGGCAACCCCATTAGTTGCTGCCTTGGCTGTATAGTCAATAATTTACTTGCACTTCATACAGTAAACAATAAGTTACATTAACATTAACATTGCATCCAACAATAAAATTACCCCAAAACCATACATACACAAAACGTTAAAACAATTAGAACAATTTAAATCGATTAACAATAATAATCTCAGTTCATCTAAACATCCATGTTGCAGAAAATCAAATGAAGCCTATTTAACTTGTTTATTTTGCAGGCTTCTTGTCTTCGACAAGCTCTTTAGCTGCTTCTTAAAACATTTTATTGTCGATTCTTGAGATATAAATCTACGGCAAACTGTTCCAGTGCAATATCGCTCCATACATTACAGATTTCTTTTTTCATAGCATGTCTTTGGTTGGGGCAGTGTAATGCATCCCCTCCTCCCCTGCCTTGTCTGATAACTGTGTGTATTTCCAGAAAATAATATTTTCAAATACAAACAATATGGTTGTTTCAAAACTATGATATTTCTTAACAATGTTAATAAATTATATCTAAACCTATCCTCAACCTTCAGCCATAGATTTAATAGATTATAATGCCTGTTGTGATACTATTGTAAATTATATTTTGTTCTGTTATCATATTACCTTAGTATATCACCTGTTGTAGTTCATTTGTATAACTGAAATGATTTGCATACTGAATAATGTGTTTTTAAATATTTATATCTTTAAAATGATTTGACACTTAAGTTTTAGCAACATCCATAAACTACTGGACAATTAACTTTTTACCGTAGAGCTGGAACACGATTCATCAATTAGTTAATCAACAGAAAAAAGAATGGCAACCATTTGGATAATTTCATTTTTATAGAGTTTAGAGAGTTAAATATCATTTAATTTGTCAAGCAAAAAATGCCATATGTTCTCTGATTCCAGCTTCTGGATTATGAGAATTTGTTCCTCCTCTTTGTCTTATCTGATAGTAAATTGGGTATCCTTGAGATTTGGACAAAAGAAGCAATTTGATGACATCACAGGCGATGGATATTTTTTACTATTGTCTGACATTTCATATACCAAACGATTAATCGGTTAATTGAAAAAAATAATCTTCTGATGAATTGATAGACATTAAACCTTAGTTGCAGCCCTATATGTTTGTTTCTGCAGTTCAACTTAAAGATAATGATATGATTTGAGGCTCAACTTGTATAATTTAAAATGTCCTCTTCATCCCTTCCTCCAGATTATCCTCCAGTCGATGCATAAATACAAGCCACGTGTGCACATCATCCGGCACGACCCTCGGATGGACCTGTCACAGATCAAGTCGCTGCCCGCTGACGGAGTGCACAGCTTCTCCTTCCCAGAAACTGAGTTCACCACAGTCACAGCCTATCAGAATCAACAGGTAACGCTCACTGACACTTTAACTCATCCTGTAGAACGGAAAAATACTTTCTATCATGATCACAAACAATGGATTTGACCGACGGGTTTAGAAACGATTGCATTTTATGAAACACAAAAGAACACGTTTGGTTATTTGCTGTTTTAAACTGAACTGAATTATTCTTTCTGTTGAAAAATACTGTAGAAATCCACCACATATCTGATATTTACATTTTACATCCTTTATGTGCCAGAAATATTAAGAAAGCCAATATCAAGTCTTTTCAATGGTCGTGCACATGTTGACTGTAATATTCCTCAATGATCCAATCAATAACTCTTCAATCTGAACCTCATGAGGCCCACTTCCCTGCGGTCTCAGCCAAATCATAAATTGCAGTGTCCTGATTTTCTGCTGGGCCAGTTGTTCGGAGCGGGTGCGTGTGTTCCTGTGCAGGGTAGCTGACCCCACTGTTGGCTACCATTCCTCCAGTAACAGAGCCGTCCGCGGGGACTGCCAGCTCTTTTCATCAGGGCTCACTTTACGATCAGCGAACGTATTATTACAGAAACTCAGTAACGAGCTGTGACTGGGCTGACTGCTGGAGTCCACAGCCCATTAAAGCACCAAATAAAACCGTGCGACCTCCGAGAACCCTGTTTGACATGGCTGATCGCCCTGGGTGCTGCCGGGAGATGCAGTCCCACGAGGGCCAGCTCTGCCACTCTCCCTGCTGTTGTAAAGCTGAGCTCATTGTTAGCTTAACACATCAGTGGTTGACACGTCCACTCTAACCCATGTCTGTTCCTCTCCTCTGGGCAAGATCACGAAACTGAAGATCGACAGGAACCCGTTCGCCAAGGGCTTCAGAGATCCAGGAAGGAATAGGTACAGAAAACCCTCACCGAACATCCACACTTGTTTTAGCTCAGAAGGTACTCCGCTAAAGGAGCCAAGAGGGATTTAAGGTTGAACCACTGACATTTGACACCACATAAAACCTTCAAATGAAGTTGAACTGTGTAGTGCAGAATTTCACACCTCTCAGAACCATAATTTAAATACCTGGAATAATATTTTTCAGTGCTTTTACAGTGTATGTGTGTGTTTGTGTGTGTAGGGGAGTGTTGGATGGCTTGTTGGAGACCTGTCCCTGGAGAGGCCCTCTCAGCTTAGACTTCAAGCCATTCACCATACAGTTCCAAGGTACTGTGCTGCAGCTCTTATTACTTCTCTGCTCCAATCTGTTTTTGTCTTTGTGATTCGAGTTTCTGACTTTTTTTTGTTGTTGTTGTTGTTTTGACAGGGGGCTCAGGGTCGTCGTCCAGCAGTGTGAAGAGCATCCTCCCTCTCTCCTCTTCTTCATCCCTTCACCAGTTCTCCGTCTCCGCGCTCTCCTGCCAGGACGCCGCTCTCCACACCCTCGCTCTTCCTGTCTACGGCAAGGCCTCCACCACCTCACCCACCTCCCCGCTGCCCAGCAGGGCCTTCTCCTCCCTGGGAGCAGACAGACTGAGAGGCCTGCCCCCGCTGTCTCCGCTGGCAGACCTTCCGCTCCTCTCAGCGCTGCAGGCAAAGAAACCTTCCCACTGCAGGGACCCATGTCTTCACGGGTCTCCGGGGGGCTCCCCCTGCCTCTTCCCCCTCCATAGCCCCCTCAGCCCTCAGGGGCCTTCCCTCTTCCCTCATCTCTCTGACACTGCGGGCCCCTACTGTCTTTACCGCTACAGCTTCCCCCTGAACCCCCAACTCACAGCTATTTCCCGGCACGGCAAACTAGCTGAAGACACCACAGACTGTCTGCTGCGCCAGTCTCCGTGGCACCCGACCACCAACCACTGCCTCTGACAGCTGGACCGCACTTTTAGGCTCCGGCCCATTGAGTGTAACAAGCCAAAGCTTATTGCAACACAACAGAGAGGGCTGATTCTCTATTCGAGCAAGACTCAAAGGAGCAATAAAACTGTGGCTGTGGGGATGTTTTTGTATTTAAAAACTGTTTTGTACACTGTGTTGGATTTACCAGCACAGAAGCTGATCCTGAAGCAGAACATGAGCTGCTCCTCTTCACTGTGCACGCTCAGCTAGAGCCAAAAAGCTCAACATTGGAGTGAGCAGAAATGTAGACAGGATGTAGATTTTTATTTGGGACAGAAAGCACAGATTCTTTACCGCAGGGCAGAACCTCTTTCCCGCTTTAACTACTTCACTCGCTGTAGTGGTGTTACCAAAGAGCATCAGCAATAGGACCTGAGGTATGTAATATAAATATTAATGAACATGAGAATGACTGTTAAACCATAAGTGCCCATTAAAGTATTTTTCATATTTTTTGTTCAGATCATACACCAGCATTCGAAATGTCCTTTTTCCACACATACAGTGTGTATAAACAAAGTGAAAGAGGAAACACCCTTTCCATGTTTTCCAGGTGTATTCACATGAATATACAGTGTATTTCAAACAGAAACACATACTGTATATGCCATTGTGCAACAGGAGGTGATTTTGAATAAGAAATGAAACAAAAGCGTGTTTTGTGTTTTTTCGATCTCAAACTCAAACTCAATCTCAGTGTCAGGCTTGGCCACCCCTGACTAATAACATGAGCTCATCAGGTCTCTGTGATTTTAGGGGAAGAACAGCTGCCAGGAATGAGCCGGCCAGTTTCCATTCCTGTACTTTATTACCAATAACAGGACTAATCAGAGACGCATGGGGGTGAAAGGGTTAGTCTATACAGGCCTTTATTAGGCACAGTCTATAACAGGATTGGAATAAGGCTCTCTAAAATGTGCTAAAGCAGTCGTGTCATCACTATTGTAGTCAGTAACATTGTTCCAGGATCAACAGTAAATCAGTACTGCTGTGTGAAGACTTGACTTTCAGAGACATGTGGAAGGTTTTCAGAAAAGTGAATTCTAGTGTGCCGCATGAAAACCTCTCACTACAGTGGACCAACATAATGCTGTGTTTTTTTGTCCATACCAAAGGGGGCACGCCCGTTCAGCCGCTGATGTGATAATTCCTGCCTTCAGCTCAGACTCAAAACCCTGCACCATCCCTCCCTCCCTCCCTCTCAGCAGAGCTAGGAACAGCGGTTTAGGCAAAGCGGGGGAAATGGCCTGTTTCCCGACAAACGGTCATAACCAAACAGCAATTTACTTGTCATGGCCAAGCAAGGCAGTGAGCTAATGCGCGCTGGATGTGGAAATAGCAGGAAGGAGTTAATTGAGGAACTCAGGCAGGGGATGGCCCAGGTTTCAGTGCGCGGTCAGGTGCGCTGCTATCAAACAGCCTGCCCTTTGTCTGCAGACAGACGTAATCTGCGCTGGTTATTTGATACTGTCTGTCATTTCCATGTTTGGCTACGTAGGACAATCATTTTAAACTCCCAACTAATTCCTCATCTTTTTAGACAATTAGACAAATTGCTTTCATACCAGGAGAGCTGAAGTCTGCACCTGCCGCTCTCCAATGGAGTAATACAGAAACACACATTACATAGAATAAGACGTGAGCACCTGTGTCTAAACACTGCTATGCTATAGTACAAGCAGTAAATAACAGAAGATTTGGAAGATTAGCTTTTGATTAGGGTGTTTCTGTACATGCATACATTTCCAAATGGTGTTCGACGAGAGTAACAATGTATGAGGCACTCAACTCACAACAGCCTTTTTAGTAAAATAAATAGTTTGACATTATGGGAAATACTTTTTTTTTCTTTTCTTAGTGAGAGTTAAATGAGAAGGTCGATAACACTCTCATGTCTGTACACTAAATATGAAGCTATCAGCCAGCAGCTGGTTAGCTTAACTTTGCATAAAGACTGGAAACGGGGAAACTAGCCTGACTCTGTCCCAAGGTCAGAAAATCCACCTACCAGCACCTCTAAAGCTCCCTAATTAACACACTATATCTCATTTGTTTAATTTGTACAAACACGGCATTTTGTGGTTTTACGACGGGTTATGTGGTGGACAATTTCGGGTCTGGGTGCAGTGACTTCCTTCATTTTTATACTTCAGCAGTTGTGCTGTTTAACAAAAAAGATATTTATTAATTAGTGAGCTTTAGAGGTGCTGTTGGGCAGTTTGTTGTTTTGTTGGAACAGAGCCAGGCTACCTGTTTCCCCCTGTTTCCAATTCTTATGCTAGGCTAATCAGAATTGAGAGTGTTAATCGTCTCATCTAACTCTCGGCAAGAAAGCGAATAAGTGCATTTCACAAAGTGTGGAACTCCTTTAAACTACTACTCCTTCAAATGTAGTCATATTTGCTACTGCTCTGCTCATACTGGTCTTTCTTGTAAACTTGACTTTTGTTTAAGAATGTGTTAGACCCCAAAGTCGGTTGAAAACCACTGTTGAGTTAACCTTTTATCAGCCTGTCGATGATTTACCACGCTGTACGCCAAGCCCCCACCCCCCACACTGTTAATTAGCTTGATAATGTGTCAACATAATCCTCTTGAAGGTGGTGGCTGGAATAACATGGAAACTGTGCTGATTCGACTTTGTAATAACACAAGGAGGGAAGTTTCTGGGCCGTGATTGACAGGCAGTAAAGGGAGAGAAATTTGACCCTGAAGTCATTTGTTTCCAATCATGTGAAATGGCATCCTGAAACAGGAGAGAAGCTCGGCAGAGAGTCGGGACGTGTAAATATACTCTGCCTTCATTAGATTAACATACACGGCACACACACACATCGCACAAACACACACACGTCAGTTATCGCCTAATAATAGCTGCCATACACTCACCTACACACACACGCACGCAGTCCTTTGCCCAGTCAGCTTCGTGCCCTCCAGCCTCACTCGTATTTGGCTCTGTGAGTCTCTGGTGAAGGTTTATACTGGATGCTATTTTCTCTGCAAACTCAATAAAAGCTGGTTATTTATCAGGTCAGATTATGGGACGTGACTGAGCTCAGCTGTAAAGTTAAAAGTAAAACCAGCTGTGGCTGAAATTGAATTACACTGAGTGAGTAATGTGAAAAGCAAGGGCAGTTTAACAGTTATTAAGCGCTCTTCTACTGCCCCATCAAGCAGGCATACGCTGCCCAAACTAGATTTTGCCCTCTGGATAGTGAAATTCCTCTCCTCGTTTCACCTCTGTTTCCTTTTTTCTCTCAAAGACGTCCTCTGTTGCTGGGGACATCAAGTTAGTTTGAAATACAGACTCAGAGATCCTCCTCCGTTGTGACCAGAAGTCTCGCAGCATTAGATCACAGGAGTGCTGACAGAACCAGGAGCCTCCGTGGATTTGCATGTTGTTTTGTACCTGTGTGTGTGTATATGCATACCGCTTGCAGTATGGCCACAAGCGTGTGTAGACACGTGTCACTTGGGGCATTGCATAGGCATGTGCTCCCTGACAGGCCCCTGTCTTACAAGAGCAGAGGTTAGATGAGTGGAGGACAAACTGCTTTAACATGTGGTCTGGCACCTGGCCTGCATGTGTGTGTGTGTGTGTGTGTGTGAGAGAGTGTGTGTGTGTGTGTGTGTGTGTGTGTGTGTGTGTGTGTGTGTGTGTGTGTGTGTGTGTGTGTGTGTGTGTGTGTGTGTGTGTGTGTGTGAGTGTGTGTGTGTGTGTGTGTTTCAGGGTTTGCTCTGAGTGCTCCATCTGGGCGTCACACTCATGCCATTATCAGAGAAAGTGTTAATGACCCAAACAGCTCTTGCACTTTCCCTCACACCTCACTTCTCTATTTTCACCTTTCCGCCCTAATTTCTGTGAAGTGAACACTCCGCGATGCTGCATGTTCATTAATTGTGGGCATATCTCTGATTTGTGTAAAAAACAAAGCACTGCTGTACTACAGTGGTGGAAAAAAAACTATGGACTTTAACTAAATTCAAGTACCTAAGAACAATTTGTAGGTGTTCAATAACATGATCCTTTATACTTCTACTTCACTACATTTCAAAGGGAAATATTTCACTTTTTAATCCACTACATTTATTATAGTTACTTTTCAGATTACATACAAAACATGATTGGTTTATAAAATATGATGCACTAGTTTACGATTAACCACCCAAAAGTATATAAAGCAGTAACCAACTACAATATTAAAGTACTTCTTACATGTTAATGCAATCAATAATAATTATCTAATAATATAATAATATAACACTGACAGGACTTTTTGTCACTGTCCTGTGAACATGGTCAAAGAAAAACACCCTTGTTTTCAGCTGTGTGACGATGCATTTTTAGACAATCCAGTGGGTTTGTAAATGGTGTATTTACCTTAAGAATTAGGAGAATGTTCTCAATCCATAAAGAAACACGTAATCATTCAGTTATCCTGAATAATTCGCAAATCACCAAATTTCAAAATACATGATTTTCTTTTGACAGCAACGTTTTGATAATTTAAGTACATTTTTTCGCAACTACTGCTGTACTTTTACTTAAGTTACACCATCAGTGCAGGACTTTTACTTGTGGTGGAGTATTTCTACTTTCTACTTTTACTTAATGATCAGAATACTACAGCAGCTAAATACAGTTACTTGTTACTTTGCAGATAAAGATTTTAAAACATATGACGAACATAAAAAATCTGATGCATTGTTAGACAGTTAATAGAACTACCCAACATATAAAATATTTAAACTTAGCTCCACTTCGGCCAGCTACAACATTAAAATGCTATTTACATGTTAATACATCTTCTGATGATTTAATCTACTAAAATAACAATGACAGAGGCCATTTTTCCTGCATAGTTTTACTTCCGATGAGCACATTTTTGGTGATAATACTTACACACACTTTTGTATTTTACATGGTGGTATTGCTGCTTTTACTTGTTTAAAGGATCTGATTACTTCTTCCATCACTGCCATACTAACTCGAGCATTTAGTGCTGCACATATGCTCCTGTATGATCATGTTTTTCCATGGCCTCTTAATGTAGTTCAAATTCTTTAGCCGTTCTTGTTCAGCCGATTGTTTTGTCATCAGTGGAGCTGTGCGTTTGAGTGCAGGGTGGCTGGGAGAGGGCTGTCAGCACTCAGCTCATGACCAACAAACACAACGCACACTCTGACCCCAGATGTCCGTCACACGGGGCCATCCCTCCCCCTAAAAGAGAGTGTGTGTGTGCTAATTCCTTCCCGTCTGGTGGACCTGAGGGGGATTCTACAGGTGCATGTGTGTGAGAGTCAGAGAGCGAGAAAGAGAGAGAGAGGCACTCTCTGGCAGTGTTTTTATTTAATACACACCTATAAATCAACCCTTTTGGAACAAGAGATGTGAGATATTCTTTTCTCTTTGCCCGTATCTCTGACAGAGGGATAGATCGTTCTTACCTCTTTTTGCTTCCTGTGTATGACAGGTTATCACTCCTGGGACACATATAGCAGAGAGAGGGGAAAATGAGGAAAGAGATGGAGAGTGATTGAGTGAGAATGATGCTCCGTGGCTGATGTATCGGATGGCAGATGAGGGGCTGGGGTGAGGGTACGGGGTGGAGAGAAAAGAGTGATTTAACGCTGGCCTGTACTCTCCTCTCCTCTTGTCCCTGCCCTGCTTCTTTCATGTCTCAACCTGAGGTCGACCCGCCTGCTGCCCCAGATGGTGCTGTCTGTCTGGGCTGCCCTCTACAGGATGTGCCCCCCTCACCCCCACAACTACAGACCTATACTCGCTTAATTGATTTCAGGGGGGAAGGCCCTTTTTCTCCTCTGTTTCACACACACACACACACACACACACACACACACACACAGAGAGACAGCTTACCAACAGCTAGTGCCCCCAGTGCACACACACACACATGCGGCTGGCGTTGTGCGCTGTCAACGCTAATTCAATTAGAGACGCGGGAGTGTGACTAACAGCAGACCTGCAGAGCGTTTTACCATATGCACCACACACACACACACACTCCTGACAGTAATATCCACTGGTATAATAATAATGTAATTCCAGAGGTATAAATCCTATTAATAGATCCCATGTAGTCCTGTTTCTCTCATTATCAGGAGACAGTCATCTTGTCAACAACTACAGAGTGACACCTTATTAACCCCTTCAACTTCACTGCCTAACGCAGAATCAACTTTCACAACCAGCCAAGTGAGACACACTGTAGTTACAGTATGTTAAATCTGAAATAACTACGTGAAAGTTTGTCGGTTACAACAAGAGAGTAAATACAACCATGAATGATTTAACTATGAGTATTTCTAATTTGAATAGCATTTTAACACACTGTGTACTTTTTACAAGAAAAATAAAACAAGATATCACATGTTAAAGATTACATTTATATTAAAGACTTGTTTTGAAGTAGCACACTATATTCACACTATATTGATGTAAAATGCAGCTGCTAGGCTGCTAACAAAAACTAGTCGTCGGTCCCACATCACCCCAATTCTTGCCTTCCTTCACTGATTTCAAAATTTTACTAATTAGGTAGAAGGCCTTGCATGGCCTGGCCCCTGCATATATATCAGAGTTGTTGAGCCCCTATTTTAGCTGATCAAGGCCTTTTATCTGTTCCCCGTTCCTATTTTAAACCCAGAGGTGACCGTGCTTTTGCGGTTGTAGCTCCTAATCTTTGGAACAGCCTTCCCCCGTTCCATCAGATCTGCTGAGTCTGTGCTTGGTTTTTTATTTCTATAGGTTAGTCTTTTTTTTTTAATAAATACTCTGTTTGCCTGTAGTTTTGTTTATTTTGGTCGTGTGCTTTAATTTTTGTCTGTGTATCATGCATATGTGTGTCTGTATGTAGGTATGCATGCATACTTATATTTGTGTATTTTATTCTATGTGAAGCACTTTGTAACTGTGTGTTTTAAAAGTGCTTTATATATAAAATTATTAATCACAATATGCAGAAACATGCAAGATACATAAACCAGACTAAGTCAGCCATGCTGGCAGCTCTGTGAGGCTGTACATGCTAACATGCGCACAACGACAATTTATGTTTACCCCCCATGTGTTTACCATCTTAGTTTAGTTTGTTAGCATGCTAACACTTGCTAATTAGCACCAAAGTATTATTATTTTTTACATTTGTGACCTGACAATGGCACTAGATGAAACATTAAGGGATCACCAAAGCTATTCCGGTTCATCCTACAAAGAGAGAGAAAGAGAGCCAAACCAGGAAAAGAAGAAAAGGCATGAAGTGCTTCTACAGTTTTGAAGCACACTGGGGTAAATGAGAACTCTTCATTTGTTTGATTTAGCCTGAGGGGACAGTTGCCCATGTGAGGTGATGAACTATAATGTAATAATGAAGCGTGGAGCACATTCCATACTGCATTCAATAAAGAGTCAAAGACAAGGATACATGTCCATGTTCACGGGTTGTTTGACTGTAAGAGATATCAGGGTGGGTGATGGGCTGAGGTGAAATCTTAATGAAGCGTGCTCTGGAGAGCAGGGATGGATAGGGCCAGCTGTACCGGCGCGTGTGCGAATGTGTGTGTGCATGAGACAGTAAAACTGATTAAAAGCAGCGTTAACACATCTGACAGGAAGCAATGGTCAAGAGGTGAGTGGAAACTGGGGAGAGCCTTGGGCTGGAACGATTAGACACACACTTAGCAGCAGCAGCAGCAGCAGATGGAGACTGGGGAAAGCCCTGGGCAGCAGCGATTGGTCACACATGCCCGTCGATATTCGAGTAGAACCAATCAGCTCGGCTTCCTGTGTTTGACCTGACCCTTCACGCATCGTAACAGAATATTTCAAATGGGAGGCTGAGGAGGAGAAAGAGGACAAGTAGAGGAAAAGAGGAAAACGGAGCCTGTGCCACCTCATTCAATGAAACTTTTCCATCTCAAACTCCACCTTAAATAGATGATGGGTCTCTTTACTGTCTACACTCACAACTGATGATACACTGTAACAAAAGAATTGTCACTATAAAACTAAATTAAAAAGGTATACCACAAAGAATACAAACAACAAAAACAAGAACTATTAACATCTTCTTGTTAAATATTATATGTACTATATATAAAATTATTATTCCAGAAAAGTGAAACCTATAATATATACTATAAATATGCAGCATTAAGATTTAACTTGAAGTTCACATAAGGACATCTGGTAACACTTTGCAGGTCAGTAATTTTCTAAAAAATCAATTCTTAATTTCTTAGGATGTTTCCTAAGAAGATTACTATGTAATTTAGTACTAATTCTAGGGGAAATGGGGAATTTTATAGGAACTGTTCCACTTAAATGCATGTAGGGCTGCAACTGAGGGTTATTTTCATTATCGATGAATCTGCAGATTCTTTTTTTCAAATAATTGATAATCATTTACTCTATGAAACGTCAAAAAATAGTGACAAAATATCCAATTTGCCAGAGCCCAAGATGATATCTTAATCTGTCTGACTAGAAGTCCAAACAGAAGAAGAAATTCAGTTTACAATGATACATGACAAATAAAAGCAGCAAATTATCTCACGGGAGAAGCTGGAACCAGAGAATGTTTTTCTTGAATTTTTCAATTTTGTTTTTTCAATCTTTACTTTTCTGTCAATCAACTAATTGATTTATTGTTGCTCGAAATGCAGATAAATATTAATTCATTATTGGAAACTTTACTCTTCATATACTGTATGTTTAATTGTGTGCTTGCCCGCAGACAAATTCCACATTTTTGTCCAGCTGACCTGCTGTGTGCACTGACTGAAACACTAAGTCAGTGGTTCTCAACCTTTTTTGCCCTATCAGAGGCCTAAGTACCCCCTTATCATACCCCTTTGATAAAAGGAATGGCTTTATGGTATTGTTCAATGGTATTTATTAGTAGTTTTGGCCAAGTTTGCATTTGCTGCCATTTTGAGTGACAGAAACTGGTTGTTTCATCCGTTTACAGAATCTTTACTTTTAGCTGTTTGTTTTCTGCTGTCTTAATCAACTTACAGTTGACTCAGGTTGGTGGAAAACTGAGGCAGGTCTTCTGCTGTCAGACTACCATAGCTGGTAAGTTAGTGACAATAACTATAAAGATCAGCATCACACAAATTTGTAATCTTACTTGTGTGTTGATTTTTCTCCTAAACACAAATATGTGGATATATATTATCAAATCATAATTTCTATTTTTTTCAAATTAGCTGAGCTTCACAATTTTCCACGTACCCCCCGATAACTGCAGAAGTACCCCTGGTTGGGAATCACTTCTCTAAGTTATGCACCAATTGATTTGAAATAAACAATGTTTTCCTGGGGAACAATGTCTCTATTTTCCTATAAGTATCCTATGAAATAGTTGTTTCTAGAAAACCTCTTGGAAATTCTTTAGAAATGGCAGACCTGTAAAATAGTGTTACATTAAATTTTATTCTCAAGATAAAAAACTGGGCTTTAGCAACACGCATCTTTTCCTGCTGAATCCCAGCGCATGACTAACTGTCTGGACATACTGTGACATATCCTGTGTGTGAATCATGCAGTAGTCTGACCATTCCCCCTCATTGTAATTAGAGCTTTTTCACCAAACCAGTGTGTGTGGCTCCGAGCAGAAGCAGACAGGTCGGCCACGGGGACAAGACCACCGGATCCCTGCCTGTCAGCAAGTACCAGTCCTCTAGGAGTGGGGAAGAAAGTCACTAGGTATCAACACCTGACACACACACGCATATACAAACACAGGTTTCCCCAGAGTAGTGCTCATACAGGAGCTGTCTCCAGCACATCTGGAAGAAGCATCCCTGCACACATGTTGAGATGCACAGCAGAGAGAAAATAGGCCATGAAAGACTCTCCCGGCTTTAATCATATTTAAAGAGATGGACACTGAAGGTTAAAAATAGATTTAAAACAAAACTTATCGAATAGATTTTGTGGCTCTGACAGCAGAGGGACATGGAATTTTAATTTCAGGTGATCTAACTCCAGCAGAAATGACTGACAGCTGTTGGATCACTGGGGCCAGTGTTTTTTGGATAACTATAACGACTGAGGACTTGGAGAAGTATGTGCGTAATAGGCAAAATAGAGACTTGTGTCAGTCTCGGGGCACTGATGATGATTGTGAATGTAGTTAAGTGTGTGCTGATGATGATTAGGAAGGACACAAAAGGGGTCAGAGGTGGCCGAGTGTCACTCTGAACGACTCCCATCAGCTACAGGGCTGCGGGTGTGTTCATGTATAGATATTTCTGTGTGCTTGGACAGCACCTGTAATGGCTCCCAGCTGAGTCTCGCCCCTGGGATATGGTGAACTGTGTGTGTGTGTGTGTGTGTGTGTGTGTGTGTGTGTGTGTGTGTGTGTGTGTGTGTAATGAGGCGCTGGCATGCGAGCGGCAGAAGGCCGCTTCCTCTACAGGTGACACCTTTGACCTCTCATCTGTTCCCTGTTGGAGGAGAGAAAGAGGAGGGGTAAGATGGAAAAAGGAGGGACAGAGAGGCATGCAGGGATACATACTTTGCCTAAAACACAGCAATAATCTGATGAAAAATGTGACAAGTGAAACATGTTAAAAACTCTTTTAATGACTGTCTTTGCATATCAATGCGTGGTGAGCCACTAGAGTGGTTACTGCTACATGACGAAAATCAATATTCCAGCTTTCTCCAAAGCATACTCAAGGCAAACATCTACAATGAGCCCTCTTTGGTGAAATATAAAAAAATTAAATAAGTTTGAGTTTCAGCACTACAGCCAAAATTTGGAGTAAAACACAAACAGACAAGGCAACAATACTAGAGCTCCTCACATTAAGTCAGGCAGGTAGGACATAACAGTTACACGAAAGCTCTTAGCAATACCCAGTCAGTAAATAAATAAATAAATAAATATATTTGCATTTTATACATAGTGTACAACCATTGGAATGAGGTATTAGCTATTAAACAGTACACAACTGTTTTTTTCTCAACAATTAGCGCAAAAAAAATCCCATTCAAGAATATATCCAAGGTGTCCCACTTTAAAATAAATAAACATACCAGCATAGTAGTGTCCTATTGCTGAGCTAATAAATAATCAGAATACATGTTAAATATGAGTGTGCAAATGCACATTATTATGGAAGGACTGCATGGGGTGCAGTTAGTGTAAATATCCTGTTGTTTCCTCTCTGCCCTCTTCTGCTGTTAGACAGCAAGAGAAGAAACCAGGAACACAAGAGGAGGGCACAGAGCTCGCAGGCACATGGCACCTTTTATTTTTTGTTTATTCTCTCCACTTTTTCACTCCCTGTCTCTTCTTGCTTCTCCTGCTCTCCTCCCTCCTCCTGATCTTGTCATTTTCCACATCATTATGACACCTGGTCTCGCAGCCTGGACAGCCTCTGGGAGAGCTCATCCTGACAACACAAAACAGGTAAAACAGTAACAGGAAGATCTAGCCAGAGATAAGATTGTACAGGTCTTACAAACGACAGCAGTCCAATATTTTGTGACAAATATTTTCCTCTCAATGTCAGTTTTAACACCCAAAATATCTTTCTTTTATTATAGTATTACTGGCTACAAACTTGCAAAAATCATTGAAATCCCTTCTAGCTTTAGAAGGTTCCTCAAGTTCGAAAAAAAAACCCATTTGTCAATGGGGCAGCTTGAGAAATTGCACTTAAAGTGATATTTCTCAGAGTATCACTCAACCATTGTAGGCTTGACAGGTGAAGGCATAACGTTTGTAGTTATGTCCCTGACAAACTTTCCGCTGTCGATCCGTATGATCACAATGTTCCAAACATTGTTCATTGTTCAGGTGAAAAAAGGCTTCGTGTGTCACGCTGTCACTCTCCATGAAGTTCCAAAGCTCCACCAGAGGCCGTGTCTTTTAGCCATTTTTAGTGAAACAATTATTGTTTGGAACATGTTGAGCACACAGATCGACAGTGGAGAACTGTACTGAGCTGCAGGAGTGTTTTCAGAACTTTCAGTGGATATTTTAATATTTCTGTTCAATGTGAAAGATAGTCAATATTAGAACTGACATACTGTATACAATTCAAGTGAGTGAGTGAGTGAGTGTTTCGGTGGAGTATCATTTTAAATTTACATTTGGGTGACACTACTTCATGTGTATCAATGAGACTGCCAAAGACAATAAAGATAATGTGTGAATTCTGATTCTGGGATGTAAAACACCAAAAATAGCGACAGCCTAATGATAAGAGTGGATGTGTTACCTGCTCTGTTGATGCCACAGATGAAGCCAGTGAGGAGGTCTGGCCTGCAGGAAGCTCCAGGTTAAGATCCAACCTAAAAAAAAACAAAATATGGAAAACACAGGAACAGTTTCACCATAATTTCTGCTTAGGTCTTAAAGAAAATCTACGGCCGTGCTTGCAATTATTTTTTTAATGCCGTTATCTCGAGATCTCGAGATAACGAGTTAATTAGTTTTTTTTATCTCGAGATAACAAAGCTCGTTTTCTCGTGATAACGGGTTAATTTATCTCGTAGTCTTCTCCTTAAATGACGAGGACTGATCTGAAAGTTATCTCTAACAGAAAGACACCATGCAATTTCTGCCTGTGTTGGACCTTGATTGAAGAACAGTCTGATGCCTTGATCAATAATGGGTACTCCTTGATCGGGCATTTTCAGCTTAAATCAGTTGCTACAGTTGTCAAGACATCATCTATGCATGCTGGCATGGCACTCCTGATCTCTGAGAAACATAAGTAGGCTAATAAGAGGAAACAACCTTTTATTTTCTCGTAATAACGGGTTGATTATCCATCTAAATAATTAACTCATGATCGTGAGATAACGGCATTAAAAAAAAAATAAAAAAAATTACATGCACGGCTGTTCTCAGCTTCCATAGATTTTTTTTTTTTTTTTTTTTTTTTTAAATTGTAGCATTAATCTACAAGGAAGCCTTGCAAACAGTGAAAGATTTTTATATTAAAGTATAAATAAAGTTATTAATGTTTTCAAATTGTTTGTGGATATGAGCCATACTCACCCTGCTTCATCAGCCATCTCATGCAACAGCATATCCACTTCATTCTAGGGACCAAGCAAACAATAGTTTAAAAAATGTGAATAGTTTATTTCTTGGGTTGAGGCTGCCTTCATAAGTGCCCACAGGAGCTTAGTTTTTACCTGCTTGTAAGAGGACAGTGCTTAATATTACCTGAGGTGTAGTCAGAGTAGTGGTGTTGCCCATTGTGTCTTCCATTTGAGCTGTCTGCACATCCAGAGTTTCAAATTGGTTTTCAAACTTGTCCATTAATGCAGAGATCTGTAGAGGAAGATCGGCACAGAAAACGTCCCGAAAATCTTAATGAGCATATTCTATTCCACTTCGTTTGTGTCTGTCTGCGTTCATGTTAGCTTTTTTACCTTCTCCAAGTTCATGCTTTTCAGTGTAGCATCCATAGACTTGACCACGCCTGACATGGATTTACATACCTGGGCAAAAAAACACATAAAATAAAGTGTTGAAGCCTCTGTAGTCTTCTCACTTTTTACTGGTCTAGTCTCAAAACAGGATTGGGGGATTTGAAGTCAGACAGGGAGATGGCTGTTGACATGGCAAAGCTTAAAGTGATGTATCCTTATATTTCCACTAGGTGTCACTTTTACCTTTTTAACCAGACACTGTGTCATGACTACCTCTCATCCTAACAGCATCCCTAATATTTCAAGGATGAATCTTGTTCAAATCAACCTACCAATAGTTGTCCAAATTATAGTAAAAGGGCTTATCATGAATGGTATTGTGTTAATGTTTTATGAGACAGGCAGCAGTATTACAACAACATACAGAGGTTCTAAGAGGTGTTTTTCAGCGATACCGTCTCACACTGTGCTTCCATTTCTATAGACACTATTAAGTTTTATTCAATGAAATAATGCCTGTCATACAGTCAGCCTGAATTAAAGCAATTTAATAAGAGCGAGAAGCTAAAAGCCTAAAGTCTGAAGCACATCTAATGACATTATGTAATTGGAGGCTTTTTGTTTGCATGTCTGCTAGCCTTTTTTGCTCACTCTCTCCCCCTCCGTCTCCTTTGTGTAGGCCTTTTGACTGAGTGTACGTATACACACACACACACACACACACACACACACACACTAGAATAACTACTATGAGGTAAATGCCATGTGATTTCTACATCTTTGTCAGTGAATACAGGGTGTCATTCTTAAGATGTCAACCCAGGAGGTGGGAGGCGGTTGGGTTAATAAAGTGGATGGCTCCTGGGTGTGCCGTTTTTCAGAAGTTAAAATGTTGGGCCGCCACCCTGGCTGAGGGGTTAAGATGCTGACCATGAGCCAGCTGGGGTTCTTTGTTGCCCATCTCTCGCCTCCTTTCCATTTATCTCTTTCTACTATTGCAATCTAATGAAGGCAGAAAATGCACCCAAACATAATAACAATAAAGAAGTTAGAATGTTGAACAGGCACGTGATGTTAAATGTAAAATACAACCACCGTAAGATAGGAAACGTGATGGAATTATCATTTGTAGACAGTACAAACCTCTGCATATTTTCTCTACTTGATATTATATTGCAATACTCTGAATAAGAGGTTATCTTGAAAAATGGATAGGTGACTGCAGCAAGACTAGGTATGTTTTTCCCTGGTTGTCATTCAAGTGCTTTACGCAACATCAGAAAGCAAGGCAAGTCTTCTACCAAACACTGATGTGAACTCCTGACCTGGTTCATAGTGACAGCAGTCTGGACCCTAGAAGCCACAGCATCCACACGTGCACTCATCCTCAAGAAGTTAATGGACTGATGCCTCTGACGGATGACATTCTCTGCATGGATCCTGGCTGCCTCCATGTTACCCTTGTGGATGGCCTGAGAAACAAAGGAAAGACGAGTACATGCACAAACATAATACAGACTATAGATGCACTGATCGCCCAGCTTGTCCCTGGATCCTGTTCTCTAGTAAACCCACAATTTAACAAGCCAACCTGCTTCACTTTAGCTTTTTCTGCCTTTTCCTCTTTGTCACATTTCTTGGAGTTGCGCTGTAGCTCCTTAGCAGCAAACTTGAGGTTGAACAAGTGTTCTGTATGGCTAGTCAAGGGATGGTTAATTTCAGTAATGGTAATAAATTAGAAATATAAAACACATACTCAATATAAACTGAAGCACCCAAAGACATTCGGCTACTTCACCCCAACTCAGTGCAGACAATACAAATTGTTATTCCTAAACAAGTAAATATTTGACCAAAGAGTCAACAGAATAGCTAGTCTACCATTGTTTTTCTTCATCATTGAATGACTGGGCAGAACTTACAAGCTATTGCATAACAGAACTAGCTAGCTACCAAACCCATCTTGCGTTTGTTGAGCCACTGCTAGGTAACTGTATCTACCGTGTTAATGTTAAGACTTCACAGTAAAGGATACTCTCCATATTAGACATGACGAAGGTCTCTTTCTGAGACAAATACTCAGACTGGTGGTTATGTAACGGTACAGAGTAGCATCGAGCCGCTCACTTATTTCCCAGAATTGTTTGTTTTGATTTTTTTCACTGTGGCGAGGCGAGAGGCTTCACGTGTGCGTACTTCCGCATTTGCTTAAAATCAGTTAGGCAGCGTGGCAGTCATTTGTCCCGCAGTCACAACGACTGTCTCGTAATTGTCGGAACACAATTATACCTTCCGGGGAGCTTTTGTAATTTACTCAGGTAAGGAAAAACTTTGTAAACCGCTTATGAAACGCTGAAAAACGGGCGCTCTCGTGTGACGCATGCGCAGCAGAGTGGTGTTTAAGCACGCCTTCCCCTTCATATCTTAGCTAGTTTGTGTTTCATACCTAGCCTATGGGTCGATTATAAATAACATACTATTAGACGGATGGATTCATGCGCGGTAGTAATTTCTACTGGATAACTGCACCGATTCGCTGCAACGATGGTTGGACCCACAGGCACGTGGCCAGACCGTGACATGTGAACTATCTCGACTTGTCTTCATCTTTGAAAACCTCTCACCGCCGTCACGATTTCGCACGGCGTGCCCGCGCCTCCTACGTCACGGCTGTTGGAGAAGTGGACGGGCGCGCGCGTGTCTAAAGCAGACAGGTTCCGTGCTAAAAATAGTTTGTACCCGGTACCGGCAGGTTGTGGTACGCGTCTAGTGACGTCATCCGTGCTTTTCTGGTGGAGGAGTAAAATGACCTTTTCTACAGAGCCACTCGCTGTTTGCCTCAGCGCTTTCAATCACGTTTCTTTCACTTTATATCCAATGCAGCAACGAGTATGTAACATCTGTAACCGTTGTTTGCAGAGTCCTGCATGGAGATAATGGTAGGTACTCCGGACTGGGGCACTAACGGGAACATAGAGGGATTTAGGCTAGTTGGTGCTGAAGAGGTGGAACAGGCGGCAAGAAAACGCAGCATGAGGAGGAAACGGGATCACTGGTTTCGGTGTGTGCGTGCACCGGCCAGCCGAAGGGGGCTGGGGTGGGGGTGGGTGGGGTTAACGACTGGGTCAGGGGGAGGGAGCAGCATGGATGACTCATACTGTATCTGCCGATACTCTGAATGGACACACCACTAGATATAATGATATGTGCGCGAGGGAGAGTAAACAAGCGAATGAGAGGTAAATGTTCCCCAAAACTGGCGGCTTATAGCAGGGTCCTCCGAGGTCGTGTCCCTGAGGCTTGAGCCAGCTGCACAGCCCAAACGCAGAAGTCTTGGCCCCAACCCCAGCACAGCACCACACGGGTAACTTAGCATCTGAGGTGACACTGATTTCAGTCCATTAACTCCCATTTCTACGACACACACACCAGAGCAGGCACACAACGAAGTCCTTCTCCATTCAGCCGGTTTACTTTATAAGATGTGGTTATAACTACCACTGGTCTGTCGTTCATTCAGGAAGGAGCTACAATGCACAGGCGCAATGTTTCTTCTCTCGGTTCTGAATTTAGCTCGTATTTTAAACTTTTATTTTTAAGACGGACACACATGGAGCTGGCGCCCATGGGCTACTCGAATTATATTACACCTGTTAACGCCGCCCGCACCACCAGCGCTTCACACAACTCCACCACACACACACACGCACACACACACGCACACACGCACACACACACACACACGCCCCAGTCATAACTGAATGACGGCAGGTCGCTATGGAAACTGCGTTACGCTCCGAGCGGCCGGAGGAGAAAACAAGAGCGCGGGGACTCGTCTCAGTCTTCATTTCAGCACCACGCGAGCTCCTGGACAGCGCCCGAATGAACTCGCGCACAGATTCCAGCCTCGTATGCCTTATAAGGGACAGAGCCGCATCAGCAACGAGCCTAGCCGGAGTCGGTAGGGACTTCAAAAGAAAAACAAACCCACGTACGAGAGACACACACTCTCCGGACCTGAAGCTCGGTGGATACTCAAGGTTTCATTCTACTGTCAAGGAGCCAGCCGCTCCCTCAAATGCCACAGCAACAGGTAAGACCCTTAAGCTCTGTAAAGTTGGATAATTCACTTTTGTGTGGCTGCGTGGAGCATACATACCGGTTACCGATATCTAATGTGTGTTAAATCCTGGTACTCAGAAGTGCATCTGCCCGTTATCCTGCCAAGCACTTAATTGCGGTTAATTGCCCTCACCTGGTATCTCAGGAGTAAGTAAGTGCGCGATTAGGTGATTAGAGTGAAGACCAGCAGGGCAGAGTGAAATTCAGCAGGGCTCTGGATCAGTTCCAGTAGTGATGGACTGTGAAACAGTACAGAAGATAAACTAGAACCTCCAGTTGGTGGTTATTTTATGTAGAAACAACTCCCATTATTTTTTTTTTAAGAAAAGTAAGGACACCGGTTTAGCAGTAACATTTTAAAGAGCCTATACTCTATATTTTATACAAAATGAATCGACAACAAATAATGAGTTGTTTAACCATAGTTCATGGGATCATGATTGTTTAAGTGAATGGAAGAGAAAAAATGATATTTAGATACATACAAGATCACCGTATAATTAAAAAAAAAAAAAGTCAGGGACATATAGGGCTATAGCAGTGTCAGGGCCCATAATCGATATCAGATTCATTACATTAGGAAAAATCTCTATTCAAATTTATTAACAAGACAAATGTTGGCCCAAATTAAATTAAGAAATATTTGATTTGGTGAGGATTGTGATGACGGTAAAATTGTGAAAAAGACCAATAACTGGACATTTAATTCATTCATCAGTTTATATAATTAATATGTAGTTTAATAAAGTCAAAACATGGCCAACACATAATTACTGAGCTACTTGTTTTAGGTCAGGCTGTTGTTGGATTCTGAAAATAACACACAAATTGTGTTAAACTCTCCAACACATGAAGTGTGTTAAGCTTTTTTACACATTTTATACACATCTTATGTTGAAATCCACACAAAATGTGTTGCGTATGTAACAACACATCTTTTGTGTAATTTTTTAACACATCCCTTCTAAGAGTGTACTCTGGCTTTGGTTTTCTATACACAGGATATAATTGCCCCCCTTCCTGTATACTACTTTATAGATTTTATACTGGAGAGGGTAACCTAAGTTTACAGAGCATTATTGTTTGTGTTTGTTGTAGATTTAGTCCAGTGTATATGAGACCCTCCGATTTGTTGGGTTTTCAGTGGCCATGGATTATGTGCGAGCTGAGCCGATACGCCTGGATGAGTCACTCAGGCTGCAAGTTTGCAGAAGAGTGCGAAAGGGGAGGGGGAGATACATGGGCTAGCTGGAAAACAGTCCCGCAGTGCCTCTCTGCCTCCTCAACACATAGTTCCATTGTAAATATGATCAGTGTCAACATCTGGAACTACATTTATCGCCTCTGGATGTATGATTACTATTTTTTTGCAACTTGAAGTTCACCTTATTAAAGTGGGGCGCAGACGGATGCCTCGTCCACAACTGTTTTTCAGGAGCTTTGTGTTCTCAGACTCAACTTCTTTGTCTTCTGGTAAGAATACTCAGTTCTTTTAGAGTGAGCAGAGAGGTTGCCTTTTGTAGCTTTACAGATGCTATGGCGTAAAGTGCTGTTTTTTAGTGTTTGTTGAAATGTGTGCAACATGCATTAGAGGATTTATAAACACTCCCTATAATAGATTGTTTGTGGTTGTTACTGACTATAGCCCTCTGATGTCTGTCAAAAAGCTACCAAAAAGCATCCCATTACTGCTCATTAGTATCCCAATGTTTACCCTGCTAGTATCGACAAATCATAGCAATCAGCAGCATTCAGCTGCAGCACTGAGTGACATCTATTGATTAAAGCAAACAATAGATGATAATGGTCTGCTATGAATCACAGTTGCAGACTCAAACAGGAGCACTCATCCCCTGAAACACTTTTACATTCACCCACAATCACACACTCAATCAATCCCATAACAGAGACTCTTCTGCCTGACTTGGTTAGGCAAATGTCGTTTGGTTTATTGAAAAATATGTCTAGTTTGTAGAGATTGATGGATGGACTTGATGGATGCAGAGGCTGCGTGCGTAACTGCCAAGAGGATTACACATGTGAAAGCCAAACAAAGATAATTGGCTGGTATTAAATCCCACTTTGTTCCAATTTGTGTTCCAGTTTACAAAAGGTGTTGTGCAAAAGCTTGTGTGCACTCACATGGATGTGTGTGGGAGTCGCTGTTTGTAATGTATACACATCATGTGCTGCACACACGGACACAAAAACAGATGTGTGTCTTTAATTAGTGACGTTGGTGTGATTAATGCAGTCTGCTGGTGATGACTCATTCAGCTTAACCCTTGCCCCTCTGGAATAATAATAATAATATCTTACACAATAATTGAGTATCAGTACATTTTTATTGTTATTCTGTGTGATGTTTTTGAAAGATAAGATGAATTGATGAGATAGAAGTCTTGGGCAGTAAATACTATAATGTGTTTCAGATTTTGTGTTTCTAGTCAAACACTTCCTCATAATTAGTTGTGATCTGGTTGAGCAGTGGAAAAATATTTATGCAAAGCACATCTATGTGGATCGGTCCATGTGTCAGCTTGTCAACACAGCAGTTACATTAGCATTGTGGAAAAGCTGTCAGCCAAGCTGTGACTTGCAGACAGCAGACTGGCAGGGAGTGTGCATATGAGTGTGAGTGAGTGCTAAGTGCGTGCGTGTGTGTGTGAGAAACAGAGAGAGCGAGAGAGTTAAACACATAGCACATTTAGTTGGGGAGTTGTAATAAACTCTCATTGTTGTCCTCCTTCCCTCCCTTCAGGGCAGCAGCATGTCTGAAACCAAATGCAGTCAGCGGTTCCACAGCCTGAATGCTGAGCAGGTGGAGGTTCTCCATCAGGTTTTGTCGGATGTGGTTCCAATCCACGGCCGCGGGAACTTTCCCACATTGGAGCTGCGTCCTCGAGACATCATCATAGCTGTGCGGGCCAGGCTGCAGAAGCAGGGGATCACAGTAAGAGATGTTCGTCTGAACGGTTCCACGGCCAGCCACGTCCTCGTCTGCGACAACGGAACGAGCTACAAGGACCTGGACATCATCTTTGGAGTGGAGTTGCCCAGTCAGGAGGAGTTCCAGGTATGATTACTGTACTGCTTGGTTAGGGAAAGGAAGCAGGTCAATGTAAGAGTATAGCATTGGGATTCAGTCCTCTGCATTAATCAGCATTCATTCTGCTGTATTATCCTTGAGGACATCACTGAATCTCTACTGTCTCTAGGATGTTGTAATATTGATATTTGTAGTGCTATATTGATAATGATGTTATCATAATCCTAATTTAATTGTAGAATATTTTTCATAAGGTTGAACTCAATAGTACTGGTTTTTAATACTTTTAACTGCATTATACAGAAAACTAAACCACAAGAGCATCACAATATTCAGTACAATGATACAAGCAAAATTGCACTCAGATTGCAGTCATTAGTTGTAGCTGTCATATTGTTGACCTCTTCTCCTCACAGGTGATCAAAGAGTCAGTGCTGGGCTGCTTGCTGGACTGCCTACCTGCTGGGGTCAACAGGGAGCGGATAAGCAGTGCTACAATGAAGGAGGCCTACGTCCAGAAAATGGTCAAGGTCTTCAATGAACATGACCGCTGGAGCCTGATCTCACTCTCAAACAACAGTGGCAAAAACCTGGAGCTCAAATTTGTGAGCACGCTGAGGCGGCAGTTTGAGTTCAGCGTTGACTCCTTCCAGATCATTCTGGATCGTCTCCTGGAGTCCTACATGCAGCAGGCGTCACAGCACAAAAAGAATACCGTTGATCTTAAGGAGCAGCCTGCAGAGACTCAAAATAAAGACTCTTCCTCTCTGCTTAAACAGGCCACTGCTCCAGAAACAGAGAAGTCCACTAGTAGAGACTTATCCAGCAATGAGGGGGCTCAGATCAGCCAGACACAACAGATAGACGAGTTACATGAAAATGAGTCCCAGACAGAGCTCTCACAACAAACTGAACATTCGAACCAGACAAAACCCTCCAAAGTTGAAAAAGACAACAAAGAGAAAACACCTGCAGAGCTGAAAGAAGCGTCAGAACACAGAGAAAATCTCAATGAGACAGACTTCTCTGACCAGACATCTCAAAACCTTTTGTCAGAAAAGAAACAAACCTCTGAGAAAACTGAACCACCAACTCAGATTGAACTCAGACATGAGACAGAGCTCTTCGACAAGACCAAATGCTCAACGAAGGTAGAACAGTCAGAGCAAACCCAGCCCTGTGATGGCCAACAACCAACACATTCAAATAACAAGGAGCTCTCTGTCCAGCAAGAACAATCTAACCACACGAAACCCCCTGTTGAACAGAAAGATCTCATAGAGCAGATGGGACAGTCCGAGCCACCAAAAGCCTCAAGCAAAACCCAGGCAGAGTCCCTGGACCTGGCAGAAGAATGGCAAAGTACAGACTTCTCTGAGTGTTTCAGTGAGGATCAGAGAAGCAACGAGAAGGATAAAACACAACATGTGTCTGCTCCAGACTCTAGCACATCTTCACATGCAAAGATAGAGGCACATTTAGCAGATGAAAGAAAAGTAGAAACAGAGACAGGAGAGCAAGCAGAGAGGGAAACTGACACAGAAATAAGTGAAATGACAGAAGAGATTTTAGCATCAGAAGCAAAAAATGTAGAAGACACACAGGGTATTGATTGTTCCTGCTCCACCTCTTTCATATCTCTTATACTTCACGACACACAGCCTACTGGCACACAGGATACACTGGAGATTCACAGCACACCACACACGGATAACTCAGATAAAACACCTAACACACTTGATGCCATCATCCCTCCAGATACTCAGGATATTTTACCTGCACCACCCAGCCTTGTTTCTGACAAAAAGACCTCCTCGTCTCCCTCTTGTAAGTCCTCAGATAGACTATCTCACATGGTGGTGCTCAAACACTCCTCTCCCAAACCCCCTCGGAGGATGTGTAGGAAGGTTACCCCCAGTCCTTACCCCAGTCCAGTCTCTGAAAGCGAACCTGTCATAGCACCGTGTCAAGATCCAAATCCTTGCCTTAGCCCTGAACCTGAGATAGCCTTTGACCTGAAGCCAACAGCTCCCAGTTCAGACCCTACAACTACCCCAACAACCGATATCTCTATTAAATCAAACCTTGGGCCTGACCCCAACCCTTCCAGTAACCTAGCTTCAAACCTAGACCTTACCTCAGCTCCTGATCCAGCCCCTGATATAATCTCCACCTCTGCTGTGGATGTCATGTCTGCTTTACCTCAAGAGCCACCATCCTCTGAGCTAATCACAGAGAGTTCATGTGAAACAAGTATTCAGAGCCTAAAAGAGGCACCATCTACACATGGGGCTTTTGATGAGCAAAGCCAGTCCTCTCCTAGAGAAACTGTCCCTGCACCCAAACAGTCAGCGCCTCTTGACTCAGTGGACACGTTAGTTTCACACACTGATCCGTCCAGCTCAGACACCCAAGAACCTGTACATACCTCAGACGTTGAGCTCAGTGATGAAGATGAAAACAGAGAACTACCGACCAAAAAGATGGACTTGAATCAGCCAAACGGCAGCCTACAAGAGACCACACTTAGTTCACCCTCTTCATCCCACTGTGTCACCCCTCCTGTTTCCTGTCTCACCACTCCCGTACTCAGTCTTTCCCCTCCCTGCTTCACTCCCTCGCCCCCCAGCCTCAGCCCTCCCCCGTGTCTGACCCCACCCTCTCACTGCCTCCCACCTCCGATGCTGAGCACTGTCAGCCCTGCTACCAGCTTTAGCTCTCCACCCCTGAGTTGCAGCCCTACCTCATCCTGCCTCAGCTCACCTCCTTACCTCACCCCTCCTATGCTTAGCCTCAGCCCTCCTCCACTCTGTCTTAGCCCCCCTTCCCCCTGCCTCAGCCCTCCCCTCCTCTGCCTCACTCCGCCGGTGGAGTCAGAGGACCTTGTACCTCAGGTATCTTCAGACACGGAGCCTTTGATACTGAACACAGACAGTGAGTCACAGATTAAAGAATCCTCCCCTCAGCCAGGAATTCCTCTCCTACAGTTGGAGGATAAAAAGGAACAAGATTATATCTCATCGTTGCCTCCGGTTGCAGAGCCTGTCTCTTTTCCTATCACCATCCCGAGCTCCACCTCACATGTGCTGCCTCACTCTCAGTCTGGTAGTCCAGGGGAATCTGCCCCTCCAAAAGCCGATGAGGCATCCAGTTCCATGCCTGAGAACAAAGAGGTCCCTAAGGTAACCACAGACATGCCTGAACAGAGCAACGCTCCACAGGCATCTGGCTTGGTCCCTGCCGTCGAGGTCCTGGCAGAGAGCATGTATGGTGACTTTGAGGCAGCCATGGACCACCTGCGCTACCGCCTAATCGCTACCAGGAACCCTGAGGAGATTCGAGGTGGTGGCTTGTTGAAATACAGCAACCTGTTGGTCAGGGACTACCGACCAGCCAGCGAGACTCAGATAAAGACACTGGAGCGTTACATGTGCTCACGTTTTTTCATCGATTTCCCTGACGTGCAGGAGCAGCAGAGGAAGATCCTGTCGTACTTGAAGAACCACTTTATCGGCGAGGAGAGAAGCAAGTACCAGTACCTGATGACGCTGCGCCGTGTGGTAGACGACAGCACAGTGTGTCTGATGGGACATGAGAGGCGTCAGACGCTGAACATGATCACAGTGCTGGCACTGAAGGTTCTGGGCGAGCAGAACATTATCCCCAACACAGACCATGTGACATGCTTCTACCAGCCTGCCCCATACCTTGCCGAGCACAGTGCCCCCTATTTAGCAGAACCCAGCTACTGCAGCTACTACATACCCCAAGGGGGATCAACTCTGCTTTACCAACCGTACCCCTTACACCTGCACACACAGACTGGACTAGTCTAAAACACACACACAAACACACACGTAATTACACAAAACACACAGTCGAGCAAGGGGAAGGTGCTTGCCATGAAGAAAGAGCTGGAGAATGGAAATGTAATCCAGGGATAAACTGTTTGGTCTATAATAGACCTATGGGGGTGGGGTTGAGTGGGTTTTTACAGTAAACTCCCCGAGTACTCTGTAAGGTTCTAACATGATTATATGTAATTATCTGGGCTTTGTGGGAAAATAATAATTCTTCCGATATTGTTAAAATTCCAGAAAATGCTGTATGCACTGCATGAGTCATAGCCCTTTGGTCTCCCTGGGGAACCAACTGTGCCGTTGACATTCACACACATGCATCACACACACACACACACACACACACACACACACACACACACACACACACACACACACACACACACTTCCAGGTTCTTGAATTATTGTACGCTCTTTTCATGTTCTTACTGTGTTGTTCTTAATGGGTTTGTTCAGAATGTGGACCTTGCCTGTGGTTGATATTGTGCATGGATAAATTAGGACTGTTCTCTCACTGCCAAATACTGTGTGACTACTATGCTTCTTAAACAGTTTAATGTAACTTTGTTAATCCTTTACTGAAGGGGTGTATTCTGAAAAAATACTGAGGGACAAGTCTACCAGTGTGTACAGTACTTTTATCAGACACACACACACACACACACACACACACACACGTATATACATACACGCAAACATACATACAGTATACTGTATGCACAAGTTAGACAATGCATGAGTAGCTAAATATATATACATCACATCCAGAAGTCAAAGCAAAGGCTTTTAATTTAATAAAAATTGATCTATTTTTGCAAGACTTTCCAAGATAATACTCAGTGGTAAACAGACTGGTTAGTTCCTACAGAAAAATGCCAACAACAATGCCTTTGCAATAGACTGTACAGCGTATTGATTACAGTATATCGTGTGCAGATACACTGCATTGTTTTCAGGTAAATTGTGTTAAGATGTAGTGCTTGATTCCTTTCCCCTTGTGGAGTCCTTTCTGTAATCATGTGAAGTACTGTACCATCTAGTGTTGATTTATTTAATGCTAAAGTTTACTCTATGGAGGTGGTCAGGTTATAACCATCTTTGGGTCATCTCTAAACATGGCAGATGCAGATCCATCTAAACCGAAGGAATTACATTTAAACTTGTGTGACTCCTCTCAGCATGAATCAGCATCCTCTAATTCACGCAGTCAGAATCAACATGAAACAAGTTCAAATCCACCTCAAACCTGTTTCAATATAAGTTCAAAGATGTGCAACAGCAACTATGACCAAAGATGGTTCGGTAGGGAAATCAAGTGCCTAAATGTGAGACATCATTGGCATGTCTTTATCTCACTGCACTGGGGGTGTTAATGGGGTGGGCTGGGGCTGGGTTGGGTGTGTGTTCAGTTGTTGACCCCTGTTATTGCTGCCCGTTTTGATGTCTTCTTTAATGTAGTCCTTTGTTGTAGTTTATTCATGTACATTTTGATAAAAATAAAGGGGAAACTCAACATCACTCTTGTCTTTTTGTTCCATTCTCATTGCCCCCCCACCCCCCCACCACCTTTCCACTTTTCCCCAAAACGGCTTGCTGTACAGCTTACGTATCCTCCCCATGATTGCGCTCTGCAATGATCCACTTAAGCGTGACCATCAAATCACGATGGTGCCCAGGAGAGCGACCCAAAGCTGTGAAATTCTGTCTGTCTGAGGCCTCTTATCACAAATCACCTGTCCTTTAGATGTGTTTGGACACGAATGACGCACGATCTACGCAACACAGCAGCCTCAACAATGTGTAAATGTGAGGAGAATATGGTTCGTGAGGGGTGAGACTGAAAGGGGAGAGAGGAGAGGAGGGGGCCAGAAAGTGTGTGTATACGTGTGTGTGTGTGTAATTCAGATGGGAATATGTGTGCAGAGGTGGCATCAGGTGGTCCCCTTCTCCACCTAGTAATTGAAGAGACCTACAGTATAATGAAACAATAGGGCTCGCTCCTTACTCCCTCATTGCCTCCATCCTTTCCTCACACCACTGATAAGTCATGGGCACAAGGGGAGATGGGGCGTCTCTTTCCACAGGGGTGGGGTGGGGTGTGTGTGATGGCAGCTAGTGGCACGGTCACACAACATCAATTTATACACAGCATAGGCTTGAACTTGTATGCGCAAGGTTGCAGGCATGTTGCTCTCTGGGAGAGGAAAAGAGCGTGTGATCTGTATCAGTCTGTCTCACAAACCTCTGAGCCACTCTTGTCCACTCTGGGTTTCCATAGAGACAAAGACAGGCAGCACGGTGGACGCAGAGAGCATGACAGAAGACAGGGAAGACCCACACACCGAATGAGGGGGTGAGACATGAAAACGAGCAAAAAGAAAAAAGAGGTGGGTGAAATAAAAGAGACGGATAGTGGACAGAGAGATGGATGGATGGATGAGAAAATAGAGCTGAGGGGGAGACAGAAAACAAAGGACAGAGAGTGGGTGCGGGGTGAGGTTACAGAAAGCGAGGCGAGAGGAGCAGGAGCAGGGGAGTGGATGGGGAGAGCGTGGGAGGTTGTCAGGCCTTCAGTCACAGGGGAGTCACTGTGAGGTGGCTGCAGTGACGACAGCAGTGATGTTAGAGCGGGAGCACGCGCACACACATATGTATGAGCACGCGCACATACACAGCTGCATGCACATCAATTTTCCTAATGGCCTACCCACCCATCCACCCTCAACAAACAGTTTCAAACTCACTGAAACAAAAAAAGAGAACATCACCCACACATCTGTCTTCTGGCTCTGGCCAATATTATTTGATTTGACTGTCTTCTCAGCAACATTTTATAATCTCCCATACAGGTTTGGCAGGTTTAACAAACAACTAAAAGGCTGTCTATTTTGTTTAGATTTCCAAATCTTTTCATACCTCTGAGTTAAAACAGGAATGGGTGGTGGACACATGCAGCCTCTGCAGTATAAATGAAAACAAAAGCATCATGTTGGGGTTAGCAGAGGCTTAAGGCACAAAACATGCTGCTCTATCTAAAGTGTGAATTGAGATAATTATGTCTGCTGGCCAGTTTTTTTCAAATCTCCCTTCATCTTGTTGTCCAAATGAATTCCTCTGTAACTTTCTGTTGATTACCGACCCCCTTTAAAGTCTCATGTGAGATCAGTGTTTATTGAATGACATGATAGTCAGCACTGAACCTGCTATAATGAAACACCTAGTGGCACATAATTAATAGAAACCAGAATCATTTGTGAGGGTTTTATGCTCCTTTGCAGATGGAATTGCTGTTTCTGTGACTGATGAACACCAGGTAATGAAATGGATCCATAGTATTCACCATTCATAATTTTTTTTTTATTCACTACAACCTCCCCCTCATCCCCCCTTAACCCGTACTACCCACGTCCTCTATCTTTCTCCTCCCCCTCCCCCTTATCCACTGCGTGCCTCCCACCCACCTGCTTCCTTGACTGCTATGACTCAGTCCTCTTCCAGCTGAGGGGTACAAGAGGATGAAAAACAGCCAAAAAAAACATTTTACTCAAAGAAATAGAGCAATTGGCAAGGCAAGTGGCTGCTGCCTCTTTAGTTCTAATGCTACCCACCACACACACACACACACACACTCACACACACACACCTCCAATCCCCTCTCATCAGAAATACGCACACACACACCACCCCCACATTGAAATTGATTCACTCTTACTTTATGCGCTAATTCATCCTTAACAGCAAAATTGGGAAGGCAGTGAGGAGTGTTTCAAAAATAGTTTTTCATTTCTCTAGATAGAAGTCTGTGTCGTCACGACTCTGTGACATGGATGGATGATTTCTTAAAGGCAAACTTGCCAGATACGTGCCACACATGGAGCCTGAATCAGAAACCCTTGAGGAATCAAACCTGTCGATCATATTACTTTGTTATTCCACTTACTGTACAACTTCAATCCACCTGTGCTGTTTTCAGGCTCAAATTGTACCATCATTACTTTAACTCCTCTTACATCAGTCCAAATCATGCAGTGATGCAGAATACAGTGGGAGACAATTATGCTTCCTGAATGGTGTCTGTGCCTCCTGTCTGCTTGTCTCTAAGGCATCAAATCCGGTCAGGAACCTGTGGATCACTGAGACCTTACTTTGTTCATTATGCAAACTAAATGCAGCATAATGGATCATAATGTTAGCCATGTGACAAAGACAAAAGCTTACATAACAGGCGATCAATCAGGCAGACAGAAAGGCAGATTTATGACAGAGTGAGGGGTACAATTTACTGAGAAAGGCAGCACAGCTGTACATGCAGCTGGCTGGTGTAGACGTTTACCAATTATTTTACTTCACACAGCAGCCCATGTGCCTATGTGTAATATACTGTATATATATAAAGCTTCATATGGCCTTGGAATTAAGTGAAGATATTTTCTTAAATGGCATTTCATAAAAATCTGTCATGAGACAGTCATGAAATCTTTGTCATGAGTCTGTAAAAACAGGTGTCTTCAGTGGCTCAAGAGGAGCTTGCAAAGAAATAGCCCTGGTGATGTCATAGTGATGTCATCAGAGGTCTCTCAGCTTGGGCTCAAGACATTTTTTGACAGAAAGCCTGCATTACAAACTGCAGGTGTGGAGTTTGAAAGACGCTGGTGTTTACCAGGTAGATAGGTTCCAATCAAAGATGTTATCCAGTTGCATTATGGGAAATGTAGGATCCAGTGTTACAGGTGCTTGACCCATACTAAAAACTAATATTGCACCCAATATAGTTTGGGGACTTGAGAAAGACTTCTCAAAGTCGTCGACGCAGCAGAGGCAGATATATTCCGACTTTTAAATTGCTGGAATACCCCTTTAATCTTAGTACAACGGGGTTAACAGTGGTGCAAAGTAACTAAGTACATTCACTAAATTCTGAGGTATTTATACTTTGAGTGTATTTCATGCAACTTTATACTTCTACACTTCAGAGGGAAATATTGTACTTTTTACTCCACTACATTTATCTGACAGCTGCAGTGACTATTTACTTTTAAGATTAAGATTTCACATGGACAACAGTTGATAAGATTATAAAATATAATGCTTTGTTAAAGATTAAACCAGTGGTTCCCAACCAGGAATGTGTCAGGCTTGTGACTCCTGAAAAAAGCAGGATCTAGTTGGGGTTCCTTGTCACATTGAATATACTGTATCTATGAGTTGTTAGCAATTCCACCAAAAAAAGAGATTTCCTCTCTACACTTCTCAGATGGCTTCTTGACTCCTCAGCTGTTTGTAAAATTATCCAATATTTCATAAAAAGCAAAGTAAAATAAAAATACAAATGTGTGTAGCAGAATGTATTTATTTTTCTTCTTTCCTACTCCATTAATCATCTCACAACCCCCCATATTTTGCTTATGACCCCTCGGAGGGCGCCCAACCTCTAACATGGGAACAACTGGACTGAACGAAAGTAGTTCACAGTAGCTCCACCTCAAACAACTACAACAATAAAATACTATTTACAAAGTGTTGCATGAGTATTAACAATCTAACAATGTAATAATAATAAACTATAAACTTGCAGGGGCCATCCAGAACTGGTACTTTTACTTTTGATACTTTTTATTTATTTATTTATTTTTTTAACTGAAGTATGATTTTAAATGCAGGCATTTTGCTTGAGAATGAGTATTTTCACACTGTTGTACTGGCACTAGTAAAGCAGTAGTAAAGTATAAGATCTGAGTACTTCTTCCACCACTGGGGGTTATATGTATAATAATCATAGATGCTTGACTCTTGTGCCTTTAGCCTTATGAACAATGCTACATGTTTGCCTTTTTGTGAACACTTTTAAGATTGTAATTCTCTGGTCTTTGGTTTGCCTATAGCACAGAATTGATTTTCTTCTTCTTCTTCTTCTTCTTCTTCTTCTTACTGTATGAATGAGAGAAATGAGTGTCTGACATCATTGGCCAGGTCACAGATGAAACCCAGAACTGCTCGTCTGTGTGTGCGTATGCTCATGTTTGTATTTGGGGGGTCTGTTTGTGTGTGCTGATGTTTATGCCTGTGATCCGTAGCCCTGCTGCTGTTTGCAGTGAAGCATGTATTAGCATGGGACTGGAGGAGGAGGGGAGTGTCTTACTGTGTGTGTCTACACTGATTGACGTCACAGACGCCCACTCATTTCCATCTTGTCTGCGTGCGCGGAGAGAATAGATCCCCATCTGCATCCAGCTCTTCCCCCCCCCCCCCCTCTTCCTCACCTCCCGGTACGTCCTCTTCCTCTCCTTCTCACCCTGCCTCTTCCCATTCACTCGCTCTTGTAGGCTGCATCCCACCCCCGTAGAGTGCAGCCAGCCCCGTAGATAAACAAGACAGTCGAACACAAACAATTTAAGACAGCCAGACAGCAACATCCTCAAGAGCGGAGAACCTTGCCACTAAACATCTGTTCATTTCAAGCATCGCTGAGGTCCAGTGGGTGGAGGGAGGACATTTGACTCAGGCTTTTTCCACACAAAATGTCAATGTGTACCTGTTGGCAACTTGTGTGCGCGCATTGTGTCCTCTTGCTATTGCGCGCGCGCGTGTGTGTAAGCATGTGCAAAAGTGTGACGTCCTTTCCACAACAAATGCTCATCCACATTAACACACTGGTATCCCTGGTGACGACAGGACATCGTTTAAATCACTTCCTCGTAAAAGGTCATCCTCATCCTTCACGCAGAGAATTTCCTCCCAGCCCCCTCTTCGTACTACACGCACACACTCATTCAGCCCATCCTGCGTGCGAGACCCTGACCAGAATGATGCAGACAGTGGATGTGAATGGATTAGTGTGGGGAGGAGACAGGGGCTGGAAATGCGTGGGATGACAGAATAGGTTATGTACATGTTTAAAAAGGGAAAGGGGGCTATTTTAGTCAACAAATCACAACCCATCAGAGAGAGTTAGAGAGGACAGAATGAGAGTGCACGCTGGGGGTTTGCGCAAGGCTGGGGCGCAACTCCCCTGTGGTTACTAGACAGTGAAAAGAGACAGAAGAGGATGAACTGCAGACAAGCAGGCAGACTGGCAGATGGTCAGACAGACAGTTAAGCAGGCAGACAAACATTCAGTTCAGGCAGGCCAGGCAACGAGCGCGCACACACAGAAGATAAAACAATATTGGAGCAATTAGCTCTTTGATGTCAGAATGCCTCGGGAGAGGGCTGTGTGTCTGCGTGCGAGCGGGCGTGTGTGTGTGTGTGTGTGTCGGCATCAAGCCGTTAACGAGCCAGAGGGCTGATCACAGGAGACGGGATGAATGGACGGATCAATTAAGGTGTAGGAACCGGAGGAATATCACAAGGGCTGCGAGGGTGAAAGAAGGTGGCGCGGAAAAGAGAGACCACCGGGGCTGAGATCAGAAACGTTCTGTCTGATCAATAATGCATTTTCCTTTTATTTCCCCCTCACATCACCGCACTTCACCAGCAGATCTCACACAGAGGATGCTAAAGTCAGAGCCTGGGCTTGAGACGTTGCTCTTAATTGAACCGTCTGATTGAATACTGGTTAAATAGGAAAGTAAACAAACATGAACATGATGCAGACAGATGATTAAAGGAGAGTATGAGGGGAGATGTGAATGAAAGAGGAGATGGGAGGTTTTTTTGAAAGCCTGGAGGGGATCCACTTTTGAGTGTTTGAAGTGCTCTTTCGTGAAGTCATTCAAAGAGTCCTAGTTATATGCCTCAGGAAAAATGCTTTTTAATACAGTATCAGTTAATAAAATGTAAGCTTAATCAAAGCTCGCCATGGGGAAAGCGACTCTGTTTGCAGGAATAAAAATAAGACAATGCCGCCATCTAGTGGTGGCGCGTTGCAGCAACGCTCTGCACACAACAAAATATCGACAAAATGGAGCCCGGTGCTCGGCCATGACAATGCAGGTCAGAGGGGCTGCAACTCCTGTACAAAACAGCGGAAGAAAACCAACATAGCGTCATATTGTGTGGAAAATACAGGCAGTGATTCATAGTTAAATGAACACTCGCAAGTGCTGTAGTCTTTAAGAAAGGAGGCCAGCTGCAGGCAGTTGCAGCTAATGAAATCTCATTTAATCTTTTTTATAGAGGGCACTGCAAATCGTTTGCACCATGTAATAAAAAATGTTCACTTGCATATTTTACCGCACAGCAAAGTGAGAGTTGGGCTTGAAAGAATACAGCAGACATGCACACACATTCACATTCACACACTGTCAGTGCTGGAGGCAAATGCATACACACAACGCTCAGAAAAAAGTAGCCTATTCACACTGTGTTTGCTTAATAGACCACACATTTTCTCATGCCTGCTCCTGCCAGGCTTGTAACATGCAGCTTTGTATGCATACACTAAATATGGAGCCCTCTCTAGCCTATATGATGCTGCTAATTCAAATCTGTTACGTTTTTGTTCGAGGGCCGAGGTGAATGTGGGTCACAGCACTCACGCTTGAGTTCGTGTAGAGTTAAATCTTGAGTGTGTGAAGCCTACAGGGGAATAAAGATGCAGTGTGGATGGACACTGTCTGCTCCTTCAGTGGGTATAGGCCTCTGTAGGAAAAGATACACAGAGCACTGTAACATCCCTGTGTTGTGATGGCTACTAGACAGAGGGATCAAAGTAGAGGTTTCAGTTGAGGCCTTTATTCAGTTGTTGAGTATAATGTCCTTTACTTGAATGTTTTAGTGATTCACAACAAGGGTAAATCATTCTTTAAGAATGAGGAGAAGCAAAATGTCTTCCAGTAAGACACGCACTCCTTATCGTGCAATCTTAGAATAGTGTCCCAACCGTGGATGACCTTTTACCGACCCGACCTCCCCGTGGATCTGTTGCAACAGTTCTGTGGGATAAGTCACGTCGGTTTCAATCCTTGGCTAACGAGTACCGACCTACAGTAAGTTTGGAGGATCAACAAACTTTAATTAAGACAAAGCAAATATAGGAAGAGTACGCCTCGGTTAAGATTCTGTATCCTGCAGCAGCAGTCTCAAAAGGAAGTGTTGGATTTGTCAATAGTGAGATGACATTATGGGCATGTTTCATTTAGCCAAGAGGTCACAGCAACAGTCTGGATCCTGTTTTACGTCTCGTACTTGTTCAAGTGAATACATGTGCATTCAAGGTCTGATTTTACACCTCCCTGTACAGAACACTAAAAAGCTCTCACGTGGTTAATAATGGAGTGCATTAGAACTAGTTTGAGTACAGGTTTACAGGCTACAATACAGTTTTACATTTGAATTATGAGACGATACATGGTCACATTTACTCACAAAATGACTGCTGAAGGTTACGGCTGAGCTGTTACTGATGTTGTTGGTTGTCGATGCATGCTTTCAACTATTATGCTGTTAATGTGGAAGCTCCAACTTCTATCACTCCATACCTCTTAAAGAAACAAACTGGAGACACTGATTCGAGGAAAATTCCCAGGACTTCTTTTTATTAAGAGAATTTCAGAACATAAGAGAGGGATCAGACACCTGCATTTGTCAGAGAAGGTTTCCAAATTCAATTGTTTTAAAAAAACCAGAGTGTTTAGAAAAGCTGACGTGACAGCGTGGATGGAGCAGGAGCTGTTTTACACGCAGGGTCGTCTAGGAGACAGGTTCGGAGGCAATCGCTGTTCCCGGAATGTTTCACATGTTCTTTCGTCTTCCTCTTTCTTATGGACAACACACTTCAACACGCTTTTTTTTTGTTTGTTTTAAACACGATTTCAATGAAAAAAAAAAAAAAAAAAAAAAACAAGAGACAGAAGCAAAGGGAACTCACTGCACATTTAGAGGTCTAAAAGATTCACCCACGTTAAACATGGTTGAACCGTTAATAAAACATGGAGAAAGGCTGAACTGTAGGGGGGAGGAAGGTCTAATCTGTGGAGGAAGAAGAGGGGAGGAAGGGGGAGAAGAGCGGGGAAAGGAGGAAAAACAGGAATACACAACTCACGACATAGCCAATCCGGCAGGGACGCACTTTCTACACCACACAAGCCTTCAACAATCATGAAATGCCATTTAAAAAAGATTTTAGTGTGTTCATCTTGCTTGCAGACACTTGATATGACCACTGCAAATCTGCAAGGCGCTCCATAATCAGCTTTGCTTTTTGTGCTAAAAATCTGTACGGATACTTATAAAATCATTGATAAAAATATTCCTCTGTTAACAATACGCCTTGGAGGGAAACCATGTGAGAGACTTGGGGGGGGCTGGCTGGCTGGCTGGGGGTTCAGGGGGGCGGGTGGGGGGGTAGGGATTGTAGAGGAGGAGGAAGCTTGGGCAGTGGTGCTACTCGGACTTGGCCTCCTCCTTGGCCTCCTCAGGGGCTGCCTCCACCTGTGGGACAAAGCAGACAGGCCAAGGTCAAAACTTTGAACCACCACCATTTTTAAGCTGATACTGTTCGTGTGAAGTCTAAAACAACCAAACATCTACTGCGGTGAAGAACTTTATTTTGAGTCTACCCACCTCGTTGGTCTTGGCCTCTCCGTTCTCAGAGTGGTTTTCCTCGTTTGCCTCTGCCTCTGCGTTCTCCTTCGCCTTCTTGGTCTTCTTGTCCTCCTTCTTATCATTCACAGCCTTTTCTTTCTGCGGCAGCCACAGATACAGGCTGTTAGCAGGCTGAATATTGACACGCTACCTGTGTCTTCTGCTTTGTGATGCAAGTTCATTCAGAGTCAGGGCCGGCGTCTCTTACCTTTGCTGCCTTCTTGGCCTTTGGTTCCGGCTTGGGCTGGGCCGGTTTCTGTAAGAAGACAGGGAGAGGGGATCAAGGAACAGCTACATCTGAATACAACAGTACTTTCTTTGCTAATTTACATGTTTTTCGGAAGACTTTGGCTCTCATTAGACACTTTGTAAATGAGCGACAAAGAATCAAACTCTCTACAAGGAAACTTCTTTTAATACAGACATTGTCTAAGGGTTTATAACAGTAATATGACTGCCCCTAGCTGGGTTAATTAAGGAATTTAGACAATATTAAGATACTAAAAGTAATAATCATGAGAGCCTCTATTATGCCTGCTATTGGTATTTAGTATGTATTGTACCAACCCTGCACTTTTTACTTGAAAAAACCTTCCAAAATCATGTTTTACTTGTGTAATAACGCATTATATTAGCTTTAAAGTATTTCTGCCAACTTAATTACTACCTAATTCATTACTTAAATAATCTTAACTAATTCTTAAGCTTAATAACGTAAAAATTACACGTTTTAAAGTTTGGTATTGCTAGGAATCAAATTTAAGTATTTTATAAAGAGAAAACCTATTTCTATACCTGTTTTTGCTTCTCTAAAAGCAAAGTGTTGCTTTATCTAATTAGTTACGTGTGTGGGACTACTTTTAAGCATTCTACCATGATTTACATGGATTTTTAACTGAATCTGTTCATGTAAATGAGTTGGTAGAGTTTGTGTGTGTGTCTTCTTACCGCTGATAACCGAGCTGATCTCCTCTGGGGCTGAAACAGAACAAAGACAGGTTATCACGGGGCTTTTATTTTGATTGGGACTGTATTCAGAAAACACACATTTGAATTCAACACCTAGGGTGCATTCTTCCTGATAATGCCCTCACATATCCCACATACTGATTAAAATGACATTTTAATCACATGTGTGAGGTGTTACTTAACGTGCCCCCCCTTACCTCCTCCTTTTCTCCTCCTTCTGTTCCCTGTGACTGAAAAACACAAATATAACGAGTTAAAATAGAAAAAAATTAAAAATACCATTACTGAGATGTTAAATAGTGTTTATATTAACAGGAAACAGTTGCTAAATGCTTCAGGCGCGTATTACCAATAATTACAGACCTGCTGAAAAAACTTTTTAGTTTCACGCGAAAACTAAAATTTATTTGAAATACACGTCATTTTAAAGGACTACAGGCCAGAAATGTTGGGGTGATGCATGATTTCAGTAATAGGCTGTGAGAGCTCGGCCATGTGGGCCTCTGGAGCCATATTTTGAGGGCCCAGGCCCTGCTTTTCCCTTTCACTCCCCCATCTCTTTCTCTCATTCAATGCATGAAGCTCAGATTTGAAAGCTGGCGCGGGAGTCTTTGAGAAGGGGGAGGGACCTGCTACGGCTCACGCGCGCCACCCCGCGGCAGTGCCACGCCATCGCAGCCATTTGGGACTATGAACAAAGAGAGAAAATATACAATTTTATCGAAACGCGACGGCGAATGTTTGTTTTTGCGGCCAAAATGCAAAGTAAAGGCACTAAAGCATTTTCTAGTGGCACTTTTAGCCGGTTTGGGGGCGAATTGGCGATAAGTGAAGCGTTTGTTCTCGGTAGGTCGGCGACGAAGGTGGACAAGAGCTGCAAAGCATGGCTGCTGCTTGTGCTTTAACTGCATGGAGACCGAAAGAGACTTCTGACTCTCCAAAGGACAGCGGCTCAAGGAAGAAAACGCGTTTTATAGGCCGTGTCCGAGCAGGAAAATATTCATTCTAACACATAAAAAATGTACATTATATCTACAAAATAGGCAAAAATTACCGGCGACAAATAACGTCTATACATTTCGTTATAATTAAGTAATGTCTCAGAGGGATGTCTTCACAATCGTTTGCATTGCATTAATAGCTGATATCCCCTTCAAACTATTTTTAGTATTTTGAGAATACGTACCTTTCTCTTGGGCATGTTGATCTCTTGGAGGTTTTCTTACAAATACAACTAAAAACTGTTTTTCTCAGTGGGTTCAGTGCATGTGAAGACGAGTGTCTCCCTTATGCTCGGCAGTGTAGTAAACACACTGGAACAGAGAGGCGAGTGGTTGAATGGGGGGAGGGGTGCGGCTAAAGGCATGATTGATAGGCCCTCGGCCAATCAGGTGACGCCATTCGGGGCTGCAGAACACTTGGAATTTTGGAGCCGGTGATGATCTGGGGTCTGCGCGAATGGCTTCTTGCAGGGCGAGATGGGAGGAAGCCTGCAGGAATGAAAAGGATAGCATTCGAGGACATATTGCCTTCGTACAAGTGTGTTCAATTACAGTGAGGAAGAGGCCGCGCGGCTGCATGGCCTGTGTGCACCGCTGTACAGGCCCCGGCGGCAGGCAACATGCCCCGGTGTAAAGCCGTGCATCTCCGCTGGCTTGTCTAAAAAACAGGGCTCACATCTGCAGCAGCCAGCAAGGAGACATTTCACCATAAATTCACTTCGTGTTTGAGTCCAATATGGCGCCCACTCCTCTCCGACACATTTTTTTTTTTTGTTTGTCAGTCGGCTTTCCTAAATTCGTATCAAGGAAAAGCCTTTGCGTCGTCTGCCCCAGACGCCTGCAGGGGGCCCACAAAGCCCGTCTAATGATGTGGCGGCTCAAGACGGCGCTCCAGAGGCTGTGCTGTTAACACAAAAGCGCTCACAAGTGTTCAAAATTACAGCAGATTTTAATTTTTTTTTATTCACCGCCCCCCATTCACTTACCATACCAGCATTTACTTGAACACCTGCAACGGTGCACATATGCAAGGTTAAAAGGACAATAGCCGGTGCCTGGCTTGCAGACAATGGGGTCGATGCTGAAATATTCAGACAATATCAGCCTGTTGTCTTGCCATCATGATGGGCCTATTGCCTCTATGCGCGTGGTTGTACGTGTCTCAGAGTGTGTGCGATTGCTCTACCGAGAGAGAGAGAGAGAGAGAGAGAGAGAGAGCAGAAGGGGCGGGGAGGCAGCGTAGAGGCGGAGGAGGAATGCCAAAGCTCCATCCAGTGCTGAGAACGGGAGCATTTGCGCAGATAGTCTGCGCTGCCTTCAACAGACACACAGCGTTTCAGCCGGGGAAGTTTGTTGTTGTTGTCTTTTGTCCCGCTGCCGAGCAATCCGCCTGCAAACGTGTCTGCAAGGAGCAGCCGAAACCCACCGCTGCTTACCGGACTCGCGTCAGCATCAGGGATTTTAACATGGTGATCAAAGTGTACATAGCATCGTCCTCTGGATCCACTTCGGTAAGGGATAAAACGAATGGCATGGCTTTTACGTGTGAGGTTTTATCTGGATGCATCTGCAGCATCCAGCGCTAGTTAGGCAACAGAAAGGCAGCTGAACTTGTACTGAACTCGCTAACTGATGTCCATCCGGCTGTCTTCCCCTCAGTCTGGAGTGGTCTGACTCATCAGTGAGCATGCTGCTCTGCCCTCCTCAAGACTTGGGACACAGATGGGATCCCTCAATGTCTTTTCCTGTCTCTCTTTAAGTTTACAGAGACAGACAGGAAGTTTGAGTCTGGTAACTGAGTAGGGCACACGTCTCTCTCAGCTGTGGTTTGTCACAGTGTTTCCTGACGTGACGGTTTAGTGTTTCTGCAGCTGAAACCAGACTGAACAACAGGAAAGGCGTGCAGTAGAAATCCATAAATGCACTTAGAATAGTCTGTTCTGTGTCACCTGATGCCACGATAGGGTGGTTCACAGTCTGTGTGTTTGATAGGGGGACAGATCTGACTTGCTCCAGAAAGCAGAGTTTTGAGTGTTGCCTTCACTGTCCTGCAGTTTAGAGGACCTTCAGCATTCATTCTTGCCAGTTTCTTCCAGTGTGTAGAGGAATGATGGTGATGCAATTCTCCAGGGCCCCTTTTTTAGACTTGCAGCTGCGCAGCCCAGGAACACTTATGCTCTGTTTAGGACTTGTTGGAGGTCTGGATTTTTGGGAATATACACATTTGCTTACAGCTACTGCAAGATTATCAACATAATCAGTGATGGAAAATATTACAGGCATTCACTTAGGGTCTCTCGTAGTCTAAATTGTTACTGAAATGTTCAATTGTGCAAATTTTAAAGACATAGAATCCAGTAAATCCAGCCCTGTACTAAAACCCATATTTTCTTGCTGTCACAGTAGAAATTGAAGTCCCTTGTCACATCAGGTGGTTTAGATCACCTTGAGGATGATTTACTCTCATTGAGCAGCTTGTTTTCACAGCTCACATACAGAGGAAGTGATCAAGCACACAGCCTCTGTTCAGTTGGACAGCGCAGAGTAACTTTATTGCCCTTACAGTAAATGGCATTTTGCAAAAGCTCAGCATCAAGTCTTGCAGGACGGGAGCTTCCTGTAAAGTCAGGGCGGTTGCAGTTAAGAGCTGGCGATGCCGTCACTGTGCTGGAGCCTGTCTGGGAAAATACATTACCTCTCATTGATCTGTCTTTAGTAGAGTCTGCTAGAACAAGTGGACAAGCTTATGTCCTCTTAAACGCTGCACAGGCACACTCATATTATCATCTCCATATTACATCTTAGAGCCATAACATTATGTCTGTTTTCTCTTGATCTGCTCTGTTATGGTAACTCATTTCTTTGGATTGATTTAGATATAAAATATAATGTCACATTACCAACTTCATGGGACTTACTCCATGTCTGATTGATACAGTATTTATGTTAGAATCTCTCTCCGTGTTGTGTTATTAAGAAAAGACATTGAGGCCGGGAAAAAGCTGCCGAGTGACAGACTGTGGTGGAAACCCTTTTCCCTCACCAAGCTTGCAGTTCGATTGCATCAGTGACTACCAAACAAAGTGATTGCATTCCACTCTCCAGCAGTGTCTGCTGCTACATTAATCACTCCAGTCTAGTTCAGCTTGTGATGGAGCAACAGCCAAAAACAGGGAGACAAGTAGGAGTATTTCAAAAACAACGTTTAAAGCTTTTGCTCCGCTGAGGAAACAATTGCAGGTCAGTGAGAGAGAGACGGTGTAAAATCAGTCAGAGGGATGTATCAGATTCAGCACATGACAAGCTACAGTCAGCATTATTCAGGCAGATGCATTTTCTAAAGACAAAGTTCTGTTCCACGTTAGAGCACATTTATAGCTTTTAACGCGTCTTGATTTTATGCAGAATCTGATCCATATAAGAGCCGAAGGTTATCAGAAATGGTTCTATGCGGCACCAAGGCTGGTAAACATCTCAAGAACCTTGTGTTTTAAAGTTTATTGGGCTGAACTCTTCAATTTCTAACACAAGGCAAGCACAGCGGATTGACAAAAGATGTGTGATAATGCACAAAGGTCAGTTAGAGAGAAGTACAGTACAGTAATTACAGATAATCAAGAACTGAGGCGAGCTGTGTCAACATGATTTTTCCTCATCACTGTGTGTGTGTGTGTGTGTCTTCCTCTTTCCTCTAAACATACAAGTGTATACTTATTGCAGTCCAATATAATAGTCCTGGAATAAATGTTATCTTTGCGAAGCCTTGAAGCTGTAGTTTGAAGAAGAATATAACACAAATGCCTTATAATATAATGCTGTTTAGCAAAACACCACAAACTACAGTCTCACATATTATCATTGTGTGGAATCAACACCTTTCTGACAAAAAAAGGAACATTATAAGCCACAAAAAAATTATTATTTTATTATTTTAGGTCTTGCATCCTGCCACAGTTAGTGTGGATTGGAGTCCCTGAGCAAAGCATTGATTGTCAGCTTAGTCCTCCCTGACCTCTGACCTGTGCTAGTCCCTTGTGGAAGTTGGTGTCCCTGCAAACCGAATGAGAGCTGACATCACCGTATTTCCACCCAGTAATGAGAAGCAAAGTGTTTGAGTCACCTGAAGAAATGGTGTTGTGACTCACTGTGAATTCTCAGGAGAGACTTCTCACGTTACCGTCAATGGCTTGGTAAAGATTAGGTCATACTACGTAACCATGTCCTTATTTTAACCTCAGCTGTGACAAAAAAGTAAAGAATATTTAAACATACAGTATCTTTGAGAGAATAGTGCCACTTATTCTTGTTTTATCTGGTTCTGAGGTCACATTTGGGGCCAAATTTGAATACCAAACTAGGATTTTCTTTTAAATACACACATGTAAATACACACACACCCCTTTAGCAGTGTATCTAGACTGTACAGCACTAGGCCAACTTAAAGTTAAAAGTACGTAGTATGTGGATAGAGCCAAAAACATTGGCCTGCCCCGCAGCACATTTACTGCCTCATTTCCCTTTATGCACTGCAGCCACACTGTTGTACTATTTCCTCATTGCCACAATAAATGTACTAAGAATCTGTAATAACTTGTTTTTTCGGTGTGTACAGTGTATGTCTTCTGCTCTCTGCATCAGATTTACTGCCCTTCTTGCACTGTAGGTTTGACATTAGGGTCTATAGGTCAGTTTTGAGTTGGACGGCTGCTACAGTGAGTCAGAGAGTTTTTGGCCTTTTGCTGTTGTTTCACCTTTAGGCAGCAGTGAGGGAACCCAGCCAGGGCGGCAGTGTAAGGCTCTTTTGTAACGATGTTGTAATGCTGACTGAGCTCAGGATTGGGTGGAGGCTACTGTTGCTGCTAAAATTCCAGTAAGCGTCTGTTTTCAGCACAAATCAGACTTGATCTAATCAAGACAAAACCTTTATCCCTTACAAACACACAGGGCTGGGGTTCATGTTTCCTGTAGTCCAGACAGTGGATTTTCCTGCATTCAGATGTTGGACCATTAGATTTAGTCTTACCATCTATGAAGAATTCTTGACAAACTCAGTTTAAATGTCTTTTCCTTTTCATCCGAGTGAGTTGAACGTGAATTGACCCCAACCCCGAGTCGACATAACTGACTGAATCAGTCTCCACCATATTGATCCAAGCCTGTGTTGTGGATACAGTGCATCCAATCAATGCCTGCCATTGTCTGCCAGAGTTCTGCCCTTTTTCAGGGATTGATCAGGTCTGGATCTGATCTCATTGCCCTGCCACAACCCTCACATGATGACGATGATGGTGATGATGATGTGGAATGTAAACCAAAGAGCATATGTTTCAGATTCTGTCTCCACATCTGTGGTTTTTGGAGTCAAAATAAGGATCCATGCAACAATAGATGTGTCTTATAAGCCTTAGAGCTATTCCTGTATTACCTCTTATTTCCAATAGTAAATAATTGTAAATTAATTGTTTGAAATTTAATTTAAAAATAACTGATATTGCATGAATCAGAAACTTTTTAGTGCGCTGATGTCCACTCATATTGTTGCATTTATACCCAAATGCAGGTTTGATAATTTCAGACTTACTTACTTTTGTGGACACACTGAATCATCTAATAACTGTTGCAGTTCTTCCATGGGTGTGTACATGGACTGTCTTGGGAATGTGATAATGCATAAGTAGAATACCAGGTCAGTGCTGATAAAATTGGTATCAGTGTGCAGTAAAAAACAGATTAGTGTCAATTAGTGTTTGCAAGGGTTTGTTTCATACAGTTTCTGTATCAGTGTACTAAAAGCATTTGAAATCAATTTAGTAAACTTCTATGTGAGTGACGGTTTACCTGGCAACATTTTCATGGTCCTAATTCATTCAAGACTAAGAGCCTACAGCCATGCTAGCAGCTCTGTGAGGGCTGTGCAGTGGTGCTTTGAGCTAAACGCTAATATCGGCATACTAACATGCTCACAATGATAATGTGAAAATGCTGATATTTAGTAGGTATAAAGTTTACCATGTCAATCATCTTAGTTTAGCAATTTAGCATGCTGACATTTGTTAATTAGCACTAAACACAAAGTACAGCTAAGGCTGATGGGAATGTCATTATTTCAGGAGGTATTTGGGCGAATAAAAAAACTTGACCGCATGGTGGCGCTAGAGGAAAAGTCTGGCCATCACCTAAGTCATTAGGGTTCATCATCTGGGAACCATGACTGTCTGTACAAAATGTGGTGCCATTCCAGCCTATACATAGAGATATTTCACAGGATAAGTGAAAATGTTGACCTGCTGGTGGCCCTATAGAAGAAGTCAGGGGATCACCAAAGTTATCAGGATTCCTCCTCTGGGAACTATGAATGTCTGTACAAAATTTGGTGCCATTCCACCCTGTTGATATTGAGATAGTTCACAGGATAAGCGAAAACTAAAGTTATCAGGATTCCTCCTCTGGGGACCACGAATGTCTGTACAAATGTTTTATGGTAACCCGTCCAATTGTTCTTTGAGGTATTTCACTAAAAACTAAAATGTCAACGTCATGGTGGTGCTAGAGGAAAAGTCAGGGAAACACCAAAGTCAGTAGGATTCATCATCTGTTGACCATGAATGTCTGGTGTAACTTTCATGGCAATCTATACAATAGTTGTTGAGATATTTCAGTCTGGACCAAAGTGGTGGCCAGACCGACATCCATAGAGCCATGCTAGCAGCATGGCTAAAACTGCCTGTCTGTCTAGAAAAAACAAACAACTCTCTCTTTTGCTTTTGCATTTTATTAAGCTCAAAGTCAGTTTATATTTGCATACCAAGGCAAGCTCTTTATGTATTGTGAGAGAAAGTGTGGGTTATGGAAATCAAGACTTGAGGCCTACAGGTCCTGCCTGTTGACTGTCTGCAGGCCTGACACTGGCTCATCTCTCTCACTCTTGTCTTTCTTGTAAGGACTGAGTCATTTTCTAGCATTCCAGGGAGATAGATAAGGAGTGAATAATACAAGGCAACAAGAGAAGAGCAGTTGTTTATTACCACACCCAAAGCCAGGGACAGTCTGTTTTCTTCCGTATTAAAATGCCCCGAAGCTCCACTCAAGACACAATACAGCAATGCAAAAGGCTAAAAGGGGCAAAGCTGGGAACTGTCACTGTGCAATTAGAGTTGGGGGCAGATGGCACTGGGCCAGCTTGCCCTACAAATTAATTTTGCTTGGCAACAGTACAATGCAGGCTTGCTGGGCTAGCCAGAGTGCACCAAAAGAAAGGAGAAAGTGGACCCTTGTGTTTCACTTGTCATTTTAGCAATTTAGGTTAAAGTTAGTTTATTGTCTCTTTGGGTAAGAGTACCAGCTTAATACTATGCTAATGTAGGTCGAGAGGGGAGAAAGAGGAGGCTGTGCAGATTCCTCCATCAGAGACAGGATTGTCTGTGTTTAGAGTGAGTTAAAGTGAGTTTGAGCACATGGCGTTCCACTCCGTTGCTTCGTCCTGTGCTTGTTTCCAGAGCAGGTGGGGAAAGAAATGGTTTTAGGACTTTGGCCTTGGGAGTGCAACTGCCATTAAATGATTCAAACTGCACCACGGCTAATCTGCCAGCATTGTCAGCTCCCTCATTTCCATGCCCCAGTGTTGTTTCAGCAGATGGCTGTTAATTAATCCACCTGTCTCGTCTGTGCGCCATAAAGCTGGGAGGAGCCCTCACATGGAGGTGTCTGGACGGACAGGAAGACAATAAATTATTGATTATTCTCGTAGTGTTTTTACCATGAAGTTGGCCCAGTTTGATTTTAGGTGTGTGTGTGCAGCTGAGGCTGGATGTGCGTGTCTCCTTGCAGCAGGCCTTATTTGGCTCGTGTTTGACCAGTTACCTCCTCTCGAGTCCCAGAGGAGCTCTTGTTTCCGTCTGGCCTTGTAGGGCCATCCTCCCTCTTACACCCACCCACTGAGACCTCATTGGGCCACAATTTCATACACTAAATCACACACACACACACACACACACACACACACACACACACACACACTAGGATGTCACCATGCCGTTCTTGATACACTTCTGTTGAGTTGTAGAGTTGGTTATTTGCATCCTCTTAGATGTAAAGCATGTGGTTTTGCATAGAGCAGGATGGACTATTTTAAAAGTGTTACATATGGTACCGTGCCAGTGCAACAGAACAGCCTTTTGTGAGAATGTGGCGCCTTTCAAAAATAATCACATCTACAGGAAAATCCCAGATAGTGAGAAAGACAGCAACTCTCATGTGTAGACTGCCAACACAGTCTGCCTTTGTGGGAAATATGCTCACTTTATTGTATAAGAATGATAGGCTTTGACAATTTGTCAAATTAAAAGTATGAAACACGTTATAAATGCTTTTGAAATGGTGCCATTATAAACTATAAAGTGACATTTCCTGTTAAAATGTAAGGAGGATGATGGGAGTCCAGTCTTGGGAGTTGCAGTCTTCCTCACTCTGGCATTTTTCATGCAGATAAAACACAATCCGTCCCTGCTTATCCTTGCCTGAGTTCACCCTCTTCAATACTCTTGTGTCACTTCATTCACTTGTCAGCAAATGAGTGGTAACTTAGTAACAGAGCAGCCAGGGATCTCTGTAGTGTCACTTCTCACAGCAGAGAACAAGTGTCCTTATTTTTGCAGCAGACTGATGACAGTATGGTGAACCGAGGCCCTTATGTTTCCTCATAAGGCTGAAGTTAACACCTCTAACTGACAACTTCCCCTTTGTCACCCTCTCTCATCTCCCCCGCACGCAGATTAAAAAGCAGCAGCAGGATGTGATGGGCTTCCTGGCGGCTAATAAGATCGAATTCGAGGAGTGTGACATCGCGGCCAACGAGGCCAACAGGAAGTGGATGAGAGAGCATGTTCCGGAGGAGTCCAGGCCAGCCACGGGGAACCCTCTCCCCCCACAGATATTTAACGAAAGCGAATATTGCGGGGTGAGGCACAATTGCACACAGATGCTCTGAAATATTGGCACATGATTGTTCCTGCAGGTAGGTCACATACAGAGCTGTAGCTACCATTGAGGACATCAAGCCCATGTCCTCAGTACACACAAATCATGCATGGTGGGTATTGAATGTTGTTTCTGATGTTTTTAGACTAAATGTGTTTAAAGCTGCACTAATCAACGTTTTTATATTAACAATAGATCAAATTACTATCCGTAATGTAAAAGGTGTCACTCGTAGTGACGAACCCACCGAAAATGATCACCCGATTGTGCAGTTTCCCTCAGCTGTACTGTGCATTTTAGTGTCTTTCAGCACGTTGTTTTGGTTTTACAGCCCACAACTTTGCTGTTTTGGTTCACTCTCATCAGCAGCAGCAGGCACAAAACTGATAAATCTACCAGTGTGGACAGACACAGTTAGCAACTAGCTAGTGAACATAGTTGGATAAACAGAGCAAAAAGGAGAGTGAATATTGGATTTACGTTCAACAGGTAGACAGAAACAGAATGATAATGTTGCTCTGTATCTGCTGGATTTTGTAAAAAGGAAATGGTTTGCTAACATGTATTTAGAATTTCTCTTCCAGAAATGTATCCTGGAAGAAGGCCTCAAAACAGCATTTAAAAGAATAGTTCGACATTTTGGAAAAAGAGTGTTATAAGCCGAGAGTTAGATGTGAAGATCTCTCCACTCTGCTGGAGCCAGAAGCTGGTTAGCTTAGCCTGGCATAAAGACTGGAAACAGAGGGCAACAGCTAGCCTGGCTCTGTCCAGTGGTAACAACAACTACTCAGAAACGTGTTCGAGGGGTGGGGTTGCAGTATTTCTCATATCCTGGCTACAGCCCTGTTCAGATATACTCATGTACCCTAGCCTTCTGTCCTGTGTTAGCAGATACTAGTTGTTTACACCCATCCGAAAGACACACTGGATGCACTGAGGCGTCATGCTGTGCAGCTAATGGATGGCTGGAAGTGAAGTTGCACATGCAGGGTGGGCTGTATTGAATGTCACAGACAAAGAGAACAGCATTTCCCAGGATACTTTTAGCTGTTTGTCTGTGCACCGGTATGTGTGAGTGGGAGAAAATCGAGGGAAAACAAAGGAATGAGAAGGAGTGAGGGATCAGCAATGAGAGAGACTGCAGACAACTGAACAGTAAATGGGTGAATGTGTTAGCTTGTTTACTCTGGGTTACATTCTCAAAGACAATAACCCCCCCTATCAGACTGACTACCGAGGCCTGTCCCTGGACAAATAACACAACCTCGACTGTTTCTCACAAAGAGCTCTCCATGTGGCATTGTCGCCCTCAGGCGCTGATCCAAAGCCTGTTTCACATTATCATTCCTCAGGCTGGAGTTCAGAATTAGGCGAGCTGATCCTCTGATCGATCTGCATCTCAAGATCTCTCTGTGTCTTCTTCTTTCTCAGAACTATGAAGCCTTCTTCGATGCCAGAGAGGACAACGCTGTGTATGCATTTCTGGGTCTGACTGCTCCCCCGGGCTCAAAGGTAAGCTTATGAACACACAAACTGCATTCCTACGACCTAACCATATCTCCTGTAACACCGTCTTATGTGCCTAAATATATATTTATCCTCAGTGTGATTTCCATACAGAAAACACACATATTACATAATACATCTGTTCATGATATCCTTACACCCAAGCAGACCTCTTCTCCTTTTCCTCTCACTCCTGCACGCTGGCGCCTCCTCTCGGCCAAAACAGGAAGTGCAGGGAGGTGTGCCAGTTACCATAGAAACAGAGGGGTTTTCCTCTGTGCTGTGGCAGGGGATATATAAACCAATATCCTCCATTTTAATATAACACTCTGCCTGTTCTCCTCCTTTCTCCCCCTCTGTCTCTGTTTCTCTGCAGGAGGCCGAGGCTCTAGCGAAGAAAGCACAGCAGTAGCAGCTTTTCACCCGTTTCTACCTGAGACCTCAGGCCTAGACCTAAACCCAGACCTGGACCCAGACTAACCCGGAACTGATCCAGGAAAAAAAAAAAAAAAAGAAGCAACATTTCACTCAGCTTATAAATATGTGGATGGTTTTGATTGACTCTTTTCAGTATGTTTTTTTTATTAATCTGTGTTCAGCTGTGCCTTGTCAGCTGTAGTGAAAGGAGGTTCTAAAGCAGAGCATTATGGGTATCTACAAACAGCTCTGCTTCCTCTTATTAACCTCAGCTTGCTACGCCTATTGGCCTATTGACATGTCAATCAACTATTAGCATGAACGTGTAGCTTCCTGTTTGAGAACAAATCATCAGACAAAACAAAAAGTACACACTTTGAAACTTGTGACACAGATTCATCATTTGGCCGACAGAACATCATCCATGTTAACATTAGATCATAAAACATTATCATCATTTATTTAACTCGACAAGTTTAATTAGTACTTATCTGTTGAATCCTGGAAGCATTGAGTCACATGTTGTGCTCCTGCCAGTCATGTTGTCGCCAAAACTGCAGCACCTTCTGTAAACGTTCTGTTTTACTTTACTTTATATTGTCTTAATGCTGTTTTAATAGCAAACGTTTTTCTACGAGATGATATATGTTTAAAAATGATAATACATGCCAAAATTACAAGTCTGCAAATGTGAAATTGAGGTTGTTGTTTTTATTTTTTTCTATTTTCTGTTTTTGTTTTTAGGGGAGTTGGATAGCTGTTTCATTTCGCTGTAAGCATCCTGTTTCACATTGTGTCAGTAATCCCCATCTTACATAAGCTGATATCTTCCCTAAAATAAAAAACAAATGAGACTGTAAATAAAACTGCAAGCCTGACTCTCAGTACTCCTCTGCAGTTGTCATGAAATAAGTTTCCATAATGACACAGTCAAACAAATTTGAAATAAATTCTGCCTTCTTATAACACACTGTTATTTTTATGCACAATAAATGATTTGAAGTTTACAGAATGTGACTAATCTTTCATTGAACGTGGCTTTGACTTTGTGTGCTGTGATGAGCAGACATTTAAGCTTGTGGAACGGGTGATTTCATTGGTTTTGAAATACAAACATTGTGAAAGAGACAATAGGATGTGTTTTGAAGAGGTCATCACTCCGTCTTGAGTTACTGATATTTCTGTAAGAACATTTGCTCTCATACAATTTGTAGGTATTTGGACTTTTCTTGTGTATTTCCAAGTTATGCTGTTTTATGTTTCTACTCCACGTTTCAGAGGCAAATATTGTACTTTTGACTTCACTACGTGTGTGTGTGAGCTGTAGTAACTGCTTACTTTTCAGATTAAGATTTTACACACAAAAAAACCAAACATGATACACTTATACACTATTAAATAAAATTGCAATGGACACACACTGGAATCACAGCCCCCTTTGTATCCAGCACCTGTCCCACTGAGGATTTGTGGATGCACATATGAATACTAGTACTATAATACATTTTTTCATGATGGCTCTCCTGACTCCCACTTCTTCAGTAATGACACAGTATTGAATGCCTTGTCTACTTTGGGTTAGATGATTATTACAATATAATACTGAAAGAGGAAGACCTCTAGATGATCGAAACATTGCTAATAAAATTAACAGGAGCTGTGATTCCAGAGTATGGGGTAGGCTAGTCCTTGTATTGTGATGATACTGATTTTTTTTTTGTATCCAGCACCTATCCCAGTGAGGTTTTGTGGATACACAGACAACTACTCTAACTTCCCTCCATTATCTATATCTGCTTATCCTTAGAGGGTCGTGTCAATCACAGGGCTGACACATAGAGACAGACAACCATTCACACTCACACTCACACCTACGGGCAATTTAGAGTTGTCAATTAACCTAACCTGCATGTCTTTGGATTGTGGGAACATGCAAACTCCACACAGTTGGCTGGTGGGTTTCAACCTACAACCCTCTTGCTGTGAGGAGACAGTGCTAACCACTGTGCCGCCCCTGCTCTAACTTATTAAAGATTAAACCAGTACAGTACAAAAAGCAATGTCTGGTGGAGGCCTCTTGTCATGTTTTGGATGTCTGTGAGTTGTCTGCAGTTCCACCAAAGAGTGATATCGGCTTCATTTAAATAACTGTTTGAGGCCCAAATAGATTAAACTCTTCAATATTTCAATCTAATATATCATAATATAACAGTGTCGCAGAACTTTGTCTTCTAATTTCCCTACCCCACTAATCATATCACCACCACTCAGATTCATCTTGGTTTGAGAACCACTAAACTGCCTAACTGTACATAAAGTGGCTCCAACTTCACCAGCTTACAACTGTAAAATGCTGCTTACACAGTGATGCATCAGTATAAACAATCTAATAATGTAATATATCATAATAAAACACTTTTCTAGAGAATGAGTACCTTTACTTTTGATGCTTGAAATACATTTTACTAATAATACTTCTGTACTTTAACTTGTTTTCACTTTTATTTATAATGGAATATTTCTGGATTGTTGTATTGGTACTTTCATTTCAGTAAAGGATCTGAATACTTCTGCTCCTCGGCTTACCATGGTAGGTTTTCTCATCTCATGTATACATTTACTGTTCTCTTTTCTCTCTCAACTGTGATTTTCAGTCATAGACTGATAAAGGAAGTATGTGGTGGGTGTGGAGGGGCCAGTTCTCAGTTGCAGAAGTGAAACAGGCCAGTAGAACTTCACATTTACATACGTACTCACACGGTGCCTCACATTTGCGCTGAAGACATACAATCATAAGAAGCAAAGGCGTGTAAAAAGAGACAGAAAAGAAGAGGACGGTCATTCTGTGCCATGTTGGGTGAAGGTTTTCTCAGAGTGCTGCGTTACAGGGAGGAGAGAAAGTTTGCTTCTGCTTCCAAGCTAAAGAGATCGCAGACACACGCTCATTGTACGAATACGTTCAGCTGTATTGTCTCTGATTCAGTCTCCACAGACCTACAGACAGATTCAGCTGACGCAGGTAAGCAGCCTTATAAAACTGCCTCATGTAGTGATAAGTTTAACTTTCCATGCTGGTTTCATGTACTATCATTAACTTTACACGGTCTAGTTCCTGTGTCTACCTTTTGCTAAAATGTTCTTCCTTTGTCAGACATAATCTTACTAATGAGTTCATGTCAAATAACAAAAAGTATCAAACCAAACTAAATTAAATAGAAAACCTCTAAATAACTGGTTTATTTTCTGTAATCAGGTCCAAACCAGGAAGAACTAGACTCCAACCAATTCCAGGGACTTAAAGTGGTGCCTCAACATCCTGTAGGCCTCTCAATCCCTGGGTGTCCACCTGTCCTTATCCCGGACCCTGACTTTACTGTTTGCTTAGACAGTTGTAGCCTCCTGGAACAGTATCCAGACCTGCAGGTGGCTGACTCAGGTCGCATCTCACACAACCTACTGAGAGCCACCGTCACCCAGCCCGCTTTTGTCCCTGAAGTCTGCCGTCAACCAGAAAGGGCAGCCCAACAGCTGCAGCAAGGCGAGGCTGTTTCATCGATACCAGACCAGGGTTATCTGGTCATGGGGGCCAGTGTGAACATCAGCTTGGATCTGCCCGGATCAGGTTTGGGGCCTATGTCTAACTCGGTGCTGAATGGGCTGCTGGACAAACAGCTGGAGGAGGTGTACATGCAGCATCTGACTGACAACTTGGCTCGGTGTAACTCCCACCTGGGGAACAGCCTGCTGCACGGCCTGGTGCCTCCGCCGCAGCCCAGCAGCCAGCCGCAGGGGCCCGACTCGCTGGAAGCCAGTCTGGAAGAAAGATCAGGAGGGGACAGCGGCAAAAAGATTAGTTATCTGAGCACCCATAACTTAGCTCCCTGCTCATCCAACTTCAGCTCCCCTGTGCTGAGGATTTCAGAGGCCGACAATACTCATCTGCAGTGAATGCAATCATGCATACACCCTGCAAAAGTATTACGTGTGATGCTCAGCCAGTCTATTTTGCTTCTGCACTTCTACACTCTCAAGTTTACACATACCTGCATGCAACTGAGACATTAAAACAAGTGCAATTCTGTAAATCTATGCATGCTTTAATTGACAGAATTGCAGATTTACAGATTTTTGCAATGCATGACATGATGCCTCAAATTTACCTGCTCTCATGTGCCATCTGCTGTTAGATTTTAGTACTACACCATCCTGAATTTACCTGACATACATAAGAATTTATTTTATCGACATTATAACTGGGTGTGTGTAAGGTATTTATTACATTGAAGCACTGAATTGTGATCCAGCTTATGCTGCACTCTGAAGTTGCCTTGTAAATAGAGATGTAACCTAGTGTGAATGAATCCATGTGGTCTAAATGAAGCAAAATAAAAGAATCATTATATCAGGATTTAAATTCCAACCAACAAATAACCAGTTTTATTTTTGAATGTTTTTTATTTGCTGGTGAGTGTTATATTTTTGTCATATATTCTGTCTTTAGCAAGAGAAGGGAATTCAGTTCTTCAAGAAATGTTCAAATTCAATATTGTGCACCCATGTCTTGTTTTTTAAACTAATATGTCAGTGTCTCAATAGTGTTTTGAGAAAAACATGACCTATATTGAATGGTTAAGTAAAGTGGGTTGACTGCATAATTTGTATGAGTACGTTTACAATGCATGCCATTTACTTTCTTGAAACGATTTTCTAGAGGACTTTAGGTGGATACTTTTCATTTTTTTATTTTACGACATAACAACATTAGGCTTTTGTGGAGACTGAAGTGTAATTTTAGGGAATTTTTAGGATAGTTTTAGTTTGTTTTGTTGTTGTCGTCCCTTAAGGTGTCTCTGTTATGTTATATTAAGGTCCATGTGTAGAATTTTGGAAACATAATATCTACAAATTGGACTTAAAAAATTAAATATGGTTTGCAACATTAGGGTGTGCATAAAGCAATGGCAAATGTACTTTATTATACTCTACCTACAACATTATGACTGAAGGCCTTCCTGCAGCCCATAATAGGTAAACCAGGAAGTAAACAGCCCTATTCAGGCTGTTACATTAAATACAGAGATCGAAGACGACCACTCTGATAAGGAGAGAAGTCCATTTGGTGTGCCTATCAGGATACAGCAGAAATACATAATGAAACTTGAGCTTAAGCACAAATGTAAATGATGTTTAAAGTGTTGCCACGTCACCAAAATATCTAAGTGTAAGACTTATATCACTCTCAACTGAACTGACATGCCTTTTAACACACTGATTAACAACATGGAAGTTTCCTTACTTTACTGTCAAGTATAAGTAGAATAGCACAATGTTAATTCTGTTTCAGGGTTGGTTGCGTGTTCCTCTGAAGTCCATATGAATTTCGTCCCACAGTCGACAGAAATGCAAGTCAGGGGTTTTGACAACATACCTCAAATCACTTTGTCTGTCTGTATGGAACTTGTGAAGGACAAGTGACCTGTCTGAGGTATCCACATCACTGTTATACTCTAAGTAAACTATAAATACTGTAAATGATAGAGATTATGAATGAATACAAACTGACAGTTCTTAACCAATAAATTCTTGCTAAAATATCCGAGGATGCATGATGATGATGTGCTTTACTGAGGAACTGTGCATCACAACCTGGCAGGCTCCAAATTTCCACCATGTTGACTCTTCAGCTGGAGTTATGAGTTTTCCTAAAGGTACCTGCACATCACAGTGAGGCCCAGAATGAACTAACAAAGCAATAGCCTGAAGATGTATGCTGCATGTACCTGCTTAAGGTTGATTTGTAACCTGTGAAGGACAAATCCTCACAGCTGGCTTCCTGTGTACCCACAGTGAAGGTAATGGTGATCCATCAACATGCACTAACACACTGGGCCTTTTGGAAACATTTAAGCTGATTCACCGATCTGTGCAAAAAGATAGAAAACAGAGATTCACTAGGGTTTTTCTCTAAGTAACAGACTTTGAGTAGACAGTGTCTAATTAGGTTAGGTCCACTGTCTAGAGATTAGGGCATTTGCTTTTTCATTTGCAGGTAATTTACAACTGCTAATCTAAAAATTAAATACAAGCAAAAAGAGGAGGGAACAGGAGATTTTACCCTTGGGATATGTATAAATCAAAGTTGAAAGTCCTAGGAGCTACGGAGAAACTATAATCTTGAAATATATATATATATATATATATATATATATATATATATATATATATTTGTATTAAAAAGGGCCAACACAAACAAACCCCCACAGGTGTTTTCACTTCCGTCACCTGATTAGACCTCCTCTCAGGGCTGTGTGGGCAGGAACAGACTGCTTGAGTCTGTTAAAGTACTGCTACTACTGTTAGTTTCGTTAAACAGGACAACTTACAACATTCCTATTAAAAGGCCCTGTCCTGTGAGCTCCCACAGGTGCTTTCAGTTGGCTGAGTACACCTCTGCTCAGGTTGAAGCTGGGTGGAGCTATGTTGGGAACTGGGTCACCAAAGTCCATGTACTAGTGTAATAGGAAGGTGGAAGTTGTCCCACCCCAACAGGTGCCTCGTAACTAAAAGGAGAGCGAGGGAGATGTCATTAGGCCACTTTTTCACTGAAGACATTTTGACATGTCACCGTAGGACAGGTATAAATAATTAATGATGGCTGAATTCCATTTAGCTGCTTCACTTTCAGGGTCATGGTATTGTGCATGCTGGCTCACTGTCACACTGTCATGACTTACTGGGACACCTGAATAGAGCAGAGCTGTCGTTAACGTTATTAGTGACACCTGGGCTTTTCCTGCTGTGACCGGTCAAATGTCTGCTGTGAGAAGCACAGTTTGTACAAGCCCACACAGTCCTGAGAAGAGGCTGCAGAAATGGAGACATTCAGTGTGAACTTTAAAGTGTCCAGACCTCTAACTGAACGCAGGAAGCACTTCAGTCAAAGAGAGGCTGCACAACTTCAAATTCTGGTGTTTAGAAGTGTGGTATAGACCGATTATCAACACGTTTTAATATATATTACTGTTTATACATGTACTAGAATTGTTTTCACCGTAAATACATAGGCACAATTACAGTTACACAGTGAACAAATGAAAACAGAATATAATGCCATAATCTTAACAACAATATACAGAAGATAGTAGAAAAAGCACAGGTGTTACTATTAGTGCTCACGATGGCTCCTTTTCAATAAGTGCCCAATTAATTACACCTGTGCTTTTCCTGCTTTGTCAAAGTGTCTATTGTCATTTGGAGCCAATATTCTCTGTGCACCACTCATTACTTTTATTTATTAATCGGCCTGCAAAGAAATGAAGAAAATCTCACCTTGTCCCCAAAGCCTGTTTTGTCACAAGAGAAGACACAGCTGTCTAATAAGACATCCTGTATAAAGGGTTTATAAAATAAGACAGATGCTCTGCAGCTCTTTTCCATAAGGTAGTGGTTAACCTCTCCATTGGACAAAGCACGTAATGCTATACGAGGATAAATGGACTTTTCACAATCTGGTATCCCAAAAGTTGTTCTCATTACTCATCTATTAAGCACTAATAAAGAATTAATTTAAGACAGAATATAAACAATAAAATGTTCTCAGTTTTGAGTCCTAGTTTTATTATTCTGCATTCCTTATTTGCTTTTACTTTTTATTTAATTAAAACAAACTATCCAATTTAGATTCCAAATGACAAGTCATTTCCCAAGGTTATTTGAGAGCACTGTGGTGCTCCAGTTAAATTTAAGCAGTTTATCGTTTGATTATAAAACAGATTTTAGAAAACGACAAACTCAGGTTCAATCTGTTCTCTTGGACTAGAGTAGAACATGCGACAACTTTCCAAAAGCTGAAGAAATACATATTTTCACATGCCATCTGTTTGAAATTTTGGAAAAAGGGAAAGAGTCACACAAGCTTTCACATGCAACATATTTTTAGTATTAACAGCTAATTTTTATGTGTAAATGACCAGTACAAATAAGCTCTCACTTTATTTTGGGTGATTATACAGTGGAAGCCTTATTCTGATACCAGTCCTTATGTTGGCCATGAAGCTGACTATACTGCAAGCATATTGAAATGAAATGAGGACTGTGAGGAACGACGAAAAACTCAAATTTAATAATAAGACACTGGAAGGGAAAGATATTGTCTTGGCTGCAAATTGAAATCCTTTTGTTGCCACGAGAAAAGATACTTGTTCATTTCACAAGAATGAACAAGAATTTCAAGCATTTAATTAAATCATTTAAAACACATCTAATATCAGACTTTTACTAGACCTTCAAAATTGTTCAGTACCCAAAAAGAAGTACCCTGACGTGAGGTGACCGTCTGAACAAACAAATCCAGATGGGCACGACAGTTGAGCAGGTCAGGAACAGGCATAAAAAATGTTGAGGTAAGGGATCGGGGTTCAGGTGGCTGGAATTTGACAATCTGGCACTGACTGGGGAAAAGGGGCTTGTATGAGATGCAGGTGACCAGGTGGATGTGGGAGTCAGGTCACTGGGACAGGTGAAAAAGTCTGAGGGCCTCTGGTGGGCAGGTAGAGAATGGCAATGACTGCAAGGCATCAAAGAAATACAGGGGACTTGGGAAATGGGGATGGCTGAATGGAGGGACAGACAGGCAGAGGTTGAGTAGACCTAATTACATGATTAAGTTCCCTCTTGGATAGTATGGAGTGATAGTCACACTCCAGCATGGATAAATAAAAAAGAAAAATGAATAATTCTCACGAGGAAAGCTAATTAATGTCACAGGGGTGAAGGAGAGTGGCAACAGGCGAAAGACCCAAATGCAGACAGTCCAGACGGCAGGATGAGATCAGTGGTTTAATGACCAAAATAGCTTACAGGTAGGCAGACAGGTTCAGGTTACAGAAGCTCAAAAGCAAAAACACAAGGCAAGATAGCAACTAGGACGAACTGACAAAGGAACAAAGGAAGTGGGCCGGTATAAGTGGAGAGTGGCTGATAAGGGAACGAGGGGCAGCTGGGGAGATGGGCGGAGAAGCTCAGGTGAGGGGAATGAGGTGATTGCAGGGCAGATGGGAGTGGCAGTAAATAAACGAAGACATGCATTTCTTTCTTTATTTCAGCTTTTATGTATGTATTTATTGATTGATTGATTGATTGATTGATGAATAAGTAATTTTTAGTCCTCCAGAGAACATAACCGATAGGATTGCTTATGCTTGAAATTTTTCATCTTGAATTTTTTGGTTCTAAATTTAACCAATCCAATTTGAGCAACTTTGACTTTTTTGACTTGACTTTACTTGCATTTTTAGATCTGAAATTTTAATTTATATTATATTGGACATTATTTTCCATCTTAACTTGTAAACCCTAAAAAATACTTAAAAGTGTTGTGTTGGCTCTTAACATGTTGATTTGTTTTACTTATGTTTTGACCCATCTTAAGGTTTTAGGATGAGTTGGTGTTTATGAGCAAAAAACAATTTGTGGAAAATGAAATTACAGTGTTAGTGTTATAATGGTGTTCCTGGGTGAGAGGCATTAAGAGCTGAAACGATTAGTCAGTAAACCAATCCATGACAATATTGATAATCGAATAATCAAATCAGTTCCATTATCCCATCCTTGTCGCACCCCTTTCTTTAATTTCCCTGTGTGGTATCAATAAAGTTGATCTTTTATGAAGATCAGGTCATTGTTTCTCTTCGTTTTTTGTCTTACAAGACAAAATAAGCAATTTGAAGACATCATATTGGGCTTTGGAAAAGTTGTGATGAGCACTTGTCATTATGGTTTACATTTCACGGGCCAAAGACATAATCAGTTAAATGCAAAAGAAAATAATAAATTGATTAATTAATAAGTGTTACTAGCAGACCTAATGACAGCCTTTCATGGTTAAAAAAAGGAAAACATGAAGTGCTCTCTCAAGTCCCCTAAAGTAGGTTTCTTAAGACTTGAGTGTACCATGTGACCTTAAAGGTTGGTTGAATGATACTTGTCCCCAAACTGAAGGTATAAATTCACATGGAACAAAAGATGGTTGTATCTGAAATCTGAAGTCATTTTGATTATGTGAGTGTTATTTGTAATCTGCATGCCTTCTAAACCACTCAGAAAGTGGTGTCCCCGAAGAGGAGTAGTTTTTACATGCGTCCCCAAAGTCCCCAAAAATGTGTGTGTGTGTGTGTGTGTGTGTGTGTGTGTGTGTATTGAGCTCTGTACTGCTGTTTGGATATCATTGCTAGCTCAGGGATTCCTGTGCACATTAGTGACTGCATGAGTTGTGGTCAGGTTGTTTTGTGTGTGTGTATATATGTGTGTGTGTGTGAGAGAGAGAGTGTGTGCTGCTCGCCCTCCCCCTATCTCCATAACCCCTGTCCTATTCCCTCCCTGTCTCTCTCTCTCCTGTTGTCCCAGCATGGCTGCAGGATGGCTGCTCTGTGGACTCTCTCTCTGCTGCTGTCTGCCTGCCTGTTCTGGCCCGCATGTTTGGCCCTGACCCTCCCTGCTGAGGTCCTTCAGCCCCACAACCTGCCCCCCTTGCCGGGCTTCAACAGCAGCGATGGTGGCCCGTCTGCGGATCTGCCCTTGGCTCTGAGGGTTTTCAGCGTGGACTATCACCATGTGCAGGCTCCCTTTGAGATTGTGCTGTGGATCATGCTGGCCTCACTGGCCAAGCTGGGTAAGCTTAAATTGGTTTTCTGCTCATACATGAAAAGCCAACATTAGATAATATGCCATTGGAGGTGGTTAGATGTTGTTAGGGGCTTCAAATCTGAAGTTAACTGAAAATGCTTCAGGGTTTTTCTTACAGTAGTTACGAATTACTTTATCAACTACTGTATGAGTACCGACGTCCAAGTGGTTTACCAAATCTGATGTGTATGAGCTATTGGTGAAGCTCCACTTTAGTCATTGTTGACATTGCTGAATCCAATTAGCATGATGTCCCTTTATCTTGTCTGTCTCTAACCTCCAGGTTTCCACTGGTCAGGTCGAGTCCCAGCAGTCGTCCCAGAGAGCTGTCTCCTCATCATGGTGGGCCTCCTGGTTGGAGGCGTGATCTACGGTGTTCGCCACTCTGCTCCCCCGACTCTCAGCGCTGATGCTTTCTTCCTCTTTCTGCTCCCACCCATCGTTTTGGACGCAGGATACTTCCTGCCAGGGAGGCTGTTCTTTGAAAACCTCGGCACCATCCTCTGGTCGGTACACGGCCAATGTTTTCATTTTTATGTGTGTATGCTTGTATAGGTCTGTGTGCAAACTCTTTTTCCTCATATCTTTTTAACATATTATTTGACTTTTTGTTTTGTTATAAATTCAAAATTCAAATCCCCAGTTGGGATTAAGTTTTCAAATGTGCCAAATATGTCTGAATTACAAGGAAATATACACATTCACATTTTCCATCGAACTTCAATAGCATCAATGAATCCCTAAAACAAGCAGGTAAAAATAAATATTAGCATGTTAACACTGTCATTGTGTGCATGTTAGCATGCTAATGTTAGAATTTAGCATTGTCAAAGGGGTGGCTCATAGTGAAGGACCTACAAAGAATGATCACCTTACTCTGCAGTTCCCCTCAGCTCTATGCAGTGTTTTTTGCATCTTTCAACTCATTGTTTTGGTTTTTATAACCCACAACTTTACTGTTTTGGTTCAGTCTCAAACACACTCGGTTTCCAGACAACAGGCAGCTGCTTTCAGCAAATAAACTGACTGTACACTACCTGACAAAGTTAGCTAGCTGGTAGCATTTAGCAGCTAAAGTGCTAAGTATTCTTTGATGTTATCTTGAGCACCTTGCTAAGCAGTATCATACCTGTGTCCTGGAAAGCTGCTGATTCTGTATATATCTCCAGGTATGCAGTGCTGGGAACCTTATGGAACGTGTTGGGCATTGGCCTGTCTCTGTACGGTGTTTGTCTGCTGGCCCAGAGCTCTCTGGGAGACATCTCTCTGCTCCACTGCCTGCTGTTTGGCTCTCTGATCGCTGCCGTCGATCCCGTGGCCGTGCTCTCTGTCTTCCAGGAGATGCATGTTAACGAACAGCTGCACATCTTGGTGTTTGGAGAGTCACTGCTCAACGACGCCGTTACTGTGGTGAGGGGAGAGGTGGTCACCAGGTGATCTCAAAATCAAATAAAATATCTCATTCTGTGCATAATGCACCTCTCTTCCTCTCAGGTGCTCTACAAGCTGTTTGAGTCCTTCCTCCGCCTGCCGTCAGTGTCGGGGCTGGATGTGTTGCTGGGGGGGTGCAGGGTGGTGGTGGTGGGACTCGGCGGCCTGTGTGTAGGCCTCTTCTTTGGCCTGGTGGCGGCCCTCACCTCACGGTTCACCTCCAGAGCCCAGGTCATTGCCCCGCTCTTTGTCTTCCTCTACTCCTACTTGTCCTACCTGACATCAGAGATGCTTCACCTCTCTGGTATCATGGCGTGAGTGCTACTGAGTATCAACTTCAACTCAGATACCACCTTTTGTAAATCTTAACTTGGTAAGATTTGATTGTGTCTTATATATATATATTTTTTTTCTTACCCCTTTTTGCAGCATTGTGACCTGTGCTGTGACCATGAAGCAGTATGTGGAGGCTAATGTGTCCGAGCGCAGCAACACCAGCATCCAGTACTTCCTGAAGATGTGGAGCAGCGTGAGTGAAACCCTAATCTTCATCTTCCTGGGCGTGTCCACGATACAGGATGTCCACATGTGGAGCTGGCCCTTTGTCTGCTCCACACTGCTGCTCTGCCTCCTCTGGAGGGCCACAGGTAGCTTGAACAAAAATCCTTCCTGCACTTTAAAAAACGCTGACAATGATGCTCTGGCCAGGAGCTTGACAAACAGTTGTGAAAATGTCGGAATCAACACATTCCCCCTCCTCTGAAGGTGTTCTCCTGCTGACTGCTGTGGTTAACAAGCTCCGAAGGAACACCGTGACCTTTCGAGATCAGTTCATCATTGCCTACGGAGGCCTGAGAGGGGCAATCTGTTTCTCCCTCGTCTTCCTGATTGATGACTTCCCAAAGAAAAGACTCTTCATCACAACTACCATTGTGGTCATCCTCTTCACTGTCTTTGTACAGGTGAGAGAATAATGTCACTTGGACCAGTTTCTGTATTTTCAGATAGAAGCTTTTCTTGTTTGCATTGCATTTGTTTGGCTTCATGGAGAACTTTTTTGGCTCTATTTGTTGAGTTTGGTTTTTGTCTGGTTTCCAGGGGATGACCATTAAGCCTCTAGTAGAGCTGCTGGATGTAAAGAGGAAGAAGAGAGCTCTGCCTACTGTCAGTGAGGAGATCCACAGCAGGGTGAGAAATGACAGCACTTACAGCGAGGTGCTGGGCCTGCTGTTTGGTCTGTAAGGAATACACTATTTACTGCGTAGGTATTATTAGTATGGTGTACTCCAGGTGTAATTAGTCAACTTATCCATTGAGTGATAGGAATGTAGACACCAAAATAATTCATGTCTGTTCAATGCATGATTCATTCAGGTGCAACATTTCAGCTGTCTTTTTATAGCAATAAAGATTACACAGTGAGATTTATTAATACAACATTTTTATTAATACACCTGTATAACAAGGTACAAATTTTACCTAAACAGCATGATCTATAGCTATTTTTTTTCATTTAAAGGTGCTTACTATTTAGCTTTAGACCTTCACTGTACATTTTCTTACTTTTGGAATCATGCTGTCTCACAATGCACAAAGCAAATGATCTACCAACAGAAGGAGGAATCATTTGATGTTAATATGCATTATAACACAGCATGCAGGTTATGTATCATCAAATACTTTTCTTGCTGTTTGGTTCATCGTACAGTATCTAAGTGCAAAATCCTCCTTTTTATGTAAAGATACCACAGCGATGAGCTTTAGTTTAGTAGTTTTTTTGTGATAGAAATGAGTCTTTCATGTTGCTCTGGTGTCATGGCCTCTGTGTGTGATCACAGATCTTCTGCTTTTGTGACTTTTTTCCCTTTCATCTGTGAAAATGAAAATAATAGTGATGGTTCAGCACAGAAAGTGCGATCTGTTTTCTGATTATACTTTCTTATGCAGCATGCAGAGATGGACACCCACCCAACACAGACCATGTCACACGTATAATAATATATGGAAAATGATATATGGAGGCAAAACAAATCTATGAATGATATATCATGTCTCCTCTTAGCTCATTGATCACCTGCTGGCAGGAATAGAGGACGTGGTTGGCTACTGGGGGCAGCACTACTGGAAAGACAAGTTAGTTTTCCTTGTTTTACTTTTACTTTACCTTCTGTTTCCTCTAAAAGTCTTTGCATGTCCTTTAAAATAGGACCTGAAATTACCAGTAGGTGGCAGCAAATGCCACATGTAAAAGTTCCTGATCATTTTCCACAGTCAGGACTCATAATAATGTCAACTGGTTACTGTAATGTATTTTATGTGTGTGTGTGTGTGTGTGTGAGGTTTGCGCAGTTCAACAAGAAGTACCTTCGTCGTTTCCTGATCCGTGAGGACCACCAGGCTCGCTCCAGCATCCTCAGAGTTTACCAGGAGCTGGAGAGAAGGGAGCAGAGGGGAGACGAGGAGGCGCCCCCACTGTGAGGAAACTTTTTTATTTTTATCTGTGTCTCTCTAGTAGGGCTCAGGGATGTCCAGGACTTCATTGAAGGAGTCCCATCATGGTCAAGACCATCATGTCTATCTGTGCTTTCAAATCTTAAAAAAAATCTATTGCCCTCAATGGTGGACCCCTGTTCATCACAACAAGTTCATGAGAATCCCTTACAGCAATATTTGCATCTATTTGAAAGTCATTCATGTCAAGTCAATTCATGGATGTGAATATTCACGCCTCACTTTCAGAGTGGATCCTCGCTCCCACAGCCGGCCCCTCTTACCAGAGGAGATGGACAGCATCAGGCGTATTCTCTCCAGAAACCTTCAAAACTTCAACAACAAGGTAAATTCACAGCTTTGGTTTGTGTACCTCTGTTTTGTCTAAGGTATGACTGAATGTGCACTATAGGTATGTACTATTCATCTACTGTTTGGGTTCATGTATGTGTTGTCACTCCAGCAGACACCAGCCTACAGCAGACACACTTTGCACCAGGACAGAACGAGGAAGCCTCTTCACAGACACCAGAGTCTGGGAGAGAGATACACCTATAATACAATCACACACTGGCCACAGGTACTGTGTAAACTCACAAGTACACATTTGCAAGTCATTCAGTGTCACTCTCACTGTATGCGTTTACTTTTCATGAAAGCACTTAATTAAAATGAAAACAGAGTGACATTCATTTGTGACAAAATCTGACACTCTTGAAATAAGGTGGAATAGTATAGATTATTATTTGTGTCAAGAAAATGCCACTTTACTCAAGGAAAATTATCAGTGAGCTCGAGTGAGTTTAATTCATTCATCAAACTGATTTAGTTCAAATGACTTAAAACAGGATATTAAGACTGAATATGATTTAATATATAGTTATATTGCCCACCAGCCTGCAGTATGTTTTACTGTATACTTCCATTGTGACAGGGGGAGGATGGAGAGTTCAGTGGCTCACGCAGAGTGAGAGTAGGACTCAGTCGGTCTCACACAGGTAAAGTGAAAGACAATTCAAGACATACGAATATACAGAAACCACGTATTAGACAAAATATGCAGTTTTTCCTTCAAGTTTCCAACTTCTATCCCTGACTCAGCTCCCAAGGATATTTATGTATGTTATGTTTCTGTGTGTGTCTGTATCTAAGATACTGCTGTGGGAAAGGACAATTACTGGTAAATGGATGACTGGGAGTTCACCAGAAAGACTGTTATTACTAAAATTATGTTTCAAGAAAAAAAACTGTTTTTATCCATACACAATTCAAGTTTTGCCTCTCCACTCCTCTGCTTCCTCTCAAGCTAAGAATATAGATTGTCAGATTGTCCCTCCTGACCTTTGACCCTGACAACTATGGCGTGACTCTTCTGACTTTTGAGGGTCTTGAGCTCACTGTAGTCTCTCCTCTCTCTGCAGTGTGCTCCATAAGCCCGAGGCCCTTCCTCCAGGACTCGTCACTCCCAGCAGCCTCGGCTCAGGCAGGGCCAGTGGATCCAAAACCTTCGGCTGCCAGAGAGGACCAGATCCCTCCACAGCAACAAGCACCTGTGGGAGGAGCCCCTAAGAAACAACTCAGCTTTGTTTTGGAGAACGAGAAGCAGCAGTGAAGACAGACTGTGAGACAGGCAGAAAGAGAGGAACAGAAATGTAAACCAATGAATTCAGTGTGTTAAGTCATTTCAAAATGGCTCCACAAAGTGATAAGTACCTCATATTTATTTAGCCATGGAGTTGTGGGTTTCAAGACTGGGTTAAAATGGATTAATCACCTTCTGGTTTGATCATTTAGAGTGTTTGCCAGCTGCAATAAAGCTTTCCTTAGCTCCATGTTTCACCTCTTGAACACCTTCTGTGGAGGCTTGAGGGTCATTTGCATGTCTAGTCTAATTCATTTTCAAAGTGGCACTCCAAGTGTGACATCTACCTTCGAAATACCTCGCAGTCGTTAATGCTGATACTCGCTGTCCACATTGTAAGCACACACACAAACAAATCCTGCCTCTCCTTGTTTCCTTTATAAACGCACAGCACACCCACGGGTAATTTGACGAGGACAGGCTCAATGCTTTCCTAAAATAACTCCTGTCCCCCCGCCTGACCCCCTCAGTTACTGAAGCTTCTCTTCCCCACAGCTCCCAGCATGCCAGGGAGTGGCTGGGAGAGCCAGGTTGTTTTCTTTAGGACTGGGTCTGGGCAGAGGGTTGCAGGGTGGACACCAGTGAGGAGCTGAAGAGTAACTGACCTGAAGACTGAAACCTGAGGAGAAACATCACAGTGAAGGAGAATTTAGGCTGGAATTATGAGGGTGGGAGCCGCGACCTTGGCTGGGGGGATATTTGGGGCAGCAGGGACTCTGTGTTTCTACCTAGCCTTTGGTACAGACTACTGGCTGCTGGCCAGTGACAACTGTGGACCGTATACATGGCAGACGCAAACAACACTGACAGGGAGAAAAGATGCCAATGGGACTGAGGTAGGACGGATACGTGTGTGCACATAATTGTCACAAATACATACAGTGATTGCAAATCTTACTGCGTGCTGTCAGAATTGGTCAGTGATCTCCAGCTAAACAAACGTATATAATAATAGTCACAGCAGTAGATTATTTTCATCACTGAAACATCACGTGAGCACCACAAAAATACCAATGTGGAACTTGATCAGATGCTGTGTAGACAGTGGTGTGCACACTACAGGATATTTAAAGAGGGACCAAAATAATTTAGTGTTGCACTTGTATAAAGCTGGGGGACTTGAAACAGATTTAAAAGAGAATGGATCAAAATACAGCAGAGGTGAATACATCCTTACTTTTAGTTTGACTTTAGTGACTTTTAGTATGGGTCAAGCTCCAAAAACACTGGATCCTGCACTTCCATTCATGCAGCCAATTGAATCTTTTTGTCAGACCCTCTGTGTGTGGGAAATGCCCATGTCTTTCAAATGTCATGCCCCCAGTTTGCAATGCAGGCTTTCTATTAACAAGAGTCTACAGCCACCATGCTAATGGCTCTATGAGGCTTTACTTTGGCACAGCGGTGCTTTGACGAAATGCTAATGTCAGCATGCCAACATGCTCACAATGAAAATGCTAACACGCAGGTGTTAAGAAGGTGTAATGTTCACCTTGTTCAGCATCTTATGCTGTGTCTCAAATCGCATCCTTCTGTACTTACTTAATATTTTGAGTGCATAAGTGCGTTCACACTGACAAGTATGGCAAAATGCAGTGTACTATAGCTGTGTCTCAAATCGTGTACTTCCGTACACTTAAATGCAGTATACTGTGTACACTATGTACTGACAAACAAATGAACGTGCTTTTACTTTTAGCTGTAACAATCGCAACCGCGGCCGCCATTTTCATATGTTGGTGGTCCTCCCCTTCTGCTAAGTAGCCAAGATGGTGACCATTGAGGGTGAGAAGTGTGCAGCGATCCACACTCAACTTTCTGACCATTGTGTGTACATCATCCGGGTACTCATAGTATACTGCATTTTGCCATACTTGTCAGTGTGAACGCACTTATGCACTCAAAATATTAAGTGTAAGTGCGGAAGTACGCGATTTGAGACACAGCATAAGTTTAGTGTTTTAGCATGCTAACATTTGCTTATTAGGACTAAATACTAAGTACTGCTGAGGCTGATGGGAATGTCATTAGTTTAAAGCATGGGAGCCATGAATGTCTATATGAAATTTAATAGGAATCCATCCAATAGTTGTTGAGATATTTCAGTCTGGACCAAAGTGATGGACCAACTGACCAACCAGACACTGCAGTCCCTGAGCAGTGCCACTCCCATGGTGAAGAATTTGTACCCTGGTGATCTAGTGGTTAAAGTGCATTCCAACCCTGTGATATAACATTTATATACACCAATTTGGACCAGCAAATACATTTAGCAGGAGACATAATGCCGACTGGATTACATTTTTATATTAACAGAATTAGGGAAATTTGGTAATTAACGTATCTGGAAAGTTGCAAAAATGTTGATACTGTACTAAAAGTAAAATGTTCACTGACTGTAATTCTTCTTTTTTTTTCAGCCAAAATATTTGATCTTGCAATACAATATCTGCTTATAGTGACTACTGCGTTATTTAACTTTTTCATGGTTATGTTTAGGCACTGGCAGCTCTTGGTTAAGGTTAGAGAGAGATTGTTGTCTGGTTTAATACAGAAAAAGTCAGCAGTGACTTGAGACACAATGTGTTTATTAATCTTTCCCTAAATTTAACCAAGGTGCTTTGTTGCCTAAACCAAATGACAGATGGGTCTCCGGATGTGAGCCCTGAGCCTTTGCACTGTACGCCATCACCCACCCTGACCTCCTCCCTGCGACTCCTGTGTGCTTCATGAATGTAGCGCTTCAATGACATCATCAGGGTTATTTTCTCAGACTTGAGACTTTCTCCAGAGCCGTCATACAACTGTTTTCACAGTCAGTGTAGTACTCCACAAGTCGACTGATCTTCACGTGTAAGCTCAGTGGAGTGCCCCTTTAATTTTCCAGTTTATTCTTCCATGCCACATTTGTGAGAAAGTTCCCAAAATGCAAAGTAAGGGATACATTTATAAAAGCTAATCCCCCAGTGAACTCCTCCCTAACATCATAGCACAAAAAAGTCTTTCATTTCCAATAAAAGAGGATGATTAAAGTTGCTGTGTGTTATTCAGCACCATCAATCATATTTTTGACAAGCAAATGGAGAGTACCGCTCATGCGTGTTTCATGAGTTCCCCTTGAAAACCTCACAGACGAGCAGGCCATAATCAGAACCACGTTTGATGCCATGGCACCACTGAAGTGCAGAATCACACAGAGCGGCTAACAGAGACGTGTTGACAAAGCCGACAGAAATAAAGCTTCATCCATCATCAGACATTTGAGCGTCCATCTCCCTGTTTTGTCTGCTAATGTCAGTCTGTCTCTTCTTCTCATTCAGATCCAGTTAGTGGAAGCCGTCACCGATTCTCCTCCATCCCTCACTCTGCACCACGAGGGCTTCTTCTGGCGATGTGTGTTTCAGGTGGAGCCCACAGCACATGCAGTCCTGGCCACTCTCTTCAGTATGTAGGCGGCAAAACGTTTTTGTTGGGGCTTGTCCAATTTGGTTGCATGTCTCATGCTAGGCAGTGTGGTCTGCTTGACATGCGAACAAGTGCAGGAAAGAACAATGTCTATGATTTGGATATCTGACATAAAATATACAGGAGGAGAGCAAGAAGAATGTGTTGCCATTTATTTCAGAGTATGGGGTGTGTTTGGCTTTTCTCTAAATTTTGCTTTCGTGTGGTGTTTCTTATTTTTCCCTGTATTTTATTACATACAGTACATGTCTCCTTTTTTTTAGAACCACATTGTTTTTTTTTTACTCTGTAGGTTCTTTTGAGCCATAAAATTTTTTTTTAACCTTTACTTTTTCATGTAGCAAACCAGCCAGAATCCAAGGTCTGTGTTCACGGTTACCTCTTCCCTCTGCCTGTTGCTCTTGGACATGTGCCTCATCCAAGTTATGATTCTACAGCAGGTAACACACTCACTCACATGCTTACAGACAGGTGACAAAATAAAGGAAAAAAACTGAACAAAATAAATGAAAGGGAAATAACATAAAGAATGCAGACGCTTCCGCACAAGGCATGGAAAAGGAATGCAACAAGTGCAAAGACGGTGTTCATATTTTTTCATTACACCTGCAAACCAGGGTCATAGCTAGAATTTTAGAAGTCATAAAGACTGCAGCCGATGGGAAAACAGCTAGCCTGGCTCTGTCCAAAAGTGACAAAATACGCCTATCAGCACCTCTAAAGCTCACTGATTAACACGCAATATCTTGTTTATTTCGTAAGAAGTCACTGCACCCAGCCAAGAAATAGTCCCACATATAACCCCCCCTTTGAAACCACAAGTTGTTGTTTTTACACTTTAGTTTTTGTGTGTATTAAACAAATGAGATTTAACGAGTAAATTAGTGAGCTTTAGAGGTGGGAAGATCTTTTTACGTTTAGACAGAGCCAGGCTAGCTGACCTGTTTCCCCATTTCCAGTCTTTAGGCTAAGCTGGCCATCTCCCGGCTGTAGCTTGATATAGTATGAGAGAGATAGGCTATCAGTCTTCTCATTCTCATCAAGTCTTGGAAAAAAAAGCTAACAAGCGTGTTTCAAAAAACATCAAACTATTTAATTAATTATATAATGTCAGTAAAATGTCCAAATTTTCAGAAAAAAATACTGATAGCTACATGGTGGCCTGGTTGTATTTCTTGCAGTGTTTCGGGGTTTCTGGACCGTGCTGATAATCCTGGGCCTGGTCGCAGCTCTATCTGGAGGCTTCCTCTTGGTCTGTGGTGTCCCCTTCATCAACCACAAACTGTACAAGCTGGGCGGTGCCTTCCTCATCGCCGCTGGTAAAATATAGCCTATGTACAAGTGTGGAGTTCATAATCATAGTTTTTCTGTCTGTAATGTGAAATACGCTGCCTGTGGGGAATAGGTGAATGTACAGACACAAACACGTGTTGCAGCCATTGCTGCTGTCAACATACCCAACACACAGAGCAGCAGATGTCACTCCGCAGCACTGTCGCTATAACAACAGCAGGTTTAAACACTGCTACCGTGGTAACAGTAGAGATGAGTAGGAGCTGCATTCCTCTGGTGTTACTCACAGCAGTGACAGCCTCTGTCTGTGTCTCCCTGTGTCTCTGATACTCTTTAAATCACTCCCCAGCCTGCTTGTTCCTGTTCATGCTGCTGCTCTACGTACTGTGGATGGAGGTGGTGGAGGTGAAGCGCTATGTCCTGCAGGAGAGAGGAGAGGCATGTCCACATGCGCAGGTTTCAGTGCTCTACGGCCTGTCGTTCATGGTGGCGGCCGCCGGCGTGCCTCTGGAGCTCGTCTCTGGGTTGGTCTTCATGCTGGTGGGCCGTGCGTTGCGTGCCAGCAAGTGAGCTTGCCATCTGGCCTGTAGGGGAAGAGAGGACTGACCTTTTTATGTCCTGCAACTGGGACTCAGCAGCACACTTGTGGGATGTAAATACCAGCTGGAAGGACAAGATCAATATTACAGCACCACCCTTCAGATGTCAAGTAGCATGCAGTCAGAGACACTGATTTATTGTATCATTTTTCTATAACTCGCTTTGCTAATTACTATGGAATAATGATACCACACTAAGTCAGTGTTACAGTTTATGGGATTAATGTGGTGTGATACGGATATGATACTGGCATTAAGGAGCAATATATGATGTGCCAAGACTGTTTGTTTTTCTAAACAATATAATAAAGGTAATAATATTATATTATATTGCAAGTGATGAGTCCATAGAGCGGAAGGTGAGAAATGTATGGATGAACCAGCTGTGTCCCCCGTCCTGATTTTGGCACACGATCAAAGTAGGCTAGCTGGAGCGGAGTGTGGTGGGAGGGAGGAATGGCTGGATGGACTGGAGACAGAATGGATAGAGGGTGGGGGTGGAGCAGGAGAGGGGTGGATATAGGGCGGATAGAGGGAGAATTGATGCTTGTAGGGGGGCACAAGGGGGCTTTGAGAAATGAACAGCTGTTTGTGGGTTTGGTTGGTGTACAGCAGGCTGGCCACCTGCCCCCTTCACCCCAATCACATTTCACTCCCTCATTGAAATCCTTATGCTTTCTCTTTTCTGCCTCATACTGTCATGTTTCTCTGTCCCACCGTACACGTTTACAGAAACTTTCAGTTCAGAAATTCAGAAACCCCTGCCTCTAATAGATAATCTATTGCCATGGCCCACGTCCTTACGGGTGTTCTTTCTTTTCCTCTGTCTTATCCAAATGGGAAATGGCACAGTTACTGTATCATAACTGCCACAATATTAGATCATCCTCCTTTTTCACTGGTCTCAATGGGCAGCGTGTGGAAACAAGCGGGTGGACTCTCAATCACACATATCAGCTTTCATCATCCGGAGTGGTGATGGTGGTGGTGGTGTGTGTGTGGGGTGTGGGGGTGGGGGGGGTGCATGTTTGCTTCAAAGAAGTCATTGATCAAACACATAAAAACACACGTTCAATCACACACACACACACTCTGAGATCAAACACACCAATGTTAATAATTTAAATTTACTGTATTTTTGCAGCACATACACTGCTGATCCTAGATCTGACTTATGTAAGGAAGTGTACTTCAGAGTGTAATGTTGTAATATAGCACCATAGCCATCAAATGCTGTAGGTCAACTGAGTTTACTGTGTTGCCTGTGATGTCAGAGGATACCCCTTTTGGTACATTGTGGTTGTGGTCTTTTACATGATGTTACTGGTAATTCAGTATGTGATTTTATTTAAGTCTGTGATGATAACTTCTGATAAACATGATAGAAGATATGTAGAATCATTTGTCTGCAACAGCATGATTGCTGTGTTGCTCGGCTTAGAAACTTTGGAAGAACAGTTTTAATCTCAATGAAGCTTTTATTATAAATTATTCTATAATTGTTTGAATAAAATTGTTTCAATTAAACAAAACAAAAAGAAAAAAAAATAAAGGTGTATAAACCTTTGTCTCCTGCAGCAGGAAGAATAATATGACATCCCAAACTATGAGGCCTTATAAGCAGGTAATTCTCATATCTGAGTTCAGTTTAAATCTGATAATCTAAAACACTCAACTCCTGATCTGAAAAAACCTTAAGACAGTAAGTAAAAAAAAAACAGAAGCCAAGAAGCCAAGAAGAAAGATAAAATAAAGAGAGAAAAAGAAAATAAGACATATCTGTTATGGTAGCGTCAGAGCGGGACCCCGAAGACGGAAACGCGAAACACTGGCGTGTCCACAAAAAGTACAGTTTATTCAAAATGTAGCAAAGGCAGTGGTGCTGGCCGAGGGGAAACCCGAAGGGAAGGACGGGCTGGGCAGGCAGACACGGAGGCAGGTGGTCCGGGCGTGGAGTAATCTGGAGCGTTGAGCCGGGTATATAAGAGCTGCCGGGATGATTGGATGATGAGCCCCAGCCGCGCAGGTGGATGAACAGGTGCCGGAGATCCACAGCCACGCCCAACACAGACACACACAGAGAGACACACAGAAACACCGGGGAAAGGGAAAAGACATAACCACAAGAGGGCAGGGGAGAAACAACCCTAACTATAACAATAACTCCATCTGCAGAATCTGAGGTGTGCAATTTAAAATACTAGCAGAGCTGATTGAGAGACAAGTACAATTTAAAGATACAGAAAAATAAAATCAGCAGCATACAGAGCAGGGAAAGGGATATTTTTTAATATCCATATTCAGCCACCATCCCAAAACAATGGAGGTAAATGAAATGTGGTTTTTGGTTTGTTTAAATTACATTAAAAAACTCAACAGGAGCATGTCTACCCTGTAACAATGCACCAGTTACTAATCCACAGACCTCCCTGTGAACAGTTTTCATTGTAACTACTTTTTACAGAATTACTTGGCTATTGTTTTGAGGTGGCTGCAGAAGGACCTCTGCACTTAAAGTTGAAACTATCTCCATGGCTGCCAAGGGTAAGTGAGAAATCATGTAAAAAAAGTAAAAAAAGATTATTCATAGGATCATATAATACAAAAAAGTCAGAGATGGACCAACAACAGCTAGAAAAGGCTACGTTTCCTGATTGAAGTGTGCACTGCATTGCAGTTGAAAACTTTAATATTTGTATTGGTACAGGAGTAACAGTTAAGGCTGAAGCACTTAAAAGGAGTTGAAGTGTCAGTGGCAGTTGAGACACTGAAAAAGGAGTTGGAAATTTCAGTTGAGGTGTAAGCACTGAAAGGATTTGAAGCGGCATTGGAAGTGTAACAGTGAAAAAAGAAGAAAAGGCAGTAAGTGTGAGCAATGAACTGCAGGTGGTACTCTTTAGTGCAATGCACACTGGGCGCATCAGTGGCTCAGTGGTTAGCACCATTGCCTCACAGCAGAGGTGCTGTAGGAGCCCTGGTCCTCTGTGTAGAGTTTTCTTTTTCTCTTTATGAACCCGTATACGACTGCCACAATAGGACCACTGGCAGTGGCTGGAAGCAGCTAAGTGAAAGCCGGTAGTGGTAAATGAGATGCTAGTGGTGTGCTTGTCACTGACATTCCTACTAACTCACACGCCTAGTTAGGGACTTATAGGGATCTTATCCACTGCATGGCAGACAGTCCTGGATGCTTCCCATTGCAATGTTTAGGGAAGCAGCTATACATTGCTCTTTAACGGAGATGGGACGGCGTACAAATGCCAAAGCAATGTTGGCTCTTGGAATTGCCCAGAGCCACAGCTGCACTTTTGAATTAACTATTCTTAGAGCCTTACCAGTAATGGGGCTACAATGTAAAGTTTGCACTGACGGTGGCACTGGATGAAAAGTCATGGGGTCAAAAGGGTTAATCCTCAGAGCAGCATGAATGTGTTTAACAAATCTCATGAAAATCTGCCATTTAGGTTTAGATTTTTTTCTTTTACGAGGGGAAATATTGGCCTGTGGGTGGAAAGGTCAGGGGGTCCTGACTATTCACAGCAAATTTAACAGAAACCTGTCAAGCAGTTGTTGTATCTTGTATCTTTCTTAGGACCAAAGACAGACAGCTTTGAACATCGCCATACTTAACTCTCCACCTCTTGTGGGGTGAGAAGTCAGCAATTGTGGAACAAAATGAAGACCCTCAAAATACAACATGAATAAAGTGTCACCATTGTCTCTGTCTCAGTAAAGGGTCTTGATATCCAAAGTTGAACAATGTTACAATGTTTTAAAAATGTCTTTAAATATTTGTTGGGTTTTTTTGCGTGGGTTTGATTCTCATTTTAATCACAAAGACGAAGCGAGTGAACTGTTTCTGACTGTCTTGTTGTGAATGTGGCCATTATCTGATACCACTCTAAAAGAAAGGTCACGCTCCAGGCTGAGTCAAACCAACAACCCCCTAAATCTGGAAGATGAAGATGGATTGATGACAAATGACTTGTTCTGTTCTTATTCAAACATTCAGCTGTCCGGCAAACTAGTAATAAGCTATTATCCACAACCTACAGTAGATAAATAGTTGGTAACTGGTCCACATCTTCACTTAATTCATGGCTGTGGTTGAATTACCACACGCAGCCAGCAGAGGGCTCTCCAGCTCTCCTCTTCAAAGGGAAAATCTCCCACGCCTGGATGGACAGAAGGGAAAAATATGAGGGAGCAGTGAGTGGAAAGGAAAGTGAAGGAAAGGAAAGGAAAGGAAAGGAAGCAATTACTGAGCAGAGTATTGAGCTAGAGCCCTGGCTTGTTCAGTGACTGTAGCTCTTCCTAATCATAGTTAATTAACTCTTATGTCTCCTCCCCTGTCATCCACAACAATGGAAACACACTATCACTTCATTTAAGGAAGAAATAATCTTGCACTTGAAGTGTCAGCAATTATGGCGTTATAATATTATGCATATGGCATAGCGAGCATCACGTGAATTAAGACATGACATGATAATAAAGTAATAAATGGTTTGCAAATTAACCCCAACAAACCCATGGAACCCAAAGAGCATACGTCTTGTTGATTAGAGGTAATGAGTGTGTATTGTACGTGTGTGTATGTGATGTATAATGCATACATCTGTGTATATTTCCAGGCATGGCAGCATTATTCGCTGCTAATTTTCCAGTATTTGCTAAAGGTCCCATATATGTGATGTGTCAGAGAGCAAACAGCAGGATGTGGTCTCACACTAGGTAGGGAAAATTAACCCTACGTGGACCCCTCACCCCTCTGTCCACCGGAGCACCTGGACTGAATACTGGTGGGCTCTAATCCAGTCAAAGAAGGGGGATACACTTGGTGAGAGCTCTTTCCTTCCTTTCTCTAAGCCCCTAACTCTACTAGTGAGCCGATTACCTGTTCTGTGTGTGAGCCCCAGCCCGCTAGGCCCCCCGAGCATGGCTCTTTAGTGTGTGTGTGTGTGTGTGTGTGTGTGCTCATGCGCAGGGCCAGACGGACACAGTTTCTCCCAGATAAAGGTTTTTCTCCTGTCAAAAATGACTGATAATAAAAGCTGATATGAGAGAATAGCAAGCCTTATGGCATCACTCTTGCTTTTTTTGTTTCTTTTGTACACCCCAAATCCCCAGGAACGCCCCCCAACACACACACACACACACACACACACACACTCCTAATCTGTATTGGGGGGTAGTTGAGGTAGAGAGGGAGCAGGTGGAGGGATAAAGAAGAGTTGCTGCGTGTGTTTCTTTTTTCTAGTTTTGTATAAATAACTACTGGGGTCTTATTAAAGACATCCCTCCCCTCAAACCCCCCCCCCCACCCCACCACCACCACCACCACACACACACACACACGCATGCATATACACTGTTCATACAGACAGATTATGTCTCAGACAGTCAGAGCTCCTGCCTTCAATTAACCTCACAAAGACAGGATCACTTACACACACATCTGATGATAGCAGGAGGGAAACGGTAAAGAGGTGTGTGTGTGTGTGCGTGTGAATGGCTGCTATCTATACAACAGGCAGGCTCTACTACATAGCAAGGCAGGATACAATAGTCAAACTATTAGTGAAGGACATTATGTGATATACTCTGTCTTCTGAGAGAATCTGCAAACATTCCTGTGTCTCGCCCACCTTGTTCAAACTATACTGAATATAATGTGTTTTTAAATGTTACAGCACACTCACCAGATGTTGTTTTTGGTGCAAATTAACAGTAAAGAAATTACAAATTCAAGGTGCTGTTGTGTATAGTCGTAAGAAAATAAATACAAGATGTCTTTACATTTGGCAGGGAGATAGCAGAAAGGGCTGAAGCACTGGCGAGGTGCTGCTCTGTATTTGAATTCACTGACACTCACCACACTGAGAGGAAGTGCAGCTATTTGAATTATTCTGTTCTGAACCAGAATAATAGAAAACAGCATATAGTTTTGCTTCTATCTTTGTTTATATTTTAGAAAATGACCCTCACTGTATATGTAAACATAATGTTTGCTGTTCCTGCATTAAACCACATTTAGAGACTAAAGTGGAGGGTTGGGGACAGTTTGTGCATCTAGGGACCAAACTGGTGTTTCACAAAGCTAAAATGGTTTCTGTCTTTGCTAGAGTTGCAAAGGAAACTTTGTCAGATCATCTAACAGCATCTCAAACCTCCTTTCCAATGGCAGGATCAGGGGACAATTTTTGTAACTTTTCTGAAACACACAATCTGACAAGCTTGCCCACTTTACGCTGCGATTGGTCAGGTGTGCAGAGGTGTGAATGTAAGGCAGGATTTGAACTTTGATCTCAAGCTCTCAGTGATTTCTCTTGTTAATAATTTCCGTCACATTTCTTGTGTACAACCGAGTACAACACCAAAATGTGTTTGAGGAGAGACTGTCCCAAAGTGCGCGCCATTATCCCCAACTGTACGATTCATCATGTCTCACAGAGACAGAGTTCCTGACGAGAGATCAGGGAGGTGGGATGTAGCCACAATGAGGCTATGACGGCAGACTTCCAGTGTGGCCATTTGGAACACATATACAGGAAACACTTAAAAACACTTTTGCCTTTGGACATGGTTGGACGACACGTTGTACAACCTAGTTTGTTTGAAGCAAACTGAACCTTTTAGGATTCGCCATGCATCAGTCTGGTTCCATGTGATGTGGACCACGGAGATAGGTCCTCTCGCTGGTCAACTATACCACGTCAAACTTATCTCTGTTGCCATTTTTGGGGACAAACAAAAATGAACAAGCTATGCAGTACTGATGTACTTAGCCATGAATAAAATGTCCCTCTAAAGCGTTTTGCTGGACGCTGACCTTGTGGTCACGGTTAGAGTCCTTGAGTCCACGGTTTGAGTCTGGATGTTAATTGCCTGTTGTCCCCCCATATGTCCCCTCATTTCCTGACAGCTCTCTACTGACACTATCTAATAACCTTAGTGCTATATTTACCAAGAATAGCAATCATCTAGCAACAAAGTGCAGTTTAGGACCACCCATGACGTAAGTGTCCAGGAACTACATGTCCCCTAAAATGTCCCAAGCCAACAAAGAGTGCATGTGTGTGTGTTTGTGGTGGGGTTCAGAGGTCAGCTGCTGTGACAGAGCTGGCAGATTAAGAGAGAAACTCTCCAGTAAATGCAGCAGTGCGACTGATGTAACACACAACATCAATCATTTTTATTGCCGCTGCCTTCTTCATTCACCTGCTGCTGATCTGTAGGGGAATGTAAAGCTGTTTTTGCCCAGTCTGTGTATTTGTGTTTTGGCCCTGTTCCCTCTTGGAGCTGTCTGGCAAACAAACCAAATCCAGTACAGATACAGTACAATCCATTTGAACAACAAATACATAAATAAATACAATAAAATAAAATAAAAACTAAGAGCTTAGCATATAGACAGGCAGGAAGAGCTCTGTGTGGACAGGCAGAACAGAGGAGACATTGCTTTGGGCTTGTGTCTCAACCATCCCCTTTCTTCTTCTCTACTGTATGTCTTTATTTTCCTTAAACACCCCCCCCCCCCAACCACACACACACACACACACACACACACACACACACACACACCAACTTCTTTCATTTCTGCTGAAGGAGAGGAAGAGGAGACAGGAGAGAGGAGGAGGGGGTTACGATTAGTTTCAGGGTTCCAGCCCACTTGATTGGCAGCTGGCAGCATATGGAGCTGTGAGGAAGGTTTGCCCACGCTTACTTCTGAGGAAACAAATATTTGCCTGAAGGGGAGAGAGAAGGAGAGAGGGAGTGAGTGAAAAAAAAAATTAATTAGTTTACAGACGCGCCGAGAGATAAAAGTCGGCAAGACGTATCCATCAAAAGGCTGCAGAGTTAGCTGCAAAATGGAAATTTTCCCCAAGTTGATAGATCCAGTAGGCTGCTGGCAGAGCTGAGGAGAAGAAAACATGCACTCAGGGAAAGCACTGAGGTGCACAACACAAGAGCCCAACGTGGAGTCTACATTAACATCTGTGCATACGTTAACATATTCTGAGTGGAATTAACATGTAGGCATGCATCTTCCACGCTTGAGAAACATTTCTCTAGCCCCTCCAATTATTCCGTAATTATCGTCTCCACATCGAAACAGAGATGTGTGGAGATAAAATCCACACATATGCAACACATCAGATGCACTCAATGTAAACATACAGGTGCCAGTCAAGATTTGTGTTGTTACAGGGAAGTTTAGTGCAGTAATTATCTCTTTGCTAGCAAGAGCCGGCCGCAGTGACAGCGCGCAGCTTTTCTGAGTCTTACTGTCACTGTGAGGTCACTAGGTTTCGCACAGTTGTGCCTGTACAAAGACCAAAACCAAAGACCGTACTGACCGACTGTACAGTATGTGGCGACCCGCACTGCAGCCAGAGTTGCTGCACTGAAGAACTGGGCGGGAAACTGTTGCTCATCAAGAAAAAGCTTCAACATGAAACCCTGCCTAAAACTGCAACTTATTGTCTTTATATTTCTGTTTGGTGCCACTGAATTCACTAATCAGGACCAAAAAAAACAACACATGACAGTGACTCGCTTTGCTTTGATACATGGCATTCAGACACTGACCATGGGATTATACAGCACTGATAAGGTAATTAACAGACTATGATAGTGTAATTAAGCAACATCTGAGAAGAAAGGCTGTTGGAGTGCCGTGTTGGTGTGGTTGCACATCAAAGCCCGTGGCACTGCTTTAAAGGCAGATTGGCTGCGCGGAACATTTGGTTTAACACGGTTCCTCCGCTAAGGTATCGACAAGGGCTGAAAGAAAGCCTGTTATGCCATTGAGAATTAGCTGACAACACCGAATGACATTATTGTGATGGAAATAAAATGCTTTTTTTTTTGTTAGAGCAATTCAGTTGTATAAAATGGACGGAGATCATATCGAAGGAACACAGAGGCAGTAACTGATAGCTCCATTGTTAGAGAGCCAAATGGTGTCTCTCTCTATCAGTGCACAGTCTCAACAGATTTCACTGAATAAATGGAACTTGCATGAATTCACTTAGGTATTTACCTTGCTTTGCTTTATTGGGAATGCATCTTTGTGGGGTTCGTCGTCAGGCCTTGCAAAGCGCACTCCCTCCATTTCCCTCTCCCCCTCTCCCTCTGTGTGCACTGAACCAGCACAAATTCGGTTTTATTGTATTTGTTTGTTTATTTACTCTTATCTCTTTTCCATTTCAGAGGCTTCCTATCAGAGACCTGCAAACCTCAGAAGCCGAGTGGCAGGGGAGCCGTGGGTTTACATTTGTGTGAGTATGTGTGCTAGTGTGTGTAAGTGCATGAGTCTGTGTGTGTGTTTCAGGGGATTGGTATAAAATTAAAATACAAATAGAAAGGAAACATTGGAATCATCACTTTTGTTATCGCCAACTATACGGTTTTTAGCTCCCACTGTTAACAAACTCCTCCAGGGTGATGAAACAGAAAGCGCTGAAATGTACTCACTTCATGACTCAGAGAATATCTTTTAGGTAATGTTATAAACACTTGGCAAGGCTGCAATGGGTGTGAAACTCATTTCAGGCATTAGATGAGAAAAACATTATTGCATCCAACAGTAAAGCGCTCCGCCTCTGATGAGTACGTTCACAGAGTTGTTTAACATGTTTAATTCTGAGCCAAGTCTGTAGAAATGCCCTGGGATAACACCTGATGTTATAGATGTAGATATAGGATAGGTATACTTTACTATATGTATAAAACTGACCATCCTTGAATCCCTAGGAATATCATCCATATTGGATGGCTAAGCATCACCAAGTGTTTTAGCTGCCTAATCCTAACCATAGCTTAACCACAGTCTGCTACAACCACAATCTTACTGATGATGTTGTGATTACATGCTACACATCTTACATGTAGACCACTAGGCCAAAGGGACAATCTCATTTTTTGGCATTTTCTTAAGAACGGAGTGCACCAGAATGTCAGTCATACATCAGTGTTCTCAAAAACCTTTTCCCTTAGACATCACAATGTAAGTCCAGAATTAGCAAATGTTTTTATTTTGGAGAGCACTCTCAAAACTATCTGTTTTGGGTGGATGAATGATCAACTTAGTGTAGGTGGAGGGCCAAAGCAGAAAAAAGGATGCTTTTTCAAATGTATTAGTGCTAGTGTCATGGCCCAAAGCACACAGTATACTCCAGGTGTGTTTGTTTTATCGTGTCCATGCCAAAGAAGAAGCTTTGTGAGTCACAGTGGGAGGAGTGGAGTGCAAAGATTCTTAAAGCAAGAAGTTAACTTTTAAACTGAAAAAAATAAAATAAAATTCTGCTCCAAAGGAAATCACACGATATTGTTGATAGAAGCCAAATGTGGCTCTTCTTTTCTGTCTTAACCAGCCGTTTTTCTTCTGCACACAGATTTGATTTTATTTGGAGTGTACTCATATACTGGTGGTTTAAGACAGTGCAGTAAAGAAGCATAAAGTCCCATCAATCACTGCCTCATTACCACCACCACCACCACCACCGATGTCCTCGCCAGTCAGCCCAAGTACTTAAGCGTGTGTGTGTGTGTGTGTGTGTGTGTGTGTGTGTGTGTGTGTGTGAGAGTCTCTGGTCCACTCAGGAGGAGAGAGCGAGCGATCTCGCCAGGATCTGAACTGCCTCTTTGATCTCCCAAAGCCAAACAGAGGGAGAGAGACGCTCGCCCCTCACAGAGAGGATTAAATATCCCTGAGTCGGGACATCACAACTCCCTCTCAACCCCCCACCCACCCCCTCCCTCCACCCCTCCTTCCTCCGCTCCCTTCCTCCTCCCGTCTACCCTGGTTATCACTGAGTCTCCAGAGGGGCTGGAGGGAAAGGAGAGCGAGCGAGGAAGAGGAGAAAAGAAAGTAAAGGAGAGACTGTGCGGTTTTAAAAGCCAAGAGGACATCTGGGTCCACGAGGACTTTGACTGTTTCACCCACACAGGTCAAAGTCTGGATAGGTCACAGCACTGCACCGGGGCTCTTTGTGTGTGTGTTTGTGTGCATTAGGTTGTCAGAAAGAAGAGGATTTGTTTAAGAGAGTGGAGTGGAAAGGGTGGAGGGGATGGAGGGATGTTGAAACAGCCAGATGAAAGAGTGCAGGGGGTCTGAGCTGTTGTGCTAACCCCCGTACACTCGGAGGTGCCCCGTGTGACTTCCGCCTCACACACATCTCTGAGAAATGCTTTTATTAAAGGCTAGATAAGATGGTTTGTTCCAGACAAAAAGCATACACGTGATTTATACTGTATTTCAACAGCAGCAACATATCTCTTCTATTATGCTGTAACAGCTAATGTACATTTCTAAGCAAGACCATCGTCATTCTGAGTATTTTTATGTTGCCTGTTTTCTCTTTCTTTTTAATTTGTCTACAGATCTGTGTGTGAAGGTGTCGGAGTTAATGTGGGTGATATTTTGGCAAGATATCACATTGACAGGGAGTCACTGGTGATAGATACACTAATCCTCTGTCAAGCTGGCAAATGAAAATATTGCAAACGTGCTACCAGTGGTGGTGATTCTGGCCCATTTAAAAAACGGGGCCGGCTGTTCTTTCAGAGGGGCCAGTTATATTAACCCTGAAACTACAGGGCTACTACAGCCCTCTTTTTAGCACTGGTGTGGTGTGGTGTGGGAAGATTTGTGAGGAAGCCAAGTGAGACAGTCCTCTAAGAAAATAAGGCCCGAAGTGGGACGTGTTGGTGTTATAAAATGACACTGCTTGTGTTATTTTAGAAGCAAGGATAAGAGGAGTACATTACGAATCACTTTGCTGATTTGAATCGTTTCTTTCAGTTCAGTTCAAAGATTCCTAGACAATGACCATGTACTTAGTTCACTTTATTTTCTAAGCTAAGCGGTCGCATCACTGCTCAAATGTACGGAGCCCCGGAGTGGCCATAGAGAGAAAAAAAAAAAATTTGTTCCCAGGTTTTTATTAATTTGTGCGCAAGAGATACAATTAGTTCGCACGTTTTTTTTATTAATAGGGACTGTGACAGCCGAAGAGGTCAGTGTGTTTATCGGGGAAACTACAGCTCACAACCCACTGTTTTACAAAGCAACTGCAAGAAAAACACGTAAAACCAGAGATGCACATAATACAGCCTCTATGCTTGACTCAAACTGGTAGTTCTTCAGAATTAATGTTTCCCATTACTCAACACTGAACAAGGCTGTTCTGTTGTGCTGGCTCTCTGTAGGCTATATACACTTATCTCGTGCGCACAAATGAATAAAAACATGGTAACAAATTCTTTTTTCTCTCTCTCTCTATGTCCACTCTGGGGCTCCGTACAAATGCAGTATATCAGCAAGTGAATGCATCACTGTTTATACCTCCACTAATAAATGCTACAGAACTGATTCGGTCAGTGACAATATGATTCAGTATAGTCAGCTCAATTTGAAGATTCTGTGTTAAAGATGACTTTGTCACTTTGTGTATGTACTGAACACCTCTACCATACATAAACATACATTTACAAAAGAAAAAAATACGTTATGTAACCAGGTCTTAAATATCAATGAATATATGCAGGAAATAAAACCCCTGTAAATAAAATACAGTGCTGCTGTTGATGTTAACTTTGGACAGCAGGGGGCTTAGTAGGTTTGCTATCTCTCAGAGTAGTGCTTGTTGAGAGGTCAGGGGGCGCCGGGAAAAATACAGAAAGTATGACTAACGCGCTATTTTGCTGGGAAGGGCTGCTTGCCGACGGTGAGAACATTTATGAATATTCATATGTTGTTTAAAAATTATTTAGCACAATATAGCAATTTTTTGGTTCAATTGTGTCTGATGTACTCATCCAAATCCACATTTCGTAATTGTCGGGTTTAGGATTGCCGATGCTTGTGGAATGATTTCAACTCCATGTGTGCCACTGGAGCTAGTTATCTGTGAATTAGGTAGGAAACTGTTTAACAATGATTCCTGATTTGCTGCTTTGTATTGTTATTTAATGTATTAACCAGGACACATTTTGTAAATTAACTAGGACACATTTTGTAAATCCTCTGTAAAAGGAAGTAGCTTCTAAGTTCGATAGGTTCCAGTCTCTGTTTTTGTAAATTGGGAACGATTTCCTTCAGTGGAAGCCCAGTATTATTTTTATTTCACCATAAGAAAATAACAGAAGAGACAAAAAAATTTGAAGTTCTGTGTGTGATTTATCCCGGCTTTATATATACATCAGATCAGTAGTAGAGATACAACTAATCACTCAATATTCGTTTACAGATAATAATTAAATGTTCAGTTCAGTACCAACCGGTATCAATACATGACTTACACACCACTCTTATCTGTGTCATACAAAAACATCCTACATAAGCCCACCATATTCCTTATCTAGCTAATTATTAATTACTAATTATACAGAGGAGCTTAAAAAATTAGAACAAGCAACCAGAAGCTCTTCTGCGCAGGCTACCATTACAACTCACACATGGCAGAGTAGGTGTGTAGCAACACTCGCTACTCCGGCCCGTCAACAGAGAAAACACAACACACGGAGTTAGGTGCAGGAGCCGTTCGGCCCTTTTTATTTCCAACTATATACGTGATTTTAGCTGCCGTGGTTCTCCGGCCCAGCTCGTCTTCGTCCGTCCCTCTCCTCCTCAGGGCTCCCCTACTGAAATAAACACACTGATTGATTAATGCCCTACACCTGTTGCCGCTCTGAGCTCCCGAGCCACTCCTCCACTTCTCCCTCTCTGCAGCCAAGCTCAAACCACGCCCCACCACCACATACCCCCACCGCCCGACTGAGGCCGGGGAGCCATTCGGCCGAACCTACTCCCCCCCCAAAGGGCGAGAGAGGAAGTCGGCCACAGCCATCTGTGCCCCCGGCCTATGGACCACCCTGAACTTAAATGGCTGTAAAGCCAGATACCACCGGGTGATCCGCGCGTTGGCATCCTTCATGCGGTGGAGCCATTGGAGCGGAGCGTGGTCCGAACAGAGGGTGAAGGCCCGTCCCAGCAAGTAGTAACGCAGGGCCCCGACCGCCCACCGGATAGCCAAGCACTCCTTTTCTACAGTGCTGTAGCGGGACTCCCTCTCCAACAGCTTCCGGCTGATGTACACAATTGTGCGGTCGACGCCCCTCACCTACTGGGACAACACGGCCCCCACCCCCCTGTCCGAGGCGTCGGTCTGCAGTATAAAGGGGAGAAAGCAGAGGCTCCCCACAGAGAGCCTGTTTCAACCTGTCAAACGCCACTTGGCACTTCTCCGTCCACTGGGCCCCTTTTCGGGTGAGATCGGTGAGGGGGCTGGCCAGATCCGCAAACCCGGGCACAAACCGGCGGTAGTAACCGGCCAACCCCAAAAACCGCCTCACCTCTTTTTTGAACTTGGGCCTTGGGCTGGCTGCATTTGCTGCGGTTTTGTCCAACTGAGGCCGCACCTGCCCTCCACCCAAGAGGTGTCCCAGTCAATGAACCGAGCACCGCAGCCACCCGTCGCACATGCTCCGCCCAGCTGTCACTGTAGATGATCACGTCATCCAAATAGGCGGCAGCATATGCGGCATGTGGCCGCAACACCCGGTCCATGAGCCGCTGAAACGTGGCTGGAGCCCCGAACAACCCGAACGGGAGTGTGACGAATTGGTACAAACCGTACGGAGTGGAGAAGGCCGTTTTTTCCTTGGACTCCTGTGACAGGGGAATCTGCCAGTAGCCCTTGGTTAAATCCAGTGCGGTGAAAAAGCGAGCGGTACCAAGACGGTCCAGGAGCTCGTCGACCCTGGGCATAGGATAAGCATCAAACCGTGACACCTCATTGACCTTGCGATAGTCCACACACAACCGAATAGACCCATCCTTCTTAACAACGAGAACGATGGGGCTACTCCAGGCACTGTGGGACTCCTCGATTACTCCCATTTCCAACATGGCCTTTAATTCTCTCTGAACGACTTTGCATTTGTGTTCAGGTAACCAATAGGGTCGTGAACGCACCGTCACGCCCGGGTGAGACTCAATGTGGTGCTCTATGAGGGACGTACGCCCTGGCAAGGGGGAGAATACGTCAGCAAACTGCTGCTGTAGTCTGGCTACGTCTGCCCTCTGGGATAGGGTGAGGAGGCTGTCACAGGGAAGTGAGGCTGGGGCGGCTGAGGTTGGAACCTCAGGCCCAAGCTCATCCCTCTCCTGCACCGTTGTCACCAGAGCAACAGGCTCCACCTCCTTCCATAACTTAAGGAGGTTTAGATGATAAATTTGCCCCCCCCCCTGTCAGGACGTGCCACCTCATAGTCGACATCACCCACTCGTCGTGTCACCACGAAGGGCCCTTGCCACTTGGCGAGTAATTTGGAGCTGGAAGATGGGAGTAATACCAGTACCTTGTCTCCCGGTGAGAATTGCCTCAGCCTGGTTCCTGGTTCCTCTGTTGTACAGGCGCTGTTGATGCTCCTGGGTCTGCAGCAAATTCTCACGTGAAAGCTGTCCGAGCGTGTGGAGTTTTGCTCTCAGGTCCAGGACGTACTGAATCTCGTTTTTGCTGGGGCTGGGACCCTCCTCCCAGCTTTCTTTAACCAGGTCCAGTGCCCCGCGTGGTTTCCTGCCAAACAATAGTTCAAAGGGAGAAAATCCCGTGGAGGCCTGGGGAACCTCCCACACTGCAAACAACAGAGCATCAAGCCATTCATCCCAATTGCGACTATCATCGTGAATGAACTTACGAATCATGGACTTCAGGGTTTCATTCAGCCTCTCCAGGAGCCCATCCGTTTGCGGGTGGTAGACACTCGTGCGGACTGATTTGACGCCTAGTAATTCGTACAGTTCTCTCAGTGTGCGTGACATAAACGAAGTGCCCTGGTCAGTCAGAATCTCTTTCGGGACTCCGACTCAGGAGACTAATTGAAACAGTGCCTGTGCCACTCTCTTTGCCGAAATAGAGCGCAAAGGCACCACCTCGGGATATCGGGTTGCATAATCCACTATGACTAGTACAAAGTGATATCCCCGTGCGCTGCGGGAAAATGGCCCGATGAGGTCCATTCCAATCCTTTTAAATGGGACCTCCATCAGCGGTAAGGGCCGCAATGGTGCCCTGGGGGTGGCCGGCTGGTTTACCAGCTGGCATTCGGGGTAAGACGCGCACCACCGGCGTACATCACCCCAAATACCTGGCCAATAGAAACGGGCCATTATCCGGTTCAGTGTTTTTTCACTCCCCAGGTGACCAGCCATTGGGTTGTAATGAGCCATCTGGAAAACCATTTCCCGACGGCTTTTCGGCACCAACAACTGGGTGTTTATTTCACCAGTCTGAGTGTCACGACTCACTCTGTATAGCCTCTCCCTAATCAAAACAAAGTGTGGATACGTTTGTGCTGTGTCAGGGCGCACCAGTTGACCATCAATTTTTATCACCTGGTCGAAGGCTGAGCGTAGAGTATCGTCACGAGACTGCTCGAGTGGAAAATCTTCCATGGAGTTAAACACGGGGACTTGCGGAGCCTCCGACGGAGGCTCCTCACGTCCCTCCTCCCTCTCTGCAGCATCGGACGACCTCGCGTCACCGCTGAGCACAGCACACATACCACATCTCCTTGTCTGTCGTGCACGCACCCCTATTAGCTTATCAAACCCGGCCCAATCTGGGCCCAAAACCATAGGGTGCGTAAGACGGGAGCTAACCGCGGCCTTTATGCTATGCGTTTTACCGTTATACTTAATTTGAACTGGCACTACTGGGTACTCGTGAATATCCCCATGCACACACCTAATTTTCACCCATGATGCCTCTACTAATGCCCCGGGCCGAACCAGGTTCTGGTGGATTAGGGACTGCTGACAGCCCGAATCCACCATCGCCTGGTGTACACCCCCCTGGATCCTTACCGGAACGCTGTATGTCCCTCCTGGACCTGGGGAGGGGGACGGAGGGCCGGCGACCCGGACCACCTGGCCGACCTCCATCATCGGACACTCTTTGCGGAAGTGGCCAGGCCGCCCACACCTCCAGCACTCCTGCCCTGACGTCTGAGGGGCCCTCGGTGGGGTGGAGTCAGAGCGTATCGCGGCAGAACCCCGAGGAGGAGGTGGAGAGGGAGAAGGGTTCGGGGTTGGGGATGATGCTACGGCGGTCCCGCTGAATCTCCTCCAGGGAGCCGGGACGGGCCGGGAAGCTGTCAAGGGCCGGCCCTCCGATGGTCGGCTGCGCGGGTGCACGGTCAGGTGGTCCTCGGCCAGGGTGACAGCGGCCTCCAGGTCCTTCGGGCGATGGCACTTCACCCACTCGGCGGTCCCGGCTGGGAGCCCCTCCACGAATTGCTCCACCACCACCCGTTCGAGCATCCGCCGCTCACCGGTTGAATCTCCCGGTTCCAGCCACCTCACTGCCGCGTCACGCAGCACATTTCCTCTGTTGACGCGGCCCCACGTTGGGCGCCAATGTAGCAACACTCCCTACTCTGGGCCCGTCAACAGAGAAAACACAACACACGGAGTTAGGTGCAGGTTATTACTATATACAAGTGATTTTAGCTGCCGTGGTTCTCCGGCCCAGCTCTTCGTCCGTCCCTCTCCTCCTCAGGCCTCCCCTACTGAAATAAACACACTGATTGATTAATGCCCTACACCTGTTGCCGCTCTGAGCTCCCGAGCCACTCCTCCACTTCTCCCTCTCTGCAGCCAAGCTCAAACCACGCCCCACCACCACAAGGTGATATGACTATAAATGCAGAAATGGGGACATTCGAAGTTGTCGATGACATGGTGCCAACTGTGTCAGTGCGTGTGGACAGTATAAGCAACCATTTAAGCAATACTGTATAACCCCCATAACATCAAAAACTACACAGGAAGTTAAGACACACAGCCATGGTGGACTATTTAGCAATTAGTAAAGCCACGAACGAGCAAAGAGAGAATTTAATTTGAGAAAGAGACACAGAAAGAGAAGGTTTCCATCATGGAGGCGAAGTGGTCAACATCCATATTATATAATTTCTCACTGCACCTGCAGCAAAGGTAATGTACAGTTTTCACCAAAACTCAGAGACTTTCCTCACAAGAGAAGAGAAACGACAGCGACAGACTTTAACACAGGAGACTGCATTAATTTCCTGTTTCCTACTAACAAAGGTCCCCAAACCTTAACAAAGTCGTTTTTTTAAAACCCAAACCATAATCTTTTCCAAGTCGTTTTGTGCCTCAACCCCACCAAAAATCATAAAACTGTTATACTTCTGAAACAGTTAACAGTGACAGTTTTGGAAGGCACTGACAAACGATGTCGCCCTGCAAATAAGGGCGTCAGATCAGATAATGGTTTTATGTGTCGTTCTAGAAGGAAGTGACGAATTAAGTATTTTGTCGTTTAATTGGAAGGACTTGTTGACTTGTCTTGTATAAGTTGTCTTAAAAAGATAATGTTAGTTGTACAAAACAATACATTAGCTATCTGCTCCTGTTGTTTTACTTGAATGATGTTTCTAACATCTTAAAATTTGACCATTGGCAAGCCAGAGCGAGACTAGCTTCACTTTTTTTTTTCCCAGAGTCCGGACCCTTCACAGTTTCACAGTGGCATGATAGGTGCCACATGGCTCCAATTGACAGACTTGACATGATTGCCTCTTACCATAACAGTGAATTACAGTCTTTCACCCCACGAAGTGAGTGACATTTAGCACATGTTGTAATCCTCAGGAAAACTGTCTAATTTGAGGACTGGAGAGGCTGTGACAGTGACAAGGTGATACAAATATCACAACTGTAAAGTGACAAAGAAATGGTTAAACGCTTTTTAAAAATCAAAATGGCAATAATAGTTAGATTGAATTATGAGGGAGTCCTGGCTTCCCTTGACTTCCGAGAAAACACCACCACACTTAAGTGAGCCAAAAGGAAGTCTAAGACTGTTTTCAAAGGGGCACTGGCTGTTGTTGGACCCTCGTCAGAATTTCCACTTTTAGACAAACTGTCTAAAAGTGGAATTTGTCACAGTATTGTAATACACTAGACACATTATATTGCACAAGCCCCCAAATTCTTCCATAATCTTCAACTTTGGCTGAATCCTGTAGTGTGAGTGTGTACGCATTCAAACATGCGTCTCTCTCTGTGTGTGTGTGTGTGTGTGTGTGTGTGTTCCTGGACTATTACCTCCAGCTGAACAGAAGCGAAAGTCAGCGCTCTCTATGAGGGGTTAATACAATCATCATTACTGCTTCCTGCTGCTGTGCCGGGGCAGAGGAGGCCGGGTGTGGAGGAGGAGTCGGGGTAGGGAGGAGGATGAGAGAGCCAGCGAGGGCAGACAGAGAAATGGGCAACTCTGACATGACAGTGACAAATTGCCTTGTATTTATTCAAATTGTGTAATGTGATCTTTTGGCTGTGTTGTAATGTGTGTTTTCAGCGTTTGACCCCGCTGATGAGTTAACACTAACGAGCTCGTAAAGAGGAAATGGCAAGGTGAGCTGTAGACGATGAAGTTAGTGAACGCTCGACTGACAAGGACAATATTCAAATAGACTCACTTAAATGCTAATCTGAAGAGCAGATGTCTATCAAGTCAGTTAATCTCATGGTCACTATTTATTTATTTATTTTTAAATAAACTTTTTAAATGCCGGTACTAAGTTACTAAGACTTGAGAAAGATAACTTTTACCTTATAATTAGATCCTGTATATATAGGTATTCATTTCTCAGATGTTTGTTAGAGGCTACAGCTCAAGAAAGGAGAACCTTGCATCTGGCAACAGCAACAGCTGGCATTTGTTTAGATATGTGCTCTGTCAGTTAAACGCAACATTTGTGGCATATAGTTATTCCAGTCATTAGTAAAGTGCTAAAGAAATCCTTAGCGGTGAGCAGTAACATGTTAAGATGGATTTATAGTTGATGCAAGGGGTTAACAGGAGTCCCGTTATAGATACAGAAGGTGTAGGGTAAGATTTTTAGTTCAGTCGGTATCTGCTGATATCACCACCACAACACTAAACGGTGTATCATACATGATCGAGCCGTATCATGCTTTAATTATAATTAAAGTATAAATCTGACTTTACAGTATTGTGATTACTTTATAATGTAGTGTAAGAGTTTACAAGGTTAAATTTGGTAATTTAATGTCCAGTAAGGCTTTTAATTAGTTTGCTGTCTTTCAGGACTTGGATGGGAACATCTTTGTCCGCTGACTGATCCAGGACATGTTAGCTTGGCACGGGGCCTAAAGCTGCTGGATGGCGGCTAGCATTCACCAAAAGAGAAATATGTCTTCTAGTCACTCAAAAGTTGTCTTTTTTACATTTTCTGTCCTCCTAGCTTGCTAGCTAGCCACTGGTAAGCCGGGAGCGTATCTATGTTCCCAGGGTCCTCTGTTTCAAAGGGTTTTATGTTCTCAGCAATGTTTTTTCCCTATAGGTCAAGTGTTCAATGTATGTTTCCCTGGGTTAATATGTTGAAATCACCCACCTACTGCTTACCTACTGATGTTGTAGTCCTTGAAACCTACGCCTTCAAATCTGCTGGCAAGACACTTTTCTTGACTTTAGACATTGATGTCTCCACAGTGGCTGAACAGATTTTTATCATTCAAACTGCATGTGAAAAGTCCATCTCCCTTCGTTCTTCTCGTTCTCATTCTATTCTGCAATTTTAACTACGAAGAACTGCGGCCGGCTGCTTGTTAAACCACAGTGTGTTGTTTTCTTGTTACATGTGTTAAATACATGACGATGCAACAAGTGGGTGTAGAGGCTTCGGAGCTGTTGGAAGGCACCTTTGACAAAGCTGGGCTGAGTGACAAAAGCAATGCAAGTAATTATGTGTAATTAGTAAAGTAGCCCAACACTGTTGTTTTATAAACAGAAGAGGTGATCAATGGATTATTTTCTTGTTTCATTCCCTTGAATAAAATACTAATAATAAATGCAGAAGAAACATATAGCCAATACCTTTTTTTCTTTAACTAATCAGAAAGTGTCTCTATATAAAAAAGACTGAGAAGACAGACCACTTTGCCAAAACTCTGTGACATGACAAGCAGACAGACCCAATCTCGGTGGACAGACTAAACAAAGAAAGCTGAAAACAGCGGACGTAGCCTCCACTGGTTCTCGTCGCTCTGCCCTTTGGATTATTGATACAGACACCTGCAGGGATCCGGGAAGTTGACACACACCGATGAACACAGCCAACACACACACACATACACTGACACACGGAGCCAGCATGCTGCGGGATGAGTCATGGATAGCTGAGGTCAGTGCAAAGATCTGGAGACATTAGACAGGGGAAGAGAAGGGAAGCACCTGCTCAAACGGGCCTTAGGGAAAGAGGGGAAGATGAGGTAGCGGTGAGGAACGCATGGCTGTAGATTAGTAGAAGGATGGATGTGAAATTAAAAACGTTTAGGTGGCAAAAACCTTCATATTGCAAGTGTGATCTGAACAGCAAACACTGCTTCTGTGTCACACTATCGCCTCTTCATAGACTGACTTACTCCAAACTACATGGCACATAATGGACTGCTAGATACTATGTTATTAAATCAGTTTTTAATGAAAAGTACATTCCCAGTTAAAATTTGTTCGTCAGTTTTCGTAGGATAATCCACTTTACTTGATGGGACACAAAAATGATAATATTAAGACTCAGATATCAGATATTCACAGATACATTGATCTGTGTATCTTTGAACTAGTCATTACGCACTCGTTCATTAACATAGTATCTAGCAATCTGTTCTCAAGTGACTTGTCATTTACTACATAGTCCTTGATTCAGAGGTAAGGGCTCAGCATGCTACAAAGTCCCTGTCAGCTTCTGCCACTTTTCTTTTGAAAACAGAACAATCCCACCCACTTAATGAAATGATTGGCCAGGTGTGCAGAGGTATGAGAAATAGAACTTGAATCTCTCAAGATCTCTTCTTTAAATTTTTCACACCTTTCATGTGTAGGACTACAACTGAATGCAACACAGTGAATGCCTTGGAGGAGAGACTGTCGGAAAGTGTGACCTGTTATTTCTGTTTGTAAGATTATCGTGTTGACAGAAGATAGAGAATTCTTCCAGCCAAGAGGACGCTATGGCGGCAAGCTTTTCGCCAAACTGTTGTGTGTGTCAGGTATAAACACATTTGCCTTTAGACGACATGTTGTACAACCGAGTTAATTGGAAGCATACTGAGGCCTTTATTCAGGAGCTACTTGTTATCCTCTTAGCTGTAGTTCCTTACTTATTAGCCAGTAACTACTGCGGATTCTGTACATTATGTAAAGTGTTTTGTCCGTCTTACTTTAACAAAATGTTTCCTCCCTTTTCCTCAATGTCCTTCTCTTCCCTGTCCTCTCTTTTCCCCTCTCCTCTCTCTTCTTGGTGAAGCCTTATCAGTGCTCCAGGGACTAACTGACATTCACACAGACGCTAATGACACCACAGGATTCGAGGCACTTCGCTCTCCGCTCTACCCTCTCGCCTCTCTCTCCCTATCTGTTTCTCCCTTCCTCGTTCTTGCTACTTTTTCTCTTGTTCTCTCTTCCTGGGCAATTAGACAGAGGGAGAAGTCCCAGTTGGCTCACGGTGGTAATCAAACATCTTTTTCTTGTCCATTTAACACTGGGATTAATTTCCTACAAGGTTAATTAAAGAGGCCCATCAGACAGAATTGATTATTGCAAAGGTTACTGTAGCAATGCTGCTCACTGTTTCCCTGCCTGCGTCTGTACACACACAAGTAGTATGTGTGCACACACACACTCAGGCACTTAAATGCACAGACAAAGCCCGAAATGGGAATAGGGTTATATTGTTGTTCATGAGGAATCTTAAATTGTGAGTTGATGTACAGTTTTTTGTAAGCAAGGTGATGTTGAAGTCTCACTGACCATAAAGCATGTGAACTAATTCTTGTTCTAGTGTCCAAAAGGCTGAAAGATTGGTTGTAGTTGTTTTTATCAATACAGCCAAAATACACTGGTGAAATGGAGATGTATATTTTGAGCTGATGAAATGTGTGGTTGCTACCTTTTACATTTTGGATGCTGGACTATGAAATTATGGTTTTGGTTCAGCACCACTAACAAAAGCTCAAGGAAGTCACTTAATGCTTGCGTTTGTCCTATGCAAGAGCTTGTGTTTGCCTAAATATAGAGACCATGTTTCCCATAAACCATTTTGCTACCAGTAAAAATGTCCCGCCCTCCCCCATTCTGTATTTGTTTCCCTTTTCACTTTAGTAATGAACATGCTGAAAGTTATTTCTCCCCTGTCATGTATGATACCATCTGCAAATATATTGTTTAAAGCCAAGAGGATGCCAGTGTTCTCAGCAATGGTTTAATTTTTTCATACAGTAATTTCTCGTGTACAATTACTTAACTACGAATGTCTCAAATGAATGCAGTAATGATTTATTGATGTTAAACCCTTAAACCTCACTGACCTGCCTGTGGGTCGGACATTACAAATGCACACTGTGCACCCAAACATTTTTGTTCAAATCCAAAGAACTTTATTTTTAATTCTAGTGGATTGAAATGGTTTTAATTTTGGAGAAACACATATGAAATTATTCACAAGTCATCTAGATTTGATGGAATGGCGCAGACCTAAAACACATGGAGTCCTGGGTTTAAATATTTTGCACTGTAAAATAGGGCTGTCACTTTTTCAAAAAGTTAAGTTTGAACAAATTATTATTAATTATAAATTATTATTATTGTTATTAAGTAATTCATTTGAATTAAAGGTAACAAAATCCCCCTACCAGGACCTATAAAGCTCCTAAGTATAAAAATGACACAGTTTTGTGCCGGACTATTTGGTTTTTTGTCGCCGTGAGGTTGCCAGACAACCAGCAGTGACTCCAGGCAGTTACTGCGCCCGTCCAACAAAATAGTCCAGCACAAAGCCCTTCATAAAACCACAGCATCGGATTTGGATAGAGCCAAGCTAGCTGTTTCCCTATTTCCACCTATTTTCAGTCTTTGTGCTAAGCTAAGCTAAATGACTGCGCTGACTCTAGCTTCAAATTTACTGTACAGACATCTTCTTATCTAACTCAGGTGTCAAACTATTCCTTTAAGTCAATTTAATTTATGAAATTTACAAATTTGCCTCAGAGGGCTTTATAGTTTGTACAAGATGCAATAAGGAAGAATTCCTCATTCAACAAAAAAGAGGGAGAAACCTCAGGAAGAGCAACAGAGAGGGTATCCATCAATGCAAAACAGCACCTTTAAGTTAATTACTTTTTAAACGTAGTCGTAGTTTCCTCAACTTAATGTGTTGACTGTGTATTGTGTGTTTGCAGCCTCTGAATATTTGCATATGCCTCCTCATGTCATGGTGGACCTGTAAATCATGTTACCCATGGAGAAGGAGCTGTGACTGCTCATGTCCACCTATCAGCAATCACACAGAACAAAGGTCACCATGACAGGTATAACTAGACAGAGAAAACATTCCTATTCAACCGGTTACCATAACAGCAGCGAGTAAGACTAGGGTCACAGTCCATAACACACACACACACACACACATACACAGTCTCAATTAGCAGCCATTCCTCTGAATGCCAGCCTGTTTCTGTTTATGCTGCACAGTGAGAAAGAGCCCTCAGGTGACACACACACACACACACACACACACTTATACACAGTCACACATGCAGGTTCATTAGCATGCTAATTGGAGGTGAGGACAGTGTGGTGTGGAGGTGGTGCAGAGCAGCCCCAGTGTATTAATCACAGGCTCTGAGAGACCAGCTGACTCCCCAACCTGGTCTCTCAGCCCCCTCACCCAGCTTCCCCCCTCCCTCACCCCTGCACCTCCTTCCACCCAGTCTGCCCACCTCCTACTCTCCCACTGAAGCCGGCCTCTATGACTCCCTGCCCAGCTGGTAAAGGGAGCTTCGGTGCACAATGGACGCTGTGTTCACACAGGTTCATTGAGACTAAACATTGGTGTTTTTGGTCCAAACACAACACATACAAGGCATTTATTTATCCATTTTATGTATTTCATTTCTTCATTTTTAATTACTTGGTTGGTTTATTTAAAGCTGTTATTTTTATCTCTTCTTCTTCAACCTTTTGATCTTACATGATTATTCTTTTCCATTTTCAGGCCATTTTCTTTTTACATTGTTTTATTATATCATCCCGAGTAAATGCTAATGAAATACAAAGATCACCTGTGACATTAATGTTAATCATAGCGTCATTCCAAAGCTAGATATGAAGAAACAAATTGGTACTTTTTGAGAGTAGGAGGTAGAAGCTCAAGATTTTGGAGGAAAAAAAAAAATCAAATTCACCTACACAATGCCTTTAGTTTAAGCTGTATCTGGCTCTTTAGCTGCTAAATGCTCCACTATGTTCATCAGCTAGTCTCTCACTGTCTCTGTCTGCTTTTGGTGCTGGGCAGGTAATGTTAATATAATGCTTTTTCACTAAAACAGCTGTAAACCACACTGATGAGAGCAGTGAGAGTGAACCAAAACAGTAAAGTTGTGGGCTGTAGAACCAAAACAATGCGCTGAAAGACGCTAAAACACTGTAAAGCTGAGGAGAACTGCAGCGTTGGCGATAATTCTCTGTGGATTAATCACTACAAATGACACCTTTCACATTGCACATGGTCATTTGATCTGTTGTTAACATAAAAATATTGATTAGTGCAGCTTTAATAACCCTATAATGTCTGCCTGAGTAAATAAACCAGATTTTTAACATGAACGCAGGTGTAGCTTTAGATGCTATGAGATGTAGTGTGTCTTTGATTTTCATGACACTGTGACTGTGCCAGGTTAGATACCTGGCACAGTCACAGATAATGAGCTGATATGTGAATATGTGAAGAGCTCCAGTGTTATGCAGGCAGAGGGATGCAGAGAGAGAAAAAGAGCCAATGAAGCAGCCAAAAGTAACCTGCTGTTACTGTAACAAGGGACCCTGATAACACAGTAATAACAGGCTAATCGTATTTGGGTTCAGAAACCACAACATGCTAATTCAATTAGCTTAATAAGCCCCTGTAGATAAAGGGCTTGTTTCGGCTGTCGTGATTGGCTCAAGGTCCCAGGGAGGTGGTCCTCTGGGGCAGTACGTCTAAGCATCCGCCGCCACCAGTAGAGGGGGAACTTCCAGTATGCCAGTGTACTGTCCACTGTGTGTGTGTGTGTGTGTGTGTGTGTGTGTGTGTGTGTGTGTGTCTAGGATAGTGAGAGGTGTGTTTAAGGAAATTCTGCATGTATGCTCCTTTTTCTGTTGTTTTTAAATACATAGCTTAGAGGAGCTTTCACTGATTGTGTCTGTAGGATGTGTAACTGAGTTGTTGCCATAGAAATGTTAAGTTGATTGGCAGGTAAAGCTTATTAACACAGAGTTATACAGGCCTTGCTGTCAATAGATCAGACCTGGGTTATATTTCATGCAAAAAGGAGTTGGAAATCTCCAAATCTGACTCCAAGTACAGTTACCTAAATGTTCTTTGAGCTAAGACTGATACACACGAGTGATAGGCTACACACAAGTTTGACCAACAGATTCTCCAAAGAAGCAAATCACCCAGCTCATGTAAACTGTGCATCCTCTTAAAGTTTCAGCTATGAGGAAAAAGTTACCCGTCCCTTGGAACTTTCTTTATTGTTTGTCACCGCAAACACACGACACAATGTCGAACAAAACCAGTCTCAGTCTATTGTCCTGGTGCTGTGTCTCAGTTCACTCTGAGCGTCTGTCTCAGCGCTGGGCTCTTTGTGTGGAGATGCACAGAAAGGCATGGCTGTATTGTTTCAGCGGCTGAGGAGGAGAATGGAACTGTTACAGTGGGGAGAATTGGCAGCTGAGCCCAGCAAGGAGATTCTCCACACAGTATTAGGGAGAGGGATCACGACGCTCCACCGCCGCGCTGGCCCTGCTCACCCCTCACACACACACACACACACACACACACACACACACACACACACACACACACACACAACCCAAAACTAGATGCACAGCTTCGGCTCCCTCCCCTTCCCTGTGAAATCTGCATTCTCTCTTAACCCTTTGTTTCTCAGCAGACGAGCTAATCTGTTTACGGGTGTTTGTGAGGGCGCCTTTGTTTGCACCACGCACATATGCATGTGCACACATACACACACACACATTAATCTGCAGGCCACGAGCCAGCTGACACCAGCAGAATATAACACCAATCCCCACAGACTCTCTCCTGCAAACACACACAGTCTTTCTTTCTTTCTTTCTTTCTTTCTTTCTTTCTTTCTTTCTTTCTTTCTTTCTTTCTTTCTCTTTCTTTCTTTCTCCCATGTTCCCAGATGTATATGCATGTGTACGCCTGTGCATGCAACAACATGCATATTCTACCCAGCTATAGAAAGTGGGGGATGGTGCATTTGATCAGCAATACGTAAAGCAGATAAGAGAGGAGGCAGTGCCAAATGAACAGAGGCAGTGTAGGCAGAGAGAGGACGGTATCTGGAGGCAGAGAACTGCTGTAAACAACACAGCTCGTATTTACAGACGGATTTGTTTAGAAGCGGAGGGCACAGCTGGATCTGTACTGTACACATCAGCAAAAAAAACAACAACACATACACACTCCCTCTCTGACGGGGCCCGTTTCTCTCCTCACACCAGCTCGATCCCCCTCATCAAACATCACAGCAATTTCAGAGATTAGACAGCGCGGATTAGACACCACAAGGCTGCCTCTTTTTGAAGCATCGCGTGCCTTTGTGCTCCATTCTTTCCACCTCTTTCATTTCATAAGATGATATTATATCAAGTGGTGGTAAGACTCTCACATTCACAATACCAGAGTCTCAGTTGATTCACTGACTATAGGATACGAGTGAGTAATTATGTAAGAAGTAAACACTTCTCGCTGGCTGGTTATTCCACCTCGCAGCGGCATACTTGTTTATTGGTTAGCCTTACTAGATTTCCCTGCCTCTCCTTGTGCTCTGATTAATGAGATACATACACACACACACAAAGGCACGTGCTCTCAACACCAGCTCCCCTCTCACCAACTTAGTGGCGCTATTAGTAATGATTGAACCCTATCCAGTGGATGTAATATATTAGCAGGGAGATTATTCTGACGTTAAAACATGTTCCCTGTGCTGACAGCATCATCAATCACCCTCACACTGCCTGTAGAAGACTCACACACTGGACGTAATTGCTTCAGCATGGGGTTGGGGAGAGGGGAGGGAAGGAGGGAGGGCGAGGAGAAGGAGAGTGTGTGAGATTTAGCGTGAGTGTTTGTATTTGCATGTTGGCCATACAGGCAAGTGCAGCACTGAAAATAAAGGACACAGCGCTGCCTAAACTGGCATTTGATGATCCAGATTAGTCGAAAATTATCTTTAATCTGACTCATTGCTCATGACAAATGACTCCAACGATAATTTCCGATAACTTCAGTTAATGGGACTAAATGTCTCTATTACGGGCTACCTCTTGAGGATGAGTCCTATACAGGTGGATTTTCTTTGCATCTTCATCCAATCTCAAGTTTCCAACTGTGGTGGAAAAAAAAAAAATCAGATCCTTTACTTAGCAACACCACGGTACAAAAATATGACATTTGATGTAAAAGTCCTGCATACAAAATGTTGCTTAAAAGTAAAAGTACATAATTATTATCAGCAAAATGTACTTAAAGCAGCATTTATACATTTTGTGGCCCGTGTCAGTGTTGTATTGCTACTGGCATTAACATGTATGCAAAATTTAATGTTGTAGCTGGTGGATGTGTAGGTACTTTAAACTATTTTACACACTGTTGGATATTTTAATCTATAACATTGTATTTTACAGGTTGGTTATATGTTTTGTAAAAGCAACTAGTAACTATAGCCATTAAATGAAAGTAGTGGAGTAAGGGGTACAATGTTTGCCTCTAAAATGATGTTAAGAAGTATCAGAAAAATGAAAGTACTCAAATAAAGGCAGTGTAGTTATTATTTATTATATAACTGCAGTTTGACTTCTGCATGACTTTCATACAGGTGGACAAAACTTATTTTCCTTTCTCTGATCTCATCTGTTTCCAACATGTTTCCAACCCTTAGCTTTGCTCTCACCTGCCTGTGACATTACTTTTTCATCACTAACCTACAGTATTTGCATGCTGCTCACAGGAAGGTGTAGATGTAAAAAAACAACAACAAAAAAACCCCACCATGGCCCACCTTTGTATTTCAGTTATCTGATATAATCCATGCTATTCCATGCTGCTTCTTCTCCTCCTATAGCTGCAACCATATCTCTCTCTGTCTCTCTCGCTCTCTCTGTAATGTGATCCAGTGATTAGTATTCTGCTCAGGCATTAGGATGGAAAGCAGAGTGGCTGCCGAGAGGTGTCCTGAATCACATCACTCATATTCCACTCTGTGTGTGTATGTGTGTGTGAGTTTCAAAGAGTGAGTCAGAGAGAGTGAGAGAGAGTGAACCAAATCAATCTTATATCACGGACCGGCCACTAAGTGTTGCGTGTGTAAGCGTCACTCTGCATTGTTTAAACACACATTTACCATCTAACTGAGCTGCTGAACTGCCATTTGTCAGTTTCCCCCTACGTGGTGTGTGTTGCGTGTGTGTGCGTGTGTTCACACATGCCAAGGTCAACCGCACCTCATCTCTCTCCTGGCTGGTAAATGCAGACAGTCTTTTCACATGCTGAATGTAACGCAGTTATGCCACAGATGAAATCCATCCTTTGTCATTTGTCTAGCTCACAAAATATGGAGGGTTATATTTGTGTATATATATGTTTCTCTTATCTGATATAAGCCATAATAGTCACATTTCTATATGTGTATTACGCACTAATTGGTCATCTAAACAGGCTGAATTACTGTAACTAAACATAAATAATCTGGTATGGTATTCAGTGGAGTTACAGCTTAATTGTATTGTTTTATCATCAGTGTTAATATGCTATTAAATACGGAAATTACAAATAAAATGTTTTATAGCCAACAGTGTGAAATACAAATGAGCTGTAGTTGGCAAACCTCCTGACAGGCCAACAAGGGCATAAATTAAACCTTCAGTCTGACTTCTCTGCCTGGGCACGTAGTTATTTTATGAGGGAAAACTAGAGAATACACTCTTCTAGGCCACACCACATAAACTGTTCCAAGGCCGCACCCGGTTGTATGTATGCATTCCATTCAGTTCATGGCCACACCGTGCACTACTCCTGGGAAACCACATATTTGTTAAAAAAAATTGAGTTAAGCACAGTTTTTATTTGTTAAAATTGTGCTGGTGAGATAGCCACAGCTAGCTTTAGCAAAAGTTCAAACTAAATTTACTTATTGATTTGTCTCTGGAAATGAAAAACATCCATTTTCGTGAACCTGCATCGTTTTAGTTTGTTACGCCACATTACTAAACGGGGCAGTAGCTAAATCCAGCTAAATCCTGCTAAAGGTGTCTAGCTTAGCAGAGTAGCAGTAGCCTAACTGCCATGTCAACTTTGACTGTAGTGGAATTCATGCAACATGGGGTGGTTAAGATACATTTAACTCACATATTTAAACCTTTTAAATTCTAAATTGTCTTTAATATAAATGTTAATAGCAGGACAGACAGACACCTTGAAAACAGAGAAACATTTACTTCTTATGAACTTTGAACTCTAATCAAAGTAAAGTTACAAACTAGTTCAAATGTTTGAAGCTGAAAGAACACCTTTTGGTATTTTTTTTTTAGTTATTATGTCAGTACTATGGCATGATTTTGGGGGGCAAAATGCATCAAATGAAGGCATACAACCTCTCTATGTGCCGCAATTTGCCGCTCATCTTTAGACTTTAAACCCTTTTTTTTTTCACAATAGGCTACTGCTCTCTGCTTCTGTAGAGCAGAATAATTAATCTAACATACAAACTTAATTAACCGCAAAACTCGTTAGCTAGAGGAAAGAAAATTCTGTTCATTTTATTGCATTATTTTGCCTCCAAAATGCATTCCACAGTTAGAAGATATGTTCCAACTCTCAGACTACAATAAGAGTGAGCTATCATCTACAACCATTATGACCCTTTGGAAAGATTAGTTGGCATTATTGATGCTTTGTTTTAGTAGCACAACATGTCTTCCCCCTTTTTTAAATCACAAATGTCTGTTATCTGATTACTGTTTTCTTACAGTAAATGGACTGTATCAGATTCCGGTTTAACATTTCCCAACAGCCTCTAGCGTAATGACACTGTGCTGCCAAATTCTGCCTTGTGCGAACAAAAAGAAGAAGAAATTTCTTGACAGCATGAATTTTCCAGAAACGCCACCACACTGAAGATATTATCATAACAAATATCACAAATGGTAACTTGTGTACAAGGCATGCTTTGCTGAAAGGTAAAAAGACTAAGAGAGATGCTGTGTACAGGTACACAGAGGGATAAAAAAGAAAGTGTGTGTGTGAGTGTGTGATTGGGGTGTGTGGCCGGGGGGGGGGGGGGGGCAGAGTGTGTGTGTGCATGCATTAAAATAGGGGATTTTCTTGTCAGAGTAGCAGGGTTGGGGATTAGTTTAGGATCTGACTGAGACAGAGGAGAGGAGGGCTAGCCACATAAAGAGATGACTGGGCAAATATGGGCACATACATCAATATCAGCGCCGAGCACATTATAGCGACGCACAGCAGGGCGAAACACATACTGTAGACAGCCAAGGAGATTTTCTTTGTTTATGCATGACTGGAGAGAAGGAAATTAATATCAGTGAATTGAATCCGCTCCTATGGAAGATCTTTATGCCTCCCCCAAACCTCAGACTCACACGCCAAAATAGATGCAAGTGACACACACACATACACACACAAATGCACACACACCCTGCTGAAAGACAGGCACTAAAATAACCTCTGTTCCAGCTGGTGGACTGCTGAGGCTCCTGCTGGGCTGTTTTAATGGGTAAAATTAGCCAAGCAGAAAGGTGGATCCTGTTTGTTATGCTCCACTGTCCCCCTTCCACACAGCCGGCCAAGGAGGCATCCTCTGTTGTACTCTCTCTGTCTCTCTGAGCTCTCCTGACATTGTGTATCTCCACCAGCTGCTGCTGCCTTCATACATCTCCTCTGCTGCCTCCATACTCTGCCAGACACAGATACGTACAGGATGTATATCACACACACACACACACACACACACACACCAGCAGCAGCAGAGTAATCTCAAATATGCTGTGTCTAAAGTCCAAATCAAGGAACTTGCCAAAGGATTCTTTTTTTTTTAATATTCCACCAGTGTTACCATCCTCATCTCATTTACTTCAACCCGCTCCTGCCAGTGTGCTCATCGGCAACTATACAGTACCCCACCCACATGAGAATGCCAAGACAAAAGTGAGAAAAGGAAAAGGAGGGTGCAAACAAATGAGAGGTTTGCATGATCCGGGAGTCAGAATGAGAGAAACGAGAGTGAGAGGTGAGAGAGTGAAGGATGAGAGGAGGATATGCAGAGGGGTGAAAAGCTCCTTTGTTCTGGATGCCCTTGAGACAGCTGACATCGCCACAATAAGACCTTCTTTCAGAGGCAAAGAGAGGGAGTCAGAGCAAGAGAGACAGAAGAGAAAGGGGAGCAGGATTTAGTACTTTTGGCATACTGAACTGGAAGTAGCAGTAGAGCTAGTAGTAGAAGTAGTAGTGTCATTTATATGTGTCAGTATGTGTTTCTGGATTGTTTTTTAAAGGAATTGCTGGTTTCATGTATCATTCCTATCTGGTATAATGATAACATTGTACTCATTAATCTGACATGCGAGTGTCCTGTATTTAAAAGAAAATTCCAGTTTACAATAGCTCTCGTCTTATTTCTGTAGTTTTACCCATCATTTCTATCAGTGATAATAACAATGTACTCACCAAAGCCATTGCTGAGAGCTGGGATTGTTATGACGTCACTAAAAAGAAGTGTGAAGGGGCAAAAATCAGATTTTAAACAACACCTCCAGAGCTCTTATACGTAACGTTGCTGGCTTCATCGCTATCTGTTAAGGTCATTCAGACAGTGTGTCCATTATGTGTAAATGTTCATTATGGCTTTATATATATTCAGGTATAACAGGACCATTATGGGAAGAGCCACAAAGCTTGTGCAATGCATCAGTGATGAATTTTAAAATTTATTTTTGCCATAGAAGCTTCAATTAATGACCTTCATTAGCGCAAAGGACACATACCCCCACTTCTTACAGAGAACCCACTAAAACATGTTGTAATAAATAATTAAATAGCAAAATCTGCTGCCTATTTTATTAAGTCAGACGGCGAGGCGGATTTTAGAGGCGGCACGATTGCATACAAAGTCAATGGAAAGACGCGATTAGACACGAATTGTCTAACACGAAAATGTTACAAATGTATACAGTCTTAGACTTGAGTATATATATATATATATATATATATATATACACACACACACACATAGATATATGCATATATATCTATATATGTATATATATATATATATATATATATATATATATACATTCAGTGTTTTGTGGTTTGTTAAACTGATTTTATTTTTCTGTGTATAGGAGATGGTAACTAAGTGATTTATTATAGTGCTCTTAAGAAGGTGCAACAAGACGTGGATTGTTAGGTTACTAAGGCCAACGTCGTATGATTGCCATCATGACTTTTACCTAAAAGTGACTCGGGTGCTTCTTCACACATGGACCAACATGTGAAATTGCCATCACATTTACGTGATGAGGTGTATGTCTGAAAGGGGCTCAGGTTAGCCAACTCATTAGGATGGAAATCAAAGGCAAAAGGTAAAATTCTTACTCAAACGGTCAATTCTAAACATCCATCACAGTTTACAGACCGACTTCCTGGTTCAACTTTGACCTACCACACCCAGCTGTGTGCGCACCCAGTTTTCTTTTACAATGAGGGATTATTACCATCATTTGGGTGCACTACCTTTAAAGAAGTAGTTTAGATAATGTGGCTAAAGTAACCTGTTTCCTGCCCTGTCTGACTTCATTGGAGAGATGTCGCCGGCTTCTCTAATCTCTGCTGTTACTTAAAAATGATGGCCAAAACTACAAAAGTATCCCAGCTGTAATAAATCAGAGTTTTCCTTTAAACAATGGTCGTGCAAATACGTCTGAGTATTTTCTCTACACTTAACCCCACTAGCAGAAATACAGGGGGAGTTTAGGGAGATTAAATTTATATTTTCTTTCCTGCAGAACAAAAAAAAACTTTTTATGTGAGAAGCACCATCATAACTGAGATGCTTCTAGTTTTTACTGCAATTCTGTCCAACTACTTACTTAGCTTTTGTCACATCCTGTATCACACACACATACACACGCACGCACACACACACAAGATCTCGCACACAAACACACTAGAAATCTGAGAGTGTGTTAGACCTCTCTTCCTCCTCACCCAGAGTTCCTGGCCCCAGGGGGTGGAGGGTCTCTTCACCCGTCTCACACGTCCAACCCAAACACACAGCACACACACACACACACACACACACACACACACACACACACACACACACACTGGCAGCAGACCACATCAGAGGGGGTCCATTCCTCCCCAAGTCCACAGGTCTCTGGATAAACATATTATTCTGGATTAAATGTTTCCCATATTTGTTATTCTTCCCTTCGAGACTCCAGGTGGAATTGGTATGAAACCAAAAATCATATGTACATTCCTTTGAATGAAAGAGCGGGCCGAGGGGAATGCTCCGAAAGGGGAACGAGAATTCCCTTTCGGAGCGAGAACTTGTAACAACATTTGTGCAGATTCTTCGATTGCCCCAGATTCTTCGTTACACATCTAACAAAGGCTGCGCTGTGTTGTCGAGAAGTGGTCTTCTCCCCCTGCAAGTCTCGCCGCACCGCTACCCAGAATTCTCAAGAAACCAGGAAGTGTGTGTGTGTGCCCGGTGGAGGTCCACTGCTGGCTCTGAACCAGATCCAATTGGTTCAAGAGGCACTGATCCTCGCAGGGATGCTGCAGTGTGAGAGTGTGTTTTACTCTCCTGCGGTATCAGTTTGAATAGACAGATAGGAGGTGACGGCTGAGCAGCAGCAGCAGCTTCAGCCACTGTGAGGCCTAAACTGAAGACTTCAGAGGCAGAAGGTGATGATGGTGTAGTCCTGCTCAATTATGCAATTATGTCCAAATTACTGCCAGAGCCGCTTGCCCTATCAGAGCCCGGGTTATAGCCTTGAGCGAGGTGTTGACGTGCGGTGGGAGATCACAGACTGCCCACCTATAGCCCCAGTGGCCATGGTAATATTACCTGAGCCATAATAGATGAATGGATGGAGCCACATGTTGCAGGAGAACAGATTATAATATCTTCTATCAACCACCAATTAAAAAATGACCTCCATTATTCAAGACCAAGGAGGGAACTTTCATTTAAGCTTGGTGATACATTCTACGCTCAAACATTTGCAGTCAACACATCATGCTGTCACAAATATGTCAGAAAATCATGCACGATCTGATGCTCTTGAATGATCTCCGCATCAAACGTTTGCTGCCTGCATACTAATGCAACCGTGGGCACCAGCAGAGGCACACAATAGGCGGAAACCCGCAGCAGCGCGTTGGCTTCTTCCTATCGTGTTTATTTTTGTAAACTGCACAGGCCCAACTTTGCGCAGCGGTGGGACGTGTGTTGTGGACAGAGGGTTCTCACTGCAGTGTGTTTGATGTCTCTCTCTCTCTCTCTCTCTGGACCCTGGAGACATTCCTCATGCATAATCGCTGTGTCTTTCTGATCTGCCTCTATCTGCTGCTGGTGGAGGTTAATGCACAGAGCTGCACACACAGAAACACACACACACACACACACATAAATTAGAGGCAAGCAAAACACAACAATCTTACGCCCCACAAATAGCAAAGAATAAAGCAAACAAAGGCAGTAAGGAGTTTTGTAATGTTTATTGATGTGATATAAGAACCAGTACAGCTCTCCAGGCTCCTCTCATCTTCTCACATGTCATTTAGCACTGCGCTGCGCTAAACAACTCAATTGAATATGGTATTTTAAACACAGTTACACTGCACACAGCTTAATAAAACCATCTACTCCTGTAATTCATCATCCTTTACCATACATTAAGCCGGCAAATCAGGGGGAGTGATGTGATTGGAGGGAGGGAAGCTCCTGTATGGCTCAGTATTCTGGTGAGGACTCTCTAACTGTAGAGCAGAGGGGGCAAAGGGGTCACGAGGTGTGTGTGTGTGTGTGTGTGTGTGTGTGTGTGTGTGTGTGAGACGGCAGCATCACCAGTCCTCCAGGGCTCAGCGGGCTAATTAATAATGAATCCCAGAGAGTCTGTGTTTGAAATGCAGATGTGCAACTGCCGGCTCCGCCTGCTCCTTCAGAGGGACCTGTTTATGTGTGTGCGTATATGAGAGAGAGAGAGAGAGAGAGAGAGAGAGAGAGTGTGTGTGTGTGTGTGTGTGTGTGTTGTGGGCCACAGGGGGGAAGTATGTTGGTTGGTTATTTAGCTGTGGCAGAGAGCTTTCTGATATTCCACATGAAATTCACCCGGTTGGTTCGTTAAACATTGACAGAAAAGTGAGAATTTGTAGCAAAGAAGTTTTCGCAACAAGTCTGTCCTCTTTCCTGCTCCCGAGTCCTTTCTCTTCCTCGTTGGTGCCAGCAGAGGCCTCAACCCCCGAGCTCTTCTCTGCTCTCAGCACAGAAGAGAAGAAGAAGGAGGACGTGGAAGAGGAGCTGGAGAGGGGCTGAAGAGCATATATTACATTTCTATAGACTCTCTGCTCTCTGTTTATAGGACGCTGTGTGTTCGTATATGTGTGTGTGTGTGTGTGTTTGAGCAGTTTGAAGTTTAACAGATGGTAATGTTATGTAGATTTCTACCAACCGTGGCTCCTCCGCTGACCCAGGGACAATATACTAGACTCTTCAGCAAACAGCACCTGTAACACACACACACACACACACACACACACACACAAGCGGTGAATAATCTCTCTGACAAACATTCGCTTTGTTTGAGGGGAGGCAAGAGGGACAAACAGTTTCAATTTTGCTCAGGTGTTTCAAATTCTTGCAGATAATAAAAAATAATATTGCAGCGACTGCTTTTATGCGAGTGACTGTTTGTAAAAGGGGGGGGGGGGGCTCTCTGACCTCAGGCCTGCGAGTTGTTTTGACTGAATTCATTTTCTAATTAACTAGGAAACCAAAAATAATTTTACGCTGGGATTTGCATCACAGTTTCACATTGCACTTGGTTTCTTTCAGCCGTTCCAGGAAATTAAATGACTTGAATTTTAAAAGGAACTTCGACATTCAAAACAACTTTATCTGATAAAAAATAAAATAAAAAAATTCAGGGTGTTTAAAGTTTATCTGCACTGTCAGAATATTGTCATGACAGTCGGTAAACTGGCAATATATCATCTTTATATTCATTCCCCCTGGATCTATCATATCTGTCTGATCTGATGTACAAACGTGAAGTTTGCTAGGGTTACCACTCTATTTTATGTTTTATTTTTTACACTAATATGATCCTTAAACAAAAGCTGATATGCTGTAGTATTTAAAACGACATGATGTTAATGCCATTTCAAGAGCACTGCAGGTGCCATAAAGTGTACAGTTGGGTTTATATATTCCTATTTTTCGATGTATTCCTAATTCAAAGATATACCTTCTTTTTCCAACAAGTTCGGGTGTGTTTTCATCCTTTTTAATCCTTAAATAACAAACATGACACCTATCTGATAATCGGAATGAGGGAAAGCTTCGTTAATCTGTTATCTCGTATTCGTTGCTTCTCTTCCGCGGTGATAATAAGAGGGGGAAAGCAATACTTCAAAATGAGATTGTTTGAAAAGTAGAATTATGTCACGATAGCGCGGTTTGAACAGCCTGAAAATCTCCTGAATTTGTCCTGAATTAATCGTCCATTTTGTATGCTGTGATTATTGAATGTAAATTTCCATGTCCTAAATGTCACGAATTAAGGTTTTCTCGCTAAATTTCGTGCAATTTCAACCCAGACCCGTGCTCTGAAATGAGTTTGTCAGGGGGGGGGGGGGGAACAGATATTCATTTTCTCTACGTATAAGGTTTTCTGAAAAAAAAATCAGAGGACTTCACTGTAGACTTGTTGAAAAGCAAAAACCCTTCAATTCTGAAAACACTTTCACATAGAACCACACACACACACACACACACACACACACACACACACACACACACACACACACACACACACCCATAACCCCTTGAACCAGGGTCTCGCACTGCACAACCAAACAAACGCACCGGGCCTCATGCATTATGCATGTACATTTACACTTGTGTGCTCTCGTGGGATGTTTTTTAGCTTCATATACATTCACTCATTGGTGTCCAGTGTGTTTCCTCTTCCTCGCCCCTCCTGGACACACACACACACACACACACACACACACACACAGAGGCAGAGGTGAGGTTTACATGACTGACAGATGGACATGTAGGACAGCCTCTGCACTTTTCTATCGCAAACAGAGCTCAAACAGACGTTTTTTTGTTTCAAGTTGATGATGAAAACAAACGGCTTGTCACCGACATGATGTGAGATTAGTTTCGGGTTTGCTTTTGAAGGGTCGTCTTGTTTAAACACGGTGTCACTGTCCTTTATCAGCGACGTCACGGGTTAATGGGAATATCGATTTTACTGTCTGGGAGCCTGTGAAGTGTGTCGCGGGTGTCCGGGATTTATTATTATTTATTTTTATTTTTACTTAAACTCATAAATGACAGAATGTTTTGGATTAAAACATTTCAACTCTTTAGCAAAAATCCAACCAACACTTACAAGACGAGTGAATCTGCAATCAGGACTTTGTTAATTAGAAAATAAAGGTGTGTTTTCTTCTTTTTGATCTAGTTCAAAACAGGTCCGGAATGAGTGCGTTTCCAATAATTAGGGCAAAGACCAATTAATATTTCAGTTGTAACATCTTTTAACTTGAGGCCATATCTGGCACGCAGGGCAGAGATTTAGGCTTCATGGGGAAAGTTTTCAAAGGTCATGACACCGAGTGACAGGTCCCGCCCTGAGGCCCAAGGCTGTCTCAATAGCAGACTAAAGCGGATTTATCTAGAGGCTGCAGCCCGCTGCACTAAACTGGAGAGGAGAGCATTTAGGCAAAGGACACAAAGTCTGATAGAATAGAAAACAAAAATTAAAATGTTCTCAGTAAAATCCAACAATCACCCTGTTACTCTGAGCTGCACACACGAAAACGAACTCCATTAACATTTTTATCATTTTTAAGAAAGCAATAACATAGGCCTTCAAAAACAACGTCATAACTGTATCACCATACGATTATTATTAAAGGGAGATATAACATAGTATTAAACATGACAAACATTGAGAAAGACAGACGCACCAAACCTCCATAGGAAAATTATATATTTTTGTGTCCTTAGTATGTTCTTTAACCAATGGAAACATGGTGATCTGGCAACATGAGTTAGCTCATCTAAATTCAATACTCCCCAAATGTAATGAGCACAAATATTCCTGTTTTGAAAATGCCCATGACAGTATGTAACAAACCTGCATGCAGGAAGTAATTAAATTGAAATCAGCTTGTATTTTTTTTTAAAGAAATCGGAATAACAATTAATCTAACATCATGATGACTTTTTTGACTAAATCTTTATCATGTAAATATAAGCGTTAACTTACATGCCCATAGAAAGATGTTTCAGGAGGGAAAGGCATCAGTAATTTTTTTTTCTGAAAATACTTTTTTTTTTCTATCGTTTGCTTCGTGAAGATCACCTACTGGAGGTTTATAGTTAGCAAATCTTTTTATTTACTCCACTGTCATACAGCAAATACTTTGAGTCAGAAGATAATCACCAAAATATTTAGTCAAAGTCGCCAAATAAACACCAACAAGCAGATAAACAAACATGACAAACAAGCATAAACTGCCATTTTGTTAAGGCGAAATTAAAGAAATTATGACTCATTAGTTTGTGTTATTTAGCAGTAATGTGCACCTCGGTAGGGAGAGCCTGCAGTGCTGCATGGTGTAAGTGTAGCAGGGCTGGCTCGGGTTATCTGTGAATGGGCTCTTTATTGGAGGCGCGGAGCGGGGATTTGCCTTTTATTCGCCTCGCTATGGAAACGCGCTCGGCGGCAGAAAAATGTTGATGTGAATAAAAGGAATCAGCACAAGGAGCGTTTCTAGAGAAGCATCTGTTACACTTAGAAACTTAGACTATCGAGAGCAATACAACCCCCTCTCCAAGTCCCTCTCCTGTCTGCTTTATGCTCCCCAAAAATGCACTTTATTTTTGTAACGAGACAAAAAATATTTAAGCTGTTTTGAGGTTTTTTTTGAGCGATTCTGAGCGTGGAACCAGTTAAGCCAATTTTAAAAGCTCAAATTCTCTTAATATCGGCTATACAGGCTCAGACTGAATCAATACATTCTTCTTTAAATGGAGAAATCATCCTCCAAAAGCGATTCGCTTTGGCAAGAAAATGCAGGAACTGTGTTGAAATACCACTATTGCCATTGTGCTGAAAAATTACTACTTTTTTTTGCATACGATTCTGCATCATTTCGACTCAAATGAAGCAATCCAGTTCAGCATACTAGGCCACTAGAACAGCCCTGCCAATCACATCAAATATTCAATCACTTTTAATGAAGTTTCAAAGAGTAAACTACATGAAGAATTTACACGCAGCGCCACACTGGGATTAGAATAAGAACACAACAACAAATACATCTGTTGAGTTATTCCCCATCCATCTCCAGGCATACAGGCTACAAGAACACGAGGCTACAGACTGTCCTGTCATCACCCTTCCCTCACTGTCTGTCATTCCCCCGGTTACAGAGGCCCAGTCCACCCTCCAGCGGCCCTGTCCCCACATCCAGCCCGCGGTCAGCTCACCTGCTCCGGCCTCCTCTCTGTCGCTGTGTCCCCACAAGCAGCTCCTCGGCTCAGCGCTCTTTAATGACTTTCTGGTGGCTGCAGCCTTCTTTTATTTCTTCTAAATGTATGAAAATGTATGCAAATTTAAATCAAGCTTAACCTGGGAGCTCGAGCAATATATTTAATGGAATTTCAAACCAATAAGGAGACTGGGACGCAGTCTTCTAATGGCAAATATAATTACGCAGCTAAGTTATCTCTCAGATATGCAGATAGAGCTTTTTCATCTCTGAGAGGACCTGATGAGATTCTTAAAGACTGGAAGTGTGAGTGTGTAGTGCGTGAAGACATTTACTTCTAAAAATGATGAAGTTTTAGGTTGTAAACATGTCCGATGAGTGCATGATTCCCTGTGTAGGAGCAAAATGTGTGAGTTGGGCTGTCAGAGAAATGTTTAATTTTTAATATATTATGGAAATGTTATTTTAAAGATTAAATTGGAATTATAGGCCCATGACATCCGTTATTTTTGTCGGACCAAAATGGGCATGAATAATGAAAGTGCTGTGCGTAAAACTCTTTTGCGTAAAACACTATCTTGAGAAGCTCATTCTATAAACACCTGAGGAAGTATTCTCTAAAAGTTAATGATTAGCAGTAAGAACTGCTCCTGGTTTGATTGTATCCTTCTAAATTAAGTGTTGGCACGTCTAACAAATGCCATTGCGCTTTAATCTCCTCCTTCGCACGCGCTCAAGGGTGACAAGAGCTGCAATAAACTCGTGCGTAAATCAGTTGGAAACTTTAATTAATAAACAGGAACTGCGCTGCACGCGCACATCGTTCCACAGCCAGACCCACTGGACCAGCATTCCGACTCACTTCCGGTTCGACTGCCTGTAACCCTTTCCTATCCGCAGCTCTGCTTCCAGAGGCGGAGGGTTCGGGTATCTGCGCCGTCATTGGTCGGCGCGCGTCGTCACTGCGTCTTCGTCGGTCTGTGAGTGGTGGTGGAGGCTGTCAGTCAGTGCCAGGCTGCTGCCGAGACTCCTGAGAGAGGGAGATGTCAGAGGCTGAGCTGCTCCCTCGCTTCAGTAGCACTAGTGGGGTTCCGCAGCCAGCATGGCCACAGCTGCCTCCAGCCCCTACACCCTGCTCAGCTCCAGTCCCATGATCCACCCGGACAGCCAGGCCATGCAGCCTGCTAGCCCCTACAGAGGACACCAGAAGCTCCTCCAGAGTGACTACCTGCAGAGCGTCCAGAGCAACGGAAACCCCCTCGGGCACCACTGGGCGAGCAGCCTGTCGGAGGGCAGCCCCTGGTCGGCCTCCATGGAGCAGCAGGACGTAAAGCCAGGCCGAGAGGACCTGCAGCTTGGCATCATCCATCACCGTTCGCCGCACGTAGCGCATCACTCCCCTCATCACAACAACCATGGCAACCACCCGGGAGCCTGGGGAACTCCGGTGTCCCACAACTCCTCCATCACCAGCGGGCAGCAGATCAACATCTACTCCCAGACGGGCTTCACTGTCAACGGCATGCTGGACCACGGTGGCCTCACACCTCCACCCAACCCGCAGGGCCAAGGCATGCACCCGGGCCTCAGGGACACACTCAGCCCCGAACACAGCGACCTTGGCGGGCACCACTGCCACGACCACTCTGACGAGGAGACGCCGACTTCGGACGAGCTGGAACACTTTGCCAAGCAGTTCAAACAGCGGAGAATCAAGCTGGGCTTTACGCAGGCGGACGTGGGTTTGGCTCTGGGCACGCTGTACGGTAACGTCTTTTCCCAAACCACCATCTGCAGGTTCGAGGCTCTGCAGCTGAGCTTTAAAAACATGTGCAAACTAAAGCCGCTGCTGAACAAGTGGCTGGAGGAGGCAGACTCGACCACAGGCAGCTCTAGCAGTATAGACAAGATAGCAGCTCAGGGGAGGAAGAGGAAGAAGAGGACGTCCATCGAGGTCAGCGTGAAGGGAGTTCTGGAGACGCACTTTCTCAAGTGTCCCAAACCCTCCGCGCAGGAGATCACCTCGCTGGCGGACTCGCTGCAGCTGGAGAAGGAGGTGGTGCGCGTGTGGTTCTGCAACCGGAGGCAGAAGGAGAAGCGCATGACGCCGCCGGGAGAGCCGCCGCCGCACGAGGGACCCTATTCTCACAGCGGGAGCGCGGGAGACGCCTCCTCGTGCCATGATCTCTGACCGAAGCACCGGGAGGAATCCCCCGGCACAGACTCTCGAGCGCAGGGGCGCGCGGTGGCACCTCCAAGCCTCCGCGCCCTGTCCCGGTACAGACTCCTCCAGATGCCTCCAGCACTGAAACACGACAATAACAATAACAGAGATACCTGTTCAGCCTTCGTCATTTTCTAACTGTCATGAGGGCATTATTCTATAGCGGCATATCAAACGTCACATTTCAGATTACCTTTGGAGCCCGCCAAATTATTTTCTACATCACGGATATAAATACAAAATGTGCCTAATAACCTGCCAGCGCCTTTGGTTTGTGTCACCACTTCTCATCAGCTCGATAATACTGATAGGATGGGACTGATGTTTTGTTTTGATTTGTTTGGGCTTCTCTCACACTTCTGTTGTATGATCAGCGGAGTGAAACAAATAATAATATCACTTTTCTTAATTGATTTGTTGCAGCACCAGAGGCCATTTTACAGTCCACCTCACGCTTCCCTCGGGCTTCTACAATGCTTTAGTTCTCATCATATTTACATCCATTATTTTATAACATACTCGTAGCAGATCTGTAATTATTTTTGCATATGCAAATGTAGGCCCTCATTCCAGTTGTAGAGGTATTGCTACCAACATAATAGCACTTGGAGGTTTTTTTTTTAAATTAAATTCCTCCCTTATGGGCCTGTAGCTTATGAAGCCACACACAGTTACAGCTATTTATAAATTCATTTATTTTGATTTCAATCATCTTCGACCATATAAACTGTGTGGACTCTGAAACAGAGCCGAGAATAGAAAGAGGGGTTGACGACGCTATACACCTGCCTATAATTTTATTGTACGTTCAGTATCAAAATTTTATAATCTTAAAGTACTCCTGTTATTGGTTTATTTCTTAAGTATTTTTTCGAATATTGTACAGTTTTATATATTACCCTTTTGAAGTCATTAATTTAAAGAAATGATCTTAGTTATTCATGCACTTAATTAGCAATGTAAAAAAAAAAACACAACACAATATTTTCAATAAGATTGAACTGTTTCGGCGGTTTTATTCCAAATTTCGATGACAGCTCAAGTAATTATTTATTTTCAGTATAAAGCTTGTATTATGTTTTGAAATAAACTATGTATGTTGTAATAAACAATTTCTTGCTACAACTGTTCACTGTCCAAAACAGAATTCAACTTCTGATGATTGAATATTTAATATTTAGAAGTAGACTTAAAATCACATAAAATTATTATTATTATTCTTATTAAAATTGTGAAAGCAATAATTAAAAATGTATGATACATTTTCTTCATTCAATATTCCTTTTACATTTTTACATAATTTGAAGATGGGTTCAGTTTAAAATTATGACTATTACTAGGAATATTGAAAGACAATATACTGCTCAAATTTGTGTATTTATACACCCAAGTACAACTATGCTTAAGCAGCATAACCTTCAGTCAGCTTCAATGTCATGCCAAAAGGCAACTTTTTCATGTCACTAACAGCTGTAAAATATCCAGTGGTTCGACAGGACCTTGGTTGCAGGTCTGCAGGCTCTATGGACCACAGCAAACTGAGACGCTTTCTCCTGCAGTTCCACTGAAATGTTATTGTCCGGGCCCTCTGCCCTCCTCAATCAGACATGCGTGATTTATCGCCTGGGCCGCTGCGCCTGACAGCAAAACACAATGACACACACACACACACACACACACACACACACACACACACACACACACACACACACACACGCACGCACACAATCAGAAGCAGATGAATCTCATTTCAGAGACTACAGCTGCGTATAATTGGCCATGCAAGGGCAAAATAGAGCTATATTCCTAAAAAATAAAATAAAATATAAAAGCCTAAAAATAATTTAGGATATGGTTTGGAAATAAGTAGGCCTATAGATGCAGCACTGCTTAAATGATTCAAAAATAGAGCTGGAGAGGGAGAGTGAAGGAGGGGAGAGAGGAGAGGAGGCAAGGCGGAAGGGTGCTAGGCCTTGCCTTGAAATGGAGAGCCTGACTGGAATACTAATGTGTCTGAATTTATGCATCTCCTCAGTCTGCAGCCCTGAGAGGGGGGTGGGGGAGACGGAGAGAGAGAGAGAGAGAGGGAGAGAGAGAGAGAGAGAGAAAAGGGTGTGAGGGTGGAGGTGAAAGGGGGGTGGTTATGTAGAAGAAGAGAAAAGTAAAACCATGGCTGATTGATTCCATCCATCCATTTTAGTTCGAAATAATCCCTGATTTCTGGGGGAGGTAAAAAAAAAAAAGAAAAAAAAAAAGCCCTTGGATGGAAGAAGAGCCAGCAGCCGAGCAAACAAGCAAAGCAAGCCAAGGTCCAGAGCAGCACTGCAGTATCCTTGAGCCTCTTCCACCTCATACTGATTCAGTGTGGAGTCAAGATGCTTACAAATCTTTACTAGCACCCTCCAAATATGTCTCTACAGAGTAACTGATAGCTCCACATAAATAACTCACTAGTGAAAAAATGACTGACTTGGGAAAATGTGTAAAGAAAAATATAACAGGTGCAAGGTGAAAGCATATTTCAGAGGTATTAAATGATAAACTTCAGGTAATTCTTTTTCCAAAATGCTTGAGGTCGGTTGACTCGGCTTTGCAGTAGCAGATAATTGAGCCTCTGAATCAGATCCTGAGTAGGAGCGGACTGATCATCAGACAGGACAGCAACAATAGAGAAGCAGAAGTAGTGGCTTGTGTAGGAGCAGTTTGGAAGGATGAGCAAGTTGTTTACTAGTGGGGGGATAATAGGAGAGGCTGACTCGCACCTTTTTCATAATTGCATCTCAACTCAAACCTTCTGTTGTCTTTGAATTTATTCTGTATCCTGTTTCAAAGACTTTGGTTGAAAGTAAAGAAGTCAAAAGTGTAAAAAGTGGTTACCAAATTCTTCTAAATAAATTGTTTTCCAAAGCTTTTATCAATAGTGTTATTTTTCTCCAAGCATTTCCAGAAAAACATCTCTGAAGGTCAATAAAATGAATAAAACACATTAGGATTAAAGAGCAGTAACTTTAAAGCAGGGTAGGACACATTTTCTGAGAAAGACGAAAAAAAAGTTACTGATATAGTGTTTGCAGTAAAACTGGCGTGGTGGGAGGTCAAAGAGAGGACATCCGACATCACATTTCTCTTTAATTGGAAAGGGGGAAAGCAGAGGGCTGCAGTCTAGATGCCGTACGGAGAACACAGACGGGAAAGAAGCAGCAGCCCACATGAGAGGATTCATACATGGGAATAATCAATATCGGCTGCTAGTCGGCCACATGGTTGTGTGACTTGTGGACTTCACCGATTCTGTCTCATCCTTTACTTTAAGTTTATAAAATCAAATCGACATCATTCCTTTATCTTCTACCAAGTCTCAGTTCCACCATAAGATTATTGTAAGGTCATAAATGTATTTTCACACCTTTTCTGTCAGACCGCTACAGGTGTGATCCTTGTCTTCGTACGGGTTGTTCATAAAGCAGTGGTTCCCAGCCTTTTTAGCTTGGGACCCCTTAAAAGAAAAGCAATGTCTACTTGTGAGCCCCATAATCGGCTGCATACTGTATGTCTACCAGTGTTGATGAGTTCAACCAAAGAATTATAATTTTTTTCCTTGTTTTGGTTGAATAATTTTCAGGCCTTAGAACACCTAAAAATGTCCAGTAATTCACAAGAAGAAAGCAAAGATTAGAGGAAAGCTGTTATTTGTTTTTTGCTTTCATATCGTGTTAATAATTCTGTGACCCCTCAGACTGAATTTTGGGGGTGCCGACGCCCAGGTTGGGAACCGCAGTGTTAAAGCTTATTCTACGTTACACTTGTTCTAAGTGAGTCTTTAAATGTACAAACAAAATACACTAAAACATTTACAAATTACTGAAATTATAAGTAAAAACAACTAAATTAACTCAAAATAATAGCAGAAACATATTTAATATGTCAACAAATGACAGAGAGGAAAATATTTTATTTTAAAATAGATATATTAAGTTTTGCAATATAAAGCTAATGAAAAATAATGTTATTTATTACATACAGTAGTATTTCATCACTTGGGCGTGTGTATAATTTCTGACAAGATAATCTGTGAGAATTCCCAAATAGACAAAATATTTTCTTGTGGCAACCAAACTGCCATATAAAAAGGGCCTTTTTAAAAACCAAAGTTCCAATACTTCCAGAAGTCAGAGTAACACAGTGTTTATGTGTAGATAAAAATGAATGACAGCAGTGGATCAGGCCTCTGCTGTTGCCAACACATACGGCAGATGCATACAGGACGTCCAGTCAAAGAATAGCAACTCTTGAAAAGTATGTCCTGAAATCAGAGCATTACCAGTGACAGTCTGTGGTTAAGAAATTGATGTTTCCTGTATTCTCCCTTGGCCTGAGAGAATAAGTGAGGTTTTAATTTGCTCTGGAATGACAGATCTTTTGGTGCACAATTTGCATGCTTTGAAAAGTATAAACACATTTTTTTGGCAATGCCTTTCCCACTTGTTGCGGGAGGCATGTACACACTGATTCACCACATTTTCAGTGTATTTGTGCTCAGAGATGCCCACTTGAAAATTCAAGCAGCCGAGCTGGAAAATACAAGCAGCAGTGCTACTGCAGGGCACTGACACGACTTCAAAATGAATTTGACCAAACTTGATAACTGATCACTGGAGGGCAGAGGACCTCTGTTGGTAATGATAGTGTATTAGAGGACAGAATCAATTGCAGAGTAACTGTAAGCTGAGAGCAGAGGGGAGAAGAAAGCAGAGAGTGGATGGGGAGGGGAGGGGCTGTCGAAGAAGAAAAAGAAGACTGAAGACGGGAAGAATCTGCAATACGATTAATCGCATAACCTAAAATCAATTTCACATCCTGAGTTCTGGCATCCCCTGACAGGGCGGGGCAGCTTCAGCTACAGTATGTAGGGGATGGGGGTGGGGGATGTAAGATATAGAGTAGATCCAACCAAGGGGATCCCAATATGAAAGTCTATAAGAATCTTCATAAATAGAAAGATTAAGCCTAGTTCTTTGTTGCTACTGCAAAAATCTAAAATTCTGTTTTTTTAAATGTGATCTTCCTCACCTCCTAAGATCAGTGCAGGCTCTCGGAAACCTTGCATCACCAATTTTTACGTTCAGTCACAATTAAATGTAAAAACGGCGTCAGTATAGAACTTATTGTTTGAGGCTGTGGCATTCATGTCTTTGCAATTACTTTTACCATTAAAACCATACTAAGGTTGTGCCGTATGATGGCTCCATTAAGGAACGTGCGAACTCTGAGCGACATCTGACACACTCCTGCAAACTTTGATGTTATGTTAAGTGGTCATGCATGGCTGCACACCTGCAGTAAAGAGGTCTCATTTCAAAAACTACAGAGCCAAGTAGCATGCTCTGTGTTCAGAAAGGAGCCATCGCCATCCCACTTACCCAGCCAGCATGTCTATTAAACACACACTCACACATACACACACATGAACGAGTGGTGTAAGTGAGAGGAGAAAGGCCTGTTTATGGCACTGAGAGAGTAAATCACTGTGTCTGATATCTTCATTGGAGACAGAGGGCTGATCACTTCTCGTCCTGCTTGTTCCACATTAACTCATTATCACACACGCTCACTCCATTAATTCTCTTGCTTTTATTAGCAGCAAGAGTGGATACACACACACACACACACACACACACACACACATATACACACAGTGGACTGATGACAAGCACTGCCTTCTACCTCATCTGACAGCTAATGGCTTCATTAGGAACAGCGTGTTAATTGGCTGACTTTGGGGAGACGCTCGTTAATGAGGATAAATAGATTCACACCTGAGCGGGGCGCTACCCAGCCACAGCAGCACTGTGGGAACTCTGGATGACGAGCAAATGTGGACTGAAGCTATGACTGCAGCACCTGTCCCGTTCTGTTTTTTTTTTACTTCCTCCCAGCCTAAACACAGTTAGTGTTTTCCTTGCCAGGCAGACTTATTAGCAGAGTGGATGATTAGCACCAGGAGGCCAAAACAAAGAGCAGTATGTCAAAACAATTAGCCCCACTGTTTACCTCTCAGCTCCCAGGATGACTACAAAATGCATCTAATCCAAGACAGAGAGAGAGAGAGAGAGAGAGAGAGAGAGAGAGAGAGGGAGAGAGGACATGGAGTCAGCTCAGACAGTTGCAGAAAAAGGACAACAGCTGGTCCATAGGCCAATGTGTGTGTGTGTGTGTGTGTGTGTGTGTGTGTGTTTCTGTGTGCCTCAATCCATCTGCTTTCCTGCTTAGATCTCCATCCTCTGCTGTCTGGTCATGACAGCTCTGACACACACACACAATTGTCTTTACACACCACTGGTTAGAGGAGCTCATATTCTCAGGGGAGTGGGTGGGTGGGGTGGGGGTGGGGGGGTTGGACAGACAAAATGGAAGCAGGCGAGACTGATCATTTACATAAGGGTAGGACAGACCCAGTGAGGGACGGTGTGTGTTCAGCAGCCATATAACTTCTCATGTACAGGACAGTGTTACCACCTAGCGGTGGCTAATGCGCTTTGCATCTCATTTAGGTTTATAGTGGGAGGACACAAAGGGAAACAAAGCTGGTTGAGATGTGGTCATCATTTTAAAGGGTCTGTTCACATAAATTACAAAAAACACATTTTCTCACTACCCCTCCTATCTAACCACGAAAATACTTTGGGCTGCACGAATCAATATTTTTGTATTAACAATGGATCAAATGACTATAGGCTACTGTGACACAGAGAATTAGGCCTATCACCAAACTCTGCAGTTCCCCACAGCTCTGCAAAGCGTTTTAGCATCTTTTAGCATCATTGTTTTGGTTTTACAGCCTGCAACTTTTTAGTGTTTTGGTTCTCTCTCAATGCTCTCCTCAACCTTTTTTCAAGCTGCAGCGGGGAGCTGTTTTCAGTGAAAGTAGCTCTGATAACTGACTGTACACTAACTGCCCAGCACCAAATGACAAAGTTAGTGACTAGCTCGTGAACAGAGTGGAGCATTTAGCAGCTAAAGAGTCAGATATTTCCCTCAGGAGTCGATGGAGACCAAAACAAAGCTGAAAGGACAGTGAATATTGGACTTACATTTGCCAGGTGGCTAGAAACATGTCTCCAAGTGAAAGCTAATGTTGCTCTGCATCTGCTGGATGTGTAAAAAGGCAACTGTTTGCTAACACGTTCACCATATGACCTTTATGAGGAGATGATATGTCAATGTTGTGTTTACATCTTGTCCTTCCCCTAAAAAAAAAAAAAAAAAAATTAATGCTGCTTTCATTTGCCAAACTTTTCAGATACCCATCTTTGAGATTCCTGCCGCTACCCCAAGACACAATGAGTGTGAAAAAATGATTGCAATGCTTACATCATTGAAAAATTACATTATTGCTCCAAACACTTTTAGGGACAAATTTTCCAGTAAAAAAATGCTCCAATGAAAACTGTTCACAGTGAAGTCTGTGACCCCAGACAGGACTGTCTCTGGAAAGAGATGTCACTGTGATACTTTTTTTTTTTTTTTTTTTTTTTTAAATCAGTCCTCCAAGAACCACAAACTTATATTTACCTGCATTATAGCAGGTTGGTGGCAGAAATCTCAGGCATGGATATCTCAAGATCTGGCTGAATAAAACCAAATCTTTCAGAATGGCTAGAGGTGACAAATGGTTTTGTCTTACAAATGAAAAGTTGAATTCATTAGAATAAAACGCACCCTTATTTAATTCATAACACCCAGGGGTTTTGCTGCTACAGCCTTGCATGTTCAAGTGGCTAATGTTAGCAAACTTACAGATATCGCTGAGTAACTCACATAACGGAGTCAGTTTGCTGACTTTAGAACTCTTTTCTACTTTTGAAGTTTAGCATGTTACAGATAAACATTAGTAACAATAGCTTTATCAGAAAATGAAGGAAGAAAACACACCTCTACCTCACCAAAAATGAATGGGAATGTATCATCCTGCAATTGCAACTTGTGAACACAATGGCAGCTGTTGTCTTGTTGTTATATTTAAATTCTAGAGTTAGACTGTTGCTGCTTAAATTAGCCTTTTCAATTTCTCATGAGTACTGGACAGATGATTGTGGTGCATTTTTGTGATAGAACAAACCAGCTCAGACCACAGCAGATGCATGTCAATAATGATCTTTAATGTCAATATATACAGAACTTGAAAGAAAAATATAATCTTAAAAATCAAATGAAATAAATACAATATCATACAATTTCCACAATGTCTTTTTGAAGAGATATCCATGGAAATTTTTTTTTTTTTTTTTTTTTTTTAAATTCAGCCTCTCTGGTTTGACGGGGTGCGTCCCGTCCCCCCCAGAGAATTCCCTACAGCCCCCCCCACCCCACCCCACACACATGCTCTTCATCTTCATTATATATATTTATATATTTTTTGCAAACTAGAATTTCTGTTCCTGTTACCACATTGTTTCACCCTCGAACTCTAGACATTGTCTTTTGACCATCTGCAGCTTATTTAACCTCTTTTGATACACTGTTAGCATCACAAAGTAACACAAGTCAGATGGTGAATTTTAAGGGAAAAGAAATACAGTTTCTGTCCACACATGCATTTATGTTTCCAAAAGTGCTGGCAGATGATTTTGATCCCAAAGGACTTCTGAATCCGCCATGAGCAGAATCATCATATCTTTTTATTTTCAAGAGAGGAAACAGTCTTACAATGTCCTTCACTCAATATCATCTTGCCAACACTCTCACACATAAACCATTACTTCACTTTAAAGAAAAGAAGTTAAAAGAGCAAAAGCCAACACAGGAAAGGAGAGAGAACTGAGGAGGAGGAGGATGGCAGAGCGCAGATGAAGAGCAGTGGGGGAGGGGCACAGTTTACCGAAGCAGCTTTGAATCAGCCAATCACAGTGAAGGAGAACATCAGCTGGTGTGTTTCTTCCCAACACGAGGAAGAAAGAATGAAAGGCGAGGAGGGCAAGTGCATATGATAGCTGTGGAAATAAATACAAGTCTGTCTCCCCAGCAGTAACAGATATGTGAGTTTCTCCTCTTCCTCTTCAGCTGACTTCTTCACAATGCAACCTCGTCCAGTGTGAGTGTGCATGTATGTGTATGCGCGCATACGTTGGGTGTGTCAAATAAATAGATTAAAAAGGGAGACAGTAGGGCTGACTGGCCAGGACTTCGGTCTGCATGTGTGTGCGTGCACATCTGTGTTTGCGTATGAGAGTCCGACTGAGAGTGAGGTCAAAACTGGAGGGCGAGCGAGCGGTGTGTGTCTACATGTCTGTTGAGGTGAGCTTCTTCATACTGCGTCTCTGGGCTAGACTGGACGCTGCCACGGGCTCCAACACCGGCTGACTTGTCTTCTGGCTCAGTGCTGAATAGGTGGCAGCCATGGCTCCCTGCAAACACAACAAAATGAACACAAGGTTTTAACTTTTAAATAAACACTGTGTACAGAGTGTGCACAGTGAGATCAGTCAGTTTTGTGATACTAAATGAGTCATCAATCTGTGGTGCTCATTTCACCTTGATAACTCGGCTAATTTTTGGACAGATATGTGAGCTTTCAGCTCAACACTCGACTCATCTTGACAGGCTTTTCAGGTTCTGGGTGAGTTCTGCTAACATCCAGCTTACTCAACATTGCATTACGCTACATTTGTTTGTTTATCTAGTACCACCCACTTATCTAGAGATGACTCAGAAACATGTCATACATTATCTGAACATTTGCAGAATGGGAGCAGCGCTAGAACATGGTAGTGCTTTTATCAAGGGCACATACATCTTAAAAAGTAGATTCAATATTACATCATTAAAATTACAAGCAAATACTAAGGGCCATGGTGTAGGCAGTCATTTCCTGTAAACTCTCTACTGTCATTATCTAATAAAGGCAAACATTCATAAAAAAACAAAACAAAAAAACCCCCAAACAATCCAAAATACATGTTTTATATAGCTGTACACTGTATGATTGTTCGGACACACACACGGACACACACGCGTCTACAGTTGACAGAAAGGATTTGTTCAAGCTAACAAATAGGACACAGGTACGCAAATAACACCTCACGATGGCAGCGGTATCCAGAGGGGCATTTCTATACAAATCATTTGTCAGACCTTGAATCACGTGTGCAAGAGAGGAGGCGAGCAAGAATAAATCACAGTGAGCAGCGGGATTCATGACTAAGAACAGGATGACGAGTCTACAGTCAGTCAGCAATGCCAAAAATTAGACTGATGAGTGGGGAAATGATGCATGGTCACTGGTGTGCTAATAGAAAGGTGAGATTTAATGTGAGCAGCATGAACCTATTGAACCATCCATCCTACCTGACGATAATTGTAATGTAACGGTGGCGGGGTGTTAATGATGCCGGAAGTCTTTTCTTGGCCTACAATAAACCTTCAATAGAGCCCTGCTTGGATGTCAGAACTGAATACTGTTGCTGACCTGGTGCATCCCTTAATGCTAATAGTATCCTTGGATAATGTGCAGTGTCACAACACGTGCACTAAAATTGCTCCATAGATATGACAGTGACCTTGTTTATGCTGCAGGCCTTCACAGTCACCAAACCTCAGAAATAACAGGTTGATTCACTGCATGAAAACTCTACAGGAAGTTGTAGCTTGGGGTAAGATCCTTTGCAAGATCTTGTTGAATGCCATCCATCCATTATCTATACCATTTATCCTTAGAGGGTCGCCAGTCAATCACAGGGCTGACACATAGAGACAGACAAACACTCAGTCACACCTGCGGGCAATTTAGAATCATCAGTCAACCTGCATGTCTTTGGATGGTGGGAGGAAGCCGGAGTACCAGGACAGAACCCACGCGGACACGGGGAGAACTTGCAAACTCCACACAGAAGGGCCCCAGCCGACCGGTGGGGTCAAACCAAGAACCCTCTTGCTGTGAGGCCACAGTGCTCTTGTTGAATGTTTGTTGAAAAATCGAGGTTCTTCTGGAGTTCTAGCACAGCAAGTATAACTGATAAAATGCTGTATTTCTATGATTGATAACTGTAACATTTTGCAACCAAAGCCAGCAGTAAGACACGCATCTACCATGTCTTCTAATATGTTGCATTACATGAATAAACATCTCTATAGAACATGCACTGGGAAACAGGACTGTGAAACTTTGTTCAGAGCCTCACCTCACCAGAAAACCGCTCTCTGTATGGGGTCTAAGAACAACTGATCCCGCACCGGGAGGTGAGGAAAGTTGGTGGAGAAAAAGACCACCAGGCTGCTCTGATGTGCTGTGTTACTTTTTTTACCTACTTTTTCAAGTAGAGTCATGTTGACATGGTCCTCATGACTTTATAAGTGGAAAATTTCTGAAAGCTTCCAGTCCATGATTTAAATGTACGCTGATGTTTTGATCATGGCATTAAAAAAAAAAACCCAACTCACCAGTTTTGAAAAGTGAACAAGGCAACGTCCTTTTTTGTGGTCAGTCGCCTAGCAACAGTGTACAAGACTTAAACCACGTATTGTGTACTTGACTTCCCATGTCAAAAATACGACCTGATGAAAGAAGCGTCTGACCTGGATAAGTGGCAAGATAAGATAGAAGGATGGACACATCCGCTCTGCTGGATCTGGTATTAGCAATAAATGAGATTAGAAGTGTATGAATCACCAAGGATCAGGCTCACTCTCATATGTCAAGAGGAACTGCAAGGGTGTGACATCATGTACAAGAGTTCAGACCCTCTTCTGGTTTGGAGAGATGATGTGGTTCCATGTTTAGAAACACAGAGTGTCATTACCCATAAGGTCAATGCATGTGAGACCATGTATCCCATCCCAACTTTGAGGTGCCACTAGCCTTTAAATTCTACCACATGGTAGCAAATCACACAAAGCATAATTAGATGTGCCAGGGAGGTCCGGTGTCATTGTCTGTTTGTTAATTAGGAGGATATATACTCACTTTGACGAGGTGTGGTGCATCATGGCGTGTGAGCTGGAAGTGTGGTAGCGTATCTCTGCAGGTGATCCAAGAATGCTTTAGAACCTGCTCTGCTGTGTATCGCTGGTGAGGGTCCACATGAAGCATATGGGACAGCAGGTCCTGGAACATAAAACAACATCCAGTCTTTAAAGGATACGAGGAAAGAAACCGAATTTCAAGTGCGTCTCCTTACTATGAGCTAATATGCTATATATGTTTATTTATTGTGTTGCCATAGACAGGACTGGCTGAATTTTCATTGATAAACTCACAATGTGTCTCAACCATTTCAACACACATTAGAAAAAGATGCTGTCTTTGTCGTTCAGTCATCTGTTCAGTTTTACAACACAAATATCACAGCTATATTAAAAGTAAATTTTATGCAGTGCTTTTAAAGAACAAGTGTACAAAGTGCTTTACAGACATAAGAAAACCACCAGTGTGAAGCCACAGAGTGTCAGAGTGTGTACCTTTGAGGTGTCTGATACAGTATCCCAGTTGCCTCCTGTCAAAGAGAAATTTCCCGACCCTATCCGGAGTAGAATCTCCTCTGGTGTGTCGTTTGGCCCATTAGCAAACGGCGTGTACCTGACAGTAAAAAGCAGAGGTTAGGAAAACACATGATCACATTACACGTAGTATTTCATTCCATAGATTCTATTGTATACTGGTCTCATAAGAAAAGTTATTAAACATATCATGAATAAAGCAGTTTGAAATTATGGTGGGAGCTGGTGGTGAAATTTGCAACTAAAAAAGCTGAATCCACTGCACACCTAATGTCCATAATAACAACAACAGCACAAGCAAAATAAGTGACGAGAGCACCAATGTGATGTTTGAGCTCTATTTTTGAAAGGTATTAGACTGGTTGAGAAATTTGGACACTTCACTATTAATCATTCCCACCAACATTCAAGGCAAATTCTCCAGCAGCTGTTCCTGAGTGCACTCTTACCCTGCCAGCATGGTGTACAGTAGAACTCCAAGACTCCATATATCACAGGCTGCATCATAACCTTGCCGCATTAGTACCTGGACCAACACGAAGAAAGAAAGATACACCATTAGGGACTAAGAAAAACTCTCTTTACATGCTACTCTTCACTCTCTGTCCTCTTTATATCCTCTCTCTTATTATTTCTCAGTCTCCATATCTCTAAATTTTATTTTTATGGTATCAAGTCTTATATTCCCTCTAGCATTTGTTCTCTTTTTGCTTCCATCATTTCCCCCCTCTCACCTCTGGTGCCACAAAGTTGGCGGTGTAACAGGGGGTGAGGAGCAGGCCGTTGCCTCCCCGAAGCTGCTTGGCGAATCCAAAATCACAGATCCTGATGGAGTCAGGATTTCCCGAGTCATCCATATACAGGATGTTACTGGGCTTCAGGTCTCGGTGTACCACCTGGGGAGCAGGAGAACAGAGGAGCAGAAAACATTAGAGAAGAAGATGTCTAATTTTCACTCGTGCTCATATACGTACAGATATGTTTGCTCACCCCTTGGCAGTGGAGGTAGTCAACAGTCTTGGTGATGGTGTAGAGCACAGCGCTGGCCTCCCTCTCAGAGAAAAACTTCTGCCTCAGGATCTTGTCCAGCAGCTCCCCTCCCTTCATCAGCTCCGTCACCAGGTATACATACCTGCCCTCATCATACACCTGACACACACACACACACACACACACACACACACACACACACACACACACACACACACACACACACACACACACACACACACACACACACACACACACACACACACACACACACACACACTGTCAGTATGGTGACAAAACAACTCTAAAAACTTTACGGTCATGAAATGCTCACACAAATGTTACTGACGTCTTTCAGGGTGATGATGTTGGGATGCTGTCCGTATCGCATCAGGATTTCGATCTCTTCGGAGGGGTCCCTCTTAATTTTGTCTATAATCTGAGACACATGGAAACACAGACATGAGTATACAGGCTGAGTAAAACGAAAACAACAACCTCTCTACTGTGTAATTTACAGCATTTAAAAATATAAACTAGCTGAGATATTTGAAACAGCAAAGCATTCCTAAGAAGTGTTAGGAAATTGCTTCAATATGGCTTCAGTTGCTGAAGCTGTGCTGCCCTCTGCTGGCAACACTAACCACCATCAACATGCTCACTCGATTGTCACCAATTTCATACACTCCAAAGTTCAGAAGCTTTTATGAACCCACATTCCAAAGACACCCAAGATATGAAAACTATGCATTCACACTACAGTCATCTAATTTACTTGGTCATTTAGTTCCCCAGGAATTTAAAACTACGGTGCTTTTTAAAGCTGATCAATCACAGCCTTCAAATTAGCTTAGAAATGCTGTAAGAGTGATGTTAGGTTCAAGAGCAGAGCTGAACGATATGCAAAATAAATAAATAAATAAAATAAAAAACATATCATTTAGATTATTTTTGAGAAATATTATGATATGAGTCACGATTTTAGTGTGAATGGTCATTTTTGCATTTCATTTTCATTAAAAAAAAAAAAAAAAAAAATGATGATGTGATTTTTGCTGGGGTCTGTACCAAACAAGCATGTTCCCTTAGATCTGGAGAAGATGATTTGTAGGCCGGGGCATCTCTAGCACCACAGTGCTTCATGTATAATGGTATGTTGTGACACATTTTACCTTTTTTTAAAAATTGCAGCTCCTGTGATTTGAATATTGTTCTTGGCCATATTGCGATTTCGATAACATTTCGATTAATTGTTCAGCCCTATTCCAAGAGGTGCTGACCATGAGAGGAAACTACATAAAAGGCTGTCACATGGTCACAGCCTCAATGCAACTATTGATATTGAACATTAAATGTGGTGCATCGGTGGCCTGAAGGTTAGAGAAGCAGGATTCTGACTGAAAGGTCACCAGTTTAATTCTGGAGGAGTAGGATAAATCTTGGTGGGGATGTCAATGAAAAGTGCATCCTTCATTAGTCAGACATGCCCTTGAGTAAGGAACTTAACCTCCAACTGCTCATGTGGGGCTGTTCAGTGGTCATCAAAACTGTGATTTTACTGGGTAACTCTCAGGTGTCACTGTGTAAAGCACAGCGCTACAGAAAATAAATACTTTTGCATAGTGGATTCGCTGTGGACTTACCTTCACAGCATAGTCCATGGCAGAGACTCGGTGTACACAGCGTTTACAAATGGAGTAGGAGCCGACCCCTATGTCCTCCTGCAGCTCGTACAGATCAGAGAACTTGGCTGAGCCCCCATGCATCTGGAACGAACAAGACTTGAACTGTTAACGTTACATTTTTTAACATTAACTGAATAAATTAAAACGTGTTCCAACAAAACCAGCAGCTTCTGTCCATCACAAGCCATGCTTACACATCTGATGTGACAACCCATAAACCACCACAATGGCACTACAGTCCACTGTTGGTCCACACAAGACTACAAAAGTGTGTAGTAGTTCAGACCGTCCTGGTGCTGTGTGCTCCCACAGCATTCGTCTTAACACTTTTGTTCACCAATATGCCAGAGTGGAACGTTAGTGGTAATGTTATTACATATTCAGCAGTCCAACTGTCACAGCAGATTTACCGCCATTGTAGTATTGGCTTCCTATTCACACATCACTTAACGGCAAAATGCTGTCAAATTAACAGTTATGGGCATAAACGGGGAGGACAACGTGTGTGTATGGTGTACATCTGCAGTGGAACACAGCAAGCATAAAAGGATCATTGTAGTTTTGTAGTTTCTGCCATCATGTCAATCCATTCTGATCCTAATTTCACTTACACTTACTTTCACTGTACAGAAAGTTTGCAGTGAATGCTGTGAATATTGTTAAATTGAACACGGGCAGCCAGTAGAGCAAAAAGAGTGTAACAGAGCTTTGTCGACTAAAATGTTGTGATAATTGTTCAGTAACAGTTACAGATGTGTTGACTGCAGTGTTAAACTTCCTCTCAACAGTGTTTAGAGGCACTGCTTGCAAGATGAAATCTGTGTAAAGCTCCACAATAAAGTAGCAGACACATCTAGTTAGTCAGTAATGTTGCAAAGTGGAGATTAATGGAATTATTCTTTAACTTTTGTGCACCAATTGAGCTTCATTCAAAAGCTAAAGAGTAAATAAAATGTGTGTGTGTGACCTTCGTAAGTTAATATGGTAATAATTAACCTGTGTAAATTGCGATAGAGGACATATGCAAAGTAGAAATAATGTGTGTTCACCTGAACTATAGGGAGTATGCTGAGCAGCGGGGAACTCTTGTTCTCATCCATAGGGGCTGGAGCAACAAAACTGAAGCCTTTGAAGAGCTGGTGGGCGTTAGCACTGGGAGGGATACCTGGGGAGTCTAAATATACAAAGAGAATGAATAAAATAAGACATATGAACATACAAACACCCACAAAATTTTGGAGTTATTTCTTGTAGTCAGTGCTCAGTTGCAGTTTCCATGGCTGCAGGAGTGGCTGCTTTAAAGCTCAAAGCATGTGAACAGAACATGTGTGTGTGTGGGTGTAGATTTACCTTTAGGCGTTTTAGCGGTGAACTCGGGGTCAAAGCAGAACGTGTCATCTGGTTTACCTGCTGCAGGCTTGAATGGGGGCTGGAGCTCTCTCCTGAACAGTTTCTGAAGAAAATACAGGTACACACATGCAGAAAACACACACATACATGTTAGAAATCAAACCCGACCGCAAGCTGTTTGGAATGTGTGAACATATGTGAAAGAGAAGCCAAGACCCCCCCTTCCAGATTAACCCCCTCCCATCCCTCTACAGCCCGCTCCAGCCAATAGCGTCCTGCTGGCTCTTAAACACTCATGCAGGGCTATTAGTGCACACACAGTGAGAACTGGCCCTCTGCCCAGACACACACACACACACAAACATAGTTGGCGTGGACTGATGGCCAGTAGTCACCAAGCCAACCGTTTGTTAGGTGTGAATCCTCAACAGAAGCTGGAGAGTTACATGTGTGTGTACATGTGTGGGTTTGTGAGAAATGAGAGGCTTGTGTGTGTGTGTGTGCTCACATTCCAGTCGATGGTGGAAAAGAAAGCGTGGCGTTTGATCTCCTCCACTCCATCGGGCCCGGCCCCTACAGACACAGATCACTCTGGTTCAGTTAACCCGGCACGTTCGCTTTGACTGCTTTCAGAGGATCAACACATTCACAGTGTTTTTCTCTCAGCGGTTTTCAGCATGTGATTTAAGTGGACGCCAAAATGTTAACGAGCTCAAGTTAAGCGAGTGGCGCAATGTGAGGATCAACACACCTCAATTCCTTTTATTCTAAAAAAGGTCCACACACACACACACGCACACACACACACACACACACAATCACCTTACCTAGTCTGTTAGCAGGGTTACGTTTAAACAGCATTCTCAGCAAACTCTGGGCTTCCAAACTTAGGAACTGGGGCATTCCCAACTTAGCTCTGGGGGGCAGAAAAGAGCAGAGAGCGACAGGTGAGTATGGACAAAAAGAAAAGCTACGGCTGATCATTACTTCCATATCCAAACTTGTCTCACGTCTGTCATGCTTTGAGTGTCTTAATCATGCAGGTGCATAATGACTCACTTGAGAATCATGTTCATTGTCTCATTGCGGTCTTTCCCTTGGAATGGTAATGTCCCTGTTAGCATCTCAAACTGCAAACACACAATGAAAGAAACGGAATATATAATCAACATTTCTTTCTAATCAGCTCATATAAGTGTCAAAGCATAAAAGATGCATGTGTAGGATTGCAGGAGCTTGTGTACCATAAGTACTCCCAGAGACCACCAGTCCGCACTCTGTGTGTGTCCTCTCCTGTTGACCACCTCAGGGGCCATATACTCCACCGTACCACAGAAGGAATAAGCCTTCTTATCAGCATCTACTGACTCTTTACTCAAGCCAAAGTCTGCACAACACCAATGCAAAGAAAAACGTTAAGATACACAGCTGACTCAAAAGTCACATCCAGTAATTATACTATGCAAAACTTTTATTCTTTGTGTTGGTAAAAGAAACATTAAAATAGCTGCTGAGGAAAGTCAGCCTAAGGACAAAAAAAGGTAGTACATCTATTCAGCGAATACATATTTAATATGAAACAGTTTCATTACAGGCTATTAACTAGATCAGACTATTCAATTACTCTTTCGCTTAAAAAAAACAAAACTTTTTACAATTAAAAAATTAAGTCAAACATTACATTTATTTAGCATTAAGTCAAAAACATACCTGTTAACTTTATGTGTCCAGCTTCATCAAGTAAGATGCTGAAAGACAAGAACAGTTTTTTTTTCATGGAGGTGAGCTTCAAACAAACAGTCTTCACAACAACATTAACAATGCTACAATCACAGTATTTAAGTCATCTCCTGCCTTTGTTTTCTGCTTAAAATCACGTAGAAGTCTTAAGAAGTGTTTGTAAATCTATTCTTAATTTCTGGAGATTTCAAATGAACTGCTAATTATGAGAAATAACAGATCAGAATACTCCATTCAAAGCCACACTGGACACATCCAATAACAGATTCTGATACTATTCAGGCTAAGAAGAAGTCTGGAAGTCAAGAATGTGTTAGTTGGTATGGGTCTGTTACAATATATAGTTAGTGAAGTTATGGGCTGAAAGGACTTATGAAGCATAGATAGAGGGATCCGCCATATATGGTGAAGGTCAATCCTAATGTCAGTGCAGTTAAACAATACAACACATCCATCCCAACGAGAACTGCATGATACTACACTTTTGACTTCAATGTTATGGAGTTAAACAGGGTAATTTCACACTCAGTGGTGAAATTCACACACTTATGAATATATTTTCTTTTAGATTATGAAAAACAAATGCATTAATTCTTGCCAGCCATTTGTCATATAAGATTATTATACTATATTACACTTTTGATACTATGTTTTATGCATCCAGTATAGGGGTGATATGTAAATTCTCTTGTAGCACAATTTCCTCTTTATGACATAAGATAATCATTTTGCTTTTAGGTTTTTGGGAACTGCACATATACAGTCACAAACTCATCTCAGTCATTCACCATTTCATCATAGTCAGGACGAAGAAGAATGAAGTAAAAGGGAGTGGGATTGGGCATGAATATCTTATGGTTCAAAAACAACATCTAAGTAGAAAAGTCATAACAGAAACCATTTTAATTTTAAATGTAATGTCTGACAAACATATCAACTTTTTGAAAGGAGGAGTACTGCCTCTTGAACAAAGCACTAGCTATTGTTGTTAGGAATAGACAGGATGACTACAGCGTAATATGTGCAAGTCAAAAATCCTCAGTGGTTTTGTTCTTGTGAGAACTCTATCTCTCCATCTATAAGGAACCAAACACAGATAACAGCTGTGCAGGTCTTTTCTGAGTTGGAAGATGACTGTGGGATTTGTTTGTGAAGTGTCAAAGGTGAAGTCTAGGATTCATACTTTTCTGGCTTGAGATCTCTGTAAACTATGCCCAGGGTGTGCAGATGGTCGAGGGCCAGGGCCAGCTCTGCAAGGTAGAATTTCACATCTTCCTCTGTAAACATAACCTGATAAGAACTGGACAAATTTACTCTCTGAACTCAGAAGAGGAGAGAAATTTAGCAGCAAAAGAAACAAAAAAACACACAACTTCAATATTAAGCTTCAGTAACCACAAACACACAGAGAAAACAGAGCATTGTTATTGTCACAATATCAACATTTCAAATAGGTTACACGATTCAGCAAGCTGTTGATTTGACATTGCCAGCAGCCATCGCTTTGCTTCTGAGACATGCTTTCAACACAAGGTCTGTCTGGAGAACAATCACACATTGTTTGAGCTCCCTGAAAGCATTTGAAAAGAGCTGATCTGAGCCTCTAACTGACAAGCAACTGATGATCTTAAAGGGAATAAAGCTTCCAAGAAAAGCACTCGTGTTTCCATGAGGAATTCAAGTAATAATTTCAATAAAAAGCTAACAGAAAACAGGGGAGACTAATGACTTGGCAGCACTTCTGTTCTTATAAAATAAATAAAATATGTTTGCATACTAAATTTGCACCTGTTCCATTTGTAGCTGTCATCTTAACAATTCCTTAGGGTTTTTAAAAACATTGTGGCATATGACGTTTTCACAAATATGTTTAAAACACTAGGGATTCAAAGACCACTAAATTCGTGAAGGAATAGGACAGGATGTACTTTTCTCTTCAGACAGAACAGATAGAAAAAGGTGCAAATAAGTATAACAACATGTAAGACAACAGAATGTCAGCTTACCTCTTTGGATAAGCGAGTGAATACATCCCCTCCCCTGAGAAAGTCCAGTATTAAATACAGTTTCCCTTCTGTCTGGAAGGCTGGGAGACAAGGAAACAAGTCAGTGACCTGCAAGCTAATTATTTCATTCTGATTTCAACAGAGACACTCAAGTGTTTTGGTTACAGGGTGACGCACGTTAACATTGTAACACACTTAGAATAGCAACAGCTTGCTCACATTGACAACGATGATATACATCAGAATAAAAATAGATATTAGCTTGATCCCTTGTTTTTAATCATCGTTTTTTGGTGTATTGTGGCAGTTTTGTCTGTTAACTGAGCTAATAATAAACTTGACTAATTAGGGATCATTCCTGTGTAATAACACTTAAAATATTCTGATAAATGATGTTAACAAAGATGTTTCTGATTGGGTCGTAAAGATGCACATAAGCAGCTTATCCCCAATTCAACCTGAACTGGAATGCAATCTGTATGATTAAATATAATATATATATATATATATATATATAATCGCCTGCCTACTGTGTGAATATAAACGATTCTCTTACCGTAGTGCAATTTCACTATGAAGGGATGATTGACCTCCACTAAAATGTCTCTTTCCATCTTAGTGCGAACTCTGTCCCTGACTGCAGAGACAAAACAGGAAGGGACAGCGAGAGGGAGAAATTCAACACTGAGGGCAGAACATAGCGGGCGATTTGCTCTGTGGTGTTTTGTGTGGATGCAGATTAAAAAGACAAAGCTGCGTTACCTTTCAAAGATGCCTTTTTTAGAACTTTCATTGCATATAACTGACCAGCATCTGGACCCAGGAGCTTTCTGACAAGAAACACCTGAGAGAACAGGAGACATTTTTAAACATACAAATGCCTACGATAGCACTGATGGAAACATTTGATTGGTCCGCTGCTGCGTTTTCCTCACCTTGCCAAAAGAGCCCTGGCCAAGGACTTTGAGCAGTTCAAACTGAGATGGATCAGCTTTCTCGCAGCCCTCTTTCACATGGTGAGTGATAGGAATCTCCTTATATGTCCCTTCATCCTACACAAACAGTATCAGTATGAGACAGCCACACAAGACAGCGGGTATGTCATCCCACATGCACACACATAATGCGCCAAGACCTCAAGCCCATCAATACTTACACAGTGGGAGAAAGACTCTCCCTCCTCCATGGGCTCATCCATGATCTGATGCCCATTGACCTGCAGCCAAACCAACAAATTTCATCAGAGGAGTCGGGAACAGTAAACACTTTCACAAAGCGGGTTCATCCTTGTTTTTTAGCTGAGCAGGACTATGACTGCAGCTGCTGCACGCCCACATGCATGATGGAAGATTCAACAGATGAAATCAATGAGTCACATCATGCAATAACAGCGCGCTTTCACTTTTCCAACTACAGCTCTGTTTGTTGTCAAACAGTATGGAGTCCATACTCTATGCCTGTCCAGCTCTCATTCTGTCCCTATAAAGCCCCTCATTATTAGCATTCTAGCTTAATCCCCAGCCAGAGCAATAACAACATGTCTGACTGGCCCTGAGAGTCTGATGTTTGCAAAGGCTGCAGTCAGCATTCAGCCTCTTGAGGACAAACTAGGGTCTCACTCTTTCGGGGCTAATGGCGGTGGCAAGTTGCTTTTTATTATTATTATTTTTAAAAAGACCACAGATAGACATCGCTGTGTTCTGCTCACAACTACATTTAGGAGCCTGTTTTATGCCTCTCTTTTGTTTATTTAAATAGACACTATGATATTGTGAGCAGAGGAATGTCAGATATCTCAGAATCTGCAAGTATATCAGACAATAAACTGACCACTGTAACATTATCCAGCTCTGCATATTTCAGTTCTGTGCTGAAGCTCAGCCCGCATGATGTGTTCAGTCCAGTGTGTTTGTGTGTTGAATTCCATCAAGCCTCTGAAGAGGGGGGATGAGTCATAGCGCTACGCAAGCCCACTCAGTGGGTGGAGCCACCAACATACACTCACGTACATCCTCAGAACAGAGGCCAGCAAACCTCTTTGCAATATCTTAGCACTATAGAATAACATTAACAACGTAAACATTCAAATCAGCCCATATACACACACTTCAAAGCAAGACATCACACAGAAGAACAATGTCAAAATGTAAGCCTTGGTGCGTCTCTGAAGTGCAACATCCAGGCTAACCAAAGCCAGGGCAGTGCTAGTGTCATAATTCACACATACATTTTCACTCCCACCTTTGCTGTGGCTCATCACGGCTTGTAACAAGAGTGCAGCCTACACTTGCAGCACAACCAGGCGAGCCTTTTTCAGCCATTTGAAAAGATGTCTGATAGCCATACATGATATAATTTCACAGTCACTGGCATAAAATACTCTGATTAAAGATCATCTTTAAAGTCAAAACGAACACAAAGTGGATTAAACAGCTACCATCACCTCTAGCCCCGTCTGAGTGGCTAAACTGAATGTTTACTTCTGCTATCCAAAAGGTGCAGCATTCGGCGAACAGTAGATTAAAGTGCTTATGTGTAGCAAGAGATATAGTAATATTTGAGGCATAGCAGTTAATGAATTACTCAATATTTCCATGTCACCTACATAAAGTGAGGTCCTTCAACAGGTTGGCAAAAACATTAAAAATGCTGTGGCAGAAGTCACAGGAGGAGAGTTTAGTTCGACAAAGAATGGACTAGGTCAGAAGAGTATATGTTGCAATAGATTTGTGCTGGCTTTCAAACAGTCACAGCAGTCACACAGTTTGTACTGTAGGTGTGAAAGACTGCAAAGAATCCCAGAGATGGAGAGGTTGAGGATGTCAGGTTGGCTCAGCAGCACATGGAGAAAAAAACAAAACATCTCATCATCATGGGGCCATGCAAAAGCAAACTGGACCTTTCCACAGTTGCCACAAGAAAGCATTTCGATTAGTCTTTCTCGTTAGTCTCACTAAAAAGGTCTGAAGACGATAAGTTCGCCTATAATTAATACAAGGGTTTACATTCAACTGTGTGAGCCTGGTGGAAAGAGCGTGTAGCGTGATTTTCAATCACAACTTCACTTTGCCAATGCTGTCAATATGCCGTCAACTTCGTAGATCAATAGTTTTACGAAATTCTGAGTTTTTACGTTTACGCTTAAAGTCACAGCTAATAACAAAGCTAATAACAGCATCAGTAATTCACTTGAGTTACTGACAAGCCTCAGTTGTGAAGACGTCTCACCAAATCCAACCCAGCTAGTGTTAAACTTTGAATGAATGCAACGTTGCTGAATTATTTCGTTGCCTTACTGTAGATACATAAAAACACTTTACCAGCTCTTCCATTATCTAGACGGCGGAGGTCGAATAAAAACTTGTCTCCAAGTTTCAAGCCTGGAAGCTGTCAGCTAGCAAGCTACCCACATGCTAATGCTAAATAGGCTAAGCTAGCTATGAAGCAAACTCCTCTTGAGAAGTGTAAATAACAACAGAGGCGAAGAGGGGGTCGTGTGTCATTGGTTGAAGAGTCCGTCCTCTGTGCGGAATAATGGGCGGCGGCGAAAGCCCGGACGGGCGCTTACCAAACTAATAAACCCGGAAAGTGCAACAAAAACAAACATCTAACCAGCTGTTAGCATTAGCTAGCGTGTTAGCATGCATCACGGTGCGCTGCGGGTCGTGACGTGAATTTAAGCCATACCCAGCCTCGCGGGCAAGCTAACTTAACGGGACAGCACAAACCAGAAACAATCTTAAGAACATTGATATGCAAAACGCGCATGTTTCGGCTCACCTCACTGCTAACGCTGTTCACCTCCATCTTGTGCCAGGATTCCTCTCCAAGTCTAAGGCATCGTACTCTACCTAGACCCCCGCTCCACGTTGCATGTCTTCCCCTCCGTGGAAGTCCGGCTATTCTGCTTTGATGATCAGACCCAGGCTGCGTGGCTGCGTGCCGCTATCGGGATGGGACCGGGGGGTCGGTGCGGGGAATAGCTGGTGTTGACTGGACCACACGCTCGCAGAGAGCACCGCTACCCTGCCATGGATGCGAATATGGCGGCTATCGTGGTACCTGATCGTCAGTGAATGAGAGTTTATTGACGTATTTATGACGCAATTCAGTTAAGGATTTCCCCCGACCAAACCAAAGCTGCGGATCTGGAGATAGAGAGGAGGGAGAGAGGACGTGGTGGCGTGGGGGGCTTGATGCTGTGTGACATACACGCATCCGGGTGACGGACCGATGGCTTGCGACTGAAATAGTCTCTGCCATTGTAACAGTCGAGGAGTTTAATTTGTGGTTGACGCAGGATAAACTTAGGGAGCAAAACAGACTCCTCTTGTGGCGAGCCATAAATCTAAGCCTCTGATCTTAAGGGTGTAGGTTGGATGTTTTAAAGCCACTGCTTTATAAGCCTGTCCACCCCTAGTCCAAGTGGAAATAAGAGGCTTAAAGCTCATCCACTTTCTCTCCAGCTGTCTCTCTCCCACCCACAGGCACAAAGTCTTTGTGTGGTGAGGAAATGGATATACACTTCATGTCTACGTTTGTTTAGTCACAACTTCAAAATGTAAAACACACTTATAAATCTTTATAAATTGGCAACTACTACTGATTCTCTGTGCTGGCTTGTTCAAAATAGGACAGGTCACCATGGTAATTATCTTGAAGTTGAACTGAAGCGTATGTCCTCGGGTTTAAGTTCAAATCGTTCACCTCTCAAATGAGAACAAGTTCAGTCAGTGCCATCAGAGTTATTATATATTAATACTGTTTTGAATTTTATGATTGGAGTCTGGACAAATTGGATGGTGGTCCCATAGTTTCAGCAGTTTAATTAACCACAATGTTGTTGTCTGCAACTGTAATCTACAAAAAAAAATCAGCCAATACTGTGTGTGAACCTGATTCTTTTTACAGTTAGGGTTTTTAAAATAGCTCGTGTTTTTCTACATCTGCGGGAAGCTGATATAACTCTGTTCACTCAGTCAGGGATACATGAAAAAAAAGTGTCACTTTTCTTACTGAAACACAGCCACACTGATAAGTTAGAGGTCGTTTATTGTTCTCTCTGGACTGGTCCAGAGCAAGGCGAATGATATGCAGTAAAAAAGGCATTTGTCAGCCCAACAGTCGTAGTGAAGCATCAATCCACAGGCACTGGGCGTGGAGCGTGAGTTTACCAGAGTGTTTGTGTAAATGTAATACCATACAGTCCCTCTTGTCTGAAACCAGCTTCTGTGTGGAGTGTGGAAACATCTGTATGAGTCTATGTGAGCTGTTGTACATGAAACAGTCACTTTTGTTCTGAAACGGCCTCCTGAAGTTGCTCCTCTGATGCAGAGGGCTCAGTAACTTCAGCTGTTGTGTCGTCTTCGTTTATGGTGACCAGCGGGACTTCTTCATATGCTGGCGCCGGTGGAGGCTCCGCGCTGCTTGCGACGGCCGCCGGGGAGCCGTTGTGGTTGGAGGATGCGTCTGCGGACACAGCAGCAGGCTGGGTTCCTCTCTCCACACTCATGTCCCAGTCCCGGTCTGAAGGCTGAGGTAGACTGGCCATGAGTTCCTAAACAAACACAACAGCAGACTTCAGGTTAGAAATGTCTATAAACTGTGGTGATTCACTTGGAGCTGATGTTCAAATGGCTCTTGTCAGTGTGTAAACACGACCGTGAATGTACCTGCTGTCTCTCCAGGTCATTATTCCTCACAGCGCTGAGCAGGCTCTTCGTGAAGCTTGCAAGCTCCAGGTATTTCTGTTTTTGGTTCTCTAGCTCATGCTCTAAGAACTGCACTTCCTCGTGCTGAAACAAGAAGGATTCAAAGAGGCAAAAAGTTCATTCAGAGCTTGAGATCTGTGAGTTACAATGCTTTATAGTCACGCTGATTTTCATTTTAAACCGTAGACAGACCAGCATGAACAATTCAATTTGAAGAAAGGACTGTAACTGCAGCTTGGCCAATCTGTCATAGCCTTGTGTGTGACTTCACCTTGAATTCCAGCAGGCTCTGCATCTGCTCTAGGTCTGAAGCCACTAATTCACAATCATAATCATCATCTTCTTCCTCGTCCTCATCAATTACTTCAATTTTCTGTTAAAAAACACAGAGATTAGACCAAATTATCATGACTTCATATAAAGAAAATAAAAAATGACATCAAATATGATCACAGTATGTAAGTCTTATGGTGACTATTATCTGCTCTGGATTTTATTCTTTATGTTCTATTTTTGTAATTTACTGTATCATGTAAAATATTTTGTATTGCAGTTTTGGATGAAAGGCGCTACATTTGTAGATAAGCTGTGATTTGTTTTCTCAAATCGTACTCTACAATAGTGCTGTAAAGATTATGCTTTACAGCACTATAGCTCATAGTCTAGTAATCACAGCATGATTGAAATAAAAACCTGTGATTGATCAGGATGTTTATTTGTGAATAGAGTGCTGCAGGAATGACTCCTAAAACCCGGAAATGAGTTAGCAGTTTTGCACTTTCGGTCTCCTCGTCTCAGTCAGTGGGCTTCTGAATGGGTTTTTGGTTAGATGCCCGAAAAAAGGTCTGTGGTTAACACAAGCTTAAGAGATTTTCACGTTTTGTTCTACGACATAAAATACATCAGTAAAAATCCCACTCCTGAATTTTGAAGCTTTTACGTGTCTTAAAAAGGGCGGTTGATAACAAGTGGCTAAATGAGACTACAGAGGTTGTCGGGGACATTAAACGTCATCACGTCGAACACAGAAACTCATCTACTCACTCGTCCACCTTTACAGCCTCGTTGTGTTTATACTCGCGCTCCTGCAAACTATTCTAACTCAAACTTTCTGAAAGGCTTTTGTAGAAGAGGTAAGCACGCAAAACCAAATTACAAGTGGGAAACTTAGTGGTGGTGACGCTGAAGTCATGCGACCGTGGTGTAGTTCGTTTATAGCCTAACGTTAGCTTTTTACTTCTGGCGATTGTATTTACACTTCAAAAATCCTAAAAGTGGTGTTCATTTGTGAAGATTATCTTGCTGAACAAATGTGTAAGTATCATAAACTTTTGTTTGCCACAGAGTTTATTTTCTGCAATAATCCAAAATCCAATGGAAAAATGCCCTTAGCTTTTTGTCGAGGGAACCAGGGCGATGCTAACTTCAGGGTCGGCCTACAAAAATACATCATCCCTGCAGCACTCTATAGGAAGCATTTGATTTGATGCAGGTATCCTAAACAGTGTAACCCCGTCAAACTGAAAGAACTTCTGAATCCAAAACAGTATTTAGTATTATGATGATGTTACTAATTGTAGGTTGTTAATGAGTATTAATATTAAAAATACATTATTATCTATCAATATAGTCCTTTTTCACAGCAGACATTTCAACTTGTCACAGTAGGAAGAGCCCAGGTGTTACTAATAACAATAATGATGTCTCAGTTCTATTCAAGTGTCCCAGTAAGCCATGACAGTGTGACAGTTAGCCTGCATGGACAATATCAGGACCCTGAAACTGAAGCAGCTAAATGGAATCCAGCCATCATTAATTTTATTATTTTCGCCTGTGCTTTTCCTACTGTGACATGTCAAAATGTCTGCTGTAAAAAAACACATTAAACATCACATTACAAATTACAGTACAGCTGGTGTAGTTGTGTTGCTACAAACTAATATGAACGTATATGCTTAAGTAATGAGCTCTGATCCATTTTATCACATTTGAGTACGAACGTTTATCCCTACCAGTGCCCATTCCTAAGTGGCTAAATTTAACAAGGCTTGTACGGCAATATCAGAGGAATAATGAAGTACCACATTATTGGCCAGTGGAGCAGCAGTGGAGAAATCTGTTGCGTCTTCTCCGTCTCTGTGTTGTGAGTCGATGGTGCCATCTAGAAGCCAGAACATTGCATGAATGCTGAGATACACAGTTTAAACAGAGGTGGGTGTTGGTGTGTACACAATATCAGGAGCCCAACCTTCAGACAGGCAGACAGATCCGCCGTCGTTCAAGTCATCTCCGAGTTCAGGCGTTCTGAGCCGCTCCTCGTCTGGGCTGAGGCCCGCTGGAGATTGGTTTCCTGGGGATGAGGTTGTGAATACAGCAGGCCCACCTTTAGGTGGAGGGATTTCAATACCCATCAGACGGTACTTCCTCCGCCTGTTACTGATCCATGTCTGCCAATTGGAAAACACAAAAGACAACATGGTAAGGGTCACACACGTGGTAAAAAAAATTAATAAAAAAAGCTAAACTACTCAACTAAAATTCAAGGATATCAATCAACTTTTCAAAATAAAGTGTAAAATGTGATGAATGTGAATGTTAAGTCAGGAAAAATAATTCTTGAAAATAATCACAGTTACCTGTTACCATATAGCCTATGAGTATATGCATCACTAAACTAAATTATTTTAAGTAGTTGTTTAATTATTGCAATGATTTGAAGATCATCCTACAGCAGCACACTGCTTCTCTACGGAGGCAAAGATTTTTTTTCCTTGCAATAAATATCCCAGTAAGTGAGATGGCAGTGGGTCATGTGTGTGTCAGGACTGAGAGACTATATTTAGTCCATCAGCATTCCTACCGTGGCCCTGATATATAACTGCGTGACTTTTACACAACTTTGAGTAAGTAAGTTAGAAAACTTATGTGACCTAGAAAAGTTACTCTTTCCTGTTTTCTTTTCGCTCACAAAAGTTCAGACATGTCAAGTAGTCTTGTTTTCACTAAATGTCATAGACAGTGGCCAGACAACGTGAATAAGGCTCAAAGCTTTCTCTACAAAACACCTCTCTAGTGTTCTTCTCTAGATTTCTCTGTATTTTTTTTTAACACTGGGAATATACAAAACTAATGCAAAACAAATTTTTAACCCTGTGGAGCTGGTTACCTTGACTATTTCAGTGTCTACATTGAGTTGGTTGGCTGCAGCAGTGATCTTTTCCCTGCAGACTGAGCCCAGGCTGGTCATGCCTCGGTCCCAGTAGCGCTTCAGCTGGATGAGATCCCCGTCACTGAACTGGGTCCGATCCTGCAGCTGAAAACACAAACCTCTGTTTCACTACAGAACATTCACGCTGATGGTAAGCAGACTCTAGCTTTATAGCTCACCAGACAATGTCAGCGTAAATGTGTAATAACCATACAGTAAACCTGGTACCTTTAAATGTTCTTTCCTATATTATATATTCAAAATCTTGCATTTAAAGCGACAAAAAACAGTACTAACTGTTCTCTTTCTGGAGTTGCTGATAACCCAGGGGGCAGCAGACACACCAACTGAAGACTGCACACAAAGACAGACACAGTCAGTTTAAGGCTTTCAATTCACTTTGAAGGGAAACGGCGACAATACTAGAACCTCTCCTACCTGTGAGCTGGATTCCCCTGTTATTGAGGTCTGTGCTGTGAGGGAGAAGCTGCCCTGAAGAGTTGTGTTGCTGTGAAGCAGTGCAGGTCTGGAGCCAGTAATGGGGGGTGAGTGGCTTCCTCTCACCACAGATACTTCAGGCCCGGTTGGGCTGGCTGACGTCTGCTCCCTGTGGATGTGTGTCTGAGCGGCCATATTTGCCAACTCCTCTTCCCTTAGCCACTCATCTTCTTCATCTCCAGTTTCCATGGCGATGGATAAGTTATGACTGGTGTCCATAGGATAGGGTGCCGGCCTATGACTCTCCTGGCCTTTCTGGGTAGACACATGACTCGGCCTAAGTCTGTCCCCCTCGACTCTTTCTGACAAGGTGAAGACCTGCTGGATACGAGGTGTCTGTTCAGAGGAGGGACCAGAGTTTTGTACTGGGAGGGAGACCCGAGTCTTCTGAGGGGCAGGTGGTTGAGGTTGGGAGTTGGAGTGAGGTCTGGGCTGAAGCTGAGTCTGGGACTGTGAGGAAGAGGACCAGGGGCGAATTTGCGCTGTACCGTACTGCCTAGTCCAGCTGTGAGGTACTACCCCTGCTCCTGCACTTACCCCTGCCTCCCCAACGGATAAAGTTCCCTTCCTGGCTGCAGTGTAGACTAAAGGCCCTGAGGCAGATGTGAGGGATGGGAGGTTTTGAGAGAGTGAGACCAGCTTAGAGTGGAGGGGTGAGGAGGTGGAGGTGCTTCTGCTCTGCAGGGCCTGGTTGATCAGAGATGTGGATGTGTGTGCAGAAAGCTCGGAGTCTGACTGAGATGGGGGGGCTGTGGGTCTTGGTCTGGAGCGAGGGACGGAGTTGAGAGAGTAGATCCCAGTCAGTATGACGTCATTGTTGTTGTTGTTGTTGCTTCCGCTGCTGAGGGGGGAAGAAGAGGAAGGGGAGGAAGATGTTGACGAGAAAGAAGGGAAGGATGAGGATGGCGGGAGAAGGTGCACGCGATTCTGGATGTTCCGCGCTGCAGCCATTTCAGCAGGTAGCAGTGCCCCTGCCGCCAGGCTGTGATTGGACAGAGCACCTCCAGCTAACGTGTGATTGGAGAGTAGTCCCCCAGCGAGTCCGTGACTGGATAAGGAATGAGACACGCCTCCATTCTGTTCTACCCTGGAGGCGAGCTTACGTCTTTTGTTGCCGACCCATGTCTGCAGGGAAAAGAGCAAAGAGCTCAGTAACATCGCTTAAAAAACATTCTGCAAAACACTAGAGGGACTTATTCACCAAAGTGAGGATAATAATTCCTGACTCTGCATGAGATGAAGAACTCACAGGGAAGAGACTCGCTGTCTCAATTACTTGCCCCAGCATTACATGGGCATCCCTTATAAAAAAAAAAACTCCACAATGGTGCAACACAAATCATGGCAAAGAGTTCTGCTTCCCTCTCGCTCATTCACACACACACACACACACACACACACAAGCACATTTTACCCGAACCACGCTGAAATCCAGTTTGGCCTCCTGAGCACACTGCAGTATTAGCTGGAAGCAAGCCTTGCTCTGATTGGTCATCCCGTTATCATAGTAACGTTCCAGGATCCTCTGCTGTTCAGCCGTAAACACTGACCGCAGGTTCATCTGAGAGACAACCCCAAAGAGAAAGTGCCCCCCCAAAAAACTTTGTATTATGCAAGAGTTCACTACTAATCTGATTATAGTAGATGATAGGTTTAAAGAGATAAAGCATTTAGTGCAAACTTTTAATCACATGACACTTGTGCAATTTCCTTTCTTTGGCTTATGCACTGCAATGAGAGGCTTTTTGTAGCCAATTTAATCCAAAAATCACAATATTTCTTCATAGTAAACATTAATTTATCGAATGCATTAACTATTACACAGTTCTATGCCCTGAAATTGTCACACTCTCAAGATCACAACTGCAGCAGCAGTACCTGTGTTTTGCTTTCAATTTGTCAGAACTCAAGCCATGTCATTTTTTCCTAGCTCATATTAAAATACAATTCTTGATATACTCACAGCCTGCAGGCCACGTCTTTGTTGCCACGCATCCATTCTGCTACTGGAGGGGAACGGGGCAGCCATGCAGATCACAGCAAGACCTCCATGTTTCTAGATTAGCACAATTTCGATTGCACTCATCCTGTCTCAGTGTACCTGGCACACTGCTGGGTAATGTGGCTGAGGAGAGAGCAAAGCAGACGACGCTGGGCTCAGTAAATGAAAAGAGTAGGACAAAAAAAAAAAAAAAAACTCAATCCACGTCCTTATGAGCACACTTCTGCACTACAAATAACAGGAGGACTAGCTTTTTTTTTCCTGGATCAAGACTGAGAAATAATCAGATGAGCAATTATCAGTTTCAATCAAATTGTAGACAACCAGTCAACACTTTGTCATATAACATATTACAACATTTTGGAAAAGTTACATCAGGCACTGTGAAGCTGTAAAATATACACCGCTGCTGTCAGTCAAAGTATAATAAGCTATGACAACAGCTACTGTGTAACATCAATAACACTATCAATCAAGCTAGTATGTTGTCCCTAGCAAGACACTGCTCTATTTATCAGCTGAAAACCATTTAAATGTGTGCCCTTGATTCAACCCTGGAGTTACACTCATACACGTATTAATTACAGGTAATAGCCTATATCTGACTTCTTGGCAAAAACGAAACACTATAATGTATTATAGGCAAGGTCAAGTAAAACTAATTGCAGCTCCAAACGTTAATTGTTGAAGCTTTTTAATGAACATGATTCAGTTTTAACACGCCTGCAAAGAAGTTAAATAACTGAAAATGTGCCACGCAAATAGCTGGAGATACTGTATTAATGAATGGGGTCCAGTGTTATGAATATGATGACAGCAAATGATGCGTTTGCACTCTGACAGGGAGCGAGGGAGAAAAGAGAGAGCAGCAACCAGCCCGCTTAAAGTAGTAACACCTGGACTCGCAGAGAGCTGAAAACCTCTGGCGGCTTAGTTTGAAATAAAGTTGCCAGAGGTTTTGACAAACACAGAAAATGTCACATACGGGAATGTTGTGCAACCAATAAGCATCCGGCAGGTTTATTTTGGCAGGCTGACTGCGCATGGCTACAGTCAATATGGAAACGTTACGGAGAGAATTAGCGGACAAATTGTGGGCACGTCAGATTAGCACGCTACCAAGGCAACAGCCTGGGGATTTAGAAACACAAATGCAACACAGGAAGCACATGCCTTAACTTTTCGACTGCGAGCCAGACAGTAAACAAACCGGGTAAGCGCCGCATCACCACAATAGCCATGCAGACAGCTTGGCTTTAGCTCGCAGGCCCGAGCGGCCATATCCGAGCCAGCCACCGTTAGCTAGCGTTAGCATAGCCCTCCCAATGGATAGCTGCAGCTAAACTTTTCCTTCAAATCTGTGATTTCCCGACCCCTTGCGTGGTCGTTCTCGCTGACCCTGGCTTCGAGCGGGTACGGAGAGAAGCGGCTCGGGGTACCCTGAAAACGGAAAAGTGAAATCACTTTCCTGCTTACCATTTTTGATGTCAAAATCAGACGAACGTTCAAATTCAGCAGATTTCTTCACCAGTCCCCTTTGCTAGACAATGAAATCAGAACGTCCGATCATCAATTCTAATCATGATTGTGACGTATATGCAGACAGGAGCCAATGGGAGCTCAAGATCATCGCTGTGACATTCGGAAAGGGCTGAAAACTGAGCGCCGTGGTCCCGCCCACCATTGACTTTGTTCAGTGGGCTGCTGGAGGAGGAGGTCACACACAGGGACGCAGTCGAAACTTTGGATGGGAAATTGTTTGTTTTCTCATCACCTTAATGGGTCAAAGTATCCTTTGAAGTGATTTTGGTTTAGTTTTCCACTGAAACTGTGCTTGAATGTGCAGTAGGTGCTGGGAAGGCTGCCAACAGGAAATGTTTAAATGGACTATTTCAGTGCAGGCTACAAAAATACGTTACTGTTTAAACAGACAGCAAATGTTACGTTTAGATTCCTACCTTTAACTTTTGACCATTTATTAGACTTCATGTTGATTTTTTTACCCAATATTTCATGTTGAAGTTTGGTAAATGTTAAACTCAGCATTTTTTTAAATTATTGGTTTACATGACATTTACATTCAGGTATGTATTATACTGTACTTACATTGTAAACCTCGTTTGCTTGCTTTAATAATACTGCATTTAACTATGGTCATGCAAATAAAACAACTTTAATTAGAATTTAAATACTTTTTATCTTAGTAATCAAATGACTAAGATAGACAGTATTACAGATGTTTTAGTTAAAAATACTCTGTTCCCAAACAGCTCTGCATCCTAAAATAGGTTATAATGCACCTTCAACAATTAAGACTGACTTAGGTAGGTACTGTCTTATTACAGTCTAATAGCTTATTGACATTTTTGCTGCAGTGTGGCTAACAATATATATTATGGAGAGAGACAGACAGAAAGACACAGAGCCTAAGAGCATGTATGAAGAATCTGGCGACAGCAATCCAAACCATTAGGCAAATGGGGCAATAAATGTTGTCTCCTTTGAGCCAGCTAGGACGAAACAAACATTGCCTCACAAAAGGTACTTTGCCAATAACATAAGCACAACCAGTAACCATAAATTGTCATTTGAAGGACTTCTCAAGTTGTTATTGTTACTGTGTAGAGCACCCCTCTCTGTTTGAAGGTTCACACTGGAGCTACATGGCATTCTGCACTTTAAAACAAACTTGCTTTGTCAGTTCTGTGTAATAGAAATAAAGTCAGTTCATCTATAATCACCGTGTTTTGTGATCTGTTCCTGCTGTGTGTGTGTAGTCACTATAAAGTGAGCCTTATTTGGGTGGTGGTGGTGGTAGTGTGTAGCGCGTGCTTTAATCCATGACGTCACCTGTGTCCCAGGTGCGCAGCAGGGGGCGCTGTTCCTCACAGCTGAGCCCATGCACCGAGCAGCGGCGCCTGACAACTGATGCTGATTTCCTCATCCACAGACGGTGAACTTAAGAAACCAGCTGACATGTATGAGCCTTACCTCGCCTTGTGATGTAGCACACGCTGCCAACAACAGGCACAAATAACATGCAGACTATAATAGGTTTTTCGGTATAGACAAAGACTAATGATGACACGAATTATTTCCTTCACCTTGGGAAAATACAAATAATAAAAACTAGGTACTTTTAGTATAACTGTGGTAGGACTCAATAGACCATACTGCACTTTATGTATTATGGTGTTTGTACAATTCATTAAAGTTATTTTTGCATAAAGCCTTTCTTGCTCTCTCAGTATGCATGTGCATGTGTAAGGGGGAGACAGAGAGAGATCCTCCCTATATGGTGTGCGTTGCACCATTCCCTGGTCTGTATTATGAGTGGTGGCCCTTGTGATGCTGCAGCGAGGCGGGCGGGAGGAAAAAGAGGAGAGGGGAGGGGTCGCTCCATCCCCTCGCGCCCACCGAATCCACTTCTCACAGCGCGCGGGCTGCTGGCGGGAAGGCACGAGAAAGAGAGAGAGAGAGAGTGAGAGTGAGGGAACGAGAGGAGGGAGGGAGGGAAAGGAGAGAGCGTGTGTGTGCGTGTCTCTGTGTGTGCGCGTGGATTGCACCACACCGCATCCCGTTCACCGTTTCTACAGGCGGCCATGCTCTGATGGAGAGAATAAAACTGACAACCCTTTCTTTTTCCTCAGATTTATCCACCGCTGTGTCATTCCAGATGTGACTGACAAGTCGTTTTATGTCGCCCGCATTGAGTCCTGTGCTGTTCATCTCGGAGAGACTGTGACACCATGGCTTTGGTTATGGAACCTATAAGTAAATGGACACCAAAGCAAGTGCTGGACTGGATGAAAGGTAATTTTGGATCACCTTCATTGCATCAGGCTGATAATGTGGTTAGACTGAGGATGAGGATGATGGTGATGGTGAACAGCGGAGGGCCACACTGTGTGCATGTGTGTTCTCCTTATCCAAACCTGCAGGCTGACGTGTGTTTTTTTAGCCGATGTAACTGACTAGTGTGAGACTGATTAAAGTCACTAAAGTAGAGTGAATGCGTTTGAGCCGGTGCAGAAATGGATATCCCCAAGAAGAAGGGAGTGGAGGCTCAGCATTCTGTCACCTCGCTTGCTTGAGAGCGCATGCCAAGCCTATAGGCTGACTCCATCATCATCAGCAGCAGCAGCAGCAGCAGCATAGCGCTCATCAATGAATGTGGAAGATATGTCATCTGCGCTTTCACTCACTGGCACATGCGCTAAGCCCATATCGCCACTCGCTTTGTGTGTGTGTGTGTGTGTGCGTCCACATGCATGTGCGCGTGCATGTATGATTAATGTAGTTAGTAGCTGCATGTACCCCCCCCTCCCCATTGCCAGCCGTACAGTCAGTTTCAGCACCCTGGACAGCGCAATGCCGCCTGCCATATAAGGCAAACGCACCGATCACACTCGCTTTTTTTTTTTTTTGTTGCTCGCTTTGCTGGCTTGAGATACATCCCTTCAAACAGACAGTATGAATGAGTAATCACTAATCATGCGTGTATGAGTGTGTGTGTGTGTGTGTGGTAGGAGCTGTTCTCACACGCTCTGGTCAGCTACAGAGCTGTGAGAGAAACTGTGGTAGGCCTATTGACAGACAATGGAAATGGGGAGGGAGGGTGTCCGCAATCCCTTACTTAAGACAATGACTTAATCACTGCTGTGTGATGACTTCAACTCACAATGTCACGTTCCTATAGATACTTGTGATTGTGTGTCTGCATTAGTTACACACAGAGTGAGCAATTTTATCATCTAATCTATGCATTTCCTAACACTCCATATTCCTAAATGTGTTTCAAGACTACTAGAGTTCCTTTTCATTATGGCACTAATGTCTTAGATTAGAAGTCAAGGTGGTTGATAGACCCTCAGGGGACATGGCGAGGGAGTGTTTGGGATGCGTTACGATGAGTGATTACGATGATGTTCCTGGTTTTATAATTGCTCCCCTCAGCCACAGTAAGCAGCCAGTGGAGTTACCCTCACAGCTTCACCCTCTGATCCGTGGAGTGTTTCACCTGGGAAGCTTTGCTCCCGCACCGTTCATTAAGACGGGCTGAGTAGAAATTTGATTGGAGATTTGATTAGTAACAGGCCAAATGTGGTTAGAGTTTTGCAACATGGAAAACACACCATAAATGTAGGTTCTGGTTCAGTGTTTTTGATGCCGCACACACACAGTGTAAGTGACTTGTGGACACATTTGTACTCAGGATATCTAAAAGTAAGAGAGCAAGAAAGACAGATGTGATCCGAGCTTTTAAGGAGAAAACTTGCCATGACAGAAACATATTGCCAAATGTGCAGGTAATTACACTTTGCTATGCTTTAAAATATGCTGCCAGGTTAGGGGCTGTAAGTTATGAACCAGTCAGTCCCCAAAAACCATGTGCTAAAATAAAATCCTGCATCTGGCAGTGATATGCCTCCCACCCAAGGTAAACCAATGATTTCCCCTCCTTTAACAGGCTCTAGGAATGTTAGGTTTGAGCAATAAGAAATGTTGTATATGAAGACTGCATACGAAAACATAACAATTGGATAAAAATACTGTAAGACATGCTGGCTTTTGTCTGCTAATGAGGAACAGACACAATGTTATATCAGTTATTTCAAGTGTCATGTTCCTCAATCTCAAATCGGTATCATTAGGAAATCCACACAACAGGAAGTGAAAGTTTCAGTGTAATTTAAAGCTTGGAATGACAGTGGAAATATGGAGATGTCAGTGAGTGTCAAAGATTTAAACATACGAGCTGAATGTGGAAAAACAAGAATGATCTTATTTCATTATTTGCCAAACATGCTATTGTTTGCAGGTTTCGGGTAATATAATATTGAACCAACCTTTTAGGTTTGACATCGGTAAAGTTAAGACAAAGAAAATTGCACACAATCGCACCAAACTCTGGAAGGAAAACGGTTTCATCTCATTACCGCTCCACTCTTGGTCTCCTCATATGTGTTCTTTGAAACAGAGTCTCCTCTTCCACATGAAGAGCTGGGGCAGAGATTCATTTTCATAGACGTTCGCCAACATCTCCCAGTGTTGTCCCTGCTCCTGTGAAGCCCCCTCCTTTCTTCCTGTGGGGCTTCAAACATATACCCTCAGTGGCAGGCTTATGCTCAGATTGTATTTTCTTATGAATAAAGTAAAAGGCGAAAGGCTACTGTTAATCTGTACGCTTACAGGGGCTTTACTTTGGCCTCCTTTTCTGGAAGCTCTTCATCTCTCTCACGCTGATCTGAGTAGTCTTGTGCCATTTTTGGGGAGCAGTGACATTGAGACCTCCTTAAGAAGTGCTGTAGTCATTTCTCTTGCTCACCAGAGAGAAAAGTACTTTAGATGTACACAGATATAAGACACAGAGGTGCTGATAGAAAACAATTGTCCTCACCTCCATCTTTTAGACAAATTTCTATTAGTATTAATTCTCTGTGGAGGGTGGGGGCATCAGTTGGCCTTCATAGTCCTTAGTTTCTCGTCCTTTCATGATAGAAACAGTGTGCCTGTTTGTCTGTGCAGAACAGCTAATTGTAGCAACATCTTTAGCTGTATTGTGTGTCCAAAATGTATTATTATTATTATTATTAGTACTAGGCAGCACCAGTAGAGAGATGACAGGAAATGAGGAAGAGAGAGATGCAACAAAGGTACCCAGCAGGACCCAAAGGGCCCTTGGCTGGCGACCCGACCACCAAGCCATGGAGGCACCCTTCAATTGTGTGTACTAGCCACAAAAGTCTCAAAACTCTATTAATATATCACTAATATTACATACAGAAACTGAAATATATTCACTATTTTACTTGCCTAACTTGAGGGCAAGAAATGCTTTATTGAAATAAAAGTTATTTAAAGGAAACCCTCCCTAAAATTTTAAATATTGCTGATCACAAATGACACATTTCTTTGATTAGATACCATTTGTTTGTAAGATACATACCAACATTTCATTATGTATATGCTTTTTTTTAATCCATAAAGAGTGCATCCACAGGCCAAACTTAGATCTTATGGCTTTCTTGTTTTTAAATTTGATTAAAATGTTTGTTATATTCATTGGGTATGCATTTTTATATCTGGACACGTTTTGTCCATTTTGTTTTTTTTTTAAGTACAAGTACCTCAAAATCATACTTAAGTACAGGACTTGAGTAAACGTACTTAGTTACTTTCCACCAGTGGTTTTCGTCAACGATGTTTTCCTTCATGTAGATCGTTCCACCTTTGAAATAGCTGCATTTGCATTTAGGTTGGCCTTATGAGATCATCAACTTGGAACTTGGAGAGGTCGAATTATAAAGACAGTATCAGGTTTTGTGACATTCATCAGAGGGACACATTTAGCTCTGCACTTTTTAGGAATCCATCCTTCCCCTGCACAGACAAAAAGGTCAAATTACAATCTTTATCCAGGTCCAGCAGCTCCTTTTCCTCAACAGTCCACTCCTGTCATATGAGAGAATATGGGACAGACTCTGCAAAGCTATCAAGAAAACCCAACACAGCCATAGCTACCAGGCCAAGCAGCCCATACTGTAGCTGTAGAAGGACTGCTCCAGCAGCAGAACACTGGTGAGGCTCACAGAAAGATGACTCATCAGCGTTTGTTTTGATTTGAACACCCACACCGGAGGAGTTTCCTCTATGTGTGTGTGAGGGTATGTATCTGCTAGGGTGTATGCAGACGCAATTGATGTGTAAAGTATGACGCGTATACGGATCTGTGCTTTTAGGCACCAAAGAAAGATGGACTTCTTCTCTGCTCTCGCTGCTGTGTATTCTCATAAGATCACCCTGTGCTTTCAGGTGCACGGTATCGACAGCCTGCTTATGCATACAGTGACAGGAAAATGAATAAGGCAGGTCACTTTTCCTGCAGTAATCTCTCTTTTCCTCTTTGCGTTCTGATGTATTGGCACAGAATAAATCTCAAAAATAAAGGTGATATTTGACATTTCAGTCAGTGCAAGGGGCTGTGAATGAGATCATGAGATGTACACATTTAGCAGCTCATTATGTGTTGAAATTTTTAACATATAAATGCGTAGCAGTGGTACGACGTGGACAATGAGACCTAACACTACAGCAAGAAAGGCTTTGCTCCTCTGTTGAAAGAATCCCCTGGATGTTATTTGGCTGTGTGAGAGTCCAGGGCTGTCAAGAACCATGTTTACTACCTTTCTATACTGTGTCCCCCAATTTAGTCTCCTGCTGACATGGTAAAGCAGTCTGTGTTGGAAAACATGCTTCCTCTGGCTCTGACTGTGTGCTTGTTGTAGTTTCAGCTGCATTAAAGATTAAACAGCGTGCCTTATTGTGAGGAAACACACACTCACATACACACACACGTAGAGGAAACTCCTCTTCATATACAAAAGAAATGCAGAGATGCATGCGCTGCATATGGATGCACACGGATATATAAGGAATGCACATGTTCACTGAAATACTGTATATGGTATGTATGTATGTATGCACACTGACACACATGCATAGACACACAAACTCTGGAGCAGCAGCTTTAAGTGGGGCATCGGTAGTCATGGAAACCAGATCTGATCGTGTTGGAGTCACAGCACATGTCATAAGATGGGGAACCAGCAACACACACAGATGCCCGATCTACAATCTGTATGCCTCTAACAAACATTTAGACACATAACAAAGCGCATATGCATGCAGCACTTGCACACGCACACACACACACACACACACACACACACACACACGCACACTCAAGCTTCCCCTCCTGTTTTATGGCCCTGAGCAGAAAGAGAGAGAGAGCAGGGACACAGATTCAGAAATGGGGAGGCGCGAAGCAAAATGAAAGAAAAGCTGAGGAGGCTAAGATGGGGGAGGAAATGAGGGAGTGTGCAAGGGGAAGGGTGGGCATGACAGAGAAAGAGGGGGAGAGCACAGAGTGGTGCGGAGAATGGGAGATGCAGTGGGCATCATATCAAAGCACCCGCTCTATCCGGGTGCTCGGACAGAGGGGCCTGTGTATATGTGTATATGTGTGTATGTGTGTGTGTGTGTGTGTGTGTGAGTGGATGTTCGTATGTGTTTTACTGGGTTGATTTTGCACCTGTTGTTCCGGAGGCTGCAGTTTTGCAACCACATAGATTAACTTCTAGTAAAGTTTCTCAACCTTGGGAGTCCAGACCCCACATGAGATCGCAAGATATACAGACACGGTCACTGGAGATGTGTGTATATAGCAAAAACTGTGTGAAAATGAAAATGTATATGGCAACTTAATTGCTGGGTTTACAAGCCAGCAAATGTTGAGAAACCCTGACTTAAAAGATTAAACTAGATTACAAACTAGATCTAGAATTAAAGCTTTTATCCTTGTATAGTAGCCAGGATGACTGTCTGGAGTTAACAGTTTATTTTATCTTAGCTTTCAGCACTCTATTACTGCAGAGCTAGTTTCTCTGCTTAAGCTCAGACCAACAGCTGGGTTTTACGAAATGTTTCAGAATCCTAAAAAAATCACTTGGTTGAATCAGCTTTATGGCATCATGGCTCCTGGGTCATTTGTTTTGAGAGCTGTGAGAGTGAACCAAAACAGCAAAGTTGCGGCCGTTAAAAAAACAAAACAATGAGCTGAAAAACGCTAAAAATCTTCCATAAAACTGAGGGGAACTGTAGAATCGGGTGCTAATTGTGTGGCTTCGTTAGTACGAGTTTCCCCTTTTACATTACACACAGTCACTTGATTTCTTGCTAATAAAAATATTTAGTAGAGCAGCTTTAATGTCAACATGTGAGCATATGAAAAGTGAAATTTTTGGGATTATTTTGTGAATTTGACCCAAAGGCCTTTTGAAATGTGTGTTTCTTTGCCACTCTACATTTGCACGGTGTTTTCTGTCTTCTTCTAAGTCTTCTTCTCTTCCCAAACTACAGCTGCAGCTAGATTGAATGGGGTAAAATAGGGATAGTGAGGGCTTGTGAGGTAAAGCTAAAGTTCATGTTAACATATTATTGTACTTCCAGTGTGTCTGTTGTCACTTCAGATTCTCTCAGGTCGGTCAGATCCTCAGAGTCGAGCTCTGCCTCTGAACTCTTTGCAGCTTCCTGGTTGACCCCATTTTCCGCCCTCCTGTTCCTTCAGACTGCCTCTTGACACCTCCCTGCTAGCTGGATTTCAGGGAGGAGGCTGTGGTGCACTTGAAAGCTCATATACCGGGGAGCTAAAATGCCACGGTCTTAAGAATATTCTGTCATGATGTGATGAATATTTCACAGTAGGAATATTTTTAGTGAGTGTTGTGTCTTTTCTTCGCACTCACCGAAGCACTTACTCCAGCTGGAAGCTCACAGATGGGGGGCAAGGTGACGGGACAGGAGTCTTTGCTGCCTGCCACCGCTCTTAGCCCGGGCTCCACTCTGACCCAAACGTGGTCTCAAAGGAAAACACAGGTCTGATTTCAGTTGATGTTAATAGCCAAGCAGTAAAGTAGCTGCTCTGCGAGTCTTTCACTTTGAGCCATATTCAGCTGTAAATGCAGTCTTTTTATTGTGGCCTTCAACAAGCTTTCAGTCAGTGTGTAGAACGCATACATAGGCTACAGTGTATGTGTGTAATTATAATGTTTGTGTGTGTGTGTGTGTGTGTGTGTGTGTGTGTGTGTGTGCTCCTTGACCTAGCATCAGTGCAGGATCCTGAGGGGCAGCAACTGCTGATCCCTCACTTCTGCTCGGAGGCCTCTCTCGCTCTGGTTGCCTGGCAACCCTCACGTTTCCGAAGGGGAGGGCTTTATTTTGCCCAGGAAAGAGGAAAAGATTGGAGGGAATTGCATGAAATGTGGATGAAGCTGTCAACATGAGATGCCTGCTCGAGCCTCAGCACAAGGGGATTCTTCAGTGTTTCTTACAGAGATATTTCAGTTTTGCTAACTTAAGATATTTGTATCCCACATTCGGCTAGAGGTACAAAACAAGAAATGGGGAAACAATAAAAATCTAGCGCTTTTGGGGTGAGGTTGTGTTTCAACAGCATTTAAAAAAAAATCTAAAGCACAGAATAAAGTTACAGAATCTGAATCCTTTTGATCAATTGATTTTGTTTGATGATTAAAAACACTAAAACTCTGCACTGCAGTTGTTAAACTTATTTTTGAATGCCTTTCCAATTCTAATTGGGTGAGTTTTCAGAAATTTGTAACAAAAATCAAAGGTAACTTGATTTTTAAAAAATACAACTTTGAAATTATAATTCATAGAACTAAAATTCAAACTTTGCTGGACAGATTACATATTTTCTACTTAGCTACATGACTAGTTGAATGTTTGTATAGTGTGTTGCTATATGCAAATTAAAAAGAGAGAAGAAAGAAAAGATTTGGTAAGAGATAGTTGGAGCTTAAAGCCCCTGAAACATGAAATATTCATTTATAAACAACAATCAAAGTTGAAGTTCAAAGAGTCCAAAAGTTTAACACTCAAAAACCTAGTGAATTTTCTTCATCTGGACTGTGGTAGTGTAATTTGATCAGATTTGATCAAGAGTGGCCTGGCAACATTAGCAAACAACCCACCAGTGGCATCAGATTTTCATTCAAATGTCCCTAAATCCTGATTGGTGGATGGAAGTATGTGACATAATGTTTTTTTTTCAAATGAATCCTGCCCTATTCAGACTAGTGAGAAGAGCACAGACGAAAACCTCTCAAGTGAAATAACCAAAGTAGTTATAACACTGACAGAAAATTGTGTTTACATGAAGGACCCCATAACTCATAGTAGGAAGCAGCACGAGAACATAAGTGTTTTGGAACCAGACCCAAAACAGAGCCAGCTATCAAAACCCAGCACTATTTTGTGGTGCTTTTGTGCAATAAAGATTGTGAAAAAGGCTTTCATTCAACTTAAAAGAGGAGCATACAAAAGTGAAAAAAGCACTGAGCTGACTCCAATTCACAAATCCACATGTCACAGCAGAATTTAGGATGCTGTGAGTATTTGAATTGTCATTTGACATCATGCTGCATGACAATTGACAAATTTGTATCACTAAGAGCTATTTAAAGTGTAAGAACATGGGAGACGTGCAGCCAATGCCCTGGTTCAGCAAATACTGTTAATACTAAATTCCTGAATTGCAGCATGAAAAACAATATTTACAGGAAACACATTAGCGTGGCCTCCCATCACCACATGAGCAGCGCTCGCTGTGGTGACTCCACACACTGTGGAAGCTTTTGTAAGCACGATTTCAGCTATCTATGTTTAAGCAATGATAAAATATCTTCTTCCAAAGTCAGTATAGCTCCCAGGGGAAACTAGCAGAAGCTTAGACTTGATTACACAGAGAGACACTTCTGACATCACTCATGCAAAATTACTTTTTGTTTATTTCAGCTGCATGCAGGTTAGGATTTGTTTGACTCTTATTACACTGCATGGCCTACTTAAGCATGAGGTCAGCTTTCATATTTCCTGCAGTTACTGTGAGCACAGTAAACAGTCTGATGTGAGAAGGCACTTGGGCGGCATAAAAAAGTATTTGTTGTTGCTTGATGCTGTCACAACTGCTGCAGATCTTGACTAATCATATCTACATCATTTTAATATCATTAACTGTTGGGCGAGGTGCAGAACCTGACCCCCATGTGTTAGTTAGTTTGTGTGTGTTTGCGAGCATCATGTGCTATTTCCAGCTGGCATATGAACTCAGCAGATGAACCCAGATCAGCTGTTTGCCCTCTAGGGGAGGCATTCTGACTCATCTGATTGGCCAGCAGAGTATGCCAGCAGAGTATGCGAGCGAGAAATTCACATATATTTGAAGCAACACATCCCATCACACCTTAAAGAGAATGGCCACTAAATGCACTGCTGTCAGCTCAGCAACCCATTCATCTATGTGTGCGCTGCAGAAGTAGGACATAGCTATAGTAGGCAGCTTGAAGAAGTGGTAGTCAGCCTGGACCTCTTTGATTCTTTATTCATCACCTTTTTATATTATTTATATACTTTATATATTACTGTAGCTGTAGAGAGGAAAAAAGAGAGGGGAAAAAAGGTGCAACTATTAATGATTCGACACCAGGAAGAGGACTGAAGTGACGACTAAAATAATAAGTGTGAAAAAGTTAATCCACTTTTTCCACCTGCAGAGAATCTTGAATGTGCAATGAAGATATTATACTGTCATCATTTTGCAAATATAGTCAGATATTGCATTTGCATTATGATGACATAAGCCATAACCTGCCACTTTGTATGACATGGCTACTATTAAAAAGTGCTTCCGCGCCTCAGAAGGGAGAGGCAGGGGTGTAAATGGGGAAGGACAAATGTGAGAGGGAGGGAGTGGCAGAGGGGAAGAGAAGGATGTATTTTGGTTTGGTTTGGGAGGCTTGCCTCCATTAGGACATAAAGTCTTGTCTGCTAGTCTATGTCACAGTGGTGGAGAGTAACTAAGTAAGTACACTTACTCAAGTACTGTAACTTCAACAAGTTATCACATGCGCCTACTTGATTTCACATGAATAATTTTTACATACTTCATGTACAAACTTGATCAGCCTTGCATGAGATAATAGTGTATTATCATATGTGAAACACATACTAACACGTGGGATATGAAGGTTTGTCCATAGGGAATGTATTCCATTAAACAATTTCCACTTGTGTTGCTACAGAGCAGAGCTTCATACTGACGTTTGAGATTTAGAATTGCTCTTCTGTGCTGTGTGTAACAAGATTGTTTGTCTGTGTCAGTCAGAGCAACAGTAGGCTTATATTTTGTCTGTTATGTCCCATGGCATACCAAGAGCAAGATGCCTCTTGCTCATCCTTTGTAGCGAGTGTGTGTGTGTGTGTGTGTGTGTGTGGTGACTGTGTTAAGGTGCTACCACACTGTCTGCTCTCTGTCAGCATCGCTTCCCTTGGGCATCAGTGTTTTCCTCACAGCTCCACTCAGCTTTAACAACATGCCTCCACAGAGGCGTCAAGACCCTGAATAACAACAGCAGTTGTAATTGTATTTGTATGTGTGATTGTGTTTGGAGTGTGTGTTCACAGAGAGACAGAGTGTACTGTTTGTGTGTCTCTGTGGTTCCTGTGTGTGTGTGTGTGTGTGTGTGTGTGTGTGTGTGTGTGTGTGCATGGATTTGCTTCCTCTCATGCGTTTTTGCTCTGTGTGTGCTCATTTCAGAGCAGGCTTGTTCATTAGGTCTGTGGGGAGGTGTGCTTTCTGCTGACTTTGTTTGGTTCAAAGCCTGAGGCTCGTACTGATCAATAGTATCCCGGACCCACCACGTCTATGAGCAGCTGATTAGCTCTCTGCATGGCAGGCAGCCACAGCTTAACAGCGGAAAGTCATACGTCAATATATTACTCACATCTTTCTAGGTGTATATTGGACACACCCTTAATCACTCTGAATGTGCATGAAATTCCGTTTTTCCTGTGCAAACTCTGAAAACACTAAAATACATTGCTTTTATTCTTGTGTATGTAAAAAGCAGTGACATCAAAGGAAATCTTAATACAGCATGGTGTACAATCATCATCAGATAATGGAAAGCCAAACCAACAGATGTGTTTTCTAGGTGACAGTTAGTAAGTTGCCAACAAAGAATTGATGAAATGTCTGGCTTTAGGCTGGTGTTTGGCTTTTGTTTTTATTTTGCAGAGTAAGTGTGTGGGTGTCTGCACTCATGCCTGAATTCTGTGTTGCATCTAAGTGGACCAGGAGTCAGTGTACAATATGTCAGATAGGAACACAAATTTGTATTTCTCTCAGTCAATGATCAGTGTTTCCTACTCATTTTTTAAAAGCTTTTTGTCTCTGGAGGGGCAGAAAACTCTCTAAAACACTAATTGCCCAACAGGTTCCCTTATACACGTTGTAGTTAAACATCAGCACTGGCTAACCTGCTCCTTACGATGCTCTCCTCAGGTCTGGATGACTGTCTCCAGCAATACGTGAAGAGTTTCGAGCGGGAGCAGATGGGGGGAGAGCAGCTGCTGCACATCACCCATCAGGAGCTGGAGGAGCTGGGCGTCACTAGAATAGGACATCAGGAGCTCATCCTGGAAGCTGTCGACCTCCTCTGTGCCCTGGTCAGTCTGCCTCTCTTACTTACTGACATTATTTCCCTCAATCGATAATACTTTGGAAGGAATGATGTATATGCAGGTCCTGGATGTGTGTGTTATTGTGTGTTTGAGTGTGTCATAGTGTTGGTCAGATATACTGGATTGGTATGAGACTGCCATGAGCCAAAACTGTGGAGCTGCAAAACTGACAAAAGGTAGTAAAAGGTTATCACACAAGCCAAAAATATAACTGAATACATGAATAAATAATGCTTAGTTAAGTAACGTTAGCTTGCTAACTTTGTTTGTGTTGATCTTTGATGCTGCAACAGTGTGCAGTACAGTATATGGATGATTAACATTACGTGCACTGCTGGTGTTTTCATTTAAACTAGCTAGCCACACAGTCCTTTTGATGACTCCACTGATGTCTGACACAAGTGAAAGTGAACATTTTATCAGCTTAGTGGGGGGAAAAAACAAAAGGAAAAAGTATTCAAGCTTTATATTTCTTTTTACACTCCATTTTAGTTTTTTAACTAAAGTATTATTTATTGATTCTATTGACTGTCCTGTCACACATAAATTGGTGATTCTGATTGTCCTGTATGCCAAGATAATATTTTGGCATTATCACCAAGAACTATTACTCTCCAACATATACAGTATACAATGGAAATGAGTCCATAGCACCGAGTATCAAAAACGGTCAAGTACAGAAAGTTGTCCTCAAATGTCTGGTCAGATTTAAAATCTAAAGGCCCGGTCACACCAGCATTTAAAACAACAACATTTTGTGGCACAACCAATTAATTCCTGGGTAATAATTGTAGCGATAAGTGGATTCAATCATTGAGTTCAACTTTGGTGAACTTTGAAACAGTAATAGTAGCAAGCTGTTTTGACAGTGCTGACCTTTGTGGGAATGGAGAACCAGAGTCCAAAATGGAGGAAGCTAACATAGCTGCACCATCCACTTTTATTTATCCCTCCTCTGTCGGAGTATAACCTGCTCTACGGAGGAGGGCTGATTTGCAGACAGTTATGAAACAGGAGTTGATGGTAAAAATACCTCTTTTTGAATAAACTGTGTGAATTTATTCTCCTGTTAGCTTTTTCCCCCTCTTCAATTACTCTTTTATTGAATGAAATATATGTGCACTCTCAATAACAAAATGCCAGGAGGAAATAAAGAAAAGTAAAGTACAGACAAAATATAAAGAAGCTTGCACGTTGCATGCTGCTATCATGTTCCCAGCTGGCTTGTGTGTTAGCGCTTTGCTTGCCAGCTACAGCTGATTTAAATCAAAATGCCAACGTTTTTGTTCAGCTGCTTGTCTTTACCTCCACATTTGAGAATATTGGCTTCTTTTGTGAAAGGAAACAAGTTTTTTTTGTGGAAAAACATACATGCAGAAACTCAGGTATATTGACACTAGTGTCTGAAAATTTCAAACCATACCCAGCCTTAGTATCCCGCTATATATCCACCATCAGTATTTTAGAATACATTTTATGCATAAGTAGGTTGTAAAGAGGATTTATATATAAATAAAACTATAAACTGAAAATGTTGGCTCTGTTTGTCAGTATTACTTTAAGTTTAAATTTGAGTAAGAATAGTTTTCTTTCATGTAACTACTAAAGAAAGTCTCACAGGTAGAAAGATTTATATATTGGTTGTTGTTTATTTTCCCTGACCAGTTATTGATATTGGCTTAAGAAATGGCTGGAAACATCCTCTGTCATTTGGGCCCTGCTTTGTGTGTACTGCCTCGGTCACTGCTGACTGTATGTGCAGTGGCCCTGCTCAGGATTAGGGAATTAGGGGGAATTAGGTGCTACTCTCCCAGAGAGAGGACGAGAGAGAGAGGAAGGGAAAGAGAGAGGAAGAGGAAGAGAGAGAGTATGTAGAAAGAGTATGCAGGATGCACCTTATCTCCCAGGCACACATGGCTGGATTAGTTGGAGCTGTTTGAATGTGTGTGTGAGTGTGTGTAAGAGTGTGCATACTAATCAGCACCTCTTCTCATTCAAATGTTCCAGCATGGGAATGAGTGTCCCAGAGCAGCAATCGCCATATGTCCTGGAACTGGACACACACACACACACTCACACACACACACACACACACACACACACACACACACACACACACACACACACACACACACACACACACACACCCCACACACACATATAGATGCCAGGTAGACAAGGCATATCACTGAAGCTACTGCTGTGACTAGCCTTAAAGGGTAATTCCAGTTCATTACAACTTGGGTCTTACTTTTTTGTAGTTTTAGCTGTCATTCCTCTCAGATATAATAGCACTGTATTCACCAAGTTAATTTCTGAGATCTGGAAACACATCGGCATCTGGGAAAGAAGCAGTCAGAGAATCAGACCCAAGTTGGCCAAATTTATTTGGAAGAAAAATCGAAGGTGAACAGACTTCACGGTTTAACTTTGACCTGTACCAAATTTGCTGTAGGTGTGTAGAGAGTTTTCATGCGTATTACTGACATTTTGGGTATGCTCACTTGTGGTTTATATTATCTGGCTAATCTGTTGGCTGGTTTACAACTTGTCTGATCATGCCACTGCTCATTTCTTGTCTCGTTGGACTTTGTTGTAGCGAAGTTGCAGTGTTCCAAGATCTTGATTAGATTACTTTGTTGAGTAAAATGTTTTCATAATCAATAGAAGTGACGGCCAAAACTGCAAGACCCAAGTTATAATAAAACTGAATTTTCCTTTAAGGTAGCCTAGGGAAAGCAAACCTCTCATTAACTGTACTCTCCAGGTAACAAAGGGACACAGCTCTATAGTACCTGTAGACACTGTGAATATTTGGATAATAGAGGACGATTCACTGTCGTCAGCAATATAATCTATCTTAAGGAAAGCAAAACCCTGTTCCCCTGGCTCAACCGTTATGACTTTCTGGTCTTTCTGCAGTAAAAAAGGGGACCTTCTGTGGCCCTGGATCAATGCAAGTTTCAAGCACTGACTGAGCTTTCAGTCTCGCTGTAAATGTGGAAAGGTCTCTCCTTTTATGTCTGTGCGTTTTTGCCCCTAGCATCTATGCTAAGTAGGGTTCTGTGGGTGCAGTGAATTTTCAGCAAACTGTGCTGGGAAATGGGCCTAACTTAAGAATAAAATGACTGGTCATCCCAAAACCTGAATTGAAAGACATGCATAAATGACACAGACATAGGTGTCATTGTATTGAAGTTAAAAAGTGTAAAAACTGAGCAAATTAAAATACCTAAATTTTAAAAATACAGCAGAGGACTGCAAATATACCTTTCTTTCTCAAGTAATTTTTCAAATTAAGCTATAGCAGCCAGGCTACAGTTTTGCACAGAGCTATAATTATTGCAATAATTAATTGTGTGTCTAAGTGTGTGACAATTTCCCATTGTCACACACTTAGACAGCTAACATACTGCTAGTATTTTTATAATCAAATCATAAGAAACTCTACTCAGTCAACTTCTGTGTATTATCTTTTTAAAACTTGTAGTAGTTTAGACAAATTAATACTTTCAAAGATCAAACTGGCACCTGGCTGAGTTTGGGTTATCTCTGTGTGAAAACTACCACACAAATTGTAACTTTATTCTACACCCTCTGGGTCAGCTGGTGAGGTTGGGATTAGTTTCTACATTCAAGCAGTCCTTGTGGTGTCCCCCAAGGCTCTATTTTTGGGCCACTTCTCTTTTCTATATGATGTATCATACTACAGCTAGCTTTATTTCCTCTGGTCTAACAATCAGTGTAATTTAATTTAATTTTCTTCTTCAGCACCAGAGGAATGGCATCATTCTCTAATGACACAAAACAAAAGGCAGAGAGACACCCTGTACTTCTCAACAGTCTGTTAGGGCTAATACATAGACAAACACATTCATATCTATCAGTATTATAGACTTGGTGGCATAATGAATTTAGAGTAACAATTTTCATATGGAAACCAGAGCACCTGGAAGAAAACTCATGACAGGATGTTCTGCCTCTATACCAAAACATCTTACAAACAACTTAAGTCTTAAAAACGTTGAACACTGAAACTTAGCATAATCCATAATAATAATAATTAGGTAGCTTTATTATGTTTGCAACAATGCCCCGATTCTACTTCTGCTTTCTGCTTTTGTTCTGAGAAAGTGATTCATGTCGTCATCTCCTCTCTTTCACAGAGATGAGTCAGCTTTCTATGTTTGTTACTTTTCAGTGCTGCCCTGTGTGACTCCACATTGATTTTAAAACCCTGTTGGTTACGTAAAAGTTATTGAATAGTTGACCATAATTTATATTTCTAGTCCTTTTGATCTTCATTTGAACATTGAAGATAATTAGACAGATGTTCCATATAGGAAAGATTAAAAGAATGTTGAATGTTATCTTTGGGTTGTGGTCTGTGAGGTAGCGTACCCCATTATCGTCTGACCTCTCCACCACTCACCCCACCTTGTATCCGTTGCCCTTTGACTTTGTTTGATTTGCAGGTGTGTGCATGTGTGTTTGTCTCCTTTTTGTACAAGTCATTTAAGTCTCACTGTTCTCTCTCATTTTGATCTTTTTTTGTTATAGCACTGTGTTTGATGGGTTTTTTTTCTAGTTCTGGTTGCTCAAGGGTAACACTATCTGAATTAAAACACTGTTTAAAATAGTCCCCTAAAAAAGGTAATTACAGTGACACACAGTCATTCAAACCACGTACAGCTTCATAATTTGTATTCTGTTTTTAAGCAGCTGAAAACAGCCCTTGTTATGTGACAATCAAGGGACAAAAACACTGGTTTCATTTTTAATCCAGTGCCCAATAGTAGAAAATTTTAGCTGGACTTGTTTTGGGTAAATAAGACAAACCTGCAGTAAGAAATGTAAAATTCACTCATTCTACAAAGCTCATCTGCCTGAGTTGCGCAGTGAACCCAGATCTTCCAAGCTGAGAGCAACACACGCACAATCAATACTCTCTTGATTAATAGAGGTTAGATACACTACACTTTGGTGCAAGTGGTCTGCAAAAGCTTACACTGAAGACCAGTACAGTGGAGCAAGACTGATTAATGTTTTACTTTTAAAAAGAAATGGATTAAATGGTGAAGTCCCCCTTTTTTCCCAAACATTTCATAAACGATGATTGAGTGTGATGTGAACAATGGTTGAAATTTCAGCATAGAGGAGAGGCCACTCCACACATGGCTGCTATGGCAACCACATTGACATGAAGGTGTGTGTGTGTGTGTGTGTGTGTGTGTGTGTGGGGGGGGGGGGGGGTTGCTCTAATGGCATGGCCCTCTTACTGTATTGATTTGACACACACGGGCACACATATGCACATGCTGCTCAAATGATTTCTCTCTCTTTCTTCACACACAGTCATTCATACAGTCGACACAGGGCATTATTCCCCCGTTTCATCTCAGCACTCTGTCCCCTGGAGAGAGCCGCACACAGCCTCAGATCGAATCATAGGACGGGCTAAATACAGCTGTGCAAACATGTACGCTCCAAGTTCATGTATACATCTACAGTCACACAGAATACAGAAGATTATACAGAACACAGTGTATGCATGACCCAGTTTCAGTGAGATGCATAGCTGGGTGCTCTCTCTTCCTCTCTCTCCCTCTTGTCTTCTGCCTCTTTAGTTCCTCAATTCTCTCTCTCTCTCTCTCTCTCTCTCTCTCTCCGCTGCCACTGTGAAACCCTCTCTCCTTTGTAGTCATTGTGGTCGTGACTGTGTAGAATAGATCTCGAGGCAGAGGAGGAATAGATACGTCTAGCTAAGCTTGTGCATCTCACTATACAAGGGTGTGTGTGTGTGTGTGTGTGTGTAGCCTTTGTGTCAGCAGGAATCAGGCTCTGTCAGGCAGGACATGACTGGAGGTGCCTTGGGACGCTGAGCAATGTGGCTCAGTGGGTCTGTTTGTGTGTGTGTGTGTGTGTTTATTTAAAAGGGTCACAGTGCAGTAATAGGCTACTCGACCAGCTTGGTGTTCCTGTATTAGTGTAGAGAGTGGCTCTTTTATGAAAATGCTAATGGTTGTTCAGAGATAGTGATTCTAATTTTGGTTCATTCCTCTCAGAATAACCATTTATGGTTAAATCACAGTAGATACCTTTTCTGCTCAACCTATAAAACTGATAAAAGTACATCTGTGTAAGTTGTGTTGTATCCATTCCAAAATATATTGCAATGGTTTCAATGGTTACTCTTTCATGTTTCTTTGTGGGTACATAAAGGATTTTTATAAACCGGTAGTTCAGCATTTTGGGAAATGTGCTTATACACTTTCTTGTCGAGAGTGAGATGAGAAGATCGATCTGTCTATCTATCGCATGTGTTTGCGTTAAATATGGAGCTAGAGCCAGAGGGCGATTAGCCTACCTTAGCACAAAGACTAGAAGCAGAGGGAGACAGCTGGCCTTGCTATCTCCAAAGTAGAAAAGTGTGCCTACCAGTGCCTCTAAGCTCACTAATTAACACATTGAATCTCGCTTGTTTAATCCATGCACAAACAGAAATGTCAAAATGAGAGTTTGTGGGAATTTATGTGGTGTAACTATTTCTTGATGAATAACAGCTCGTTGTCACAATGAGGTTGTGAGGTGTGGTACCATCGTGCCTGTGCAGAGACCTAGTAAAACGTCATCAAACTGTCATTTTTAGATTTCTCTTTGCATACAAAATACAACGTCTTAATAAGTGATCTTATAGACGAAAGAGGTGTGTGTAGGCATATTTTTGAACTTTGGAGAAAGCCTAGCTAACTTCCAGTCTTTAGGCTGAGCTAACCACATCCTGACTCCAGCTCAGTAGGATGTAACGCATAGATATGAGAGTGGTATCAATCTTCTCATCTAACTCTCGGAAAGATTCCAAAATGTAAACTATTTCTTTAACCTTTGATGAAACAAATCACTACCACAAGTAACCTCAAACCAGTGATTGTACAATATCTACACAGCCTGCGTAGCAAAAGCAGCACGTTAGCAGAGCAGCAGCAGCAGTTTCAGTCCTCAGCCCAATACACAATCATTGTAGTTACACGCATAAAAGGGAAGAAAATAGACTTGGACTTTTAAAAATAAGCTTCAGGTCGTGTGAGTGAAAACGCGAGCCTGTGTAGAAAGGTGTAGAAAGCTGTATTGATTAAAATAGACGCCCTGAACCCCGAGATTGACGACTGAAAAATATAATGTGATTCTGTTTCTGAAACTGTTTGTCCTCCAGAACTACGGCCTAGAGACAGAGAACCTCCGGACTCTGTCCCACAAGCTGAACGCTTCTGCGAAGAACCTCCAGAACTTCATCCTGGGCCGGCGGAGGGGCGGACACTACGATGGACGAGCTTCCCGGAGGCTACCCAATGATTTCCTCACATCGGTGGTGGATCTGATTGGTGCAGCCAAGAACCTTCTAGCCTGGCTCGACAGGTAGGGACCACACCTGAGGCTGGATAATGAATTTGGGAATTTGACCTTTAATTTTTAGGACAATATCCTCAATTTTCATCAAGTAAGGATGATCACAAAAATCTAAATATATCAATTCTGTGCTAATGTACAACTATACTGGTATTGCTATAGCATGAAAACAGTTGTGTTCTTTTTTTAACTTTATCTGATGAAGTCTGTCTGTGGTCAAAACATCGTCAGCTATGCTCGCAATATAAAACAGAAAAAAAAGATGTCTGTCTAGTGCCTCTTGTGCCATTTGTGTTCATGTGGCTTTTAGTAATACATTTTCAATTATTCTTATACGCTTAATTGAAACTTAACTCAGCTATTGGCTATGAATATAGTTGGAAATGGTGGGAAATATATTAGCTTTCTTGCCAGTTAGATGAGAAGAACATATAAATAAAGCGATGTTAAGCTTTAGTAGATCCCCGGGTTGCATAGCCTCCTGGCCATGATATAAAACCAAATATTGTTGTTTGTCTTTATCACTTGCTCCTGCGCTCTGAGAGGAGCAGAGGATAGCTTTTATTTCTCTCTCTCTCACTGCCCTATCTTTTAAAATCACACTGTTAGCAAATAAACGAACAGAACAAAACATAATAAAAACACCAATATAGAAAAAATCTCTTCCTCAAAACAAAGTAAAGGAACTCATTTTTCTTAATACAATGACCAAATGATTTTAAGACCTATTTCAACCTGGAGAAAGAAACACTATGCTCCATTTCCACAGGAACATTTGATAAAAATGATAACAAAATTAAGAATTAGATCACGACCAGTACACTACTCCAAAGGTTCTACAAAAGTTCACCATATTTTTAAGCTCTCAGATGCATTTGTCAGATTATGAACTCTGTGTTTTTGTCTTTTTTTGTCTGCTTCAGGTCTCCATTTGCCAGTGTGACAGAGTATTCATTACTGAAGAACAACATCGTGCAGCTCTGCCTAGAATTAACTACCATTGTACAACAGGTGCTTACACCCACACACACACACACACTCACAAACACGCAGGATGCATGCATCACACAATCCATCATGTCCATATTCACTCCTATAATAAAGGTCACCATTTGCATTGAAAGGGCAGAACTAAAGTGGGTTTGGATTGGGAACATCAATGCAGATACAGCTTGTTCTGGTCTATAACTTATTTCTATAGATTTGATTATGAATGGAACATATGCCCGCTGCCACAGGCTGTTTACAGCATGGCTGATGGGACAAGTAGCTCTCAGTAACAGCCTTAGGCAGAGAACTCATTAGCTGCGGTTACAGGGACAATATTTCTTCAACCCGATTGAAATCATTCTGATTAGAGATGCCAACTTAACTGTTTACATGGACACTAAATAAAGGGATCCGATAAGATGTGTGTTTACATGCCCGAAGCATTTAATCAGAATATAACTCTTTTGACATGCACACAGTGGTTCACCTGCTGTGAAGCGTCTAATCTGCCAGAAATATAACAGAAGAAGAAGAAGGTTTTTTTTTCAGCTTCGTTCATCTTCTCAAACACTCGTTGTTTCGAGCCTTTCCACCATTGAGGCTTTCAACAATCCTTAAATCTTTTAAGGTCTCCAACATAAAGGTTCTATCAGCCACAGAGCAGTTTAGTTTCTGTCCCTCCCGGAAACTCGTTCACGTCACCTAATGTTTCCCCACGTGGGGCAAACATGCGCAGAAAGAAGATATTTATTACTACCAGAGAGAAACGATTGGATTAAGCTTTTACTTGGTTATTAGACGCTAATATTTTCCTACTGAATGGATTATCAAAGGTTTACACCACCTCTCTCAACCAGATTGAAAATTCCTTCTGATCGGGCCAGATTGGGTCAGTCTCTTCCGATTGAGGTGGTTACATGAGGCATTTTTATTCTGATTGGGCTGTTATTCCGATTATTAGTGGAATATTAGGGTCCATGTAAACACAGCTACTGACTCACTGTTAGACCTCATCCTCTGCTTAACTTATGGGCCCTGATGGAGAATGAGCTAGGGGTCTCTCATCCCTTTATTTCCTGTCCTCCTTCTGCTCCCCCTCTGGCTCGCTCCCTCATGTAGACTCACCACACTTACACACACAAATGCACTTTAAAAAAAATAAAACTGGAGGTGCATGCATACACACTCTGATACTGTAGAAATCTCATTGTTTGGACAGAAACTATGTCTGCTCTCCTGGACCCCATCCACGTCCTCCCTGTAAGAGCCCGCTTAGAGTGCGTGAGAGAGTGTGTCTGTACGTCTGCCCAGAGTGAGTCCTGGAGCCGAGCAGATAACACCCATCCCCTCTTACAAGAGCCAGAGGAAAGGGAAGAGAAAAGGGGCCACCGTAGGCCCACAATGGGCCAAATGAACATGTAGCTGCCAGGGTGCAGCGAGACAGACAAAGGTGGCAGCACTGCCCGCACCAATGCATCAAACACATGAATTAACTGCTACCATGCACATCTGGTGGATTCAGTGGGCTGCTTTCCCAGAAATAGATTAACTATCAGCTATCGTTAAATAACAATCTGTCATGTTCAAATAATGTAGTCTCTAAATCCTGCGGAGGTTCATGAAGCTCCAGGCAGCCGAGTAGATCCAGAACTGGTCAATCAATCAATGTTTTAGTCTGTCTAGATTATAAAGTAATATGCATAATGTGGAAGGTTAGAAATAAAATAGCTGACTGCTGATGTTCTCCATTGAAAAAAAAGTAATCTCTCTGTCTTCCTGTTGGTCTCATTTGTCTTATTTCCTTCTTTTCCTGGTTGTTATATTTGGAGGAGGGAGATATTTGAACTTCTGTGCGGATGTTCACAAAGACGCTTTCTCCATCTCATATTTTCTTCTTCTTCTTCTTCTTTCTGTCTTCTTCTCGTTTTACAGGATTGCACTGTGTATGAGACAGAGAATAAGATACTCCATGTGGTGAGTTTCTGTTTTAAAATGTCAAATTCTTATTAAAATATCAATGATGATTCAAAGCTATTGGCCGGTGTCCATCACAGTAAACAGGGAAGAGGTAGCATGGCATACTCAACAATGACAGTTATTAAAGATCCCCTCCACACATGTATTAAAACATGTACAAATAGTCTGCTTACACTTATTTGCTCTCTTGCCAATAGTTAGATGAGAAGTTCAAAACACTCTTATCGGTTAGATAGGAGGATCCAGCCAGCAGACGCTTAGCTTAGCTTGGATAACGACTGGAAACAGGGGGAAACAGCCAGCCTGGCTCTGTCTGAAGATAACAAAATCTACCTATCAGCACCTGTAAAGCTCATTAATTAACACGGTATATCTAATTTTTTTCAGCATGCAAATCCATACAAAAATCAAAGTGTAAAAACAGGAGCAGTTGCCAGGCAACCAGCGCCATCTCCACAAAGCTACTGCTCCCGGTCAAGAAATAGCCTCCTGTAAAACCACAAGTTGTCATTTTTTGGTTTTTGTACGGATTAAACAAACGAGACATAACATGTTAATTATGTGTTAATATCTAAGTTGTTGAGGTGCCAGTAGGCAGATTTTGTTTTCTTTGGACAGAACTATGCTAGCTGTTTTCCCCTGTTTCCAGTCTTTGTGCTAAGCTAAGCTCACCGTACCCGACGTGAGAGCGGTATCAATCTTCTCATCTAACTCTCGGTAAGAAAGAAAACCAAAATGTCGAACCATTCCTTTAATGAAGTCTTATCTCTGCAGGTTGACACATTATTTTGCAATTTTGCTCCGATAACGCAGTTGTAATGATTCTGACACAAATTCATAAACACACTGAAAAGAGACGCAGCTGAAAAATGTCTGTATGTGTGTGTTTGTCTATGTACGTGTTTTATGCATGGGAGTGTGTGTGTGTGTGTGTGTGTGTGTGTGTAGAGTGCTGTGTGTCTTTGTGGCACAAAATCGTGCATGTTAAAGTGCAAGCGAGCCTGAGGCCTTTTGAAAGCTCCAGTTTAGCATCTGTGTGTGTGTGTGTGTGTGTGTGTGTGTGTCTATGTGCGTCTGTGTGCGCGCGCGTTTGTGTGAGTGTGTGTGTGTGCATGCATGTATGACGGAGAAATGTCTGTGTCCACGTGTGAAACCGAGTGAGCAGCTAGTGTCTGATCCGGGCTGACAGTTGGATTGGGACACTTCCTGCTGCCATTCAAGGTCAGGTGGAGGAAACCAAATGAAATGTTGGCAGGGGGAGTTCACAGAAAAAATATCTGAGCATTTCATGCCAAGAAATAAATCCCTGATCAGATGTTCTGTCAGTATATGGTATATATGCCATTGTATTATATATTTCTATAAACAAAACCAGTCATGAGACTGTATTTGAGATGTTGGTCTCTCCATGGTGCGATGTTCCCCCTGTCAAAATCACTCTCCTCTTAGCTTTTCGGTTGTGGAACCATGGCTGTCATTTACCTCTGTTGTTACAGGCCTGTTAATGGCACAGGACAGTGACATCAGGCAAATTCATATATTTAAATGGCTCTGCACATGTGTACACACACACAAACACGCACACACACACACAAAACCCTGGGTGCCAGACTAAAGGCTACACATGACTAAGACTGTTATGTGTGGGAGGTTTATGTGTGAAAAAGGGAGACAGCGTGAAGGGGGAGAGAGAGAGAGAGAGAGAGAGGAGGCAATTGTTTTTAGATGCTGCTTCCTTGCTGATACTTGTTTACTATGTGTTTTAGAAATTAATAGGTGGTGAAGTGACACAACACACATAGGAACGTACACACATGCACCCACACACACACACATAGGATGAAGATGGTGATGCACAGTTGAGATCTGGTATTTTGAAACGGGACAGTATTTCCATTTGGAAGAAGGAAAGTGTACTTGTCCAATGTGTCCTCTTAATGACATAAAAATGAGTTTACTGTGAACCATGTAATATATTGTTTAGTAAGATTAAAAAAAACATAAATAGTTTTTAAATTTTTTTTATTTTTTTTAAAAGGACCTTGACTATTCACTTACGAAAGTTAGCCAGTTACTTGGAGAAAGCCTACTGTAGGAGAAGAGTTAAAATGATACAAATTAGCATTAGTCTTTTTTCTTCTGCTATTCAGTGGAATTTATTTCAAATTTTGTGTATTCCATGAAATTATGTAGCTCTAGCCAATATACAGTATGTTATGACGAATGTCTTTCTTTTGGTTTGCATATGTGTTAGTGGAAAACATTTGCTGTATTTTGTATGTTTGACATACAGCAGTGTTTCTTAAGCCAATGTGGGATTATAGACCACATTTTTAACTAACTAACCTGCTAACTTACTGGTAACTTACTAATAACTAACTAACTAACTAACTAACTAATCAGAAAACTACATTACAGACCAGTGACGAAACGTTATGCAGTACATTTACTGTATTTACAAGTATGTGACAGAGAATATTGTACTTTACTCCACTGATTCAACTTAAAATCTTCACATACACATGATCATCTTACAAAATACAAATTACATTTTTATAGATTGAACTACTCACTGATACTATAATAACATAATTATCAACCAGCTGCAACATTATTATTCTGCTTACATGTTAAAGCATTAGTAATATACAATAATAGAAATAACTCTAAAGGACCCAGTCTGCATAATGTGTATTTTACTTTTGATACCTATGTACAATTTGCTCTTAGTACTTCTGTCTTAAACACAAGTCTTTTCACATGGTGGTAGTTGTACTTAAGTAGTGTATGTCTGGAGGTTGATGCAGACAGACATACAGTATGAGAGAGTCTCCAGTGTGCATCCAGCATGGGGTCAGACACTGTTTAATGCTCTGGTCAGCTCTGCTGTAGCTACTGTAGTGGTAATTGTACGTTTGTCAGCTTCTGCTCAATAATGCAAAACTCACTGCTACTCTGCCCCCCCTCAGACTACGGCCTGCAGCAATCAGATGGACAGGGATTGTGTGTGTGTGTGTGTTGTTTGTGTAGTGTGTGTGTGTGTCTGTGTGTGTGTGTGTGTGTGAGCGAGAGATAAGATATGAGCATGTGTGAGTCTGTGTGTCTGATGGAGCGTGAAGTGTGTGTGTGTGTGTTTTTTATGTGCATGCATGCATAAGGATGAGGGGAATTACATAAGACTGCCCTAGTTGTGTGTTTTCCCTTGTTTTCTCCCCTTTCCTCCCGGACTCTCCCTCCCACCTCCCTGCCTTTCTGCTCCTCTCTTCCTTCCACCCTCCTTCTCCCTTCTCTCCGTCTTTCTCTGTGTCTCGGCTCAGGTTTATATTTGCGCTTGGTGTGTGTATGGTGCATGTAAACGTGCATAGGTGTGTGTGCGTGTGTGCGTGAGAGAGAAGGTGCGAGTCGATGAGGAAGAGAGCCAGAGCTTAATCCATTTGGCAGCGTACTATGTCTGGCTTTCTGTTTGACTGCTCTTAAATCTCACGCCAGCCAGCCCGCCACATAAGTTTACTTCCCTATGATCTGCGCTCTGATTCTCCAGAGGCGTGTCAGATCAAGGCTGGGTGTGTCAGAGCTGGAGGGGTTGAGAGTCTCCATGCTGGTAACTGGCCCTTTGTCTCTCGGCCCCTGTTAATCCCAGGTCAAGACTATTAGTCCAGTGATCAAAGAGGGATACAAGCAGAGCGACAACATTGTCACTTGCTGTGGTTTCCAGCTGGGGACTTCACATGCTATTTATAGCTCTACAGGCGGGATTAGATACACTTTCCTTCTACTTTTCCCCTACTTCTTTGTGTTTTTCCCCTTTCGTTTTTTCAAATGAAAGCGTCAAAGTGTTGTTTGGTGTCTGTGGATGACATGAACAGTCCTGGGTATCCCATTATGTAATGTGTGTACACGTTGACTAGAGCATAATATTACTGTATAAACAGAAAACTAAACAGGCAGTGTAATGTTCAAATAACTGACCCAGAAAAGGATGGTGTGTATTTATGTGTGTGTGAGTGAGAGACAGTGAAATAGACAGAGAGAGAGAGAGAGCACAAGCATCGCATAGCCAGCACACTGAAGATCCTCCACATTTTCTCTCACACTGAATGAATCATAGACTCTGAGCTATATAGTGTGTATGTGTGTGTGTTGAAGATCTCCTCTGTTCATTTTATCACTATAGCAATCCAGTAATTGCTCATTAGGATTGAGATCAGAAGATTATTTTATGCAGGGTTCATCACTGTCAAACTGCTGCTTGTGTGAATGCAGACAACGTATGTTCTCTCACATGTATGTCTGTTACGTTCCAGCGTACGTGCGTATGTGTTTGCGTGGGATGTGTGTGTGTGATGAGGCAGGATAAACCAGGGTAACGGTCTCTGTAAACCCACTGCAGTCAGTCAGACAAGATTAGAAGGCAGAGATGCTGCTAATGATAAATTAACCTGCATGCGTGACCAAGCAGACAAATCGCCTGCAAAACAGTCAAGGTTTATTTTGAACAAAGGCAAGGTGCTTTTTTTATTTGCCGTATTTGCTCAGATGCACTCAGACAGGTAATATGTATTAGGAATTTAAGGGCAGTGTAAAAAAAAATACAGCACAGATAATCTAACCACTCTACAATATGTCAGGTTATGTTTAGCTGACGTGAAGGCAAAAATAGTCCTTATCTTCCAAAAAAAAAAAAAATTACAGATACCACCAAATGAAATCTGTGCTCTATAATTTAGTTGTTAGAAAATGTCATCTGGGCACCTCGGGGTTGGCTGGTATCGGTGATGAGTTGTTCTGTCTGTGACAGTGTCTTGTGGGCATGCCTGTGGACAGACTGTGACAGGAAACAGTTTGTGTGCTGGAGTGATGGAAGTGGCGATGTGGAACAATCAGATGAAATGATTTCTGTTTCACCTCCTCCAGCTAGGTCACAGCATCCCTTGCGGACCAAAACCAATCTCAATAACTTTCTGTCTTTTTCTTTTTGTCACTTTCTCTCTCTCTCTCTCTCTCTCTCCTTTCCTGTCATTTTTTCCTCTCTGCTTTCTTTACCTGTGATGCCATCTCCAGTGTAAGACCTTAGCAGGGATATGCGACCACATCATCTCTCTGTCGTCAGATTCTCTGGTCTCTCAGTCCGCCCATCTGGAGGTGGTCCACCTTACCAGCATCATGCCCAGTGAAGGGCTGGTAAGGACACATTTGAGCATGCCCACACATGTATCCACCAGAGCTGTTTTTAAAGCTGCACTAATCAATATTTTCACATAAGCCATGGATCAAATGACTATGTGTAATGTGAAAGGGGTCGCTGGTGGGTACAAACCCACAGAGAATTATCACCTGACTGTGCAGTTCCCCTCAGCTCTACAGAGCGTTTTATTGTCTTTTAACTCATTGTTTTGGTTTTCCGGCCCGCAATCTCCTCTCTCAACAACCTTGCACCCAGCTCTGATAAAGCCACTCTATGCTACTTGCCCGGCACCGAACAGCAAAAAGACAAAGTTAGCAACTACCTTGTGACCATAGTGGCTGACTGTAAACAACTTTATACGGTCATAATATGTCAATGTTGTATTTTCAGCTTGTTACACTGCCCCTAAAATTAATGCAGCTTTAAATATTCTAGGGTCTAGTCCAAGTCAAGTCTAAAGACCCAAACGACAAATCCAAGTCAAGTCACAAGTCTTCATAAGTAAATTGGCATTTGGACTGCAGCATTTGGACATTCTCCATTCAAAGCTGTTAATAGTGTTGTTACATAACTGAATCCAAGTGTCTTTAATGCACAGGGCTACTAATGAAATATTCAAGGTGTGTTTATATGCAATACCTGCGTTTTGCTGTCTTATTCATTATTTATTGTTACAGGACTTCATCAGGTCAAAACTTGATGTTTTTTGTTTTTAAGTCTAAAGTCAAGACTTTCAGGGTGGGGGGTTAAAGTTCAAGTACAGATGAAGATGAATTAATGGAAAAACATGAACAAATCTGTGGAAAAACAACAAAAGCAGATGCTTTCATACAGAGCTCAAGGGGTCACTGAGTGGTTTGAAGAGTATAAGACTGATGTGGATCATACACTACAGCCTTCGAAGTCAACCCAATTGAACACCAGTGGGAGATTTTGGGCTGACATGTTAGACAGCGCTCTCCACCACCATCATCAAAACACAAAATGAGAGAGTAGAGTTCAAAGACTTGGAGAATCTAGGACAAGGAGCATTAAAGCTGTTCTAAGACACTTCATGTCAGTTTGTCACCATCTAGACTCACACAGTAAACTATACATATCATGTGTTTCCCTGTGTACTCTGTATTGTACTGAATCCTCCCTCTCTGCCTGTGTGTGCTTGTGTTTCAGGGGATGTATATCAAATCGACGTATGATGGACTCCACGTCATCACCGGCACCACAGAAAATGTGAGTTTTTGTTTCACTCACTCGGAAGCTTGACACTCCACCAACCACAATTTATGTTCTCAATTTCCACACGGACAATAAATCCATGCCTCAATATATCCTGAGTTTGTTTCCATTGTCCTTTTCCTCTCCAATTTCTGCCTCTGCAGTCTCCAGCAGACCAGTGTAAGAAGATCCATGCGGGGGATGAGGTGATCCAAGTCAACCACCAGACAGTGGTGAGTTAAAGAGCTTCCAAACACCGTAGTCATGGAGAATCACAGGGAATCTACTTTCCATGTGTTTCCACTGTGAGGAGATGCCAAGGTACATGATGTCTGCTACCACCACCACCATCACCACTGCTGCCATGGTGCTTCCTGTCCTGTGCCTGTGTCGCTATGTAGGCTAATTAGACTTGCTGCAGGGAGCAGATTATAGGATGATTGTTTCAAGACCTTTGTTCAGTCCAGCGTGATTGTCAGCTCACTCTTTCTGGAATTTGTTCCCATTGTCATAAGAAACCCCTGCAGGAGGCGTCTGGTTTGAAATGTGAACTCATGTTCCACTTTCAGACTTGAATAAGTTGTATTTCTGCCTTCAACTCATCACATCAGAGGGGAGCACAAAAACGGGCAGCCATTTTAAATGGAACGGCGCCTTGTGAGAGCATGTGATTGAGCGCGCCGTCTATTGCCTGTGCTGTCAGCTCTGGCACAAACGATTTGTTCCAGCGTTTATTTGAGATTTCTGAGGGGGAAAAAAAGGTTTGTGTCTGTGTGTAGAAGTCTTTTGTGTGCTTTTTCTGTAAGTATTTCCTCATATGTCTTGATAGGTGCTGCTCATGAGAAAGTGTGCGTGTAGGCGCTGGGGAGCAGCGTTGATTGACGCGTGAGGGAGCTGCGTGTTATCTCTCTCCCTCTCTCTCCTCGGGGTGACAGTGCAGATCGCACCCTGCCAGGCTCTCAGCTCCAACCCCTCATTACTCCCACTGCTAGACCCTCACCACTCTGATCCCTCACTCTGGGGGAGGAGATAAGCAGGGGAGGGGACAGAGGTGTGTGTGTGATGTGGAAAAGGGGGTGAAGTAGTCAGGGGATGCTGGGATGAGGCAGAGCTGGGAGAGTGGGGCGAAAAAGGGAGGAGGAAGTAAAGAGGGACTTAGGGAGAGGAGGAAGAGGATGAAAAGAAAAGGAGGGGAGAAGGGGGAGAACAGCAGAGGGATGTCTCTAGTCAATATAGCTCTTTTTTCAATCCTAAATGGAGCTGCCGAGGAGAGAAGATGGATACACACTACCAGCAAACTCTCTGTCAACATCACGGCTGATAAGTTTATCTAGTGAGGCCCCATATTTAAAAATTAGATTAGTGTGAATATTGAATGAACAAATTCCATTACATTATAGAATCATTATGTAGGCCTATCCCACGTATTTAGCTACAGCGCTGCCTTCATGTCTATGCATGAGCTTCTGTTTGAGACCCACTTCAAAACAGGACTCGCAGTTTTTTAGCTCAGCTTCTCTTTTGAGGTAAAATGTAGAATTTGCCTGAATAACAAACTGATTGTTTGAAGAGGCAACATAATTATGTGGAGGTAATAGCATCTGGGAAAATAATGAAGACCCCAGGGATTTGAAAAATCTCTCTAGCAGCAGTTTATGCTCTATTATTATTTTGGGTTAGGTCTCTCCCTGTTTCCCTCTGCTCTCTGCGTATTTGCATAACAGAACAGTTCTAAACTGGCCTGGTTAGGATAGGCTTTGTGTTTTCTGTTAACACACACTGTGCTGCTGTCAACCACTGTGGTGGATCTAACAAGGGTGGAGAAGTTCAGCATGATCAAGGTCCAGTTCAGTTCACTTTCAGTTCAGTTAATTCAGGATCTCCCATTGGCATGAAAAACGCCCAACTCCTTCAGAGGTAAATGAATTCTCTGTCTAAGGCTGGGCGTTAACGCTTTGAGCACTTTGGCTTCTTTTGTTAAAGGAATACGTCGACATTTTGGGAAATACACTTATTCACTTTCTTGCCGAGAGTTAATACCACTTTCTTATCTGTCCGTTCTAGCATGAAGCTACTGCCAGGGGTGGCTTAGCTTAGCTTAGCATAGAGTCTGGAAGCAGGTAGCCTAAACAAACAAGACTTAACGTGTTAATTAGTGAGCTTTAGAGGTGCTTTTAAGTGGGTTTATTTTGTATCTATGGACAGACCTAGGCTACCTGTTTCCCCCTGCTTCCAGTCTCTATGCTAAGCTAAGCTAACAGTCGCCTGGCTGTAGCTTCATAATTAAACGGACAGACATGAGAGTGGTAATCGATCTTCTAATCTAACTCTCAGGAAGAAATCAAATGTCCCAAAATGTCGAACTATTCATTTGATAAAAGAAGCCAAAGAGCTCCATTGGGAAATGTTGTCTGAACACAAGCAGCCGCTCAAGAACTTTGTGTAAAAAAATCAGGAGCTGATCAAAGAATAGTAAACAAGATTATAAATCTGACCAGAGATTCAAAGCCAGCTTCTGGCAAGGTTTTTGATACATGGACATTTTTCTTTCAATATGTTATTATTATTTCTGTCCCTAGGAAATGAATTACAGTTGAACAGTTTGAACTGACAAATCTGATCACAAATGAAGGATCACAGTCCTACTGTGCCCTCGTATATTCCCCCTTTTGTTTAAGTGGGCAGAAGAGGACAAAACATACAGTAGTAACTAACCTCCATGGCGGCTCTTGTTGCGGGTGAACGCTGGCTGAACCCAGAGTTCTGTACTGGGCCAAAGAGAACAGGAAACGGGCCGCTAAAGGCTGACACAGGCTGGTCATCATTATGTCAGGAAGAAGGTCAGAGCAGTTCTGTCTGTGTGTGGGTGAGCGTGGCGGCCTCTGCGGACACTTCCAGTAGCTGAGACCAGCGTAGCCAATCAATGGCCTGACGAGTGCTGCGAGCTCTGGGGACAGGCTGGCCGGGACGACGAGGAAACACTGCAGTCAGCACTCCTTTCTTACTCTCTCTTCCTTAGAACTTAACCACCCTTTATTTTAATATGACAATGTTTTTCAGACCGGTGGTGCTGGGACAGTATGGTGCACAGCGGTTGTGTCTCGCTGTATCGGTAGCCACAAAGTGTAATGACCGGTTTGGTGAAGATTCAGTAAAACATGTTAAGTATAGAGGGTACAAAAGCAGCGAGTCTGAGGCATGGTGGTGGAAGAGTTTTTATGCAGCAGTTAGGTCTGTCTGTTGTAGTATCAGTAGCCTGGATATCACATGAGCCATAGTGAAACTAGAAAGCTCTCAGAGAACGTATACCTTACTGCCAAGGCTGCACAAACCTCTAAACTTATTAGGTTAGTGATGTTTTGCCTTGATCCTTGCATTTTTTGCAGTATACTCCAATACCCACATATTTATGATATAAAGGGTCCACTGCAATATGATCTTTATGTTACTCTCAACATGGGGAGTCTGGAATAGTCTAATTGTATCGTATTTTTTGTATATATATTTTTTCTTTTACGGTTTACTCTGTTTTGTTGAATTGGGAAAAATGAATAAATAAAGTGTTAAAAAAAATACACATAGTCACGGACAATTATGCTAATTCGGTGATGGCAGCCATAATTTAATGACATTACCTAAATCATATCTGGGAATATTAGAGCTTTAAAAGGGACTAATTGTGCAGCATTTTAAAGTGAGATCGACTCATGACAGCTAGGTTATAGTTGTTTAAATGTATCATGTTGCTGTGGGGTTAAGGGTTACCTTTGCTGCATCTCTCTCCCCCTCGTTTCCTATCATCTCTCTACTTTCCGTGTCTAAAAACAGCATAATAATAGTAGCGTGTGGTGTTTAGTAGTATCAGGACCTGTGTGTGGTGGTTTGCAGCAGCAGTTTTTAAAGCGTAATATTTGTGCTCCCGGTGCATCGTGTACAACACGTGTGTGTGTGTAGTGGTTTGCAACAGTTGTTTCGATAGCCCGGTGTGTGTGTGTGCTCCTCAGGTTGGCTGGCAGCTGAAGAACCTGGTCAACGCTCTGAGAGAAGACCCATGTGGTGTCATTCTCACGCTGAAGAAAAGGCCCCAGAACACCCTGAGCTCAACACCGGCTCTGCTCAGGAACGTCCGCTGGAAACCACTGGGCCTGCAGGTAAACACCAGCAACACATGGACGCCTTAACTGCAGTATTATAACAAGCTATTCACCACATCCTGACCTGAAAGGTGCCGATTCAATGACATGCTGCTCTCCAACCACCTCTTCCAAACAGTCTTGTACATGTATATCTGCACACTTCTGGTACTTACGGTTAAGGATTTGAGGTTGGATGATTTAGCACTCTGTACAGTAAGCTGTGTTGTACCTCTGGCTTTATATTTGACTCACTCTCAGCTCTTGTTTTTTACTGCCCACACTCTGCATTCTCCTACTGGCATTTTAAAAATTTTCAAAGGAAACTTGTTCACTTTTTGACCTTGCATCAATCCTCCTGTTGAGCGTTTCAACAAATCTCTGAATTGTTTCCAGCCTGCCGTACTGCTGGCACAGTTCAAAGCCATTCACAAATGTGTTGCTATAGCTAAACCTCCACCTGCAGAGAAAACATGCATACCAAAAGCATATTTGTTTAGATAGAGATAACTCAAAATAACTCAAAATTGAGATAGTGAAGGGGGGAAAAATGGTAATTAAATCTTACATTTGCACTTCGTAGTTGTGTGAATGATTTAAATGGTATAAAATGGCCTGAACTTCCTGCTCAGGAGCTAGCGCAGGGTCAGCAAAAGGTCCATCCACGCTCCCACTCACATTCACATTCATATTTACTGAGATTCATTCAACCTTTGCCCCAAAGGCCATCTCCTTTGCAAAAGTGAATAAATGTTTAATGTACAGTATATCTGAAAGGTGGAATGCTCGATTGAAGGCTTACAGCTCGGAGCGGGTCTACACTTGTCACTTAAGGGCAAATATTTTGTAAATCCATCACTCAAGTCAGAGCTCAGAAAAATCACTCAAATTTTGGTGCGCAGAAAGAACAAGTGTGCCGAGAAAGACAGGGGTGAGGCGAGGGCTAGTGTGATGCTGCCTGAGTGCTTTGTGCCCGACTGTCTTGTTTCTAAATGTAGTATATAGCAATATATTGTACATGTGAGTGTATGTTCACATGAGAGACTTACAGATTCAGTAACCCAGAGTGGTTTTTGAATATGATTTCTATTATGGCCTAGAAACCACCCTGTAATAACCGTAGAGCCTACTGCAACTTCATCACTCACTCTGTCTGTAACGAGGTTGCTGCCTTGTTAGATCATCGCTCTAAGTTGTTACCATGAGCCTATTGTTATATTTGCTGCGTACAACAGCAGAGGATTGTGGGAATTCTACCCTGATGGGCTGCTAAGACACAAACGCGCCGTGAGCGCCCAGATCAGAGCACAGAGATATCTGTGGGAGAAGAGAAGAAAGGAGTGTTTTAGATTTGTTCTCTCTCGGAAAGACTGGAGCTCTTAATTATTCATAAGCAACTACAGGCAGCTCCACTGGCTCCGAAACAAGAGCCGCTACTCAGCAAATACTGGAGATAATGCACTGAATCCAAAATATCCTACTAAACAGCCTGTGTGTGTGTGTGTGTGTATGTGTGCGTGTGTACTGGGGCGGGTGGCTGTGCATACATTTGTAAGCATGGCCGTATGCATGCTTGTCCATCTGTACGTGTCAAGGGAAGTGTGTTTCTGTGCATGTTTGTGCACGCATGAAGAGAGATTTTTCTCCCATTATCAGTCGCGTTGTTCCTTTGAGAGGTGAAGGAACTGGGTCACTGCACTCTGTAAACCTGGTTTTGGATACATACTGTACGCACACACTCCCAAAAAGAACACATACAAACACATGCGCACTCATACCTCTAAGCCTGGTTTAAGAGGAGATGAATTGTACGGCTGTGAAGTTTAGCCCAACTGTGGCAAACGTTCAGCTGGATTATAGCTGAATCCACAAAGGAAACAATTTATCTCTCAAATTATCATGTGATTCCAGCCCCAAATCCCTCCATGGCAACCGCTTTTATTCCACTAAATAACAGCACATATCTCTCTCTCTGTTTCCCTTTCTCTCTTTCCGTGTGTGTGTCTGTTTCATCCGCGGTAGGATGGAGTAAAAGCAATTCAGTGATCCCCTGTAATTACAATGATGCTGGCAATGATTCTAATAGCTAGGTGGAGGATTACAGTGATGCTGCATATTGCATGCATGCTTGTCTGCTGTGCTGCTGCAAAATGTGCATGTAGGGAGTCATTTCATGCGTGACTGGAGGCCACATCAGCGTCCTCATCACAGGTCACATGTGTGCCACACATTGTCCGTAAATCTGTTATATGTTTAGAAACATAAATAATTGCTCTTTGAAAATGCATGCTATTTTAGGCAACATGTATTGGCTGGTTATGCATTATTGATGGGCCAGCTGAATGGGTGAGGGGTTATAGCTTCTTTGACGTCTTACTTACAGTACGTTCTTTTGGTCTACTTTTGTGACAGCTAATGCAACTTAAAGTCTCTGCCATCATTTCAAAGATAAATGTTTGATCTAAAATCTTTAGACAGTAAATGTCATAAAAACTGCTGAAAAAAACATTCTCACCTGATGGTCCATTTAGTAGCTGTTCTCCAGCTTTTATGCCAACATGTACGAGAAGTCCATAAAGTGCTCAGAAACAAATAGAAATTTACAGTTCCATGAAAACCGACCCTCCATGTGCTGATGAAGATCAAGTGATATGGCTGAAAGCTGGAGAACAGCTACTAAATGGAGCTTAAAGTGAGATTGTTTTGTAAACTTCTGTTTCCAAGGTCGAGAATGAACTTTGAAGCTCAGCAATAATAACATTTTCTTTAAGGAATAGTTTGACAATTTGGGAAATATGCGTATTTGCTTTCTTGCAGAGAGTTAGATGAGAAGATCGATACCATATGAATATGAAGCTACAGCCAGCAGCTGGTAAACTTGCCTTAGCGTAAAGACTGGAAACAGGGGGAAACAGTTAGTCTGCAGCCCGTTGCACCAGCTATAAGTTTTCTCTTAAGTTAGGGTGCAAAGTCCACACTAAACGATACACTGCTAAAACTGTGTTGATGTTTGGTTGCACCACAGAGACGTAAGATTCATCTTGGCTACTCTGGCGTAAAGTCCACACACATTAACCAAAATACTGTCGCAGAAAATGACGTTTTCACTTCCTGTGGCCACTAACATTACTGTGTTGTCTCTCATGCCAATTGTCTTTGATCTCTTTGCTACGCAATAGCGAAGAGGCTAACGGCTAAAAATATCTAACGTTAATCACAAAACAACAACAAAAAGGTACGTAAACTTGGACAAAGAATTATGACTAGGTGATAATGTGCATTGAGTGGTGAAACCATCATCTACACACAGGGTAATATAACGGTACCCTATTATTGGGCAGATGAAATACACATAATAAAACACATAATGATTGCCTACACTGGCAAACTGTTAAATTTGTAGTTGTTAATTAGAAAGTTATCTAACCCTAAATATCTTGCTTGCCCGTATAATTTGCTCCTCCTCATCCTCCAAGTTATCCCACCTTTCCAAACGATGCGCCATGCCAACCGCTATTTTATGGAGGACTTTACACCTACTAAGGGCTAGGTGTAAGATTTAAGTTGCCTACGTTGAAACTGTATCAGCTGGTGCAACCCTTAAAATGTTAGTAGCGCATCAACTTCAACCTAAGTTAGAAATTACGTTCAAACTAGGCTACATTTGAACTTACATATAGCTGGTGCAACAGGCTGCTGGAGTCTGGTTGCCTGGCAACCTTACAGTGACAGCAAAACTCCAGAAAGTCACTGCTCACAGCCAAGAAATAGTCCAGCACGTAACCCCCATAAAACCACGACATGTTGTCTTCACACCTTTGGACAGAGTCAGGCTAGCTGTTTCCCCCTCTTTCCAGTCTTTGTGGTAAGCTAAGCTAATCATCTCCTGCAGGGGCGCTGGAAGTCAATCAATCAAGTTTATTTGTCACATGTAATCATATACAGGTACAATTACAGTGAAATGTAAGTACTCTGTCAGTCAGAGTTTGGGGAGCCGAGAGAAAGTCAGTCTATATAATGACATCGTACTAAATGCTGCACAACATTCACAATTTTTATATTAATTTAAATGTCCAGGATTACAATTTTAGAACGATTTACAGACAAACAAACCTGAACACCAATATACTGTTTGTCATAGCAGCCACAGCGACTTCACAGGCAAGAAGACTGAACTAATGCGTGAGAACTGCGAGCAGAGGAAGGGAGAGTGAGACAGAGTATGGACGCAGGCGAGAGATGTGACCCATGACCAGTTTCTCATAGTTCATAATAATGCAGGGCAGTGAGGATACAGCCATTTCATACAGAGGACGAGAGCATATAACGATGAGCATTCAACCCGCGTGGACCCTTTCTTATGAGACAGCTGTCACTCTGCTTGTCACAGTCTGCTGTGTAGTTCATACACTTCACTGATAAACCACAGAACTGTAGAGTTACACTGGAGTGAATAATCTGCCAAACCCCCACGTTTTCTACTGCCTACTTTTTATTCATACTGTTTTTGAGTCCCTTACATAGTCAAAATATTAAGTGAAGTCTATTAGAGTACGTGTGTGTGTTAGTGAGTTTGCATGTGTGTGTAAAAGTGGTGCGATGGGGAATATTGGTTTGAGCAGTAGATTTTTGAGCAGTTTGGAGTGGACGCAGCAGGGGTCAAATGGTTTAAGTGATGTTTTAACAGACTGGAATTGCGCCTACTGTGGAGGTCCCATCTCTCTCTAGTTCTACTCCCACCCCCCTTTTCCACGCAGGCAGCAGTGGGCTGTAATCACTAAATTACTGTTTTCACTCTCAGCTCCAGTCACCACACTGCACAGCTCCCCCGTCCTCGCTCTCCCTCTCCTGCACTCTTTCTCTCCATCTCTCTCTCTCTCTTTGTCCTATTTCCTTTGCTCTCTCACGTCCCTCTCTTTCCACCCCGTCTTCATTATTTATTGTGAAGCCGTCTTACTGTAAGCTGCGTTCATAAGAGGAAGACTGCGAGAGAGGAAGAGATGAAGATAGAGACAGGGCCTGGGGATGGAGGTAGTGAGGGTGGTGAGAAGGGGGGCAGAGGAGGATGGAAAGTTTTGAATATGAAATGAATTCGCCTAATGCACTGCTGATGAAATGATGAAACACTGGGCTTCCTTAATGAGAACGCTCTCCCCGCCTCGCCATCGCTCGGGCTCTGTGTCTGTTTATCCATTCTGTCCACACTCGCATCTCCTCTCTAAAATGGAGCATCCCTCTCAGACATACAGTAAAACACCCCATTTTTCAAAATCTGGAAACCTCTTCCTTCGGGGAGAAATTGTCAGCATGAGCTACGCATTTGTCACCCCAGCTGTTCCGGCTGAGAACAAATATAATTCACTTCAAATTTGGACTGAGTTTCCATGACATCAGAAGCGAGGCATCCTGTCCTCACGGAGGACCTGATGACAAATGAATCTACGTGTCCTTGAGTCAAACACAGGTAGGAGGCCACACTAGCTTTCCTCTGTCCTCTCCTTCTCTTGTAGCACGGGAGAGGGGAGAGGAGAGAGGAAGAGCGAGGAGAGGAGAGGAGGGGTTGTCATGGGAACAGACATGGAGAGCCCTGTGTGAGTGAAGAGGCTTGAGACAAAATGACAGAATAGTGAAGCGACTGAACGTGGGAGAAGCTACACAGTCAGACGGATATAAAAAAAGACAACGTACACAACATGGCAGCTTTGTGGAAATAACTCTCTTGTTTGTGATTCAGTGTTAAAACGAGTGCCGGCTGCAGTACAAGGAAGATATCACAAATAAAAGGTTCCTTTCCCTCGTACTCGTAGCACCGTAAACTGTGTGCTTGTTTGTTTTTCTGTGAGGCAGGAAAAGATCCAGTGCTCAGTTTCTGCAGGTTGTGCTCCGAGGTCCCCTCACCATCCTCCAATTATAACTCAATAAAAAGGTGCTCAAATAGAGTCATTCTCTCTTTCTCTCTCTCCTCTTTCTCCCTTCAGCCGATCCCCACCAGCCCCACCAGCACCTCCCCTACACCCGGGGGAACTTTGGGCATGTCCAAAATGGACGCCCCCAGCATGCAGGACGTCTATATCCTCTCTCCTGTCTCTGGACTCTACAGCACCAGGTCAGGCGCTTGCACACACAGATGTTTGATGATGGTGATTACGTTGATTATTATGATCCCACTGATGACAGTGATGATGGTGCTGATGACAACTCTGCCCCCCCCCAGGGAGGAGCTGGGTATGATGTCATGCGACGACATCAGCCGCTACAGCGTGGGCTCCCAGTCCGGCTCCAAAGGTTCAGAGGCGGTCAGCTACTACTTGGACCAGGACAGCGGTCAGTTCTTCTCCCTGCTAGAGGGAGATGGACCCCCAGGGCCTGACTACGACAGGGGCCGCAATACGGGGGTTCGCCGGCGGGACAAGACCCCCACCCATGGTAAGACAGAGAACGCAATTCAACAGTGTGAATGGGGCAGTAATGGTTCCTGCCCTGTGTTTGCTTTGTAGAACAGCATGTTCTCTCCCACCGGTTTTCTCACCTTTTTCTCACAACTCCTCCTTATGTGTTCATCATTCACTTCATGGCTCTGCTTCTTTGTGTCTTTATCTCGCGTACACACCTCCCAAAACACACTGATCACATGCCAAAGGGTCAGTCCAAAAGCACTTGTCTCCAGCTCCCTGCTCCCTGTCTGCCTCACCACCTGTGTCACCCTTGTTCAAAGCAACTTCCTAGACATCCTGTGCCTTCATAGGAGACTGTCAAAGGGCCTATGATGTGCAAGGCGAGGGTCATGTGACAGACGGAAGACAATTTTATGGTCTCCTTGTACTGTAAAGCTACTGTACTGTAAGAAGGTAATCAGTGGAGTAGCACCCAACACAAGCGGACTTGAAAGTTAGAAATCAAAACATCATCTATATTTAATCAGATTTTCTAAAGGTATATTTAAAGCCACGCTAATCAATGTTTTTGTATTAACGATGGGTCAGTGACAATGTATTATGCAAAAGGGGTCGCTCGTAGTGACAAACCCACAGAGAATTATCATCTGACCTTGGCTCTGTGCAGGTCTAGTGAGCTTTTTAGCCTCTTTTAGTTCATTGTTTTGGTTTTCCAGCTGCAAACTCGGCTGTCATCAACACTGTTTTCTGCCGCAGCAGGCAGCTGTTTTCAACAAAAAAAAATGCTCTGAAGGCTACCTGCCCAGCAACAAACGGCAGAAAGACAAAATCACGGAGCATTTAGCCACTAAAGAACCAGATATTTCCTTCAGGAGCTGGTGGAGACCAAAACAGAGCTAAAAAGAGAGTAAATATTAGACTTACATTTGTTGGGTGGCCACAAACATGCCCTCAAAGAAATGCTAATGTAGCTCTGTGTCTGCTGGATGTGTAAATAGGCAATTGTTTGCTAACTTTATAATGTCTCAGTAAATTGTGTTTTCAGTTTATTCTGCTTGCGTGCCAGCCAAAAAAAAAAAAAAAAAAATCCATCAATACAGTTTTAAGGATACTTTTGAGACAAGTTACTTTCTAATTTCTGTATTATAGTTCTACTACCACAGCAGAATTGTTCTTTAATGCGTGGATGTGTGGTCCAGCAAAAGACTACCACCAACTCTAATCAGATTTCAGAATACGTGGCACAGCTCTAACACAAAGCAGTAATCTCAACTTAAACATTTTTTATAAAAACCTCTACTGTGAATAGAAAACTAACTTGAGAGGCAATGTGACCTTTGCGTTGCACGTCATAACAGCCCCTCTAGAGTCTCCCGTTCCTTCCCCCTCACCTGCACACACTTTGTCTCACCTGTCCACCCCTCCAGCTGTCTCCCACGCTGTCTCTCAGTCACCGCCTTCCCGTGACACCCCCCACACCCTTCCCCCCTAGGCGACTCTCTGATTACTGATTGGTCGTTCCAGGTGACCTCAGGCCTGTTTCCATGCCTCCCGAATATAACTGGATGGCCGAGGCCAAGGAACCCAGCTTGGGCAAGAGAGGGAGCCGAGGTACACGCACACAAACACATATACACTCAAAAACACAGCCCCACACACACTTGACACAAACAGGTCGGTCTGGTGCCGTGCTTTGCTCCATACTCGGCTCAACGCATTTCAGCTCATCCTCTGGTTATCCATGGTGGTGTGGTTGTGTGAGGATACATATCTGCCAGGTATGTATCCGACAGAGTGACAAATAAACATAAATGCAAGGAAATTGCATTTATACAGCTGCTCTGGAAATGAGGGTATTTCTACGTGACCAATTCTAACCAGCTTCACCCGTTTTGCGGCGAGACTCAATCTGTATTCGACCGAGGTCCCTCCACTCTACCATCAGAAAGTCCATGAATAACATTAAAGCACAATACTACTGTCGGGGGGGTCTGCCTTTCTCCTTCTCCTTCTCTTTCTCTCAGTCACTTTTTAGTTTTTCACATTTAAGTGTATGGATAATAAACAAATTAGGTGAGAAGCTTTATCTATCTGGCGCTAAAGCTGAATAAAACTTTCTGTGACTGACAGGATTTAGCAGTAGTGCCCTCCAAATCAGCATAATCACTGCAAACAGATTAGCTGTATGTCCCCAGCTGTGGATCCATATCAGATACTACAGCTCTGAGGCACTTTCATCCCTTTCTGTTGGGGTTTTTATCTGTAAGGGTCTGTTCACCCTCATCTGTTTCTACTCTGGGGTTCTCCCTCGACTCTGCGACGCTATCTCCCCCCTCTCTGTGGTTTTCCTCCCTCTGTCATCCGTTCTGTTGAGCCTGTCCATCCTCTAACTGCTCCATCCCTCTACCCCCGTCCCCCCTCATCCCAACAGATTCAGACAACTCCCTGCTGCGTTACCTTAGCGACGACAAGATCCTGGTGATCGAGGAGGAGCCCGAGGGTCCGGGCAGAGAGAGTCGGCGGGATTCCACCAGACGCTCTCGGCGCAAGAGCCGCAATCCCAGCAGCCCTAGCTTTCCCATTAGCCCCTCCATGCTGTCCTCCACCCTGCGCCTAGATCAGCCACCTGATGCTTTGCCTGTATGTACACAGTCTTTAAACTGGGTTTCTAACCTTTTTACATGTCAGTGAATTATATTATTTGATATCAGTTTTCAGTTGGTTTCTATTGTATATATATATTAATCTACTCCTATCTGTTTTCTGGGTTATATGTAGTTATTAAAGAGGTAGTGCACACTTAAACGTCTTCTTTGAGCTGTAAACTAAATGATGTGACTGTACTGTGATGACACGTCAATGCTGGTGTTAATATTGACATTTCTTTGGCATTTCATGGGTTGAAAATGGCTCAACACACCATCTACTGTTTTAAATCAGCCCTGAACCTGCGAGGCCAATGCTGACATAGAGTCGACCACTTGGGACCTGTCTACGTCATGAAATTTATATAAAAAAGACTCTAATCAGTGTCAGTCACTCTCTCCAGTGTCTCCTGACCCAGACACTACGCAGCCACGAGGCCACGCCTCCTACAGTTGTTGTTCCCTCACTTGATGCATTTTTTATAATATGCTGGGAGAGAGGGTTCTAGCTGAATTTGAAGGTGCAGTTACACTTTAAGAGTATGTATAAGTCAAATGTTTTACAGTGCAGCTTATTATGAATCACTTATCAAGTCATGATTATGTTACTGTAGATATATTTTATGTTCAGTTTACTTTCCATTTGTGTCTAGTATTGTTTGGTTAAGTCTGTAAGGAGTGTGGGTGGTGGTGGTGGTGTAATGGTCATCTCTTTTGTGTACACGTGGATAGAGAAATGCCTTTGCATGCCATGTTAAAGGATAAGACTGTGTATATTCTGTATTTTTCTTAATGTCAACAAATCCCATGAAAAGACCAAAACTAACAATGAATTGATCCTACTGACAAGTATCATCTATGCAGCTCAAACCTGATATGGCTTATTCCTCTGTGCCATAGAGCTCCTTTGTTGTCCAAACACTGTTAGAAACACATGAATGAGACACACTGTTGCACTGGGTGACATTTTTCCTTCATTATCATCAACATGGGCACTGAAGTTTACTTTGAGTCAATCCTACATACACTGTCCTGCTGCTGTAAATACTCAGTTGCGCACCAAATGTGTATTAATCCCCACCTGAAAATAGTCCCCAGGTATAAATACACTATTAGCACCTGTTTGAGTAAAGTTTTCTATAAACTACAGAGCCCAGATGTTTTATGAAATTACTGAGACCTTTGTAAAAATGAAACTACCTATATATATATATATATATATATATATATAAGTTTGCTTGTGTTTGACACCTAACCCACATTAAATAAAATATGGACTGATGTATTTTTAGTTGGTCTTTTTATGAGATTTATAACCTTATCATCTAAAGGCAACTGAATAGTCTGCACAATAGACAATATTATTTAACATGCATGCATGTTTCACCAGACCACACACAGGTGGCAACAATTAATAAGTATTGAATTGATTAGTCAGTGAGATTGATCTAGTGCAGTAAACAATAATAGGATCAGGAAAAATCATCATAATGCATTCTAAGTCCCAGTGTCATAGAAACAACAGTGGTGGAAGAAGTACTCAGATCCTTTATTTAAGTAAAAATACCAATACAATAATGTAAAAATACTCAAAATCCTACTTGAATAAAAGTACCAAAGTATTGTCAGAAAAATGTACTTAAAGTATCAAAAGTAAAAGTACTTATTAGTGCGGTAGGAGAAGAAGAAAAAACAAAGCTCTGCTGCACAAATTTGTATTCATATTTTGGACATTTCTCTAATCTTTGCTTTTTTTTGTCGAATATTGGTTAATTTTACCTCTGTGGGCCTCAAACAGTTATTTCAATTAAACCATCTGAGATGTTTAGAGGGGAAATCTCTCTTTATTCGAACTGCTAACAACTCATAGACAAATGAAATGTGACAAGGAGCCCCAACTAGACACCCCTTTTTTGTAAGGGGTCACAAGCTAAAAAGGTTGGGAAGAACAGGATTTATTTTTAACAATGTGTTGTATTTTACAATCTTATCACATATTTTTTTTGTATGTAAAATCTTGACCTTGTCAAATAAATGTAGTGGCGTAGAAAGTACAATCTCTCCCTCTAAAATGTAGTGGAGTGGAAGCATTTATGAGCACTTTCACTGAACTGACCAAAAGAGTGAACTAAAAGTAATTCCTGGTGACTTTTTATCTTTCTTATTCTCATGTATTGGAGGCAGAGTTTAGGTAGTTTATTGTTTTCATTATGTCAATAGTCCCTTTTACATCAGCCATTTTGACTTGTCATAGTAAAAGCACAGGTGATGGCTCTGTTCTATTCAAGCATCCCAGTAGGCCGTGGCAGTGTGGCAGTGAGCCAGCATGCACGATACCAGGACCCTGAAAGTGAAGCAGTTAAATGGGATTCAGCCATCATTCTTTTTTATTATTTTCACCTGTGCTTTTCCTACTGTGACATGTCAAAATGTCTGCTGTGAAAAAGGCTCTAAAATCACATTCAAGACTTTAATCCTGACTCAATCACACAGCTTCCTTCATCGTCACACTTTATGTCTGTGTCCTCTTAGAGGGGATCTGCTTGTGTTTGCAGGATGGGTCATGGTGTTCACAGATTCACACACATTGTTTGTGTGTGTGTGTATGTCAGGTAGAGGAGACAAAGGAGAGTGAGGATGATCATTGCACGGCTGCCAGCTTCACGGATTATGAGAATGACAGTGACACTCTCAGACACACCCCTCTGTAACTTTTCTCTCATGCACACGCCAGTACACACACGCGCATGCACACACACACACACACACACACACACAGGCATACACAAACAAACACACACTAGCACGCAGGAGTGCATTTGTATGCAGGGTAGCCATCTCACGACTCATCCTAACTCATCCTAATATCCCCATCTCCTCAGACACGCCTGAGTCTAAATAGGAGTTTATTCTTGACAAACTCACACACAAACACACACACACACACACACACACACACACACACACTTGCACGCGCACACGCACACATACACACAACCACGTATCCCTGTGAGCAGGTGTATGACTCAGCATCAGCCAGACCAATTACAAGCACGACTGACAGACTGAGCTTAAAACACAACACACGCTAACACATACACACACATACATACACAGCGCGCTAACAGCTTAGCTAACACAAGCCCTCTCTAACCCCCTCAGCTGTGGGTTTCTCATGGTGGTGACTCATGTCTATGTGAAGTATGCTATCCTGCACTAACAAGCACACGCTAACCTTAATGATCTGCTTGTTTTCTCTCTTGTGTGATTCTTTTCTATTAACACAATACACCAGCGTTTTAGCAAAAAGACACATTGACTTTTCGTGTTTTTGTCTAGCAGTCATGTATTTTACTACAGAGCATGACAACACTTTGTCTACACAGTAAAGTTACCCTTAAATCATCCATAGCAGCACAAGTACATTCAGTCACTTGTGTTGCATAATGGTAAATTAACAGCATGGATGGATTATGAGATGATGGGCCCCTGTGCCTAAACCACGCCTAATGGCTATGGATTAGGCGCCCCCTGACCCTCCCCACGGTCCCAGAGCTTGTGTCCATTCGTTTATCCGAAAAAAGCTTTTTTGTGTCCACACGTGGGGCAGAGATTAGCAAAAAAAAAAGTATTTTGATAATACCCAAAATGTAAATGTTCAGTAATATACATTTCACTGGGAGGATTATAATGGTGGTTAATGTAAGCTCCACACCTTTGAACAATTCTTGTACCAGCACACCTGATTAAATTATAGTCACCAGGAAATCAAGCGTGTAATCAGACGAAAATGATCTATCAGCTGGAGACCTAAGGACAGGCTGCCAACTTTGAATGCATTATTTTTTTTAAAGTAGTAGTACTAGTACCTGTACTGTACTGTACTTTGCCTCATAAATATGTGACAGTCCTTTTAAATAGATTAAATGATCATTCAACAAAAAACACTAACTACATGAGCAGTTGAAAAGGCTAGTGTTATTTTTCTGTGATCTTTATACAGTCTAGTAACATACGTATGAACTGTACTGATTTTACTTGCTAGTATTGTAGTGAATTGTGTTTTAGTTTTGTAGGTTTTTTTATTTACGTAATTTGTCACATAAAGCAAAATGCTCTTTAAAAAATATTATTATTATCATTATTATTAGTAGCAGTTGAAAAAGTAAGTCAGGTATGTATCGTGTGGCAGAAGAGTAATAAAGATACATTACCCCTCATGTAAAATTGTTTAAACTATTTTTAAATGTCCAGTGTTACAGCTACAGGTAATGGATTAATTTATACAGTATATTACTGTAAAGAGGGTGACCAGCACTTTCCTTATTGGGCCAACTACTTCATGGGTGTGAAATGTTTCAAATTACAAGTAGACTTTTGAACTTCAAGTATTAGAAACATTGCCCATCCCTTATAAAGCGCATGTCAGTTATTTAGGTTTTCAATACATATGGGGAATAGAAATAGAAAAGAAACCATAGAACATACAGCGCAGGCAAAAGCCACAGAACATGATGTGATAATTACCAACAAAGATGCACAGAAGAAGTGTGTATGTGTAAGTATGGGGGGTTTTTAGAAGCTCTTTAATGAAGCCTTTTCTCTTCTGTCTCTCAGCGAGGTGCGGACACACTGCGAGCGGACACAACAGACAGGTGAGTTTGTGTTTGTGGCTGTTTGTGGTTTGACCGCATGCCTGTGATTGATGGAAGCAGTTGTAGGAGTCGTTTGTGGTTACATTCAATCCTGTCTGTCCTCCTGCAGGTACTCCGGCTCAGGAAGCTCAGGAGCGGCCTCCATGAGGAAGGTAGGAGAGCAGACAGTGCTATGGGGCTAGACGTTTTATAAATCCACGCATACTAGCTCTGATAATTTCTTTATTTTATTCTGACTCAAACCCCATTTCAATGAAGCAACGGATGCTTCAGTTACATCAGCAATCTCTTACCAGCTACATCCGCTGTTATTTGTGTCCAAATAATAGCTAAAGATACAGCCAGACAAGAACAGGAGCAGATACTTGACATTAAATCCATTCAGGACTGTAATGATTAAATAAAAGATAACAGTCGGATGAGGTAAATTGCTTTCCATATTTAGGTTACTGTGACACAGGAAGCTGTCTTAGTCATTAGCCCTAGACTCTGCTCCAAAGCACTATGAGTTGTATCACACAGTGAGTCAGCTCAGATGACTATAAACAGATATTTATTCCACTGTGTTACATAGATAAATAGCCAGCAGGTGTGTAGGCCATTTTAATGTTGATACCTATAGCCACTAACCTTCTCACATTAGCTACTTTGAGACGCATTAGCTAGTGTTCAATTCAGGTGTGTTTGCTGACATAATTCAAACACAAAAACACATTTTAAAGGGAGGCTGTGTAACTTCAAAAGAAGAAACAAAATACTCTTCCTCTTGCAAATGAAAAGTTAAATTCTTTAACAATAAAAGGCACCCTTGTTCAGTTCAATACACTCAGGGGTTTTGCTGCCAAAGCCTTATTTTGTTGGTCTGGTATGACCAATAGCTTATGGTGGCTAATGCAAGCTAGGCTAATGTTAGCTAACTGTAGATAGTTGCTGTAGTAATTGCTGTACAACAGACATTAATGAGTTACTGACTTCATTACTCTTTTGTTACACTACATTTTCGCATTAAACATTATTGCGGAGTTGCCACAGCCAAAGTAGCTGTTGTTCAGCAAAAGTCATGCCGCTAGCATGGCTAAAGACAGCAGATCAGTTACAATCCACATAGAATTAGACCCCAGGTCATCATCAGTGCCTTTTAATACAGTGTGAGGAACATTTAAGTTCCTAAACTAAGTACTGCATTTCGGTGTTTTCAGTTTACTAAGATATAGCAGCTAAGGTGGTGCAGTTTATGACATCCTGACACAACTGTGGGTTGTTTTAGTCTCTGTGGCAGACAGCTTTCAGTTCTCCCTCACAGGCTGTAGGTCAGTTCCTGGCTGAAGCGGTTTTAGTATTGCGATCCCTCTGTGCCTGTAATCCTCTCTGCTGTGTGCCTGATTTAAAAATAAGCTAAACATGGAGCGTGAACTGGCTTCAACCTCTCCACGTGCATCAACACCAACCCAGAAAGTTAGCCTGAATGTGTCTTTTTCAGAGTTGTTTTTTTTTTTGAGCTAACATGTTTTTTTCTCTGTCCCCTCTAGTCTTTCCATTACACCTCTCTAAGAACGAAAACCAAAAAGCGAAGTAAAGGTAGACATGCTGGTGCATTTTGTCTTTATATCTTGTGTATGATCTTTAAATGTCTAGTAGTGTATAAGCATAGGTAGCTCCAGAAAGAGCAAATCCCAAAAGTGTGGCTCAATCTAAATGTCTGAACTCCAAACTAAGACAGACTTTAAGCGCTGTGACTGGCATGTACACTGCAGTTTGTGATTGTGAGAAGATGACAGGGCTTGATGATGTAACATATTGCTTATGTATATGAAAAGTCCAGATACTGTACTTGATGAAAACAAAGTAATGTACACACACAGGTGCAATAACACTGCACTTGCAAAATAGAACTTTTACAGATTTACAACACCTGCTACACCTGGTTGATTGTTTTCCTTCTTTAGATGCTCCTGATTTATCACTGTCACTGATGTAATACTCTGAATATTCTTTAACTTTGCAGATGTGTAAACAATTCTTTAGTTTGGAGGGATTCAATACATTACTTGCTGATTTTACAGGAAGAAAGTCCCATTGTAAGCTACTGCAGACTTAAAAAGAGTCCAGACACTTGGATTCAGCTTGTTAGTGCCAGACTGGAACCACTAAATACATGGCTACAAGTATTTTCCTTAATTCAGTTCCAAATGTTATGAAAATTACTTTCAGTATTAACACTGTTCTTTCTTCTCCCTGCAGGTTCCCTCACTAGTGCCAGTCGAAGGAGAATTTCCTGTAAGGACCTGGGTCACGGTGACTGTGAGGGCTGGCTGTGGAAGAAGAAGGATGCTAAAGGCTACTTCACCCAGAAATGGAGGAAGTACTGGTTTATCCTCAAAGAGTCCTGCCTCTACTGGTACACCAACCAAAATGTAAGGAATCCCATTTAACTATCAGTATGTCCTGAATCTCATTGTCAGAGTCAAACTCCTCCAGTTTTCACCAGGCTAACTCTGCCAAACAACTTAAACAACTTTACTGACAAAACTAATGTACAACAGTCAGATATCACAGCTTCAACAAAAAAAAGGGGGGAATTAAAGGGGCACTCCACCGATTTTACACAGAAAGGTCAGTCTACTCGTCATAGAGAGTATTAGTGAGTAAAAACAGCTGTATAACTTTAAACATTTGACAGCAAATCTGCGTTATAAACTGGGGACATCGACTTTGAAAGATGAGGGCATTTAACATCTCTTATAAAAGATGCAATAGAGCTGCATTATGGGAATTATAGGATCCAGTGTTTTTGGATCTTGAACCATACTAGGGACTAAAAATTAGAATATTGCTGCTGCTTTAATTTTGAGCATTCTTTTTTTCCCTCCAAACTTTCATAAAATCATAATACTAAATTGTGTACCTCTTTAAATAAAGATAGATTTTATGAATATTAAAATCATATATCTAAACATTATAACATAAAAATTACCATGTAATTGCAATGTTTTTTTTTCACAAAAAAACAAAAACAACACATAATGAGACATTATTGAAAGAAATTAACAACAAATGTTACAGACAAAATAATTAACAATTAGCAGTTCATTTTCCATGTTATTCAGAAATGAGATCATTTGTACAAAAATGTTGAAGTTTCGGGAAATATTTAAGACATTTTGAATTATATGGTGTGGAATCCATTCAGTGTTGCTTTTCATCACTCAGAATCTGTTTTTAAGTAATTTCACCCTTCCTGTATTTAATGCTTTAAGCTTTCATACCAGGGCTGCAACTAATGCTTATTTCTGCCAGTTATTTTCTGGATTAATCAAGTAACCCTTTGCCAAAACCAAAGATATTCCATTTACTATAATGGATGACAAGAAAAGCAGCTAAGTATCACATTTGTGAAGCTGGAACCATCAAATGATTGGCATTTTTGCTTGAAAGTTGAAAACAATGGAATGATTATCTAAATAGTTGCCGATCAATTTTCTGTCGATCGACTAATCGGTGCAGCTCTAATTCAAACTAGTTGATCTGTCCAATGCATTTAGAGCATTTGGACCTCATACAAACACAAAACTCACTGTAAAATGTAGTTTAGTGAAGAAAAAGAGAATTTACCCAGACCTGAAAATTAACTGTAAATGTGATAGTTTGTTATAAATCAGTTTTCGAGCTAAGATAGTCATATCTCATCTATCTTTTTCATGTTGTGGTCGTGAAAGGAGTTTATTCCGGCCAATGTACTGTAAACAACATATGTTGTTTTCATCTGCTTGACTAGAGTACTACTATCCCAAATAGAATTGGTATATCAGTATGTATGACATTTTGTTCTCCATGTTGATGATGTACCACCACTCTCCATCTGTCTGTGCCTGCAGGATGAGAAGGCTGAGGGCTTCATCAGCCTCCCAGAGTTCAGAATAGACCGAGCCATAGAGTGCAGACGGAAATTGTGAGTGTCCCTCACAAGTCGCCGAAATTACTAATCAAGCACATTTGCTCTCACCCACACATCATGAACGCACACAAACTCACCGTGCACAAGCGAAAAACACTAATCAGTCTTCTTCTCCCTGACTGACTGCAGTGCCTTCAAAGCCTGTCATCCCAAAATCAAGAGCTTCTTCTTCGCCACAGATTGTCTCGAGGAAATGAACAGGTGAGTGAGAGGGTGTCTTTGTGAGTCTCTGAGTGTGTGTTTGTGTCTTAATGTGGACAATAGTCAGATGCTGGGGACGTCATGTGTTCTTTAATATTAATATTTTAACTCAGTAAACCAAGTTTACACAAGGCAACAGCCCACACAACACTGTGCATGAATAAGGAATGAACCTGGCCCTCTGTTGTTAAATGTAGAACTGTGCATGTGTGTGTGTGTGTGTGTGTGTGTCACGTGTGTGCTTGTGTGAAAGGGAGATCACGGTGATATTTGCAGGAGCGCTATCTGATGAGTTCTAATTATCCACACCTCTCCTCAATGACATGGGGAGATAATTGGGGGAGAGTAATTAACCAGCTATATTTGACTTCCATACCGCGTTTGGCGGTTCACGTGTGAAAGCGCTGTTGCACACATTTTCATGTGCATTTGTGTGTGAGTAGGTGGGTGTTGGTATAGGCAGAAGAAAAATGTCCTTTTATGTCTTAAAAAAATAATTCCTATTTTGTTCCTAGATGAAGATGTAAATCTTTAAAAATGGTTCACAGATATATAGTATATATATATATATATATATATATATATATATAATGTTTTTTTAAAGGCTTATTGATTTCCTGCAACAGCTGGGCACTGTAGTTTTTAGCAAACATTACTCAAACAAGAAGAAATAGTGCATTTGTTGGGCACTATTTTTAGCCATGGATTAATACACATTTAGCGTGCTGCTAGTACGTATCTCTGGCAGCAGAGTGTGTGTACGATTGACTCAAAATAAACTACAGTGTCCATGTTCATCTTCATGAAGGAACATGTCACCCACTGCAACGGTTTGGCTCACTGATGTGTTTTCAATAGTTTTTGGACAACAATGGAGCTCAGGCTTTGGCTACAGAGGCAATGCTTGTCAGTGGGATCAGTTCATTCTTAGTTTTGGTCTTTTCATGGGATTTGTTAACAATTGGAAAACATTTTTAATCTTAATACGGTAAGTTGCTTCCTGTCGGATGCACTTCCTAGTATGATGAGTTTCCTGTTCCTCATGCACAGACTGGGCCTCTATTCTTAGCAGCGACCTTATTATTAGGTGTCTGCAGAGAGTCACAGGACAATCTGCAAAGGAGACAGACAGAGGGATGGGAGGAGGACAGGAAGCATGGATGTCGAGAAAGAACGCCATCTGAGACTCACTGTTGAGAGAGAATGGGACGGAGCGTTGCCACTTCTCTCTTTCTGCATCCATCTCTCTAATTATCTCGCTGCGTTTCTCTCCTCATCAGGGGGATGGAGGCAGTTAGACAGATATCAACTGTTAAGAGACACCATTTCAATTATTTAAAGTGAAAGTTTTTTATTCATCACCGACCATTTACCCAGTATAGCCCATCCTTTCCTCTCCTCCACTCTGCTCCTTTTCTCATCTATGCTCTGATGTATTCCTTCTTCTTACTTTTCACCCCTCACCTTTGTTTTCTTCTTTTTCCTTTCCTTGCCTCCTATAGGTGGATGAACCGGCTGGGGCTCGCTGCTATTGGCTACACACCAGACGACAAGGTGCCACGCCCTGATGAAGGTGAGACGGATTCACTTGGCTAGATGTGACCGACTTTACCCTTTCATCTATGAATTGCTAACATGTACTGTGTGTGTGTGTGTCTGTCTGTCTGTTTTTATCTCAATATCAGACTACTGGAGCGAGAGTGATCAAGACGAGGTCGATGGCTCAATGACGCTCAAACAGGAGGGACCCTCATCCCTCTGTGATACTTACCACCGCACACCATCAGTAAGTACACACACACACACACACCGAACATTTTCTTTGCAGTGTTTCATTCTGATAGAATATTTTATTCCTAAAAGCCCCACAGTTTTCAGAGCTGCATAAACCAGAGCTCTCATCATTAATAAAACATCAGAGTGTGAGAGTATCTGGTTCAGTAAGCAGCCAAGACCATCGCTTCTCTGTGTTCTGCTGCCAGGACTTGTTTACAGTCTGACCTCTAGGTGGCGGCAGTTGCCATTTCTCATTACATTAAACATAATGTAACACTGAAATATACTTTTACTCAGAAGATGTTCAGACATGTACATCAAGGTTCGGTGGCACTTGGTACCATGTTTTCCCAGCTGAGCCATACAGCAGTCATGTCAGTCATCTCATTGCTTTTTTTTGCTCTCATCTTTTGGTCTTTTTTTCTCTTTACACTCTCCTGTTCCTCTTTCTTCTCCTTTCGCCTCTCCTTCCTTGCACACCTCCTCCTTCTCCTTGTTTTGCGGGTCACATTTTCCTTGTATCTGTGCTCACACTTCACCTTTCGGTCAACTTCTATCCATCCCTGCTCACTCCTCTCCATACTGACCAACCCCGTCCACCTCACAAACCCGTGGCCCCTCAGACTAACCTCCTTCACAGTTATGACCAGTTGCCCCGCTCAGTCAGCTCCATGAGCCTCATGCGCTCCACTCCATCCCCACTCCCTCCACCAATGAGTGCCTCCACCTCCCCCATCCCTCCACAGATGGTCTCTTCCACCTCCCCTCTCCCTCTCCAGGTCAATTCCTCAAGCCCCTTCCCGGAGCCCAAGCACGGCCGGCATTTCTCCAGTGAGTCCACACATTCCCACTCCTCGGCCGAGGACCAGCGTGGAGACGGCATGGGCATGGGGACGGGCACGGGCAGCACCAGTACCCACTCATCAGGCTGCCGCTCCTCCCATCGTGAGCGCCGCTCCTGGCAGGACCTCATTGAGACCCCTCTGACCAGCGCAGGGCTGCACTTCCTCCAGACAGCACCGGGGGAGAGTGATTATGGAGGCCTAATGGGGAGCATGGCTGGAGAGATGGGGCTGTATGGAGGGCTGGGCAGACAGGGCATGTCCCCGGAGAGACGCAGGCAGGCCACGCTGCCCGTACGGAGACACCATGCCGCAGAAAGGGACAGGGAGCGGGACGGGCCCTTCCCTCTGGATCGAGGTCCGCACACACACAGCCACACACACCGACGGTCTCACAAGCAGCGCAGCCAGAGTCTTCCCAGGAACAGGGACCCGATGCCAGGAAAGCTGTTACACACCTCAGCTCATATGGAGGAGAGGAGCGAGGACGAGGAGGCAGAGGGGCAGGCTGCAGATATTCTGCAGGGTGAGGAGGGTAAGGAAGTTTCACACAATCTGTTTTATACAAGGAGAGAAGCTCAGTGCACACTTTCAGAGACATGTCTCAGAGGAATAGACTTTTAAGTTGCAAAGGAGTCAAAAATATTGTTCTATACATTATGATGTCCTTAATTAAAGATTGTATTATCTCAGAACTGACTGTACTGCATATTAACTGTTTTAATATTCAAAGGTCATAGGTAAACAGGGTATTGGGGGGAAGAAGTGGACCTGGGCATGTTACACAGGATATTGGGGTAGAGGGGACAGACAGCATACGTTTGTCATAAATGTATTTTGGCTATAATGGTATCATTTAGGCAGTGGTGGAGGAAGTATTTAGAAGTAAAAGTAGCAATGCCACGCTGTAAAAATACACCATTACAAGTAAAAGTCCTACATTGAAAATGCTAATTGATTAATCGACACAAACAAACCACTGTATATTCAAACGGAGCTCGTTGTGTCCTTCTAGCAGTGAATCTGACTGGTCCTCTCCTGGGTGTCTCAGACCTGCGGGAGTTGAGAGTTGAGAGCAGAGAGAGGAGGGTGTCGGAGGGAAGGGAGCGGCGGGTGTCAGAGGGCCGTGAGCCGGAGACGTTGGACGGGCTAGAGCAGCTGTACCGGGCCCTGGAGCAAGCCAACGTTACGGCCCTAGGAGACCCAAGACCCTGTAGCAGGCAGGAGTTTCGACGTTGTTTCACCCAGCGAGCCAGGGACCCCCTGCTCAACGACAGGCTGCACCGGGTCCGAGCCCTCCGCAGCACCTTGAAGGTACCACACACAGAAGATTTTTGGGATTCAAAGAAGAATTAGATGAGTGAAGATACAGTGCGGTAACTCCCTGGTGTCTCTTTGCTTTCCCAGGCCAAAGAGTCCGAGCTGGCAGTAATCTGTGCCCTCCTGGAGGACCCTGGCCTGTGCTCCCAGACCTTCAGAGAGTGGAAGCAGTGGCACAGCGAGCTCTACTCAGACATCTGCCAGCTCAGTCCGGGCACCAACGGCCAGGACGACCTGTCCCCGCTGGCCGCACCTCTCATGACCCACACACACTCCTTCATTGAGACACATGTGTGAGAAAGAGAAGAGAAGCAAAGACTGAACTGAAACACGCACTCACTTACACACACACACACACAGCTTTACATTAGCTGAATCCTCTCTCCTGATCACGACTCTGAGCACACACTCACACATACACAGACACATGCACACACAGGAACACACATTGTAAGATGTGTAAATATCATAGAGGGAACAGTCTGAGACCTGCGTGTATGAACTTTTGATAATCCCAAGGACCCCACAGGGTGCCTATTGCATGCCTGAACAGAAAGCATTAATCTTCCTTTGTCTATGGAACTCAGCATAAACTCCACACGCTTGTCGAGCAAAATGGAAAAAAAGGAGAATTTTTAACATGTTCCTTTGTATTCTCTCAGTTTTGCTATTTTTTTCCTGTTGATTTTAGGGGGCAGGGGGAGCTATGTAGCAGCAATACAGAGGAGAATCCTTTTCACCACAGCACTGTACTACTTTTGTACTGATGAACTTTGCACCCAGAGCCACCAGTTCTCCCCCTTTATCTCTCTATCTTTTTTTTTTTCCTCTCACTGCATATCTCGTTGATTTACAGGGACCTCACTTGTTTTTCCATGATGATCAGACGGGGCAGTGTGGGGAGCGTAAGGGCAGTGACTTTAGTATAAGACTGTGAAAGGTAGCCATCAATGCTGGTTTATCTGTTTTAGCCGTTCCTCTGGGAACTGACGATGCATTGAAGGAACCATTGTGCTGGCTAGATGCACACTATTTCAAACTGTGAACTGTTAAAAACAAAAAAAAACAACACAATTTTATCTGCAGAAGGAGGCTCCTCTGATAGAGTGCAATTCTACGAATCAGTTTGCATTCTCTCTCCCTCTCTTTCTTTCTTTTCCTCTCTCTCTCTGTGTTTCTCTCCATCTCCTCCTTCTCTTTTCTTAATTTTTCCTTTGTTTCCTCTCTCTCTCTCTCTAGTCGTCAAAGACTTGTGTATATGTGTATACTGCTGTGTATACTGATGTAAATGTTTGCGTTCCACTACCACTGTGATATGCTTCTAGAGGTAGCGGAGGGAAGACAGAGAGTATGTATTTGCGTGGGTGCAAAACAAATTTTTTTTCCCCCATTTTTTTTTTAAACAGCGAATGCAAGAGCTAGAGAGGTCTTTTCAAAGGAGTCACTCACTACAAAGAATGCACTTTCTATATCTCTATATCTCATTGGCTGCATCACAGGGTCTATGTCTCATCGGCCTCTTTACCATTGCTGTTCAAAATATCAGGTAAAAGCATTTGCCGTCTCATTTTCTAAAGATTTGTGTACAGTCTACAAATATATTTAAACATAGAAGAATATATAAATCTATTTACGTTTTGTGTCATAGATATAATGTAAAGTATGATGTATTCTATGCCAAGGTTTTGCAGTGTCCCCCTCTTCACTCTGTAGATGCAGGGTGTTTAGCAGTTGAACAACTAGGAGGCAGACAACAACAACAACAACAACAACCGCCATCATTGACAGTTTTTACTGGTTTACATCACGGCTGACCCTTCTCCTGGTGATGTGTTGCATGAGAAAAGGCCTGGGGCTGATTTGATTGGACAGGGTAAAATATTGTGGATCATTTGCATTCTTTTTTTCAATTTTCTTTTTTATCTTCCCCCCATGATTGCAAGATAAATAATTAGACTTGTAGCGCATGATACATGCAAAAGCACTGTTGAAGAATTACTTTTTATTCATATGTTCATAGATTTGATGTATTCTTCTTATTTTCATTAGATAGGGTTTGAAGACACACACTGTACAATAACTGAGGGAGGCACGTTTGCTGCTCAGTCACTTGATCTAATGCAGATCATCCTTCAGCATCCTAGAAGGAGGTTTCAATTTGATGTTTTGGTTTACATAGAAAGACTGACAGTGTCCAAAGGCTTCAGGAATCCTACCTGGGAGACAACAGTACAGTTACTTATAAAACGAAAGCTATTTTGACATTCCCTCAAAGCATATGGTTGACACTGGGCAGTCAAAGACCTCTACACTAAATGGTCTGTAATGTCTGTGAAACCCGGATGAATCATTTCATCTGCAATATCAGGCCAAGGACTCAACGGTGCCCCCCAGTGTCGAAGACTCTGAGAGACATGCGTAGCACCTGCTGCATCCAGCACTATCTGTACTTATTCTTCATATTTTACTGTAGTTTTTGAGCGTAGGTTCAGGTTTTTTCCTCATGTCACACTGTCGTGAAATATCCAACACACCCCAGAGATATAGCTCTTGTTTTTTGAATGGTTAATTTGAGAGTACCACAAAGAAACTAAATGATGCAAGCACTTTCCCTGTGCCTCCCAACCCTCTCTTTGGCAACGATGGACTGACTATACTGGCGATCCTACACACACACAGCTGTAGAAGAGTTACAATACAGTTTTAGTCTGCAGACCTCTCATCTTTAGCGTTGGTCTTGTTTTTCCAACTGCTGCTCCTCTGAGCAGGCGACATACTGTAGATTAAGAGTGCGAGTTATGATTTGTAGGCACAGACTGTGTTATCCCTCCCAGATCTTTGTGTGTGTAGACCTGCAGAAACAGGCCGAAAAGGGAGATTCCACTGTGTGTTCTTTCAGGGGTGTACACCTCATGGTACATTGCACAGGTGTGTAAGATGTAAGTTGCACTGCGACATTAAAAAAGGAACATATTGCTCTTTTTCAAGGATAATATTAGCTTACTGTTATTCTGTACATTAAACTGACTAAAGATGATATTAAAAAAAGAAAGAAAATGACATTTATTCTTCCTAAAGTAGCCTTTTTTGGTTTCATATATATGAATATATATTACAAAAAATACAGATTGTAAACTTAAGTTGTTAAACTTTGACTTCAATAAACTGAATCCTCTGCACTATGAGCTATGTTCTGTTTATGTGTACCTTTTCTTGGATTTATTGAAACAGCATTACAGCATGTTCTGTGCTTGTGTTACCATGACAACGAGGACCAGATTTCAAATTAAGGGCAGAGGTCATCCCATAAACCAGGATGCCAAATGCATGAGACATGTATATGTAATGAGGCATCTAGTGGTTCTACTTTGTTCTCAGCAGTTTTAAAGACAGTTCTTATTCTAGATTAATCTGTTAGGGGTCCACAGGGTAATGTCGGGCCGTTACTTCCTGACCCCTGCCCTCCAAGTTCCCATCCCATTGCAACAATACTTAATGTGTGTGTCTTATTTGCAGTAATGTGAATAACCTTTACTAAGGAACACGAGCACAACATAAACTGAAATAATGAAGCTCTTAAAACTAGGTTTTGACACAGTGCCTCTCTACAAGACTGGGCCAAAAAATTAGGTAATAATACCAGATTCACCTCAGTTAATATTGAACTTAAGTTGCTCCAGTTCCCTAACAAATTTGCAATTAATCAAATTACCAAAACCATCAGACTTGCAGTGAACCTGGAGTAACAGTTTTATTTCTTTTAAAATATCAATAAAAACGAAATGGGATACTTTACATTTTAATCACATGAACACAAATATACAAAACGACAGCCATTGCCAGTAGTGAGAGCTTGAGAACACCGTGTGAACATACCTGCTGAATGAGATCACCGTTGACACCACGCTGTTGCAGTTGCCCCTTGCGTCCATAAGGCGGCAGTAGCGGACCGTGGTTTGGAGCGCTCGAAGCGGCGACCAGCCCAAAGAAGAAGGAGGAGGAGCGCTGTCATGGCGGCCAAGGTGAACGCTCGACATTACCTCTTAAAGTTTTTGTGTGTGTGTGTGTGTGTGTATTACATGTATATTTTCAATGAATGTGCGGGTGTAGTGTTAACGTCAACTGCCCTGGAGCCGTGATTGCAAACTTGAACTGACTGTCACCCTCCATGCTGCATTAAAATAGCGCTGCTAACTATGACAGCTGTATTAGCCTCAATGCTAACTGGCAGCAGTTTGAGCAGCACTCTCACCATTAATTGTCTCCTAAGCATGTGGAACAGCTGATAAATCCTGATATGTGTCAGCGCTGGCTTCGGTAACCAGTACGGACTGTTTTAAACAACGTGAACACAGTTAGAGGTAACATTACGTTAGTTAACGCTAGCTTAGTTGGGGGCGGTTATGTACGCAAAATATGTCTATCAGTGGTGACAAGTAACTAAATACATGTACTAGGCGCTGTGTGGAAGTACAGTTATGAGGTACCTTTGGCTCAACAACGTACCGTGGTGAAGTTGGATGTTCAACAGATACTCGGACACTTTGCCCTACTTTACGCAGGGGTTTACAGCCGCAACGCCTTTGTTTTGTCCATTTTCAGCTCATGCTACTTTACGAGTTTTTCAAAAACTCATATAAAATAACGAGATGAAACTGAACAAAACAAAGGTTGTGCAACATTCACGGACAAATGTTGAACAGTTAAGGATTGTTTTGACCTTTGTCGCTCGTGTGGTTGAGGAGCTATTGACTTTGAAAAGTGCTGTCTGTAATTTGCTGACGGTCCCTGACTATTTGCTGGTTGCGAAGACCATTGCGGCGAAATTGGGTGTCCGAATATCTGCTGAATATATAACGCTGTGAAGACCTCACAACCCCAGGAGGAAGCGGGAAAGGGTCGGCAAAATATGACGAGACTGGGTGTCCGAATATCTGCTGAATATCCAACTTAGAACCAACTTTACCACAGTAACCAACCCTACATTTATTTGACGGCTGGCTACTGAATAGTTTGCATACAAAACATATTAGAAACTTGTAAAATATGACGCATGGCATGTTATAGTGGTAAGTGCCCAACTCAAAGCCATTCAAATGAGCTCCAAGTGAACCTGCTGCAACATTAAAGTGCTTCAATAATAATAGTCCATAAATATGATAGCTATATAAGCATATAACAATAACACTGGGAAAGCGGCAATTCTGCTTAATGAGTACTTTAACTTTTGATTCTTTAATAATATATTATTGCCTACTTTTACGTGTGTAAAACATCTACTTCTTCCACCACTGGTCCACATGAGTCATCTGTCTGTCAGTGATTAGTGGTTTTTATTGTTGCTATGAACTGACAGATATTAAAGTTTGCACTGTACTTTTATTGTGTGCTAGGTGGCGATGGTGGCCGTCCCGACGGTGCTGGGCATAGCCTCCATCCGTGTGTATACTGTGAGCGAAGCGCCCACTGGTGGTCTGGTTACCCGAGAAAAGGTATGGCTGTCCCAAAACGTCAGCAGATCTGGTATTAAAGAACTCAGTGCCATTCACTGAACTGTTACACGTCATAATTGCACGCTGACTCTGCCTCTGTCCCCAGCTGAACATCTACACCCCGCTGCCACAGTCTGCTCAGGCCCAGTTTGTTCCAGAGAGGCCGGGTGTTATTCAGAGTGGGTTAACTACAGCGAGAGAGAGCATACTACCGTTTGCCCAGGCTGTACAGGTATTTAGATTTTGCTGTGTGCAGAGTTCACAGACACCACCTGCTGCAGAATTAACTCATACTTTAACATCTTCTCTAACCCTTTAAACCCAAAAACGGTAACCTTTTGATGGATGTAAAAGTGTCATATAGATGGAACAACAGCTAAAAATACATCGAAGAGGTCTTATCTTGCACCTGCAGTGTTAGTTTTCCAGCCCTGATTTTTGTTCCTCTTGTTTGAGGTTACAGAGCACAATCCCACGTGCTGCAAGTGGTCTGTGCAGGTACGATTTTGCAAACAGCAAAGTTCAGGAGTCAGACAGGAAACAGTGTTCACGCAGTTAGCGCTGCAGCTGTAAGGTTTTGCTGCGAGGAGATTTGACAGTTTGATACCGTGAAAGATGGAGTGAAAAAAACCACTTCACACTAACTCCGTTTCAGTATTGCATAGATAGTTGTGTTCTTGAGGGCCTGATGTAGTGGTTGATTTCAGCTTTGTCCTTTGTTCCCGGCAGGGTGCCTGTGTCTCTGTGAAAAGGGGAAGTGTTAATGTGTATCATGCAGGAGAGGGTGAGTCAACAGTAGGTACCTTAAGGCATCATACATAACTAAAATACAAAACTTAAATTCTTTGCCTTCCTTACTTAGCACTTTTATTAGGAATAATGTAAATTTCTGATATTACCTCTACAGGTTTTTTTGTACATAACAATCTCTTGGTGCCTTAAATTCACGAGTTTGTACTGCCACCCTAAAAACAAATCACACAAAGTGTATCTAAGCTGCCTATATATGGCCTTATTAAATCACTTATATTAGAAAATATGTAAGAAAAGCACTATTGCATCTTACTATCCATTAGTGACACTGCTGCACATAATGTTACTGTTATTATTATTGCTATTTATGTCACCACTCATACTGTTATGACGCCTAGCGTAGTAAATAATGTCACAATATGAGCAAAGGACTATTTGTCATCATGTTGACTTGTGTTCCTGTGTTTCCCAGATGTGTACTATTACTTGAAAGACCCTCCACCGGGTTTTCTACCCAGATTTGGCACCATCAACATGGCTGGCCTGCTTGGCATGTTCTTGGCACGGAAAGGTAACCTGTTCCCCAGTCACTATATCACAAACACTTTAGACCTGCTGGGAACAATTATTTTGTACGGCAATATAATTGTACAGCAATATTACAGTGTATAACACAATCCACAATTAAGCATTTTTAAATGTATCAACATAAATTGTCATATAGAGTCATGTCAGTATTTAAGCATATAATCATCATATAACCTTCATTACATTTTAGCACCAAGGCTGAGTATTGCTCAGTTTTATAGTACTACTGCCAATATGATACCTTAGTTTGATTACTGTTATCACAACGGTACATTTTCAGTATCCCTAAGTTGCTGACATCTGTTTTCATTTAACAAAATAAATCAAATTTATCAAATACATTAGTGTTTAGTATCTTCACACCAACAGTCATAACCTGAACAAAGTAAAAGTAAACAAGAAAAAATAAACAATAGTTGGTTTTGCAAAAAAGATTTCTGCACATGAAATCTAACTTGTCAGTATGATATGTAGTATTTAGATGTGTCAGCATTGTGTTTAAAACAGGCTATTTTGCATTAATAAAGAAAGGAACTGCCATGATTCCCTTGCAATATCATAGTAGCATGCAAGCTAGCTCAGTGCCTCTATAGCTTACAATGACATTTGCCATGAAGCTGTGTGGTAATGTAACAGCTGTACATAATAAATAAAGCGTCACATTTTTGTGTTTATGGTTGCAATATTTTAGACCACCCTGAATGTGGGCGTGTGAATATAAAATTGTATGAATAATACGTAGTCTTGGACTTATGAACTTTGTATAACATAACATCCCTTTCATATAGCAGATACTAGATAGATTGATACTTTATTTATCCATTCACGTACATTCACAAGTATGCAAATAGGTGTAAGTATGATACAGTTTTACTTGAAGCACATTTAACATGAGTTTGACCCTGTCATAAGAGACAACTGTCTATTCGCAGACCACAATTTCCCACTTCAATTGCAATCACCTGATCGCTAAACCACAGCAGTACTAACAAGTACAACACATAAGTTTCTGTTTCAGTTTTCTCAGCACTCCCTGTGGACTGTTCTTGTCTTAGTCTCTCTGTGAGGGAGTCAGTTAAATGACATTTAAATTCATTCATTCCTAGTGAAGACACCTGTTCACTAAATGTAGGCAATGTCTGGCCTGTGTTCAAACTGGGTTGGGAGGAGGGACGTGTGAACCACCAACACAGATTTCACCTGTGCCACTGTGTCGGTCTAAATAAGCTACAATAGGCCATGTGTATGTGATCTTTCTCAGTACAGCACTCCCAGCTTAGGTTTGGCTCCAGGATTTAATATGTGCCAAGTTGGATTGATTGCCATTCTTAATTGTAAATATTATTTTTAGGCTCTCGTTTCAAGAGGTTAGCCGTTCCACTGGGCCTGATGAGTGCAGGAGCTTCAGTGTGCTACCCGGCCCAAGCTGTGGCTGTGTTAAAGGTAACACAACTTTTGCTCGAATTGAATGCTGACCTCTTGGTAGTTTAAAAACCTCATTATTTTCAGAGTTGAACACTATTATTGTCTTTTTCCTCCCAAGGTGACAGGTAAGAAGGTGTACGCTGCAGGGCAGTGGAGCAGCGCTGCAGTGTCTTCGCTGCTCACCACCAAGTCCCAGGAGCCCGTCTCCAAAGAGACTGCTGCTTCACAACCACAGGTTAACAGTCATATTGAGTTACTGAACTAATTTATTATGATCACTATATAGATGTAACCAGCATGTTTTAAATAGGAAGTACTCTAAAGCTGTTCTTACTGTGTGTGTGTGTGTGACTAAAACCAAAACAGCAGTTCAACCCTTATATTGGTAACTGTCCCACTGAATCATTTCTGCTCTACACTTTTTACTGGTTCAAAAAATCCCTCCTGTCTCTCAATAGGTTGTATTCCATTTTCTTTCCTATCACTTTGCCCTTTTATGATGATTGTATTGTTACTGTGCTCTTTGGGCTTCACATGTAGTCACTTGGTGATTTTTGTAATCTAGAAGTTAAAGCTTATACTGCTGTTAAACTCACTCTAAGTCACTCCGTGGTGTCACCTAAATGCCTGAAATGTAAAATGCTAACATAAGCGATTACATTTTTTTGTCTGTAGTCAGTGTAATAAATCTAACCTATTAGAAGTGAAATGTTAAAGATAATTGTAAAGCTAGTGCTTTATTCTGTTTTATAGATTAAATGTGTTACTTCTGTCACTGACAAGTACAGTTTTAGTGTGATTAATCAAATGGTAAAATTCATAATAATTTTCTATAGAATAATGTATGCAAGTCTTACAGATTTAAATCTTTATTTTTGTCCACATGTTGTTAGACAGCTACAGTGCCAAATCCAGAGTTTGCAGTAGTTGAGGAGGCCTCAGAGCCCAGCTCCACCAGGGACAGCTCAGTCCAGAACGCTACAATCCCAGAGACAGAGGTGAAGTCAGCTGAGTCTGTTCCTGTCTCTGATGAGCCCATTGTCGCTGTTGTAACAGAGGAGGCGTCATCAGTAACACTCACAGAGATATCCCCCGACAAGACCCCTACAGAGACCAACACAGGTATTATAGATGATTGATCTCTGTCTGCTCCTCTCTCTGTCTCCATCTTTTTTGTTTCACACACAAAGGCTCTTCTGAGTATTTGCTACATTTCCTCCCCTGTCCAGATCCAGTAGCACATTTAGTGCCAGCAGAGACAGAGACCACCACGATCTCTGAGGAAATACCTGCGCCTGTTGAAAGTGAGGAGCCCTCGGACACAAAACAAGCAGCAGAGGAGGTCTCCACTGACCCCAGCCCAGCCCGGCCCACGACGAGCGTAGAACCGGAGGCGGTAGAGGCTGCTCCAGCCGAGTCTGCTCCATCAGTGGAGTCTGCTCCATCAGTGGAGGCTGCTCCATCAGTGGAGGCTGCTCCATCAGTGGAGGCTGCTCCATCAGTGGAGGCTGCTCCATCAGTGGAGGCTGCTCCATCAGTGGAGTCCATTCCTTCCTCCAAAGAACCACCGGCTCCAAAGGCCTCAGACGAGCCAGCAGGTACCAAAAATATTCTGCCGCGTAATGTCAAAGAGCAGAAAGTACACTAGTAATGCAAGATTAAAGCAATGGCAAAATGAATCTGCTTCCTTGGAAACAGAAGTGGATTCATTGTAAATGAAGGAGCTACTTAAATGTGGAAAATTGTGAAAAATGGAAGAAGCTCCTAAAACTAAAAATGATCCAATAAATGTTTGGAAAAAGGTTTGTGAAAGCTATTTGTACAGCTTGTTGTAAATGTTATTACTATTAATAATATTAGTTTGAAGTAACAATAGCTTGCATAAAGGTGGAAACACATCAGTTCCTGCTGCTGACCCTGTGTTGTATTGTGACTTCTCCACAGTGCCAGTTGATGAATCTGCTGATCCCGAACCTGCTGCTCAGCCCGAGTTAGCTGACCCACCACAAGCTGCTGCTGTGGAGGAGGCACCGACCCCGACACTCACACCACCACCACCTCCCTCACAGCCTGAAGCAGAAAATAGCAAAGGTACTGTGAACACCTGCTGCACCCGCACCACTGCTCCCGTTTGCGAGTCGGGCAGTGATTTACTCAAGCACACACTGCATCTTTTTTCCAAGGCATCTAAATGTGTTGTGTCTTGTTCTTGTTAGTACGTGTGGTGATAACTATCCAGACTTAAGATAAGTGGAGATTTGATCATGTTATGTGGATCCAAATAACCTCAGTCTCCAAGGAAAACACCTACACACATGCACAAGACCCAGCACATCCAGATGACTTGGATTTTAGGTAATTCTAGGAAGATGTGGTGTGTCTTTGTGCATGTGTGGGTCTGTGTGCTTGTAAGAATCAATTTCAATTGTACTGAACACTAGTTCACTAGCACTGTATGGTCACTGAAAGACTGACAGGACACGGTATCATCATGCTGTGTAAATAAGCCATTTTGCAAGCAAGCAAAGTTAGGAAGTCTTTCATCAACATTTCCATTCTCATGTCTTCGGCCCACATCATTTATTTTTCCACAGAAAAGGTCTAAGTTTGACCCTGGTACTCTGGGTTATCTGGTAATGTAATGGACCAGCCAAATCCCTTAAAGTTTTACATGTAATATCACTGTTCTTGTGACTGAGATTTTGTTGCATCTCTCTTGCTGCCCTCCAGGGGGCTCTGGTTTCAAGCCGGACCCTGCTCTAATGGACTTCGGCCAGTCCAACCCTGAGGATGAAGACCTGTACAGCACACGCAGCTGAGATACCACAACCAGCCGCAGGAGAAACCTCATTCCCACACTGCCATCTCGTATCTCATCCAGATTGACAACCACTCTGTATCATCATGTAGTGTAAATAGGTCATTTGCAAGCAAGCAGAGTTAGAAAGTCTTTCATCAACATTTCCATTCTCATTTCTTCTGCCCACATCATTTATTTTTCCACAAAAAAGGTCCAAGTACATTTGCATTGTAGCAGCAATTCAGTGAATTCCAGTACACAGAACTGAGTCGGTTTCCGTAGGACAGAAACCTGCAAAAAAAAGAAAATACACCCACAACTTTTTACAAGTCTTTTAATTCACAGATGGCAGATTGTGAAATGTTCTCTGTATGTGTCATTTAACAATTACTGGCTTTTGTGCTACAGCTTTCACAGTCATGAGTGCATGGTGCTTTTATTTATTGTAATTTAGCCCACTGCGTTGGTAAGCTGAAAGTACTGCACGTGCTGGTAATGGTTACAAGATGGACTAGTGCTGTTCCATTTTGTTACATCAAAAAGTGTCTTCAGTTGTTTAGAACCAAAAATAAATCTATATTTTTCACAATTTCATGTTGTGTCTTGTTCAACTACTAAATACTTAATTGTTGGTATTAGTTAGTGTTAACTATTGTCATGCACAGTAAGTACTCGGCACACACAAACTTAGATAAGAAACCAGTCCATTGCACCATAAATCAACAGACCATCTTTCCTTATGCATAAGGAACAATTTGTGCTCAGTATCATAAGTACACTAACCTATTTTGACAATGTAAAAATAAAAAATACAAAATAAAGATTTTCACCTCACTAATCCATGTCCCAGTTAAAGACCTTTCTAGTGAGCCTGTTCAGACATTCAGAAGTCACATCACCACTGATGGCCAAAACTTGTGGAAACTCCTAGAAATTATTGAATAGCTCTGTAATGAGCTATTGTACAATTTACAGTACTCTATTGTATGTTGTAGTATATTGTAGACTTAATTAGTAACCAATGGCACAAACCCAGGCTTATTTAGTGCATATAGTAAGACATAAATGCATAATATTAAATCAAAAAATGCAATAATGTATAGATCGGTCTGTCAGTCAGTCAACGATTTGGTGGATTGCCACAAAAGTTTGTACAGACATTCATGGTCCCCAAAGGATGAATCGTGCTGATTTGATGGTCCCCTGCCCTTTCCTCTAGCGCTGCCAAGAGGTTGACTTTTTGTTTATTTAATCAAATATCGCCACTGGATTGATTGGCACCATCTTTTGTACAGACATGCATGGTTCTCAGATGATATACCCTAATGACTTTGATGACCCCCTGATTTTTCCTCTAGCGCCATCATGAGGTTGATACATGGTTTGAAGTGAATTGTCTTGACAATTATTGGATGGATTGCCATGAAATTTGGCACAGACATTCATGTCCCCCTCAGGATGAATTGTAATTACATTGGTGATCTCTGACTTTTTATCTGACACCATCAGCTCAACATTTTATTTAATTTTCATTACTTTGGTTTATGACCAAATACCTGCAAAATTAATCATAATCCTGTCAGCTGCAGTTGTACTTTATTTTTTGTGCTAATAAGCAAATGTTAGCATGCTAACTCACTAAACTAAAATGGCAAACAGGTAAACACTGTACCTGCTAAACAACATTGAGAGCATGTCTGCTGATGTTAGCGTGTAACTCAAAGCACCACTGTGCCTATGCATAGCCTCACAGAGCTGCTTGCATGGCTGTAGACTCGTCTTGTTACATGTTATGTTACAATTTACTCATTTAGTTGAACCACGTCAGAAATTGACTCGTAAAAATTTAAATGAGAACTGCTTCCTTGGTCAGTAAAGTACAAATTGTCCAACTGCTAGTTAATCTGGTCCCAAGTGATACAGTCATTGTGGTTTCCTAAAACAAAAGTACACGGCAAATGGACAAATATTATGTATATATATATTATTATTATTATTATTATAAGATTATGTTGAGGAACTCGGAATGTCTGAGCAACAAAGGTGTGTATTAAACCTGGGAATGTCATGTATACTTTAAAGCATTTTTGATGCCAAATGTTTTTGCTTAGTTGTGAGCGCATAGTTTGTACCGAGGGACCAGGCTATCTGTTAACATCTTTATAGCTTCTTTACTGCTCCTCAGAGGAACCGGAGCTCCCTGGACCTCATAAACTCTGCATGAGGTTGACCAGAGTCATGACCCATGGGAGTCTGTGTGTGTGTGCGTGCTCACATATGTGTATAAGAGAAAAGGACTAAGAGAGGGAGATGTTAGATCAATTAGACATCAATACTTTCTCATCCTTCTTCCTGTTATACACGGACACAAACACATATGGGAACCAGGCTTCCTGTGTCATCGGAGCTCCAGTTTGTGCGGCTGGTTTGAGTCGAGGGGTTAAGGGACTTGTGGGCCGATGTGACTGTGCTGTTTTTTAGACAAGCACTGCCAAATGTTCTCATAAAAAAAAAAAAAACCTCCAGAAACAACTATGTCCTGCAATCATTATCCACCAACAGCATTAATGAAACCACATGGAACATATTGACTCGTTCAATACAGAGCAGAGAGAGTGGGAATGCTGGAAATCTGTGCAATCTTTTCTTCTCACACAGACATCTTGTTGCTATAAGCTGAGGGCCAGTGTTAAAGGTTTCAGAGCTCCCCTGCAAGATGTGAAGCTAAGTATAGCCTCATGTCACCTCCCTCTAGGGTCCCCTACACATATGGAGCCCCCTTCCTTACAGCATCCCACACAAGCAGCAGCTATGATTATGTTCTGAGAACTAATGTTAGACTGGACTGTCATGTAGTCCAGAGCTCTCTCAGATTTGTTCCTGACCAGCCAGAGAGGAAGCGGGGCTCACGACCCTGACCTCTCACCTTTCACCCCCATGAGCCAGATTTTCCACAGAGGACTTTGCAAGGGTTGTGGTTTGTGGTGGTTATCTTCCCAGGGTCCAGCTAGCGAGGGAGACCCCCACCGTCAAATAAACACATAGCACATTTATCAGCAAAAAATATAAACATAATTACGCAAGCAATGTAAGGGTGTTTGTGAATACAGTATATGTTACTTGTGCACATCTTCCTCTCCTTTATTTGTGTGGGTCGGTGTGTGCGCGCACATGATCTTGGGCGCACAGTTTCCTCTTTGTTTTCTCATGCATGTAGATAAAATCAGATGTTGACAGTTCGTTCTGTTCAACGGAAACATACTGCACATAATGTTCACATACTTATTAAAAATAATAATTCCATTCGATGTTTTGCAGACTGCTGATATCTTAGCTGTATAAACTTTTTGGTTGCAACATCCACAGACATATAATAATTATATATATCTTGCTAATGAGCGCAGAGGAAAGGAAACTTGACAAACTACAGGAGCAAAAAAATTAAATGTCATGCTTTAAATACAGAAATTAAATAAATAAATAAAAGACTGAAAAAATAATTGGTTGGGAGATTGATGTCCAGTAAGGGTTGTGATGTAACTTGAGGTTTGATGCTCTCTGCTCCAACGCTCTCCTTATCTGCTGCCTGTACAGACGCTGCCTGGAACTAAATCCCTGTGTTTGGATCATCAGACAAGCACACATGGACACACACTCCCACTCATTCTCAAACTGTTAATCACTTAGCCTCTCAATTGGTGCATCTAACACCCCACAGAAAAGAGGGCAGATTTTGAATCTGGTAGCAGAATTAACACTAACACGTTTTTTACATGCCATGAATGCCATAAAAAGTGAAACGTATCAATTGTATGAAGATAGGATGAAGTGAGGTTGCCCCTCCAAATGTTAACAACGGTCAAAGAGATAAAGCAAGTGAGAGTGAATGTGTATGTAACAGAGCAACACATCTTTATTTTGAATGTAATGTTTTCACTGTATCGTGGAGGATTGTACCTGTAGCAGTGGTGGAAGAAGTAGTCAACCCCTTTACTTAAGCAGTAATAACACAATGTGAACCGACAGACAGATCGGCATTGCTGCTAGCATGGCTAAAAATGTTACTGAAGTAAGTATAAAAGTGTTATCACCAGAAGACACTTAATATATTAGAAATAAAAGCAGGAGGTGGCTGCTGTTGGGTAGTTTAATCTTAAGGGTCCATCATATTTTATAATCTGATCATGTGTTTTGTATCCACTAGATTTATATGACAGCTATCGTTATCTTGCAGATTGACTAGTGGAGTAAAAAGTGCAATATTTCCAAGGAAATTTGGTGGATTAGAACCATATTCTAGCAGAAAATGGTGCAAGTAACTCAAATTTGTGCATTACTTCATCAAATGCACTTTGACTACTTTCCACCAGTAGTTTACAGAGGAAGTGTGGGGAGGAAGAGACATATTTCTGTTTTTTTCTGTCATCTTCTATTTCTGTTGGCCGGAATGACACCATAAATTTCTGTTTTTAGTTGTTGCATGTCATGACTAAAGGCCCTTGGCTTCTCTGTGCATGTGTGTGTATGTGTGAGAACAACTGTGCATACCCAGCATGCCAGTGGAAGAACACTGCATTATGAAGTTTCCGTTTTGGAAAGCACAACTATCTCATTTGAACAGTTCTGCTGCAACAATGGAGCTCTTCATTTGCGGCCTTCAAAATCTGCTGCTTTCTGTCTCGCCTTCATCCTCACCGTCAGCTTTCCCACGGCTACTAGAACATGTCACATCCTGATGGATACTCAGTGGAGCAGAGTGCACACACACACACGTCCGAACACACATGTAAACAGAGGCGAGCATATTGCGTTGTTGCATGCATGCCAGACTGAGATTGAATAGCTCCAGTTGCACAAGTATTGAAGCATAGACGCACACGTGCACACGCACGTGCACACGCGGGGAGAGATGAATGCTCACACTGTTGATCAAAGGAGCTGTGATGTAATCAGTCTCAGAGCTTTGTACGCATCCCTCATTAACTTTCACCAGAGGCTTTAATGAAAAACCACTGGAGGGAATCTCCGCTTTCTCTCCTTCTTTCCCTCCTCTTTCTCTCCCTCTTTCCTTCTCATCTCCTCGTTCACTCCCTGCAGTATCTGCTCGTCCTCCTCCTCATTCGTCTTCCACACTGTGCCCTTCCCCCTCCCTCTGCCCCAGTGGCTGGCTTGACTTCCGCTGAAACAGAGTAAATATTTCCCATGGCTTATCTGACCGCTGGCAGGACGAATATGACACAAAGTGCGAGGCTCTGCTAATTAACACACAGCCTCCGTTCCTCGGGTCAGGGGCCCCAGCGGAGACAGTTATGGCTTTAAGTTTGACACCTCAAACACACTGGTTTCCTATTCATTAATGGTCAGGTATGACACGTGGTTGTGTGTCTGCCGTCACTGGAGACGCAGCTATTACTCTAACACACATCTTGACTTGATTTTCTTAGTTTGGGCCTTTTCTGCTAGAGACTCTGGGAGGGAGGGAAAAAAAGAGGGATAGAATAAAAAACAGAGAGAGCAAGTTTCTCTCTGCAGGCTGGCTAATGTCCAGGTACAGTCCAGCCCCTTGGTAATGATGAAGGTGGGACGTGTAAGCAACTTCCCTGTTGTGCAATCATCAAGAGGCTCTTGGGGGCTATAAGACCCCCAACCTCATCTGGTTTCTCAGAGCCTCCAGTCTGTTTTCTCCACACATACACAAACACAGAGGCATGATATGGTCCGGGGTACTCAGCTGTGCAGATTTCTCTTAGAGGGGTCGAGGAGTAATCGTCAAGACATGGATTTTAGCCAAATGAAGCATTGAAAACTGCTTGACTGTTTGGACTGGACGCTCAATCACTCTAGGTAAAAGGAATTCTTTAAATGGGTAAAAATCATATATTAAGTCTGGTTTGATTTGATAAAATCTCAATTTTAATTTGATTTGATGATACATCTTCTAGTTTCTTTCACTAATTCAACAGTTTTAGCATAATTACTAGTTATTTCTTTCTCTGGAAAAAGTTATTTGAAGATGTAATTTCCCATATGTTACTGGTTGCCTGCTTTAAATTCTGTTTGCTGTTATTTCTGTTATTAATAATGCACTCCCCTGGTGCTCTGGACTTCAATAGGATCAGTTTCAGTGACTTTTAAGATTCCTGTAAAATTATCTAATCTATAATAAAGTTGACACTTTTTTCATCTAAATCATGATGTTTCAAAAACGTATTTTAGTCAGTAATACAAAATAGATGTTTCTGAGGAATCCATTAAGCAGCCAGATTATTACAACCCCTTCATACGTATTTCATTACTGCCCAACTTCAAGAATGGTGCAATGTATTTTTGCTGTGATTAGTTATCAAGTGGGACAGCTAATAAACACTTGAGCCAACTAAAGATTGCTGGGTAGGGAAACTTTTTTTTGTCCATAAAAGGCAGCTGAATGTGAAATGCTCTTGTTTGTTTTATTTCCAGCTGACTGTGGAAAACTGAAAGGAGGGAAGTGAAATTGTGTGACGCAAGGGTACATCCAGTTCCATAATGGCAATTCTAAATGACCTCTCCCTTTTCAACTCCACCTCCTCCCCCTATTCAACGACAGAGATCCATCTGAATACCTCTCTAGCCCCCTCTGCTCCCCCCTGCACGGACTGGCCTCCTGTATCCATGACCACAGTCATCCCCGCCATCTACAGCGTCATCTGTGTGCTGGGAACCGTAGCCAACGCCCTGGCAGTGTGCGTCTTGGCCCATGCCAGTGCCTCAAGGAGAACTGTGGCTAACATTTTCATGCTGAACCTGTGTGTGTCTGACCTGCTGTTCCTGCTGTCTCTCCCGCTGTGGGCCGTCTACTACTCCAAAGGCTACAACTGGCCCTTTGGCCGGTTTGCCTGCAAAGTCTGTGGAACTCTCCTCAACCTCAACCTCTATGCGTCTATCTTCTTCATCACGAGCATGAGCATGGACCGCTACCTGGCCATCGTGCATCCGCTCCGCTCCCAGAGTGCACGAGACCCCAAACGGGCCCGGCTCACGTGCATCCTGGTGTGGGTCCTGGCATGTGCTTGCTCTGCCCCCACCTTGTATCTGAGGGACACTTACCTCCTCAAGGGGCTTGGCGTGGAGGCCTGTGTGATCTCCTATCCTGATCATAACTGGTATCTGACCCTGGTCTGGATGAAGATTGTTCTGGCCTTCCTGCTTCCGCTGCTTGTCATCTCGTGTTGTTACTGCGCTATTAGTAGAAATTTGTTGGCTGATACAGGGCTGGTAAGAATGCAGAATCTGTCGCAGCCCCCCAACGTGCCCTCTTTAAAATCACTGGAGAGCAGTAAACCAGAGAGACCCCCAACCCCCTGTGTGAGCCCCAGCTCCAGCGGGGGCAGACCCCTGGAGGGCAGGGGGCTGGAGCGGGTGTTGTGGACAGTAGCTGCTGTGGTCCTGGCCTTCTTCCTCTGCTGGTTCCCCTTCCACTGTGTGACCTTCTTGGACGTGCTGAAGAGCAAGGGCTGGCTGGACAGCTGCTGGGTAAACTGGACCATCCACAACCTCACCCCTCTTACCCTCTGCTTGGGCTTCTCCAACTCGGCCATCAACCCTGTGCTCTACTGCTTCATCGGAAACCATTTCCGGGGTCGTCTTGGGGGCCTCTGCAAGGGCCTGTGTGCTTGTTTGAAGCCCCGTGGGGAAGATCACAGCCAGAAGAGGGGCTCCTTCAGTACCAGACTGAGCTCCTTCTCCCGAAAACTCAGTGACCTGAAAGACCTGGTGATTGTGGAGCCCTCTGGTCCTGCCTAGCCGGCCCCCAGAAGGGAAACCTGACCTTCCCTCCACTGACTTCACACCCCATACACAGATGCCAACATTAAGTGACTGCTGAACTTCAATAAGCATGGATGTGTGAGACGGAGATGTTACTATAATTGTCTCATTTTATACTTCATAGAGTCAAATTCCAGCAGAGCTCAATGCTTCCCTACAAAGACAGAGTAAAGTAACGAAAGACAAAAAGAAGCTGAGAAAAAAATGGTTTCAAGTTTTGAGACTGGTTAGCCAAACCGTGTAACAAACAGATGAATTATAAATTTAATCCCTGTAATGCTGTAGCAGGCAGCTGTTTTCAGTGAAAAAGCTCTAAAAGCCCATTGGACACTACTCAGCAGCAAACGGCAGGCAGACACAGTTAGCGACTAGCTGGTGAACACAGTGGAGCATTTAGCAGCTAAAGAGCCAGATATGTCCCAAGTGGTAAAAAATCTAATTAGCTAAATAAAGGTAAATGTAGCTATAGCTAAGGCTAGCAGTGGCTATCTCACCAGCTAGCTTTAAGTTAAGGGTGTGCTTTTTAGCTCTGTTTTGTAGTTTTGCAAACTGTGATGTTTTCTCTGAAATTATACATTTCATATAATAATATTTTATATGTTAAAACATATATCAAAAAGTCAGATTCTGCTCCATTTCAACTGAATGTGTAGCTGCTATATTTTGGCTTTGTAGGGCAGAACAGGCCAAAAGATGAATGAGATACAAATGTATAAGGATAATTATAACAAATGCTACTTTTGCTGTTCTTTTTGGGACCAAGATATTATATGTGTAATCATGTAACTTGTAACATTTGTATTGTATTATTCTGTTAAAGCAGTTTAGGAAAATGAAAATTACTGCATTTCTCTGACTGAATAAAAAATAAAGTGAACACTATTTCCTGAAAACTGCCACTTCTTTGTTTGATATAATTCTCCAAAATAACCTCTGCCTCTTACTAAAATGGGAGCTTGTCGGGTTAACTTTATTCCAATTCCACACATACACTGATTTTGTGAAGCTGATTCCATTTACAATTTTTACTTTCCTTTTCCCAATCTTACCCTCCAACAGCTGTGACTGAGAGCTTCCCCCACCTGGGAATGAGAGTGCTGGGATTACTGTCGGCCGTCTGGCAGACGGACATTCAGCCCCCCCCCCCTTTTCTCCGTTCCCAGAATGCCTCACATGGATTCCGTACATATCAAGGCCAGATATCATACTATCATCTCATACTAATGTCCTTATGATGCATTCCAGTCCAGCCAGTTGTGTTGGTTGAGGGAGCCGCAAGCTAATCAATGATGTATCTCTGTCTGCTATTTGTGTCCAGTATGGATTCACTGCATTCTGCATTGACCCTGGCCTGCCTCTCTGTGAACTGAGAGCCAATTGTCTTGCACTGGTTAAGGCTGTGGGATTATTACACACAAGAAGGTTGAGTGGATAATGCTAGAAACCCTTTTGTTAATGCCTAAATGGTAACCTGCTTTTTTTATATTAACCAAGCTAGCCTGGATGTTTTTACAGATTAATACGGCACCCAAAAGGAAGGAAAACTTCCCTTTAGGCTACTTGCAGTAGATCATTCCTCATTAATCTTGCAGAGCTTGCCATTGGATGGCGCTAAAGTGCTGCTGAAGCAGTGAATAAGATGCCACTGGCTGCTTACCGACAGAGCCCCAGAGTCCCACTGCTCATGATCTTTCTGAGCCGAGGGAAAGATGGCTCTGACACAGACTGATGACTCATGTAGGCTTCAGTTCTGAATGTATAAAAACAGAAATCCTCAACAAATGCTGCATTAAAGAGAGCTACAGCTCAAAGAACATACTGAATGGTAGAATCACACGGTTTGCCTAACTGAAGGGTGCTTTTGCAGGAGCATCTGGTGGTCTGAAGGACTCCGTGACCATGGTGTGATTGAACCACATCAAAACCAAGACTATACATTTCAACATGACAGATGAGCTTAAAATACCAGACGCGGTGCTATCAGCTTGATAAAATGTGAACGGCATGTCGCTGCTGCAAACATTCAATATTTTAATCGCTAGATCCTTAATTTGACACTAACAGAACTTTCCGACTGACGGGACAGATTGCAGGATGAGTTTGCTGCAGCTCCACAGTATGTTCATGCACACACACACGCACATCAGCAGTTAGCTGATTCCTCACTGTTCTACAGAGCAGGTGTGAGTGTCCTCCTCGACACACGTTTAATAGAAGACAGATGTGTGACATGCGACTGAGAACATGTGTTATAGACAATGTGGAAAAGTTATGAGAAAATGTAAGCTGAGAAGCAAAGGGAACTCTTTTAAACAGCAAGTAACAAACGTTTTGCTTGCCCGACATAAAATGTCTCTCTCTGATTTATAATTTTAATTTAACATGTCGAAATTGAACAACCCGAGTAGGCCTCAATGTAGATTAGTCTTTCTTTTTGTCTTTTTTTGTTTTTGTGTTTTATTACAAGTTTAAGTAGAGAATTAAGAAGCATTGCTGATATTCTATCAAATTTGTGGAAAGTAACTACACAAGGGCTCTAGCCTACTTAAGTAACATTTTGAGGTACTTTATACTTCTACTCCACTACATTTCAGAGATATTGTACATTTTACTCCATTACATTCATGTGACAGCTGTAGTGCGGTGACTAGTTACTTTTCAGATTAAATAAAAACATATTATAAACATATTATAAATGTATGAAATACAATTCATTGTTAAAGATTAAACCAGCGTTTCCCAGCCTTTTTGGCTTGTGACCCCTTACAGAAAAAGCAGAGCCCCTTGTCATGCTTAAGATGTCTATGAGTTGTTAGCAATTCTACCAAAACTCCTCAAATGGTTTAATTTAAATAATTGTTCGAGGACCATAGAGGTAAAATGACCCAATATTTCACAAGAAAAGCAAAGATTACAGAGAAGTTAAAAAAAAGGAATAATCTTTTCTAAACTAAAATACCTAACTGCATGTAAAGTAGTTAAAACTAGCTCCACCTGGAGCAGCTACAACAGTAAAATGCTGCCTACACACTGATGCCTCAGTATTAACATTATAATAATGTCATATAATAACATATCAGTCACAGGGGACATTTTACTGCAGAATGAGTATTTTTACTTTTGATACTTTAAGTACATTTTGCTGATCATAATTCTATACTTTTACTTAAGTTGGATTTTGAATGCAGGACTGCTACTTGTACTTTACATTAATGCATTGGTACATTTACTTACTGTAGGTGAAGGATCTGAATACATCTTCCACCGCTGAATTTTGCACAGTAAACCGTACATCACAATTCATGGGAACCGTGGTGGAAACAGACAGTGTAAGCAAAACTTCTGTTAATAAGAAAACAAAGTGAGGCCTCTAGATAATTGAGCTGGAAACAGTGTAAGTCACTGCATAAGCACAATATGTTTTCCTGTGTGAAAAGGGTGATATTGCTTTTTTTTAATCCCTCTCTGGTGCTTTCTATTGTTGTGGAAAGATTCAGTTAGAATCTTTGAAGTTATTTCCTGTCGAAAAATACAATCATTTCCTGAGAGATATACAAACCCACATTTTACGTGTGTGCGCGAGCATGTGTGTGTGTCTTATAGCGAAAGAGTAAGGCTGAGCACTAAGCCATAAAGGTTAGAGGTTAGAGAGCGCTGCTATCAGTCTGGGTGAGAAGGTGGAAAATCAGAAAGCTATCTTGCCAATGCTCAGGCTCCCTAACAAACATTTGAAACTGCGAGAGAGGAATATCAGCTGAGAGGCCGGACAGCTGCCTTGCTTGTGTTCCCAGTCTAGAGCATATACAGTGAAGACTAAAAGGCTTGCCTGCAGTGAAATAGTTGAAGGCAAGGAAAAAGAGAGAGAGAGAGAGAGAGGGGGGGGGGAGAGGAGAGTTGGCACTTGGGAGCAGAACAAAAAGCAGATCTGGAGAGGAGCCGTGATGGAAAACCTGCCTGTCTACCACGGACCCATCGGCAAAGAAGAGGGGGAGAGGCGGCTGGCCCAGGACGGGCGGGATGGCTGCTACCTAGTCCGCAACAGTGACTCCGTGGCGGGCGTCTACTGCCTGTGTGTGCTGTGAGTATAAACACAGAATTGCACAAGATCTCTGTTTGTCCTTCCTCTTTAAACCATTACAGAGACCATATTAATCACATCAACACATAACCCTCTTTTCCGCTATTCTAGAGATTATCGATCTCCTCACATTTAAGAAAATAAAAGCACAAAGGCATAAACAAACCAACTGAATATTAACTGAAACAAAAAGAAAAAGGTGGTGGCCTATTATTAAGTGTGAAATGTGAGTCCCACAGGAGTGATAACTGTGACAGCAGGGGCAAATACTTATTTCATTAAACTGAAAGATGTACTCAGGGTCAAAGTTGTTTCTGTGTGTGTGTGTGTGTGTGTGTGTACAGGAGCAACGGATATGTCTACACATACAGGCTCCACAAGGACGACGCAGGTTCATGGGCTGCAGAAGTGAGGCATTTTTTTAAAATCTTGTTTTCCCCTCTTATTGTGTGCTGGCTTTTCACACCCTTAAACTTGACTGAACCAGTGACAAACAGCTTCACACCTGCCATGCTTTGGTTGGTGTTTATTAGCTCTAGAGGTTGTTTTTGGTGGCGGCCTAATTCAGCAAGCTGTGAATTTGAGGCAAACGTGTTTTTTTTTCAAGGAGTGACAGCACTGAGAGATGGGTGCATTTCTTTTTCCTTTGGCAATAACGCCCTGTGAGATAATGCGCCCCCCCCAACACCCCAAATTTAAGACGCCACAGCATCAGCATATACTCCAGAAATGGGAAACGTAGAATTGCATTTGACAGCATTTCTGATGGGATATGTAATTGAGCACTGAGGGCTGGCAAACACCCAGAGATGGGAATGTATAGAGACATCTGAAGGCTGTGTCTCTCTCTCTGACAACTAAGCTGGATGCTGTTGTAACTACATTTTACCCTCGCTCATTTTTACTGACAGCATCAAGCGGACAGATAGGGGGAGAAGACTTGAATTACACGAATTTCACTACAAGCTCAATAACAGTTTACATTATTCATGTGCAATATCAATCACTTTAATGAAATATGCTGGGGAACAGAGGTAACACTTGTGGCCGGAGACAGAAACACCCAAAGTGCTTTGCTGTGGAAAGTGCTCTCCACGTTTGATTAAATGATTTCAGAATGCATTCAAAGAACAAGATTCTTTCAGCATGATTGATTGCACAGAATGGAAACAAATAATGTGTTTTAAAAAGTCCTTGCTTGACAAAATTACAATACTTTTAGGTTTAATGCTTTATAGTTTAGAGATATTAAACTGACAGCTTTGGAAAATTGATTACAAATTAAAAATAATGCAAAGCTCTCTGAAGGATCCTTGATAAAAGTTGAATTTCACCAGAGCCTATATGAAAACTGTCACATAAAACCTTTTTTGCAACAGAAGACTGAATTCTGAGCAACTTATTTTTTTTTTCTTCATTTAAGTCACAGATCATTTCTAAAAAACGATCTTTGTGTTGTTTCAGTTTTATTCAGCCACAAGTTAAGCTGTTGAGATAACGGGACACTTTAAAGCATCTTAGATGTCACACATAAATCCTAAAATAAATTATTTTTGTTGACTAACAAAATATAAAAAAGCCCAGGGGAGTGAATGCTTTCAGAGGAAACTACAACCTAATTTAGCTTTAAACCCCTTGAGTATATTATCCATGCTTCTACAGTAGTTTTTTTACAGCAATTATAGATTGAATTTCTTTTGCGTCATCTTATTTATTGCTGTGTGTCGTTTTATTTTCTTAAATACAAGCTCAGTGTGGATCAGTGGACCAGATACATAATAATACAACTGACACGATTCCCAGCCCATCCCTTTTGCCCAATGCACTTGTGTGTCTGCCTCTACTTTTAGCGTATCTGATGTCTTTTATAAGGTGAATCTGTGAGAGCTCATTTCAAGCTCAGCCCTGTCCTGTCCTCTTCATTTCCCTGTGGGGTTTGATGTGGAGATGGAGAAGCTGAATTCTCATCTGCCGCTCTCTTTTTTTTTCATCCTCTTTTCTTCTTGTGTTTCAGACCACTCCTGGTGTGCAGAAACGATATTTCCGGCAAATCAGGAACTTGATAGCAGCTTTCCAAAAGCCCGGACAAGGAATTGCCATGCCTCTGCTCTACCCTGTCACCGCTCAGTCACGGGCACAAACACACACGGAGGCACAGACACCCAGTGATAGCCTGTCACCGACGCACAGCAGCCCAAGCCCTTGCCTCCAGCAGCGGCAGCCGCGTGCTGCTCGGGGACAGAAAAACAGAAACAAGAAGGAGGTGCGGCAAGCTTTTGGTTAGGGGCAAACCCTAAGCTCGCCGTTGACCTAATTAGAAACAAAATTACTGTCTTTGCATGATGCCTTGTTGCATTTTGCATGCTGTGTTTGAAGTAAATGTATTTTTTTTTTTCCAATTAAGCAGCTCCTTTATGAAATAGGCCTAGCAGTGACTCAGCTCTCGGTATCCTTCCAGCATCTCTTTTTTTTCCTCCTTCTGTGCGACACACAAAGTGCCTCATAACTTTCAGGGATATGATGTAAAATATTCAACTGCTGAAACATTAATATCCATTACTGCATACATAAGTTGACAACAAATATTGTGCTCTGTATTCTTAATGCAATTCGGTTATGTGAATGGCAAAGAAAAAATAAATGATATTGGTTGAAATAAACTCTTTTAAATGAGGTCACGCATACACAGCCATACACACCCGGGCCTCCGTCTGACACATAATGTGGAACAAAAATTCAATTTGACATATTGAAGTACTGATTTCCATGGAGAGAGTGCTGACTGCATGAGAGAGGGGGGTGGTGGTGGGGGTGGTGGTCTGTCATTCATCTGATTGACATTACTGGCTCCTCATGAAAAAAATGAGAGAGAGAGAGAGAGAGAGAGAGAGAGAGAGTGAGCATCCATTCAGCCCCGACAATTCTTCAGTGCAGCGGTCTCCTAGCAACCGGACCCTCCATCTTTTCACCGGCGAGATGAGGTTGGACAGTATCTCTCGGAGCATATGGTTTAGAAGGGAAGGTGCATCGCCGCCGATCAGCAAAGTGCTAGTCGGGAACGTATATCACCTGCTCGCAGTCAGAACATATGCATTGTGTGGCTCTGTCATCCGCGGCCTGGGAGAGAAACACAAACAATTAATGGTGGGCAGATGGTGGAGTGACGGTGGGAGGGAGGCGAGTGGGGGATAGGCAGGCAGACGGATGGGGAGGTGGATTAGTGATAGATTTAAAAAAAAACTGAAAAAAAAGAAAAACAAACTTCTTTACTTTCTTTTTTAACTTTTTTTCTGGGGGGGGGAGAGAGGCTTGGAAGTGGTTCACATGTAGTCTGATTGGCGTTTCCTAATGAGAGGAGACAAGCTGTAGAGAACAGCACAGCCAACTCCAGGTCCTGCCCCTTCTGCACTCACCACCCACTCGCTGAGCCTCAGCTGTCACATTTCTTTTTCCCTTCCTCTGTGCTTTTTTCTCTCTCTCTCCTCCTCCTCCTCCTTCTTCTTCTTCTCTTCTGACAGACGCAGGTTTCTCATGCATATCTCAGTTTGAGCCATAATGATGGGTGATAATGACAGCACAGATTTGAAAGTTACAAACTCCCAGGAACAAGAACAAAGAGCGCACAACAAATGTGTGGAGGGAAGGGAAGGCGCAGAGACAGAGAGGACATGAGAGAGAGCAGACACACAGAGAGAAATAATAAGCAACAATGCCTATGAAATCCCAAGGAGCAATCTGGTAATTCACACATAATAACTTTAATCAGCATTGTAACCCAATAAAGTCAGATTTTTCAGCGAGAATATTTACTATAGCCATGTATAATTCTTTGCAAAAATGTAACTGTTTTTCTATTGATTAACAATACTGACACTTACTTATGAACAACAGAATATCCAGTTGAGCACTTTTTTCAGTGTGAAAGCACTGGCTATGTACATTCTTGATTTTTAGTATACACACTCATACAAACTACTGTTGGAGCACACCAGAGGCGGAAAACCAGAGGAAGTTTCCTTCTCTAAAGGGGAGTGTCAGAGTCGACAAGGCCTCTCTTACACAATATGTAAACGATAGTATATCCGAGGTAAACCATGTAGGAACTCAAATGGCAACCGGAGAGCTCTTGATTTGAGTCATGAAGAGGATAATTCACTGGCAATCCTAAAGTCTTCATTTCAACAGTTCAGTGAATTCAAACAGAGAGTCCAAAATGATGAACAGTGTTGAAACAGCAAATGACAGACTGTCAGTCCGTCAGTCAGTCAGTCAGTCAGTCAGTCAGTCAGTCAGTCTGTTGGTCAGTCCTAGGCCAGTCGGGATACAAAAAGCAAAGCCACAGCCAAACCACACTGCTTGTGCCACTGTTAGAAATTGGAGAAACTGGACGATAATAATAAAATACCATCATTTTGTCACAATTAAAGGCATTTGGAAATCATTTTTTCCCCCAATCTCTCTTCTTGTTCTTCTTTGTCGTCGTCTTCTTTTTTTTTGATACAGTATAGAAACAGTAGAACAAATCAGAGTAGAGTAGAAACAGGCAGTCTTTGGTGGGGTGGGGGGCTGCTCGTGTGTCTCTGTTACCTGCCCCCCACCTCGCTTAGTGTCATAAAGTGGATGTTGGAGGGGCAGTCGGACAGCTCCGGCTGCTGCTCTATAGGCAGGGAGTAGTAGCCGTCGTAACCCTGAACGAGTCCTCCAGACAGCAGCTGCTGCTTCTCCGCCTCGCTCCACGCCCTGCTCCCTGGGTCCCCTAAATCCACCCTCTTCCTCTCCTTCTCCCACGCCCCCTCCACCGCTCTCTTTCTCGCCTCCTCCCTCACCCGTGCCCTCTCCTCCTCCTCGTTCCCGCCGTAGCGCACGCACAAGCACAGCGCCCCCTGCTGAAGAGTGATATCAGCGAATCGTCGAGTCCTGCCGTTCACCATGGCGCTCATCTGAGACACGCTCACGTTCACCCCAGTCTCTAGGACTCGCCCCCCAACTCCTAGCCCCAGAGCGAGGTCTTCCTCGATTGGCCGAGATTGGAGGAAGTGATGGGTGTCGCAGCCGCGCACGGTGAAGCTCAGCCCGCTCAGGTGGACGGCACCGTTTAAAATGGCTGCCACGCGGCGGCTGTCCTCGCTGGCTACGCCGATGACTTCAGCAGTGACACGGCCGTGGGCAATGGCAAACCGGATGCTGGGGCCGAGAAGAGAGGGTCGGGAGCCGAAGGGAGGAGGGCGTGTCGGCCTGTGGCAAGTTGAGCCTACAGGCTCTGAGACTAGAGGTAACCTCTCCAGAGAGATGAAACTCCTCAGCTGTCTCCGCAGCTCACACTGGATCCCCAAAACCACCTTGGAAGAAAGTACAACTGGTTAACAAAAAGCACCACAGAGGTTTGAATGCACTTATAGTATAAAGGCTCATCCGTGATAATAGATTCTTTCACAACAAATTTTGAGTGTATCTAATAATATTAATGATGGCTCTGTTCCATTTGTGTGTTCTAACAGCTTACTGGACACAAGCACAAGATATTTTGACATGTCACAGTAGTAGCAGCACAGGTATAAATAATAAAATGAATTAAAGCTGCAAGCAGCGATGAACGCGCCCTCGCACATCTGTGCACGTCGGGGCGTGCAGCATCCGCCGCTTCACGATCGGACGCCGGGCACAGAGAGGTTAACCAGGAGAAACGGGAAGATTCCCGGCGGGCCGCGCAGGTTGTTGGGTCATTTTAAAAATAGATCACTGATCTCAGCGCCCATAGAAAATAAAATAATCAGGGTTTTCCCTAACACTTTGGTGCACCGCCCAAACCGAGTATTAACTATTAAGCTGTTTTTCACAGCTTGTCAGTTGAATGAGAAGAAATTGTACTGAGAGTTCTCTATCATGTCTTGCTGTTATCTATGGTCACGCTGGTTTCTCAGTCCTCTCAAAAAATTTTAAGAGGACAGTGTGTGTGTGTGTAGCTCTTACACACACACACACACACACAGAACCGACAGCAGAGCAGAGAGATTTTTCTCATATTCATATTTCATATATTTGTATATGTCCTAGAAAAATACAAATTGTGAATATTAAGATCGTAAAGAATAGCGCACTGTAGCAGACATACATAGTAAACCTATAACTATATATCTCCAGCATAATGGGTTGTGAATTAAAGTGGGTTCGTCTGAAGCATGAAACTCCTTGGCTGAAAATGAGTCCCACTACGGGCCTGCTGGACACCGACAGGTTGACACGGATTTGAATTTTCATGTGTTTTGGACAATGCACAATAGAGTGAAATGTATCTGCCTGATAATGTTCCTGAGTAAAGTTTAGAGAGTGAAGAAGACAGACATCAGTGAGAGTCTGTCCTTTCTCCTGTCCTCCTCCCTCTGCTGCTGTGTCATGTAAATCAAATGATGATTGTCTCACAAGGCTTACTTCCTGTTTTCCGTAGGTGGCGCCTGTTTCACGGTGGGACATCGAAGTTCAACGAAATGACACGGGCACGCCATTCAACTTAATACAAAACTTTTAGCAACTTTTAATCACAAAGGTTTTTAGATGGTACAGCTCAAATTTGAAGTGGATCTGATGAATTCTCTAGGACGCGGTCAAAGTACGAGGCCTGGAAATGGCAAAAATTTCACTAAAAAGTGAAATTGCATTCAAAATAACTGACTTCCTGTGCGTTTTAGGGTATGGCTCCAAGAGGCTTTTTTTTCTAGACATGATGCATGTGCCACCCAGATTTCATACATTTACGTCACATTTTAAGGGGGGGGCTTTGATTTTGAAGATTTGTAGGGGGCGCTATCGAGCCGTTTTGCCACACCCATGTCCAAGACCCATATGAGATGTACATTTGTGCCACTGATGATGCATATGCAAAGTTTGGTGAGTTTTCAAGCATCCCTAGCCCCTCAAAAAACTGCTTCGTGCGTCATGGCGAACAATGCGTTGTCATGGCAACACCGTTTGATAAAAACTCATATCATCAAGGTCTTAAGACTTTGCTGACCAAATTTGAGGTGGATCTGGTTAACCTGCTAGGAGTACTAATTAAAAGTATAGGGCCTGTAACTTCCTGTTGTCACTAGGTGGCACTATGACTTTGATTCAATTTTGACCCCTACATGTCTTCAGGATGGGAATCTCACCAAACGTGAGGAATATTGAAAAGATCTGATTATTTGGAGCTGAATTACAACAGTTTCATTGTTCATGATGAAACATCGAAATTTGCCGCGCCACCATGATCACGCCCTTTGGTGAAAACTCACAAATTTCACTGTAAAGCATCAGCAAGGCCTTAAGGCAAATTTTGAGGTTGTTCTGCTCAACCCCCTCGGAGTTGCATGTCAGACTATAAAACCTGTCATTTCCTGCTGTCACTAGGTGGCACTATGACTGTAACTGAAAATTAGCATATAGATGTCGGGGGGGTCATGAAACATGGTAAGATTGGGGACTCTTGGACAATGTACAGTCCAGTTATAAACCACTTCCTGTTTGACGGCGAAACACGTAAATTCCACGCCACCCCACTGGCACGCCGTTCAACGAAAACTCAAGCTTTTAGCAACTTTTCATGGCCAAGGTCTGTAGATGGCACAGACCTAATTTGAAGTCAATCCGATAAAATCTCTAGGACTAGTTTTTCAAAACTGAGACATCGTTAATGTTATTAGTAACACCTGTGCTTTTCCTACTATGACATGTCGAAATGGTGCTGTGTTAATATTGTTACTCACACCTGTGCGTTTCCTGATATGACTGATATCAAAAACATCTTCTAGGGCTGGGCATATTCTTTGTAGTCATACAGTGATGAGATTATTATATTGGGTTATTTTTACACTAAATGTTGTTGCAAAAGTCTGTCCAAATGAATAAATCCAAGCAATTAGTTAAAAACAAACACAATTGAATTGATTAATTTATTGTTTTTCATATCTGAAGTTTTGTCCCATATAATGCATAATGGTGACTGAGCATTCATTTTACACACGTGTTTACATAAAGTTATACATACATAGGGCTACAACTAACAAACCCCTTTCATAATTGATTAATCTGACAATTGTTTTTTTCGTTTAATTGACCAATAGTCCAGTCCTTGCAGATATTCAATTTACACTGATGTAAAACGGATAAAAGCAGCAAATCCTCATATTTAAGAAGCTGGAACCAGGTAATGTTTGACTTAAGTGACTTTAATGACATTGTATTAATTAACACAGGTGTTAGCTTTCTGTCTACTGACTAATTTGGTTAGTCTGATATTGGAAAACATTCTTATTATTAATGTGCCGTTGATTTCAGCCATATTATGCCCATTAGGAACAACCATTAAAGTTGCACAAATGTCAGAAATGTCAGTTAGAGTGCCTTTAAGATTCTGTAGATGACTGTTGGCCTCCACCCATATGGAGGCCCAAAGTGTTCAACATTAATAATAGTAATCACATTAATAAATTGTTTAAAATATCTAGATAAACCAGTCATTTTGAAATATTTTAAAAAATATATTAAAACTCCAGTCATTGTTATTAAATACTATTCCATCATTGTTGTTTTTATTGGAGTTCATTTGGAGATTTTTATATCAAATGCTTTCCTTTTTAAGTTTTCCTTTTTAAGTTTTTTCCATTGACACTTTAATTTCATGCCACATTTTATTTAATAATGTCACTTTTCATGACAGTGGAGTTGTCATCGCCCCCCTCAACTTTCAGCCAATCACAAGCCTGCAGCATCTCTTAAGTTAGCTCAACAACCGCTACCAAATTTAGCCATCTAGCTAAAGATACTGCATGATTTCATATGATGGGTGGGGTTAGCCAGTTGCCCTAGAATCATATTTGACTGGACCAAGTTCAAAATGAGTCATCAAAAATACTTAAATGTTCAATTAAAACAGGGACACACGATTAGAAAGAGCCTTGCTACTGCAGTTGACTGGGATTTGTAGTGGTGGAAAACTCACTTTGCTGGAGTCCCAGTTCTGTGTCTTGGTCTGGGTCTTCATCAGTTCATATGTTTGTTCCATTCTGCCCACTTCAGGCTTCGGAAAGCCTGGGACAACATTATGAAGCTGGAAGCCAAATAGCTGCAGCCAGCTACCGATGTCTGGACACACATAAACACATACATAAAGAGAGAAAATTGCACATAGGGAGAAAGTTAGAATATAATTAGTATACAGAGAAGCAAACAAAAAGTCATAAGGCCAGGAAACAACACCTTGTACAGGAAATTACACAATATATGAGCACAATGCGTGGCAGAGATGGTTCGGCTGGTGTTTCCCTGACAAACAGATTCCTTCTGTAATAAACAACCCTGCTGCAGGAAAACGTGACAGGCCAAATGAATGTTTCATTAACCAGAAGGACATACGCCCCCACTGACATCCTATATTCATTCTCCTACTCTCCTATTCCATCTCTTTCCCTTGCTTGAGTTTCTATTTTGTCTCTCGGGGAAACAGTATGTTCTTGACAGACAGAGGGAACAAAACATAACAGCCTGTGTTAAAAAACAAGCTGATCAGAGGCATGGCTGTCCTTTCTGTTGCCCATACATTCTGTCTGTCACATCTTCTCTCTCTGCCACACAGCTCAGCGTGGTTAGCTGTGAGCCTCGTTCACTCACTCTTTATGGCAGATGTTTCCCGTGTAGGTGTGTGTGGGGGAGTAGGTGCCGCTGAGTGAAATATCTGCCTGTATCTGTGTGAAAGCTGTAATGTGGCTGCTCATGTGAGTCAGTTAGTCACTGATTCAGTGTTGAGTTGGAGAGTGAATGAGTGTGTGTGTGTGTGTGTGTACACGTGTGTGGCGCTCACCTGTAGTAAACTGCGTCACCTCCTCCACTCTCCCAACTGGGCAGTTATTCTTGAAGGCGTACAAGTTAAACGGCTTTGGCTCCTTGCTCAGCTCCCCCCACAGTTCGTGATTGGGTGAAGTCCATCGTCCGGCTAGCGTGTCATAATCCCGCCTGCCCAAATGGACCAGCCGTGTGAGAGGATCGTACAAGCCTCCATGGAAGCCGATGACTAGCTGGAAGTCAGGGTTGGTGTCCTGGTAGACCTCTCCATAAGGGGTGTAGAGGATCTCTTTGACCAGTCGCCCCTTGCTAGAGAAAACTGCCCTCGGACTCCCCGTGCTGTCACAGGCAACGTAGTACTCCTCCCCGCTGCTCAGCTCCATGGCGATGAGCTGCCCCTGCAGGTCGTAGTACAGCGACGTGATCAGATTGCTGCTGTGGTTGTACAAGTGGCTGACCCTGGTGGGGTGTGACAGATCAGCATAAAAGAACTGCAGCTGCTCGCCCTGGCTGCTCTTGGTGGCCACACGCCGACCCAGCCCATCGTAGCGATACCACACGGTGCGCTCAGTCACTCGGTTGAAGACATGGGTCAGCAGGCCGTTGGAGTTGTAGTTGAAAAGATCGTTCGCTCGCTGGCGGAGGAAGCCGTCGTCATCTACGCTGTACTGTAACTCGCCGAGGTGTGTGATGCGGTCTCTCTGGTCGTAACGCAGCGGGGTCAGCCTGGAATTACACCAAACATTTAAGTACAGTAATACTGCTGTGAACTTATAAAACTATGTCTAACATTAATATATCAATCAGAAGTCTACAGCCATGCTTTGTGAGGCTATACTTAGGCACAGCTGTACTTTGAGCAAGATTCTAATGTCAGCATTAGTATCTTCTTCACAATGACAATGCTAACATGCTGATGTTTAGCAGGTATAATGTTTACCATGTAATAAACCAAATTCCATGGCAATCATCAAACATTTCACTCAAAACCAAATGTCAACCTCACGATGGCGCTAGAAGAAAAGTCAGTCACTAAAGTCAGTAGAATTCATCTTCTGGCGAACATCAATGTCTGTAAAGAATTTCATGGCAATCAATCCAATAGTTCTTGAAATAATTCAGTCTAGCCAAATGGTGACCAATTGACATTGCCATCCCCAGGCTAAAAATAGGATAATAACACATGCAATACTTGTTTTGACATAGTAATGACTGCTGTAAACTGTACTGCTAGTAGGTACTGATTTACCTAGCACTGGTCCCATGACTGAGCAGGTTAATGTTCCCGTTGAGGTCGTAGCTGTAGCGCCACTGAGGCCGCTCATTAACCGAGGCACTTTGCAGCTGGCTGTCTGCATCGTACTCGTAAGTGTAGCGGGTCACGTTGTTGTCCACGCCTACCCTGATGTCACAGGTGGTTGTGCGCCCTGCCGAGTCATACTGGATGGTCATCCAGTAGGCGATGGATTTAAGGATCTCATACTGGACCTCTACCACCTGGCCGTAGGAGTTAAATACCTTGGTGTGCTTCATCAGATGGGTGGTGATCACCTAGACAACCGCAGATGAGATGGGTTAGCCATGCACCTGAACACAAACATGTAAATTCTTGCTGAGGTGCTTCATGCAGCATTACATCTGGTTGTTTTAAAGCAGTATAAAAATGTACACAACTTTGACATATTATCACCATACGAACGTGTTAACAAGCAATTGCCAATTTGCATATTCAGCAGACATGGAGTAACTTTAGTATTAATTTGGGCACTTGAAAAATGTAAGTCCTTTTAGCCTAGTTTTGGTCTCCACCAACTCCTGAGGGAAATATCTGGCTCTTTAGCTGCTAAATGCTCCACTATGCTTACCAGCTAGTTGCTAACTTTATCTGTCTGCCGTTTAGTGGGTAGCTAAGGTACAGTGGGTTTAGCAGCAGTGGGGTTTATTGTGGTTGATGAGAGCTGTGAGAGTGAACCAAAACGGTAAAGTTGCGGGCCATAAAACCAAAACAATGAGCTGGAAGACACTAAATCGCTTTGTAGATCTGAGGGAAATTCTCTGTGGGTTCATCACTACGAGCGACTGCTTTTACATTACACATTGTCCAGTGATCCATTGTTAATATAAAAACATTGATTAGTGCAGCTTTAAGTCAACACCAAAAGCACAATTTGAGGCTAGACTACTAAAGAGGACTATTCACACTGCACTTGGCCCCAGGCTAAGGGAGCTGTTAGCCAGGCTGAGAAAGCTTACACACTGGCACAATCCTGGCAACATTCCAGTGGGCTAAGCCCGACTTAGCCTAGGGCTTGCTGGCCCTGCTCCGGAGGCTAAAAGGGGGCTAAAAGTGGCGACATTTTAGAGAGTAGTCACATGTCATTATAAAATATAAACATTAATCACGTGTTCCAATGGACATTTAACCCAGGGCTAGTAGAAGTGCAGTGTGAATCGTATAGCCCTGGGCTTAGGCTAATCCTGGGATAGCCCTGGGCTAAGAATATGCCGTGTGAAAAGCCTAAAGGTATCCTAATTCATGTGTGTTATATTTTAGTTGACAGTCTTCTGCCTACCTGATTGAGGTCATAAAAGATGACGCTGAACTTGCCAAACTGCTCGACCCGTCCTGATACATCGACATAACGGTACAGATCAATGGGAAGGGGGGTCTCATTGATGACTGCCTGCATGCTGGTCACTCTGAAGTTGTTGTAGCTGTAGTCAAACCTGGCGTTGACCAAGCCTTCTTCGCTAAAGCGGAAGATTTGCCGACTTGTTAGGGGACCTACGCAGAGGAATCAGAGTGGTTTCATTTGAGAAATTCACCGATATTTAAGTTTCAGAAACACACGTTAGCATGTGTATGAACTACACATAGCACATCTGCATTTGCACACACAGCCCTCGCAGTTGGCCATCATGCTACCCGTACAACCCTGCCTAATTAATTCAAATCAAGGACTAATTCTACATCATTAACACAGACACACACAGTGCAATCCATTCAATCTTAACTATCCCCACACCTCTATGGCATTTCCAGTGGTGACCTTTAATATGGATAGATAATGAAATCTAAAGACAATAGCCATGATGGGCCAATGTGCTCCTTAATGTCAGAACATCAACTTTAACAACACCATTCATCACCTCTGCTGCTAGCTACAACAGCTCATCGTCCATTTGGAAAAAGGCCTGCTAATGAAACACCATTATGGTGCTATTTGAGATGACTCTGATTGCAGTTAAAATGACTAAGTGTCTAGCTTTGGAGACTGTAGAGAGCTGGATCAGCATTACATCTTCTATTTTTATTTTCTGTGGAATGTTGATTCTAAACCTGCGCTAATGGGAAAATGGCAGAAGCACTGAGAGTGATGTGGAGGCTTTTCTACAGCCCTAGGGAACTCGCAGTCTGTTCGTCTCGCTTCTCTAGCTGTCATCTTTCCCTCTCCTTTTCTGTTCCTTTTCTCCCTCGCCTACCTCTCTATATCCCTGTCTCTCCTTTTTTGGGTCCCTACTCTTCCTTGTCTCCTCTCAAGGGACAATTACCACTATCTCTCCTCTCTCCAAGGCTCCGTTTGTTCTGCTGAAATGAGATCAGTTAAAGGAAGGTGAGAGTCTTTTCACAGTGAGGGCAAAGCGATAATCACACACACACCCACACACCCACACCCACATACACACACAAAGCTGTGCCTCCCAGATTAGTGACACCTGATCATGGTGAGCCAATCACAAAGTCATGTGAAGTGAACCAGCAGCAGTGATGAGAGCACTCTCAGCGACGCTGGAAAGACTCAGTAACTTGAGGGAACTGGTGAACTGTATTAACAAAGACAGTATTCGAACATACAGTATCTGCTGCCACAGCTAAAGGGGCCCATTGATGGTCATGCCATTACTGGGTAATACTAATACTAATAATATGCAAATTATGAAGTGCAATGTCTTTCTAACTAATTTTCCGAATCAGAAGCGAAACAATTGTCACGTTATTAGAGTTATAATTGATGGCCTCAAGTAAGATTTCATGATTTCCTGTCCCACGCAGACATGTATGAGTGCAAACATGAAAACGGTTGTGTTCATATGCAGACAGGCAACACCAATGCAGTACATCCACACCTAGCCCACCACATATTTGCTTATATTCATAAATTCACTTTGATCAGCCTGGTTGCGGGGGCGGGGAAGAGATAGCGTGGCTCAGAGCCCAGGGGGTGGTCTTGTATTTACAGCTGTGGTAGACCACAGACTCTTCCACTCGAACATGCTCGGCCCTATTCACACTTCTAACTGCGGCTGCATCAGTTTCAGATGAAATAGCATCACGGCTGACTCAAAGGCAGACTACAGAGTTTGATACCACTCAAGAAATCTGGCTCAAGATGCATGATTGTGGAGTCCCGTCACAGTACAGATGCTCTGAGTTGCGCTCAGAAGACCATTTTATGCTCAGATAGATCCTTTTAAATTACTCATTTAAAGATGACTCATTGCACATTGTAAATATTTTAAATTCTGTGGCTGTTGGTCCATTTAGCGTGCATGTGCTGTGAGTGTGTGTGTATACGTACCTGTCTGTCTGTATCGTATGGAGCTTATGAAGCCATTATGGGTGAGATGAATGGTCTTGACAGTGCCAGAGGCGTCGTCGTAAGTGAAGGTCACCAGGGTGGAGTCATAAACCACCTCCGAGAGCCGTGCTGCTGGTGTATACCTTGAAAAAAGAAGTAAAATGAAGAAAAGAACAATTTATAGAATAGGTGATGAATTAGTAAGTTGTGTCAGAAGTGTGGAATATAAAGGTATTTAATTTAAAAAACAAAAATGCACAGTAAAACATTTGAACTTCAATATAAGTAAACATGCTATACCTCATGAATAATACAAAGATCCCATGGGCCATTTAAGGAACAAGTTGCATCATCCTTCAACATTTCATCAAAATCAGACCGGCTGCTGTGGCAGTTATGGCCTTTCAAATCTTAAAAATGAGACCGTTTATTATACTGTAGTGTCCCCATTGAGCCAATGAGTATTAAAAATGTGAAATGCCAGAACACTGCCCGAATCAGTCCTCCGACTTTCAGATCAGTGGTGTCTGACATAGTATGATGATAAAAAATTTGACCTTTAATCAGTCTTCCCATTAGTCCAATCAGTGTAATTTGTAAGGACAGCTGTGTGTGTGTGTGTAGCACGTTTTGTGTCAGCTAAGACTTGGAGCACCTTCATCAAGCCAATCAGTGTTGTGTTTTTATATGACTGACTATAGTGCCAAGATGCATAATGCAAATCCAAGTTTCATCAAAATCAAACGTGTGGTGTCGCCAATGTCACCTCTTCCACACTGCACTGCCTCCCGAAAGTAAGCTTCTGGGATCTGTGTCATACCTGTAGATGACGCTGCGTCCTGTTCCCAAGTACTGAGTCCTCAGCAGCCGCCCATCCAGGGTATAGTCCTGCATGAAGGAGGACTGGCTGTCAGGGGGAGTGTGTATGTTCCTGTAGTAACCAATGGACAGGAGCGACTGCAGGGTGTGTTTCACCATGCTGGGCATCGTCACAGCAACCAGACGGTCTGTTTGGTCGTAGTCAAAGACGTAGCGCCGCTGGCTATGCAGGAGCAGCATAATGGACTGCAAGAACACAGACAGATGCACAGCAGAGTTATAATACAGCAGCTCTGTGGTTTGACGAGCCTTTTCTATCTCTGTCTGGTGTATTTTTCTATTCCAATGTCATTCGGTAAAAACTTTTCATCACCAAAACGTCTGCACTTCAGAGGCAACCTTGGTTTAAGCTCGAGGACCATTGAATTTTCAGTCAATCATTGAAGGCTATTTAATTTCTAAACGAAAAAAATCACCATAACTGGAGAACTGGGTTTTAAGACGACAGCAACAACTTTATTTCCGGTTGACTTTTTATTTTAACTTTAAAAATCTGTGTCTGTAGTGCTGTAGCCATTTGAACAGTTTGAACTGCAGTAAAACAATGTTGTGTATAAATACTTTTCTATTTAACTGTAAGGTATAATATTAATGCATTAATAATGCATGCAGGTATTATTAATTTCTAGATGGTTCTGTAATATAAGCTCATTCACGCTCTAATTTTGTCTTAGACCAAAAGCTGACACTAAATATATTTCAGGCTGAATATCATTTCATTAAATATTTTAATTAATTTCAAGGACGGAAATTATAGCTTCTGGTAGCTTTCAGCTTTGTCACACACTTAAAGGAACATACCTCTTTGCATGTTTGATTCCATTTACTAAAGGTTACATGTACAGTACAGTATTTCTAACCATTTTTCAAAGCATGGCAAGTGTTTGCTCTAAAACCCACTTTCAGGAAACCACCAGTTTCTTTTCCTTTCACCACTCTGTTAAAATCAAGTTACAAAGCCTTGAAACTTGCTTGATTTACATAATCCATCACAATGAACATCTTGTCTGCTATTACTGCTCTCAAAGCTACTGTACTGTTGTGCAGTCGTGCGGCTGTAAGTGCAGATTGATTTAAAAAGTTTGCACAATAATCTAACTTTAAAAAACAAACGTAAAACAGATAGAATCTTCGCTCTGCAAATTGATTTTCATAGTTAAGTCAAATGAATGAAAACCAATGGCTGCCTCAAAGGGAGGAAAAACACATTAAAACATAGTTGGTAGTATAGTACTGTGAACGATTTGAATTTGTTTTCAAGTTGTCACTTTAATCTCACACAACGGAAGTACTTTTCATACTTTTAGTGTTAGTTTTGGTTTCAGATACCTTCAATAACTTTGAAGAAGCAAACAAAGGAGGAGCAGATGTGTTAGATTTCTGCTAAGCAAAGACAGCAAAGAAAAAAACAAAAGGGAGTGAAGCCATCAAACAAATCTCAGCATGATACAGAGGGAAACGGTCTATCACATCCCACCTGAACATGTTTTCTGTGCAGTACAGCTCTTACTTTGTCTGCGTATGTGTAGCTCCAGATCTTGCCGTTGACCCAGGCTCTGGACACCACCCTGTCGTTCTCATACTCCAGCCGTTCAGACCATTCTCCACGGTGGATGGCTGACAGCAGTCCTCCACCAGAATAGCTGATGTTTACTTCAGTGTATTTGCTACTGGGGGACCAGACCACAGGCCGGCCCAGAGGGTCATACTGGATATGGAGGGTGAACTTCCTGTGGTCATCGTAGATCTTCCCTACTCTGGTGCTCTGATCAAAGTCTATGGACAGCAGGTTCCTGTTATGTGCCTGAAAAGAAAATCAGTAAAATGTCAGCTAGAGGGAGAACAAAATAAAACTGCTTTTAATCATTATAAACTCTAAATAAGGCCACAGACATGAAAATATAAATGAAGTGGCATGTCTGGGACAAGCAGAGATTTCATTAATTTAGATAAATTCATTGTGACATTTAGACCAAACTGGACCTGCATAATAACAATACATTGCCTTGTGAACAAGTAAAGAAACGAGTCCTGGGGACTATTAATTAATTAGTGCACATCAGATAACATGTCCTTTTCTATTTCATGAAATGTTGTATGTATGTGTGGTGTACATTCTGTGCCAAGGGAAAAGAGAAGAGGTGTTTGTGGAAAGTACAGCTAAAGGGTTTCGAGTCATTTGACCTATCAGCCTGCTCCCAGTGACGTCATCAATCAGTCAAAACATCTAACATGTTGTGCAACACCAAACTGTACCGCTGCTCAAACCGCTCTACAATTTGGCTCAAAACAACATGTGCTTGATGGAGGGTATAAAGGTCATAACTTTTGGATAACTCAGCGCTCTTCGAAGATGTGGCTGAGGTCATGTTATTTGACTTACTCACACAGGTTTCCATGATATTTGGCTGGTGTTGAGATGTTTACTGGTTACCACAGTGTGTTAAGTTGCTAATGCATACTGTCTTTGTGTAGTACTGCATTTAGAGGGCTGGATTTTCTATATTAGCTGAGTTATCTGAAGAATGATTTGGTGATTTAGTGTTTTACCCTGAGCCTGCGTTCATAAGTGCTGTAGTTGCTCTTGCTCTGCTCCTTCCTCTGCCTCCACTCTATCAGGCTGGGGCCGTGGTCTCCAGGCAGGCTGATGTTACAGCGGCTGGCTGTGGGACTGACTCCTCCACCGATGCCTCCGGGGAGGAGGGGCTCCGTGCTGAGTGACAGCTCCATCCCACTCGCCAGTGACACAAGGAACGACCCGTCAGCGCTGACCCTGTATGAACTCTGAGCATGGTCTGGGGGTCGATCGTATGGGTGGGTCACACACGTACAGAGATACGCACATGCATACATAAAGGCGCACAAAACCATGCATGCACACAAGGATGTAAATATGCAACAAGAGATGAAAAAAGTGTGAAAAAACAGTGTCACTGTTTGAAAAAAACTGTCTTGACAAAAATCAGTGACATAAAGCGGCAGACTACATGAATGCAATGAATACAAGTCTGGCTTTTTGAATGTGTGTTTTGTTTGACTTAATTGCTAAATTCTCTGCTGAGTGTTTTTCGAGTTTTCTCTGCAACATTAGCGCTGTACTGTATCTGCTATTGTATCTTTAGAAAAATGTAATCTATTCAAAAAGAGAGCATAAGAAAGAGAGAGACAGATGGACAGATAGTGAGAGAGCAATAAAAAGAGGAAGAACGAGACACAAAGAAAGAGCGAGAGAAAAGGGGGGCTACGGGAGGGGTGTTTGGTCATGACAGTTTTTCACACGTTGCAAGTGTTTCTCAGAAACTGTTCTTTCATTTCTACATTGCTCTGAGTAAGATTTTATACAGAATTTACACATGCCAATATCACTTTTTCTCATGCCTTTACCATTTCCACAAAAATTGCCAAAATAATCATAAAACTATATTTTAATCATAAAACTTAACACAGCTAATAAAGCTGGATAGTAACTTCTATTCCCTCCACCACTATAAAACCTCTTTCTGTACATATGGTTATTGTTGCCTCAGAGGCAGGAAAAGACAGTGAATTTGTGGTGGAAGTAAAGGGGGGCACTCTAAAATGGAGGGTCATTTCAACTCTTCCCTGGCAGCACTGTCATACTGTAGCACTGCGCGTGTGTAAGTGTATTTTGTGTGTGTTGGAGCAGCTTTTCTCCCTGCAGTCCTGTCATTGTGACAACTGCTAGAAAGCAATTAAAGGGATGACATGAGAAGAAACTGCTCCCATGAGCGGCTTCTCCACTCCACTCTCATTTTCTCCTCTTCTCATCTCTGCCCTCTTTTCCATTTTTTTCCCGCAGTCGTTAAGACATTACGCACGTCAGTCGGATCTGCCTCTTTTTGTAAATAAAAAAAATAATACTGCCCATTAGTCTGGTTATGTAAAGAGGTCATATCAGATCCATATGTGAATTATTTATAGAAAGGGGAAAAAATCCTTTTATAAAGCTATGAATCTCACTGCACACACATCCAATGCAGCCGATGAAAAAACAGAATAAGAAGAAACACAGGTCAGTGTGTCTGACCTGACCAGAATAACAGCCACGTTATTGCAGTTTGCCAGTCATAAATGTTTAAACATCACTATAACCTTACGGTCTAGCCCTCCTTATACATCTGTGTATGTCATCTATGCCCCCCAGATGAGTCACAAACGGCCTTGCGGTTTGTGGTAAACTACAAGGGGGTAGATGCACTGGTGTTAGGCTATAATGCTTCCTGCATGTCAACCAGTGAAAACATCATCATATCATATTTGGATCTGTGTAAACTTCTTTGTCTTCCTGCAGTTTACCAATGTTCCTACTGACCTGTGAGGAGTAAAAACAACGTGCCATGATGCTATACCTTGTCTGAACGTGTAGATGGTGTCGCTGGCGGACAGGTTGGTGCTGGTGACAAAGTTCTCACGGTTGGACGCCTCAACCTCCACCCGAGACCAGCGCTCCAGGTTGCCGTGGAAACCGCTTACCTCACCAGTGGGAAGGGTGATGTTGGTCACGCGGCCCTCGCTGCTGTACCTTGGAGAATAAACACAAAGACGATGATGTACAAGCACAAATGCACACAGATAACGGTTGCTCTTGGATAAACGAACACAGCCATATGCACACATAAGCACATAAACACACGTATGCATACTCACTATCACTCTGTTTTCCCCTCTCATACACAAACATCAGCACAGAGTAAGTGCCAACTATGATTTATATGTGTAATTACACCGCTATGGAATTTGAGACAGAGACTCGGTCAGCAGTGGTGAATAATTCAGACAGATTGTGTTTTTGTGTGTGTGCTGTATGTGTGATACTAAACATGTCTGTGGTCATGTGGCGTTGCAGAGACATCCTTCAACTAATCAGTCACTTAAGCAAAGACTAAATAGAAAAAATGGCTCCCCAGCTTCCTACATTACCACCAGATGGCACTCACATTTCACACCACAAACTCACAAAATTAATAAACATGCACATATATGCAATTCCGTGTCAATACATACATTCAAAGTCAAGCAAGCAACCATAAATGAAAGAAAAAGTGAAAGACAGAAAGACAAAGAGAAAGAGAAAGAAAGAAAGAAATGAGAGCACAATAAGCAGAGAAAAAACAAACAAACTAGACTTACTCATAAACAGTGGTCCAACTGTTCTCATCACTCTTGGTTGCTAGGAGACCCGTGTTGCCATGGTAAGTGATGTGGGCGATGTCATGGCCTTGGGCTGACACCTTTCTCAGTGTTCCACTGTTGCTAAGAGACAGCCAGTACACCTGTCCGCCAGGTAGTGCCAGCCAGAGAGGCACTCCGTGAGCATCTCTCCTCACCTGGAGCCCATGGCCGTCGCGACATGTCAGTCCAGACAGCTGGCCGTCCACGCCATAAGAGAAGTTGTACAGGTAGTGGCCGGTGATCAGGTGTTTGGTGAACATGTGGGAGCCATTCTGTCATGGAAAAGAACAGACAGACAGTTGTCAGGATTGGGTTGCATCCACTATTCCTAAAACCATTAATAGGTTTGAATGTAAAGTCCTTTCTAAGTTCTTAGTAACTACTAGCTACTGTAGTTTCAAACTAGTGATATACTAATTTGTGTTGCACCATCAAAACTTAAGGCATGTCTTAGCTTTCAACTGATATAAACAGGAAGTCATTATAGCATCACAAGATGTAGCACAACTTCCAAAAATAACAATTTTAGAAGGGCAAGCAATATATCAAACCTAACTGCTAATCCTTTGAAAATGTAGTTTTTACTTTGTTTTGCTTAAATATGCATACACAGAGTTAGTATTATTAATACAGTTCAGAATGAGAGGGAAATATCTGGTTATGCTAACCTAGCTGACGTTAGTTGGTCATTCAGTCTAATCTTATTTGCATGAAGTTTTGTAATTTGAGTTATATTGTGTTATTTTTGTGAAATGTAATTTTAAAATCCTCCCAGGTTACATTAAAGTGTCAGGTCAGATACGTTCCATATTCTCCCTCCTACTCTTCACTCTAAACGAGTCATATTAGCAAGCTAGCGTTAGCTTTGTCAGTTGGCTCAGTTAGTTAGCTTCTCAGCAATTAGCATTAGGCTACATCAGGCAGTTACTGGGTGTAAATATTTAGTAACAACTAATCTCTACATAAGAACTAGTTTGTGCGGCTCAACTCGTTTCAATTTAGTAAATCTTAGTAAACACCTGAGTTATAACTAAGCTAAGCTTGAACTTAGGAACAGCACAAAATTGGGGCAGTAATGGTGTTCATACAAAGGTGTTATCCTCATGCTGACCTGAACTCAGATATAGTACTCAAGTATCTAAATATTTTACATGCAAATACACATGTTCTATAGACATACAGCAGCTCAGGCACTGTGTACCTGGCTGAAGAGATAGAGCTCCTGGTCCAGTGGGGAGCTGATCTCCACCAGTCCGGCTGGGCTGGGCTGAGGCTGGTTGGGGCTGACAGCTCTGATCCGGATGTTGCCCAGATCAGCAATATACAGGGTGCCATTGGGGGCCACGGCCAGAGAGGAGGGGGCTTTGAGACGAGCGTCACGCGCGTAGCCTCCATCTCCTGATAAGAGAAACAAGAAGGCATTATTTCAATGAGGACAAACTCTTTATCAACAAAATAGCATAAGTGATGGCACCCTCAGTTATGAACACACTGAGTAATACAAATTATTCTTTAGAGAAAGAGAGATGTCACAACTGGTACACACAAGCTTTGCAAAATATGAAGATCCCATGGTGCCGCTTAAGCGTTTATCTGTTCAGCTCAGGACTTGGACTTGTTGGGATGCCGTAGCTTCCCAATGGAGTTGATAGTGACCTCAGCCTTATCAGACAGTGGTAGTGGGTTCAGATGTCTTTGGTAGCACGGTAGGATAATATCCAGGTGAAGCCCTTTAGATGCTGTCAGCAGTAGGCCCAGGGCCTCTGATGGGTCTGTGCAGGCAGCAGGGTGGCAGTTTATTTCCTGACAGCATGCACATTACGTGTGTGTGTGTATGTTTTTGTGTACGTGTGTGCATGTCTGTTTGTATTTGCGGGCGCACGCTCACATATGTGCGCATGTTCAAAAGACACTGTGCAAACGTCTAGGGTGAAGGGATGGAAACGGAAAGCCTCTGAAGAGAGTAATCATCTGTTAACAGCAAGACATGATTGAAAATATGCAAAGTACAACCCAAGAAATAGGGATGGTTACAGCCCATTGGCTTGTGGCATGGGAGAGACACTTCCCTCTATTTTGAATAGAAAAGAGACAGAATTTTATGAGCAGAATTAAATGATAAAATCACATCCTCTGACACTTACAATGAAAGCATGGCCTAACTGTCAAAAGAACATCTGCTTATTTGTTTGGTCCTTTCGCTTTTCCCTTTATTACATTTCAGGTGCCCTTCCATGATACACCAAACAGTTAAAACCTTCAGCGGCTAGACGAGAGCTATTTCTTTTGCCTGTAATTTGAATGGATTTGAAAGGTTTCTCTCAAGCTGGTTTCTACTGAAATTTAGCTGGAGGTTTTTGCGAAGAAGGAGCCTCTCTATGAATACAAATACATCCCCCCATACACACCAACACATGCGCTTTCTGTACACCCAACAACACTCACATTCACTTACTTTTCCATTGTGACATTATAGATAGTCAGTTCTTTCCTGTATATTGCTATCGTTTCCATAAACATCATTATCATACTTTTTTTTTATTATTTTCAAGGAGAGTCAAAACAGCTCTTCTTAGATATTAAACTTCCATCTGAATTAAATCATTTAGACACATTCAAGTAGAGAAGAAAAGCAGTGGAGGAGACAGACAAGAGAAGAAAAGTTCTTCTCAAACTCTGATAATAAAATCATTGGCCAGCAGGGACACACAGGCAGCAAGATTTAATCACTCAATATCAAGACACTGACTATTTCAATTAATTTAAGTTACGTCAAAGCTTTTTAAATGTACTTGTTTTGTTCCCTTCCTTATACATCTCAAGCAGGCCAAGTATGATATGATCTGATATGATTTTTAAGTGCAGTTACATGTTGTTTTTAGCACTATAATCTTATTAGACATAATCTAATACTCTCACATTAGTTAATCCTACACTCACATAGCGTGTGTGTGTGTGTGTGTGTGTGTGTGTGTGTGCGCGCCTGATGACCCACCAGAGAAGCAGTCACAGTTGGGGTCTATCTTACAGTCACAGTCCGTGGGGGCTCCAGAGATAACAGATATCTCCCCGTTGGTTGACACCTGTGAAGTGATCAAAAAACGTCACAAAATGCTGTAGGAAATTATTGTTCAACAGAAGATAATGTTCAACAAGAGCCTTGTTCTGTCTAATCTGTAACGACAAAAAAAAGATAATGATGGCATTTCATAAAAACCGGAGCTGGAAATACAGATTAATGATATTAAAATGAAATAAGAGGGGGGAAATGACAACAATGTATTTGGCTGTGTTTGTCTACTGGTACCTCAACCAAACAATCTAAGATGATATCTCAGATGTCTTTTTTTAACTTTAGGAGAAAGAAAATAATTATGTATCTTCAGCTCTCCGAACAAATTAAAGTGATTGTCCTGATGGAGAGTGCTATAAAAGAAGGTGAAAACTGCTACACCAACAGTTTAATTTTGATGTACCTTGGAGGGGTGATGCTTCTTAACTGGCCCAAGGGGAGCATGCATTTTTTGAGAAGATATGTTTGATTTTGATTCTTTTTTTTAATCAATTTTATTATCCCTTAGGGAAAGTTGATTTGCAGCGTGTTTCTAAAGCTATTCTGTATTTTGATTATTGACTTATTTGGCTTATTTGCTTTCTTGCTAAGAGTTAGGTGAGAATACCACCCTCATGTCTGTATAGCACCTGTGAAGCTCAATAATTAACATGTAATATCTTGTTTGTTTTATCCGTACAAAAGTATAAAACCTAGATTATAATATTACTTGTTAATTACAGATCTTGAGAAATGCGGTAGGCATGTTTTGTTACTGCTGACAGAGGCAGCTAACCTAAAATAACCTGGCTGCTAGTGGTATGAATCTTCTAGATTTAGATAAACGTACTAAATGTTGAACTATTCATTTAAAATTTGATGACTTCAATCATTTATCAAGCATCTCAGAATTGAAAATCAACCCTAACTGGCAAAACAATCTGCTCATTTAGTCCTAATTCTAGGCTTTGGAGTAAAAGCATTACATCAACTTATCTATTGAAAATACTCATATGTCCTCTAGGATTTAGGAGCCCTTGCAGAGCTGTGAGTCCCCAGCAGGAGGAGAGCAACAGGACACACATGTACTCACACTCCAGAGGTGGCGAAATATTGAAAGAAGAGCTTTTGTTTAAAAATAATGACCAACTTCTTCAGAGACACTGATTGGAAGTCTTGTTACTTGTATTCGATAAACGCTCCCTCTTCACAAAAATATGCCTGCTTCACAGAAAAACAAGTCCTTGCAATTTGTGCTTAATTGAAAACAAACAAACACAGCCACAACAGAGCTCATTTGGGATGTAATGGTTGTGATTTTAATGCACCTCAAAGCTCCAATACCATGCATATTCAATAACTTCCCTGCCTCTATAGAAGATTAAAAATAAAATTCAACACATATTTGGTTATGCGTGCGTGTGGACCTTGATGTTGTGGCCATATTTTTCGGGTGCATGTGACAGACAGACGTGCCTGGACCATGAGAGCAGACCAACAGCAGTGCCAAAGCATTGCCTAAATACTTACTGTAGCCAAGGCACGCACATTTAATTCACATTTAATAGTGAAAAAAGAAATTACACTTGCTGGCTAAACAGTACAAGATGCAGCTGGTGTCAGTCATTTAAGATGAAATATAGCGGTTAATTTGAGTGTCATTTGTTATCAGTATAAAATATATTGTCGGTCTGTACCTGTGTGCAGCTTGTTTGTCTTACAAGTGACACAATACTCTGTATTTAATTTAGTTTTTTCCTGCACCTCATTGTATCTGCGTCAGCCTGACGGGTTCTGGAATGTGTTGATTGCACATCAGAAACGCTGAGAAAATCTGCAACACATCATTATTCATTTTATTTTGCGGTTCAGTCTCAAATTAGAATGTCTACTTGTTGCTGAGAGTGTGTGTAGGACCTTCCACAAATAACTCTCATTCCTACTCTGAGGCAGGAGGATTTTTTTGTTCTAGTTTGACTTTCTGTGTGAGATGCACGATAAATATTGGCCCAGAAATACCAAACATAAAATAGGTGTGACAAATATAGTAAAACCAAGACAGTATTTTCATTGCCCTTTCCAAAATGGCTGCCCGGTCTCCATCAAAAAGGCATCTGACGCATTTTATGTTCCTGTCTGCCTCCACATGGACTCAGCATGGTGCTGCTGACCACAAAGGGACTATTGATTGAGTCCAGCAGGCAATATCTTTGTGGTGCTGGTGCCCAAATGCTGTGGGCCTGTGATAGCATGCTGCTAGCTAATATAGGTAATAGACAAAAAGTTATTTTCCTAAAAGGAAAACAGGCTTTTTTATTATTGTCTGGATGAGTATGTCCATGTGTAAGAGGCAGATTCTGAACACTTTCTTGCTGCACAGCATCACAGCACAGCCAACAACCTGACCACAGTGAGGGTAAATTATTGTCATAAGGCCAGATGGATTGCTGGTGTCAGTTGCAACTGAGATGTATTTTCCTGTTTGTCAGTTTTGCTAGAGATGTAAAAGACATTCTGGCAGGGACCCTTGCTCCGTGATCATTCACAGAGGCATGCAGGGGTTGGATTTTGGAGGGTGTAGTGAAACGAAAATAAGGCGTAATGAATCAGTGGCCACAGCAAAATAGCTAATTACATTATCAGCAATATATTAATATTTTGGATAAGTAAATCTTTTGTAACTTGGTTATAAATAGATCAAAAATGAAATGGGTAACACTTTAACATGAGGAAAATAGTGGCTTTAACTGTCTCTTGTGTGAGAGCTCTGTAGAAATGTCTAAAAATGGGAACCTGATGGCTGGTATCACAGCAGTTGAATATAATGACATTAAACCCATCGCTGGTAGCTGCCCTACAAAGCCCAATGAGAGCATTTCTAGCTAAAAATAGGCTGAAAGTAACTATGCGTGGTATTTTTAGTGACAGGATGACCTGTTGGATGCGGTTGATGCGCCTCTCATCAGTCTCAGCGATGAACAGTGTGCCCAGGTGGGACAGGGCGATGGCCTTGGCAGCCTCCAGGGTGGCGCGCACCGCTGCCCATCTCACCAGGTGGTGGTCAATACCTGGAACCTGGCAGTGGATTGGGCGGCCCGCCACAATACGCACCTGAAGATTTTCTGATACCTGATATGAAAAAAAAAACAAAAAACACCATTATGTACAGCTATGTAAAAGAGAGACAGAAAGTAAATAATTACAGCTGCTTCCAGTCATTATTTTTGGGCAATGGAATCAGCCACTGACAATATATCTGTGTTGATCCAGTGCATCAAACATCACCACACCTAAGCCTGCCTCATCTAATGACTCATTAAGTCTTTGCAAGTTACACACTCAAACAGGTGATTCATTAAATTTTGAGAAGTTTATGGGTAATAAGCAAAACCTGAGTGACATTTTCGTTAAAACAACTTCTGCAGAGACTGTTGATAGCGTGTTATTTTATTTAACAAGGTGCTCTTTTTCCTTTCTTTTATGTTAGCAGCCTCACTCGCTCTAAACGCACCTTAAGTGACAGCACTGCAGATTGTGAGAAATATTTCATTACTCTTGCTTCCTCTGCTACGTATAGTGCCAGTGTCTCTCAAAAAAAAACACATGCTTGAACAGGAAACAGGTTTAGAATTCATTCACTGGCAAACATGTGTCTTGTGCGTGAGTATAGGACTGTTTCTCTACCTGTAGGACAATGTTGTTGTCCAGGATGTAGAGGGAGTTGTCCAGTGGGTTGATGGCCAGGTCCGTTGGCCACTCCAGACGCACCTGTGGAACGACACACACACACACGCAAACATACACCATATAGTAACTGTATTTCTATCAAAAATTAGAACAAAGGAACAAGAAAGCCTTGGAGAGTATCGCCCACAAGAGTCAGTTACAGGTGATACAAATAATATCTCCTTAATAACATAGCATTAGGCCTCCTGACCCTCCCTGCTCCTGCAAAGGTCAGCGGCGGGCAGGGAGCCTTCCCCGTGTTTATTCAAGACTCACACCAGCTCACCTCGGCACTGTTCCAAATGTCAGCCAATAACCATGATCGCCGCCTGCTCAAATAGCACACCCTGCTCGCTAACACTGTGGGGGTCAAAGACAGACAAACCTACACTAGCGCACAGCCATCCACATCACTGTCTATCTCACACAAACAAACACTCAAACTGTGAGCTATGGAGACGAGGCGGTGCGTCTGAGGGATCAGTGAGGTGATTGATGACTCTGAGGATGGATTGGTAAATAAATGGATCATGTTAAATTGCCACTGACATGTCCAATTATAGGCTCTGTCAAATGAGAGAGAAGGGGGTTCACTCTGAAATCCCATTTTAAGAGGCAGAGAGATTCATCAAGCAGGACTCACTCTGTCCTTAGCCAAAGAGGACACGCATCAAATCTCTCCTGCTCTTGATATTGAACTTTGCAGTGATGGCAGGCAATCACATTTACAAGTTAAGTTGGGCTGTCCACAGAACTTAAACAAAAATTAAAATTTGCTCACAAATCAATATATATGTTCTTGGTGTTTGTTTTTGACGTGCACTACCTTGGTGATTGTGCCTCTAAAATTGGTGTTCTCCAGGAGGTATGAATTTTTGGTTCCGAATGATATTTGTTGGTACTGGTACTCGTGCAATATCTGTGTGGGCAGGCACTAATAATAGTTCAGAATATCACTTTCAACAGCCACACAGGTAGTTAACCTGATGCTGGTAGCCGTTGATTATTATCATCTGTGATTTGAGCCTACATTACTCCATGTCAAGATTTAATTTATGGGGTGACGTACAGAGAGCTGTCGTTACACGATTACCCGTTGTTGCGGGTTTTGACAGTCTTCTGCCATCACCACACCTGGACCCATAAAGACAGACAGCTAATGCCAGGTAGCCGTCCTGTGAAGAGGAGTGTGCGCGAGCAGCCGACGACTCAATGGCTGTTGAAATAACATGAGAAAAAAGTAATGTCTTGTGGGAATTTGTACTAATGTTAACAAGCAAGGCTAACTCGCTTCCACTTTCCCAGTGAAAGTTAGTTAGCCTAGCTTGCTAGCTTCCACCTTCACCTTCCAAACTTTACAGTACAATGGGTCCTCCTAAGTGTTGAATGTAGTAAAGGGATAGATGGCTAAAATTGCTAGTAGTTGCTAGCCAACACTACTGTATATGGGCTTGTTGAAAAAAAGGGGGGGGGGAAACGTCTTGTATCAATGTTTGTAGCATATACAGCATGTCCTCCTCTCAGTAGTGCACCACAAAAGTTGAAGCTTAGATGCTGTTTCCACAAATATGTCCAAAAACGTTTTTTTTTATCCTCTTTTGAAAAATTTAAGGTTTATATTTCCTTATACAAAAAGTGAGAATTCAAATTTCAGTTCGACTTTAAACTAAAACACTAAAGCCAAAACTTGGCTGTTCATTTTGCATAAATCCCTGCAGTGATGTTTGTCTAGCTGTAGCTACAGACGTTTCCATCAATAGTGAAGCCACATTGAGGTCACAGCAGTTTATAAGAACAAACACAGATGGAGGATGAATGCGATTAGACGTGCTGCAGAGGCCGACAACTAACAAACAGAGGGATTGTGAGGTAACAATGGCCCCTTTAAAGACATATAAGAGCACCTCTGGGAATTCACCTGGCCTGAACACGCATATTCACACACACATACATGCACATACACAGCCGCTTGCATCCCTATGTGTGGGCAGAGAGAGATCCCTCTATAGAGCCAGCAGTTCATCTATAATTCATCTTCTGCTCTAATAGGCCTGATATAAGTCAGCAGAGTGATCTGAACGCTGGCTGATCAAATCTGTGCAGTTGCTGTCTTTGGTCTCTACCACTCTCTCTCCCTCTCTCTCTCCCTCTCTCTCTCTCTCTCTCATACACACACACACACACACAGTTTCTATGGAAGAGGCCGGACAATTTAGATTGACAAAACAATCACTGAGTGTAAGAGAACAACAAATAGTTGTTATTTCTGATTTAATTACCCTAATTAGCCAACACAAAACACATGCAGGAGTCTTATATTTCTACAGATTATCTACACTCACTCATTTCAGAGCAAAACATGTGGCTCTGGCGTTCTACAAGTCATTTCAACTCGACTGCATTACAGCTTACCTGGCTGATGTCCATGCGTGCATCGCAGCTTAGCGGCTGCGTCGACATCAGTCCGTTTGAGCCAATCACAGTGGAGAGCAAACCCCTCTCATTAATCTTCTGAATGGTGGTGCCATCAACGAAGTAGACAGCACCTCTTTTATCCACTGCAATACCTGGGCGGGTGAGAGAGAGAGGCCGAATGAGCTTTTGGAGATGACAGAGAGAGTGAGTGGGGGTGAGAGAACAAAACGTGAAAGAGAGTATGAGAGAGAGAAGAGAAGAGATGGAGAGGAGTGAGTAAGGGAGAGAAGTAAAGTGAAGAGAGGAGAGGGCTTCGGAGAGGCATCCAACTCAGTTAGACATTCAGCTCAGCAAGCGGCTGTCTTATCAAAGGCACTGCACCACAGAAATGTAATTATATTTCCATTCCAGAGCCCACTAAAGGGATTAGAACAATGCAACTGGAGGAAGAAGTTATTTGTCACATTAGATGTGAGCAGGGTGCCGCAGTGAACTTTTGACATTTGGTGCTCGCAAGTGTGCATTATAAATGTACATCCACGAGTCAAACACACATGTGAATGTCTGCATGTGCGCGTATGCTTGCCTGTATTTGCACAGCACATGTTAACACATGCTTTGTGAGTGTGTTTTGCTATGAACAGCAAATACTTGAACTCTCCTTGCATTGGAGCTCTGCAGTTGACAGTGAGCAGAGAGAGAGGGAGAGAGGTAAGTCCAGGTATTAAAGGTCAGGGCAGACTATGAATCATCTGTTATGGATGAGGAGCGACCTTCATCCCCGTCTCATCTCCATACAGAGAACAGCCCTTTGACTCAACTCCTCAGCAATAATATTCCACGACTCAACCCTCACCTCTCATACCGTATGCCGCCAATTCTCCTTGATTGTTTTCACTTAGCATCTGCAACATTAAGCCATATTTCAGTATTCCTACCTGCCATCTCCAATGCATGTGGCCCACTGTTGTGCCATTTAAAAATACATTTTGTTTATGGTTTATCATTAAGTCATGTCAAGTTTATGTATATATCCCATTATCTCAAGCACGCCTCAAAGAATTTAATGGAGACAAAGCCTACTTATATCTAACTTAGCCACAATCAATCACAAAATTAAATGGTGCAATACGATATGCAACAAAGGAAACCATAAAAAGATCACATGGAGGACAGCAGCATTGTAAAAAGATATAAATAGGACTGCAACTGTTATTTTCATTAGAGATTTATCTGTTGATTATTTTTACCATCAATCCATTATTTGTTGTTATCTTAAAAGCTGCATTCATTTTTTGGCCACTTTATGGGCAAATAAGCTGAACACAAAATTGACATATTTTTTTTACCATATAAAGTTATTATGGCAAATGTGTTAGCAGGCAGTTGATGCATGCTAATGTTGCATACATGTAGCAACATTAACATTCATCGGGTGTTGTGTTTTTGGCCACCTGACAAATGTAAGTCCAACGTTCACTCTCCTTTTAGCTCCTGAGAAAAATATCTGGCTCTTTAGCTGCTAAATGCTCCACTATATTCACCAGCTTTTTGCTAACTTTGTTAGTCTGCCATATGGCACAGGGCAGGCAGCATGCAGTGGGTTTATCAGAACGTTGAAAACAGCTGCCTGCTGCATGTGGAAACAAGGGTGATGAAAGCTGTGAGAGTGAACCAAAACATTAAAGCTGCGGGTCATAAAACTAATACTATAACATGAATGAAAAAGCTTCGTAGAGCTGAGGGGAACTGCAGGGCCGGGTTATAATTCTTTGTGGGTTCATCACTACTAGTGACCCCTTGCACATTACCCGCAGTCATTCAAGCCATTGTTTATATAAAAATATTGATTGGAGCAGCTTTAAAATGTCAGAAAATAGTGGAAAATGCCCATCAAAAATTTCCCAGAGTGCAATGTGATGCCTTCAACTTTTATTTTTTATGATTTATAATTTTATTATATTTTATTTTTTATTACTGTTTTTCTCAACCAACAAAGAAAAGGAAGGAATGAACGTTTGATATTTTCCTTTCTAAATGACTCAAACAATTAATTGATTAAATTTCTGTCAATCAACAAAACAATTTTGGTTCCAGATACAATGGGCTTATTGTCCCATGTAGCTGCCTTCCCAGCACCCCCACCCCCATAGAGAATGAAACTTCTAAAAAAGATTCAAAGAGCGATCTGACCACGCAGAAGAGCCAGCACATCATAATAAAAGTGGACAATGGAGCGACACCATCAGTATGCAGTACAGCCCCAACTACTCCTCCCTCATTCAGTCATCTTGTCCCATTTTCCCCTTTTATTCAGGTTACTGCCAGTCTTGCTCCTTTTAAACTCTGTCATACTGGATTATGTGGGGATGTGCCTGTGCTCACTTTCTGAGCCTAGGATAGAAATCACCACTGCCCTTTTCCCCAGGTGACACTAAGGTCTCATCCTCCTTGACATACAATAGCTTTCTTTACACGTGATTTCATTCAACATGTGCACACACAGACACACACACACGAGCAAACACAGCGCACCGCCACCACAACTAGATTCACAAATGTCCTCAAACCGAGCAACCCTGGACCGACCCTGTGAGTCATAAATCGTGCAGGTGGAGTGGAGGTGGAGAGGGAAGGTGGGCAGGGGGAGGGCCAGGGTCAGTGTGTTTCCTCCAGAGGCCAGAAGGTGAACTGCAGAGCTCTCCCTCCTGGCCCCTTCATCATCCCTCTGACACAGACAGATTACACCACCCACACAGAATCACCCCCTGCACCAACACCTTTCCTCTCCTCTTCTAGCTTTCCCTCGCTCTCAATCCTGCCTAACTTGATCTTCTTCTGCTCTCTTTTTGATCCTTGTTCCCTCCCCTTGTTTTTCCTTGGTGTCCTTTGCTTTGTTTCTGTTGTTGCACTCTCGCTATCTTGCCCCGTATGTTATAAGTGCTAATCAAATCTGTGCCCTTTGACCCTTCAATTATGTCTGGGCTCTGTTCTCCTCTGTTCCTTCCTTTCGTTCCTCTCGGCCTTGCCATTTCTCCTCCTGTCACGTCCTGGCATTATGCAGGAGGGACGTCGCAGTCTGAGCCTATGTCTGAAACTCTGCACATTCTCCCTGCTCTAACGCCATCCTTGGATCCTTCCTAGTTTCCTCTCGCTTTCCTCCTCCTAGCACCCTAAACTTGTCCCTGATCTTAGAGCTCATAAATTCTGCACAAGGACATGACGAGGCAGCCAGGACTCTCTCTCAATACTGATTTCTGGTCTCTCCCTCTCTGTCCCTGGATATTACTCATTCTTCTCGTCTCCTTTGGTTCTATTGACTTCCATCCTAAATTCCCTCTATTCTTTCTTTCTTGCCTTTGTTTTTGCTTTTTCCGTATGCATGCTCAGGATCTGCATGTCTTATGTTCACACAAGCAGCTTCTAAATAGCTGCCAATCTATCATCAACAATAAAATACAGAACTGGGCTGACTTATTCATCCTCACACAAGCACAACAATGAAGAATGATTGCTATTATTGCTTGGCATTGGCGGAAGGATTTACGCCAGTTTATGTGTTGTTTAAGAGTACTTCGCCATGTTTATTATAAAAGGTGGCAGATTAGTCCACATTCTCCTTGTCAGGGGCTGGATTTCCTGCAGCTGTGGGTAAAGCTGTATGCTGCGTTAAGGGAATTTACAGCCCCTCTGTATAGCCGATGGATACTCACAAGACATCAGAAGATTTACCGTTTCTCCCTGGGTGGACCTGGCACTCTGATACTCATGTTTAGAAGCTGGCAGACACACCAGTAGAGCAATAATTGAGATAAATCTCAACTCCAGAGGGAGACGGACATTTGGATAAAGTTGGGACTGGATTTTATCATCAAAGAAAAGCGAATTTGACTGAGTTGCATTGACCTTGGAAAAACAGAGGGAGGGGAGAGGAGAGGAGGGGAGAGGAGAGGAGAGGAGGGAAGGAGAGGATGATAAAGTGATGCTTTTCACATTCAACTCAGATTTAGGGAGCCAAATGCAGCCAAAGAGAAAAAGACAGACAGCGCCAAAAGAGGTGTGAAAGAGGAGAGAGGTGGCGATGAGACAAAGGGACATGATGAGGAATTGCTTCAATTAACCATTACAGGCCAATCACTCTCAATCAAATAATCTCTTTGTTCTCTGTCCTTGTCAAAAGAATATCAGTTATAACGGCCCCCTGTGGCATCGCAATACAATCCAATCTGATTGATGCCTTGGAGAGGGGTCTTAGAGAGCATCAGCGTTGATTACAGCTATTTGAAGAGAGGGAGCCGCCAGGGATTTTCCGAGCAGAGAGCGAGGGAGAGGTGAGGGAATTTGTAAGGTGAGAAATGAGATGAGGTGAGAAAGACTAATTATAACAAAAGTTGTGGATTATGTATCTTATTTAGCAGTAACAGTAGAAAGCCCTGCTGGTATACAGAAACATCAGGATGTGGTGTGTTGGTGTGCGCGTACGTGTGTGTGCTGCATACTGACTGCTAACACCTGAGCCCTCAAGAGTGCAGGAAGTCAGCCTTCTGGTGTTGTTCAAGTTTCCCTTCCACAGTACTTTCACCTTTCAAATGTTGACAGCAAAGCTGCCAAAAGAGCTGCCTCTATGGATGAAAGCAAGAGGAATTGTAAAATTGTATAGAAAACAAACATCATTCTCTGTCAGCTGGTAAAACAACCACCTAAGTGCAAAATAAGCACATATTCTGCAAAGGAAACCTACTGAAAGGGTCTGTTTATGGAGGAGAAATCCTACTGTATGCATGTATGGAAGTTCCATTTATATCTGAAAACTTTCATACCCTCACGCAACCACAGCACATGTGCACGCAGGTGTGAGTCGCACACACACACACACACACACACACACACACACACACACACACACACACACACACACACACACACACACACACACACACACACAGATTGCCAGCAGCCTGAGGAGTAAGTCATTCAGCCTGCCCTCCCATATCCCCAGGCTCAGTGGGTCTTAATGATATGGACTGACGTATTATTACAGCATCTAAGCTGTAGCTGATTATGGCCCATGGCGCTTCTGTACAAAGTACAAACTGTGTGTGAGTGACAAGTGAATGTAGACAGATGGACAGTTTCACCTGCACAATTGGCCCCAGTGAGTGACTCTGGCCATAAATAAAGTCAACCAAATTAGCTGGGGAAAGCCTGAAGGGATCACTAACAGCTACAGTTCAACTGTAAGTGAAGCTGAAGAGCACACTGTTTCAGAGAGTCTTTAGCTGTTCTGTGTGGCTTACTGTTCCCTTTCATCATTTCTCCTTGAGAACGCACAACGCTGTTTGCATGTGAACGTGTGAATATATGTGGATGTGTGCGTATGTGCGCCGTGTGTGGGTGTGTGTGCATGCATGCGTGCGGTGAAGTAGCTAGGCGAAAAGATAAGGCATGGCAGTTAATCACATTGTGCGCATATGCAAATATAGAGCGGATAAATCAGAGTGTCTGCAGATGAGAAATTCACACTCCCCCCACACATACACGCTAACATGCAACTTTCGTGAAGACTCTGAGGTTGCCCATGTGCACTAAAGGGGGGAAAATAAACCTGTTCACTCAATCTCAGCACTGTGAAATGGCGCTGTGCACCATACTGATTTTGTGTGTGCATGTGTTTGAGTGTAGGGGCATATTTGTGTGTCTCCGAGTGTATGATTCCACACCTGTATTAAAAAATGACAGTCACGAGTATGAATTGATTATCAAACATTGCTCTGTGATCTATGACATGAACATCTATGAAGTGCAGTGCTGTAGTACAAGTGCTCTTTCCAATGGCTTTTCCCCAATCAAACACTTATCATCAATCAATACAAGATAGCACTATAAACGAAGATGGGTGTGTATTTCTGGTAGATCTTTGGTAAGCAGAAATAATTCATGCTTCTTGTAATTAATTATTCATTAAAGCCCCAAAGAACAGACAGTGGCTTAGTAATTAAGTCTGAATCAGACACTGTGGATCATCTAATTATCAACCACTATAAGTTTGTTAACATATTAACCCGCATTAATTAATTATTGATAGCTGCTTTTTTTTTTTTTTTTTTTTGCTGTTATTTCCCGACTACACATGTATGGCGAGACGAGACATTGCGAGCATGCAGAGAACTGGTAGGAGATTTTGCAACAGTTGCATGCTAATTTTTGTGCGAATAAACATTTTTTTGAGAAAATATGCGACTTGGCAGTAATTGCCTTGTTTGATAGCAAAAAAAAAAGAGATCCAAAGCAATCACAGAGGCAGCAGACAAACTCAATTATAAAAGCAATTGAAATGCTTTGGACTAGAAAGCGCCATGAAAGGCTGAGGGGTTTGGATCAGTGCGGAGCATCTGCAGATTATGTCGCACTGTTTAGAACATCAAACAAACACAAGGAGGTCTATCAATAGAGGCTCTTTTACCAAACACACCATCACAACAGGGCAAGCCAGTGATGCTCTGCAATGGTAGAAAGAGGAAATGGGATCAGATGGGAGGAAACAAATGTTTTCATGACTGAAAAAGTGGAAAAGAGGCACTAAACTACTATAGATTGCAAATCTGTATGTGCAACTTCCACCCAAACAAGGTTTCCCCACATACAAAGACACCACAGTAACTGTCTGAGCCAGAGGCAACTCCAGTAGTCTATATCACAGATAGTTGACTTTGCAGCCATTTCAGATTTTCCTTCCACATTTTCTAAAAGAACTGTGTGAGTGCTTCTTTGGAGGGAGGTCTGGCCACTGGTCTCTTGGAGAGCAGCAGGAGATAATGGTACCCAGGTGCAAACATTTACAGGTTCTGTTTTCCCATCCCTATAACAGCAGCTGACCCCCACTCCCTCCCCACTCTCACACAGGCAGGTTCAATTGGACTGCCAAGCCAAACTGTGCCTGCCACCGTCACTCTACTTATTCATCTTTCTGTCAGTGTGTTTAAAGAATCAAGGTAGAAACAACCTGCATGGGCACGAGTTCACTATCTCCCCCCCCCCATCAGTGCCCCATCCACCCCCCAACTGAGACAAGTGCTTCCATCTGTATGTGCGCGTGTGTGTTGGGCATTCGCCTTGAGTAAATGCAATTTATTCCTCCACAGTGGCAAAGCTCCACTCCTCCTGTCAGCTTGCCAGGCTCCCAGTGGAGGTTGACAGGCCAGCTGCCAGCAGCGGTCATCTCGACCAGTTAAAGGGACACGCGTGTCACATTTCCCATGATCACGCTGACGTTGTCAACCTGACATACCATTAACAAGGCACCCATAACTAACTCTGTGTCCCTCCACTGGGGGAAGGGCCCAGAGGCTGTCAATCAAAAACAAGCATGCACAAGCACACTGACTCGCACAAACGTTGCACCTTTGATGCACAGACTCAGCCTTTGGCCTTAAGCCTGCATCTCTTATTGACTCAGGGCTTCATTACACACACAGTGAGCTTCAGTAATCTCTCTGAAGCTACCCTACACACTCCGACTACAAACAAGGTAGCTGTCAGTCTGTATAGTGTTCTACTTAATACATTACTTGAATAGCAGGTGTTTTACAGGTAGAGCCTCGTTTTAAGTCAACATAAATTTGCCTCTACTAAGCCCTTTGACTATATTTTCTTTGGTCCTTAGCTAATCTTGGCAGTGGGCTGACTATTTCCTCCCAGAATATCTATGAGTCCTCTTCTGACCCATGGTGATTAGAACTAGCTACTTTCTGAGATGGATCCCTGTTTTTCAAAGTAGTGCCAGACACGTCTTATCCATTTATCTGGTGAACAATAAAGTTCCAGCCTCATGACATTGCATGACATTGGGTTTAATACAATGATCCATCTAGCACTGCCATCAGGCCTGAGTTCAACTCATGTTTTAATGTATCACCAAACTTTTATTTGGCTCAATAAGACTTGTTTGCATTTTGAGAAAAAAAAACTGTGCTTCCCCCACTTATTTGATTTTATCTTAATCATATGCAACAGGTAGAAATATTGGGATGCCTTACCTTACCTTAATTTAGTGCTCCAAACCATCTGGGCACACTATTACATACACAAACAGGAAGCAAGCTGTTTAACTCCAAATTGCTTTGTCCAACCATGATCAAAATTTCTGAGTAGTTTCAAAGTACCTGTTACTGGTGGTACATTTCAACCAATTCTCCCAGTGCCACCATCAGGCTGAAGTTGAGATCATATTTTAGGCTGTCGTGCACTCATGTATTGAAAGCTTTTGTCATGTATTGAAAGCTTTTGTCTGTAGATCAAGAGAGAACCCAATGAATGTAGTTGCATCAGTTGTATCCAGTAAAATCAGCCACTATTTTGATTAATAGTTACATTTGCACAAATAATGACTACACAGAAGTAGTGTGACCTTGTTATAGTGCCGAAAAACCTTTTACAGAGCTTTCACACGAAAAAGCCAGGTCTGACATTGCAGAGCAACAACATTACTTCAGGTTGAGAGAGTACCTACACTCTCCTGGCCAGCTGTGTGGGCCGCAGTGGCGTGCACTACCCTGATTTTCCAACAGGATTTGCACCCAAAGTTCAACTAAATTGAACTGAATACCCCAAATATGCAGAAGTAATGACAGCAACAATCTCCGAATTCAAAGAGTTTTGTAACTAGTCTACAAAACTGATACTGGTGTGAAAAATCTCAAGCAAAAGAAAATATCAGACTGGAAAGAGTAACCAGGTTATAAAATTAATGAAGTGATTGTTTTCATTCCAATGTAGTCTGTAGCATCCTAGTTAGCTGCTTTGTAGGATTAAGTGCTGCTCTCCATTCTACTCACTCCCTTATGCAAACTAGCAGCTCTTGCCCATTTGGTGTAAAACTAGTATTGGGGCGATTGGGGGACTTCCAGATCAGTATGACAAATACCACACATTCCAGTGTTTCATTGTGCAATGTTTCATGACAATATCTTAATATTGTCACCCTAAAAACCTTCAATTATATAATTGACATTTGTGTCATTCTAATTTTTATCAAGAACATCAGAACATTCAAAAGCCTACATATAGTATGACATGTGGTATTATACAGTAGAGTTCTGTATGTAGAGTCTTATGGTTAACATCACATGTTCAAGACCATGGGTCAACTGGGAATTTCCAATGAAAACATGTACTCTAAAGTGAGAGAGTATGCAGTATGCACTATTTACCAAAACTGAATGTGTCACAATGCAATACAGTAGAATACGCTTATCAGTTTCTTATAGTAGTGACAGAATAGTTTTAAGATTCCTGCAGTTCTGTCAGGAACACTTACATTACATTACATAACATACTGCAGACTGTTTGGCTGTGACAAAGTCAGCAGTAAATATACAAACAGGACAGAGGCCATATCTCTGCAATTCTTTCTCCAATCATGTAAAAATTGCTCACTGACTGAACAAGTCCTCGATGTACCTGTGTGCTGTGCTTGATGCTCTTTTGCTTGGCCCTCCAGATTTGCCGCTGGCAGCTATATTTTCAGCATTCGTTTTGGGAGAAATGAGTCTCTGGCAGAACTTCTCATTGTGGCTGCTCAGTGATGCATGTCTGTTGCACAAACCATTGCTGATCTTCTAATTATCATGGATGCTGCAGTGAGAAAACAAGCTGTGGTAGAAATAGCATGACCCAATGGCGTCTCTCTAATTTGCATTATCATAGAGTATGCTGCTGTTTTCCTTGCTGTGTGATTAATTCATGTGTGTATCATTAATGCAGGAATGTCCAGGGGCAAAGACAAAAGCTCGGTCAATGTGAAATGAAACACGGGAGCAGGCTGTTAAAAAATTGCGCACACATATGCACACGCTTACACAAAAACCGAATGTTGGAGCTAAAAACACAGTGTGACTTATCTGATGCCCTTGTTTTGAGAAAGAAGTGCTCTGTTTAAACCAACAGAAACAATGATAGTTGACCCTCTGAGAGGGAAGGCAGCCACAGGGCCAGTTTAATATGCAGATGAGGTGTGGGACTGCTGCACGCTGCAGGATTTCGACGCAAAACATTGAGTTCTCTCTTTCTCTCCCTCTCTTTATCCATTCATTCACTCTCTTGTTCTCGCTTTCCCTCCATTCTCTATTTTTCTCTATTCATTTCCCATTATTTTTATTCTCTGTTGCGCTCACTTTCTCCTTTCACTCGCTTTCACTCTCGGTTCAGAGCTCCATCTTTTTCTCCATCAATTTAATCTGCCCTCCCTCTCTCTTTCTCTATTTTGTGAGACGCAACAATCACTCTGCACTAAATGCTATGGGAGCCAGAGGTAGAATAACAATGGCAGATTCATTCCAAAGTCATAACAGCAGCTGGCAAACAGGCAACACAGCCCTAGGAGATCTTCTAACTTCACTTCAGCAGCCAGCGAATACAGTTTGGGAAGTGACAGATTCGGGGACAGAGGAATGCAGGCTGCAGTGATTAGAGCTATGCATTTAAGGAATACTACCACTCACATGACTGCTGGAGTAGAAGCAGGAGACCGGTGTTTGCTGAGTATGGGCTTGCTGACAGCATCGAATGCTTGATTCACATTAATGAAAAGAAACTGGGAAATGCTCCTATGCACATTGTTATGTTTTCAGCCATTTCTGTAAATGAGACCAGCGCCCAATGTGTGAAGATATTCATTTGCCTAAGCTGCTTATATGTCAACCACCAGCCAAGACAGATGCAGTACAGCATGAATCCTGGCTGTCCTGGTCTGAGGTTGGTGGCCGAGCAGCAATGTGCATATTTACCCCTGGCTGTGGCTCTTTTTTTAAACTCCCTGGCCATTCAACATGTTAATGACCGCGACCAGTTTAAACCCCAACGCTTCATTCCACACCCCGGCCCTGCTATCTCAACTCCGATGGCATGCCTTGCAGCTGTGTGGCAGAGTGAGATGGGGACAAATGTCTTTGTCTGCGTGGGGATTGGAGAAACGCAGAGAATGAGACAGAAAGGAAACAGAGGAGGAGAGAAAAGAAGAGGAGAGAGAGAGAGAAGAGGGAGAAATGTGGTGGCAGCATGTCAGCTTCTGATAAGGGCATTAGTCTGCCCCCTGTGGGTCGGAGTGAGAGACTGACACTGCAAGCGCTCACACAAACATGCACACACACACACACCTCTCTGTGGATATCAGCTTTGCTGTCTGGGACTAGTCAACAAAAAATAGATAAGACCTGCGCATGGCAAACATCAAGAACTAAACTCTCAATCATTGGAGTCGCTCTCTGAACTCCTCTATCCAAACCTACACATGAAACACAGACACAGTTATTTTTACATGCACGCAACTATAATTCACCAAATGTGTAAAAAACAAACAAACAAACAAAAATAAAAAACAGAGGGAGTCCAGAGATGCGAGCCAAGGCTGTTGGGTCCTGTGGGACTGACGCCTCTTTCATGTCAGGCATGGGATCCATCCTAAATGGAGCAAGGCCTTTTATTTACAGAGCTAATTGACTGCAGAAGCGCATATGGAGCCAACTCTAAACAATGCCCCAGATCTTGTATTCATAAGTGAGTGTTTGAAGGACACAAGATAATCCCTGCAGCTTACACTATGGAAAGACTATAAACTTGGGCAACAGCAGTACGCTCAATAGTGCTGCAACATTGTTGGCTAAATTAAAATTATGGATTACTATTTAACAACTGTTTGCCGTGTTGTAACAACATTATGTGTCACAGCAGGCCTGCTGCAGCTATGTCAACACCGGAGCACGAGGATGATTCATCGATGAGAAAAGAGGGAGGGATAGAAAAAGAGGTGGAGGGAGTGGAGAAAAAGAAGGAAGGCTCTAATTTGGAGCAAGGAGCTCACCAGAGGACACAAGACAAGATCAATGTCGGAGAATCACAGAAGCCACAACTTCAAAAAAAGAACTGGACAGATATTTCTCTGTGAAGTCTACCACTCATTACCATTGGTAAGAGGGTGCGAGGAGGAGGATGAGTGTGGGCTGTGGCAGATGGATGACAGGGAGCCATGAGGCTCCAGGCAAAAATCTCCAGAGCCTTTATAAGAGCTGGTTAGTCAGAGCACAATGGCCACAGAAGAGTCTGTGAAGTGCAGTGAGTCAATGAGGATAAAATACCTGACCGTGCGTGAACAGGAGGAGTCTTGGGACAGAATAGTCTATTACTGTATAAAGGCAGAGATACAGCATGTTCTAAGGTAGAAGGGGTACGTATACTGAGAATAACAGTCTTGAGATCATCTGTCAAATTGTAGCAGGAATCAGCTCCAATCTTGTTTTTCTCTTATCTTCTTCTTTTCCTTTTCATCATCTTTTCCCTCGTCTATCTGTATGAACTTCACTGTAATAAAAATCAAAGTTCTGCTATAAAATTTGGAGCTACTTTGTATTTAGAACCAGTGACATTTGAAGAGCGGAGACACTTCTACACTACATCTGTTTATTGTGGTCCATATCGACTGGCTGTCTGTCCCCAACGTCAGACTGCATAGCACGCACAAGCTGAGTGTGACTGACAGAAGAGGCCGTGTAGGACTGTGGGTGTAGCCTGAGTGACAGGCCTGTGGCTAAATCTCCTGTGCGACCTGGGGACAAAGAGGTGGCCAGGTGTGTGGGTGTGATTGGTGAGGGCAGCAAACAGATTATTTCTTATTCCTGGCAGCACATGCTTTTTGTGCAAATGCAGCCCCCACAAGCCCAATCGAGCTCTATCATGGCCTTCCCAGACTTCAGTATGTGATATTGGCTCTATAATGGCCTGATTCCATAGATGCTGGGTGGCGGAAACAAAAAAATAAGCATAACAATCTGCCATTTTAATCTCTGTAGTGTGACATGCTGGAAGACAATAAATGCAGCATATGAGACACCTCACAACACTTCAACAAGAAGGCTTTTTCCATTGCTCACCAAGAGTGAAAGCTTTGGATGCAAGATTGATTGCATCCATGGTGACACAGAGAAATCGGAGCACTTTAAACTTCAGCGTTACTTTCTCATTCAGTCTAAGTGGTGGAAAGGTAGTTAAATTATTATTAATACTAATTATTATTAGAAGAAAGGGTCCGTACTGTCCTCTTCTACTCACCCATAAACAAATCCAAGCTCATGTTTTGCTGTACACAACTCATTAGCCAAACTATGGACACCATGGTGACATTGATGAATGATAGATAATGTTGTTCCCTCCTCTTTGACATTGTTCTCAATTCTTCCCCTTGTCCTTTTCTGTCATTCATATACACGGTTGTATTAGAATACAAACTAAAGGAAATATAGCTAGGATTCTACTTTACAGGAGATACAGGAGACCATACAAACAGAATGTTTTGTAAATAAATATATACACTTCATCAAATTTATTCATATTAATAATGTGCAAAATATGAAAATTTGGGTATGTGTAGTATTAACTGGCCACATTATCAAAGACTCAAAATGGCAGCATATTAAAAAACATGACCATGTGCAAGTTGCATGCAAATGGTTTTATATTATCATCAATGAAAGTGAGTTATATAAATCCAAAGTTGCAGGAGTAGTATTAAGTTAGTTTAATTGGTACAATCATCAGTGCAAGCTATAATCATTAGAGCAAGTTTAAGTTTCAAGTTCATTTGTCATTTTCAACCATAACAAATACAGCTGAAAAATGAAATAATATAAATTAAAAAATAAAGTACAGCTTAATTAACTATTGTTTTCTCTCAACACTAAAGCCACGTTGCTTCCAGTGTCTTAGACCTTTTTCCAAGCTGTTGCACTTTGTGTTGACACACTTGGTGTCTACATTTTACTGCTACAGACTGCTGCAATGGATAAAAGAAACTCTCCCTAACTGCAGCTTTCCTGTGGGTGACAATGCCTTATTGATGACAGAAGTCAGAAGAGACCAGTAAGACTTGTTCTAGCTAACAGGAGGGGCAGAAGAAAGGAAATAAAAATGTAGTACAACAGCAGAGAAGACACATCGCTGGAATCCACTCCTGTCAGCTAATAACTAAGGGTATAATGATTAACCAATTCAAATCGACACTCCGGGCTTAATGTCTGAAATATATGTGCATTAATTCAAGTAGCTTGAACTGGGCTAAAGCTAGGAGGGAATCAGAGCTGAATCTGCAGACTTTTCTGTATTAGAAAAGCTTAATATGACAGGCGTATTTGGGCTTAAGTTAAGGGCCTACAAGTGCCATTTCCTCCTGTAAGCCAAGGGAAGCCATGCTTACCCTATTAGTCAGGCTATTATTGTCATTTTAATAAAAAGATCAAATAATTTCCCTTGTCATATGAAAAATTCTGTAATTTTATTTTGTTCTTGTGGCCAGCTTTTACCCATTTTTTACTGAGAATTTCTTCAAATTACAGAATCAGCATCCATCTGGATTGCAAAGTGTGCAATCGTTGGTTTGTGTGGTGAAGAAGTGTACTGAGCTGCCGTACAGGCATCTATGCCTGTTAAAGGGAAGCCAGGTGAAGTTGGCAGGACTGTGTGGGTGTGTACAGACTGTGCTTGATTGACATCTCCCTGACTCTCCTGTTATTTGCATCTGCTAGGGACAAATCCCTCCCTTATCATTCTTAATGATATAGGGAGTATGGTGACCTCAAGTGATTCCCAGCATACACTGCAGCTCCATCCACCTTCAACCTGATGCCGCGTTCACATCACACGGGATGGATGTTCGTAATGGGAAAGATTTCCATGTTTACGACTTGGGGGCATTCATGTAACCTGACAACTCAAGACGGTTGTAGAGTTGGCTGTGTGAGAGTGAACTGACAACATAGCATTATATTCATTAAATCTCAATTACTTTGAAAGACAGGCACGATATGAGGCGTACGTATGTATGTAGATTAAGGACTCAGCCTTTATGGTACCTTTCTACCAGGTGAGCTACCGGGGCGCCCTGAGGCGTACATGTTTATTCGGTTTTCAGGCTTTCCAGTTGTAATTAGCACCTTGATGTTGATGTGAAAGGTGTTAAGTTAAAAACTGCTAATTGCAGTAACTCCGATATGACATGAACGTGACGTGAGCAGAGGTAGGTGTTGTGGCACTGTGAAGCCGTGAATGGTCAAGACTAAAAAAAGCAAACACTACATAATATAATTTTGACATATTTTGTCATAATTCTTCTTCTACAAGTCAGTGCAACACAGAATAGATTGTTCCACTTCCAGAGCTTTACATATTGTGAGTTATGGACCACAGTGCTAACACAATAGACCAGAGGTACATGTCTTGGAGGTCCGCTTACCAAATTTCCAGCACATCACAGGTCCAGTAAGGGCGTATTAAATGATAATATTTAAGTTACAAAAACTCTCGAACTATGTACGTTTCTGCATTAATGGGAGAATGGCCAGGTGGAGACATGATGTAAGTGTTCATTAGTGAGACTGCTGCGGTGAGTTCTTCACCGTATTCATCGTTGAAAACGCTGACTTGCAGCAGTATGTTGAAGCAAACACGGTGAGGATGTGAAGGGCCATCTTCTGTAGGCAAGGAGCATCTTTTGCAGGGACTTTTTTTTTGTCCAGAAAGTGACAGGGTCACAGTGAGCATCCTACAGACAGGTTTCCTTGGAGCACAATCAACTCAGTTTGCAGAGAAGCTGTATTAACCGAGGGGCAGATTCTCTGTGCCTCCATCGAGACATCTGTGACATTTCTGACAAGAAATGGATTTTCAATGCACAGTAGAACTTGTTTTTCCATGCTGAAGTCCTCAAAGCGGATTTGGAAATTTTCAATCAGCTTTTCCACAAACTCAGCATGATTCTGATGGTGATTTTTTCCACTGGTTGGTTCCAAAAGTTTTGGAAAGTGCAGCATGCCCTCCTGCATGTCAAGTGTAAACACCTCCGGCTTCCTCTGAAAAGCACACACTGCAGACATGATGTCACTCACTGTGTTGCTTCTGCCCTAAAGCTTGACATTAAGGTCACTGAGGTGGGATGTTATATCTGTCACGAATGCAACAGCTTTCATTTTCTCTTCATTTTGAAGGAAATCCACAAAAAATTAGGCTTTTTCATTTTCTTTTCGCTCAGACAGACAGGTGTGAATGTGCGAATGGCCCAAAAACTCTCCAGCACTCTGCCTTCACTGAGCCACCTGACATTGTTGTGAAGCAGCAAATCATCAGAAGTTGCACCGACCTCTGGCGGATATGTGTGTGATGCTGCAGTGCAGATGATGCCTTCAAACAGTTGACAAGTCTCATCACAGTTGTCATTACTTCTGAGTACATTTCACCCAGACTGGCACACAGAACTGTTTGGTGGGATTATGCAGTTATATATCAGACCAGGATGGTGAGAGTTTAAGCGTTACACCAATCCCTTCTCTCTCCCTGTCATGGATGGTCCATCCATGTTGATTCATCCATGGTGAGTGAGATGAATTGTGCCTTTTTTATGCCATCACTTAGTAGCTGGAGCAAATCTTCAGCAAGAATCTGAGTTCATCTAGCTGCAGAGGAATCTGGGAGTGGTATCTGATTTATTTTCTCTTTCATTTCATCCTTTTGCTTTCCTTCTAACATGGCCTCCATCACTCATACACTCCTTTATTAATTCAGTGGCTGAAAAGGGCTTCTTGTGTTTGCCTAGGACCCATGCTACTCTCAGTGAAGCCTCCATTGCCCGCTCTTGCTGTGTCATGACTTTACAATTACTCTGCTGGAGGCTTGAGATGACGCCTTCAAATGGTTTCGTTTTGCGGTTCTTACCTCCGTGTTTTGGGGATAGTTTTGTCCAAAATGGGCATCTGACAACAACCTTGCAAACTTCGGCGACTAGCGGGTGGCTGCATGATGACAGGTGAGGTGACGTGATAGCTATGTCACTCGAAAGCGGTGCGGGTCAGTGTGCGGTGAAATTTTCCTGTCCTCAATAAATTGTATTTTGGTCCAGATCCGGATCAGGGACCACCTCTTGCAAACAATAGTCCTTTTTTATACATACATTTTTGACATTTTTACTTGTTATAGTAAGAACAGCACAGGTGCAACTAACAACATTACAATGGCCTCATTCCATTAAAGTGTCCCAGTAAGCCATGACAGTGAGCCAGCATGCATAATACCAGGGTCCAGAAACTGGAACACCTGAATGGACTGCTGCTGTGATTATAATTTTATTAGTCACACCTGTGCTTTTCCTGCTGTGACATGGCAAAAAGTCTGCTCGGGAAAAAGTGTAGCAGTATTTTGGCACACAAGGCAGACAATTTCCTTTTCATAAAAACACAATTTTTTAACAAACACCATTTTTTGTTATTTTGAAGGTAAATCACATGAAGTAAATAAAGTCATTACCTTGAAAAGTAACTTTGACTAAATCAGTTTGTGTTTAAAAGATTCTGGTGACAGGGTTGAGAAAGTGGCACAACCAGCGTGAAGCTATCAATCCATCCTCACTGGTGTCAACAGTGCAGGCTGCTGGTGGGGATGTGCCGAGTGTTTTTGTGACAGAACACAGTGGGGTCCTTGAACCAGTTAAGCATTATTTTAATGCCACAGCATTTCTAAATATTTGAGGGCTTACAGTGAAAGTGCTATTTTACAAATTATATGTGAAACAAAGCTCTCAATGATTGCCTCTTTAGTCAAAACACAACACAGGAATCAGTCATAACATTAATACTTGAGTAGGGATTACGCTTCAGAAAACTGATATCTTATATAAACATATTTGCATTTTAAAGGGAAAGAAAGTCAGCACTATAACTTAGAGAATAAATCTAATCACAGTGGAGTTGTACTGTAATTATCTTTTGTCTGCATTATCTCACGATGCCTGTCATACCAATGATTAATAATTTGATATAATAATTTAATAAAAATGAACAAGCGCAAGAATTGAGTATGACTTTATAAAACAGCACCCCCCCACACCCTCCCACACAGATCACCGTTTTTCAAATACTACTCTTCCAGGAGATAGCTCCAGGGTTATCAAAGTGACTTTTTATGAGATTATGATTTTTATGAGTTTCTCTGTGTGTCCCATGATGATCTCAACACCGATTCTGAACATGTTGCGCTACGCCAAGTATCAAATGGTGAGAGGTGGTGAAAAATATGCAGACCGACTGAATTCTTTTTTGTCATGAAATCAGGAAAATATTGAATGATTCAAAATGTCAACTACGCAAAGTCTAGTCCTCCAGGTAGATGTACCAAATATTACTGAATACAGATCTGTGAGTACTGATCACAAATCTTTATTTGGCCTGTAGGAGTGATAAATGTAATTCATGCTCATGGCAACAGTGTGTAGCACCTTTGAACTGATTGAGAAAGTGACAATATTCTCCTACCTCGAGGGTTATTGAGTGCGGCTTCAGTGGCCTTCCTGCCCTCTCCACAGTGGCTCTGGTCGAAAGGCAGACACTGCTCCCCTGTCCCGGCCACTACCTCCAGGTTGCGAGATGGATCTTTTGGCTGCCCAAGGTTCCTCACCCGGTACACTCTGCGACTGCTGGTGTCAGACACGTAAAGAACCTCCCCCATTGGATCCATGGCCAGGTAGTACTTATGAGCAGGGCTGGTGCTAGTGAGAGAAAAGTGTACAACATTAATAAAGAATAAAGTAAGAAAGCAAGTAAGATTAGATGGTAAAGTTGTATGTACATTTTCCAATGACATGTAAGTGGCAACTAACTGTGTTTAGTAAAGTCTTTTTTCTCACTTACTTACCCAAAGTGGCACAAACTGATAGACAGTGAGACTAGCCTAATTTAGAAAATTCTATTACTCAGTATTCATAACTAGACAACACCATCAGTTGAAGTAAAGGCATTTAGAGGCAATTAGGGCATCCCAGTGAAAAGCATTAGCACGAGAGGCTCCAGGAGTAAACTTGTGCCTGTGCTGGAACACCAAGATTAATGTCTTCTAATTTAAATAGCACAGATGCCCACAGCCACAGTGGCTGAATAGTAGCACTAAGTGATAATCTCACTCTTAGGATTTTGTATCAGCAAGTTTGTTAAGTGTTAATAGGGTAATGATGGAGTCAAAGTGTTAAACCAATGCCTTATAGTGTCAACACAACTTCAAAATACTACATTCAAACTACATGAAAAAAAAAACCTTTGTCACATTCTGTGTCAGAAGGTAGTAAAAACTACTATAAACCATCCTTTAAACAAGGAGAGGTAAATGGTGCGCCTGGATCCAGACGCCTGATAAGGCTCTCGCTAATGTGCTATGCCTTTTCTACATTACTCTTACACGTATAGAATACACTGTATACTACAGAAACCTGATGGCAGTTTTTCAAAGACTCTACCATATGTAACTCCACTGTACGTCAAGGAAAACATTAGGTAATTCTTTCTTTTGTGCTAAATATATCCACAGTAACAATATGTGGACATTTTTTCTATTTAAATTTTAATTTCAATGATTCTAACTTCATAATTAAACACCTTATTTCTGGAGCTTTGCAGTGGAGAATAGTAATGTCATAACTACAGCGAAGGAATACACTTTGATTATAAACTTTGCTTAATACTTTATGTGATAAGGAAATAAAGGAGACCTGATGTCAGAACCTCTCAGCTTCAGGGTTTAGTGTGTATACATTATATAAGGCTCACCTATAGTATTGGTACAAAAACAGCAGTGTGCAGAGTGCTACAATGGCTTACAATGACGCAATGAAGATGTTTTAGTGTGTTTTAGCCAAGACTTTATAGTGCTAGTCAGACTGTATGTTCATCAGCACAAATGTACCCACATGTCAGGCAGAGATAAGGAACCTTATGTATAAATGTATGTGCAGACAGGATAATGTGAGCATAATTCATGCATTCATAAATCCTACCAAAAGCTGCATTCTTACACAACACTTCTGTGATATAATACCTCTGTTGCAAGAGTCTAGTGCATTTTGAGAATGGGTTATGCTTATGAGTTGTATTTTATGTTTGTATGTGTCTGTTTTTTGGTGTTCTATATTATATGTGGTAGCTGTAAAATGCTAATTTGATCTTTTACTACTATGGAATATGGTTCACAATAAAACAAACTAAACTGAGAGAAACAGGGGGGACAATGACAGGGAGTGGGGATAACATGCAACAAAGGTCCCAGACCAAAATAAAACCTAGAACATTCATACAGCTAAATTTGGCCTAAGCCAAATTAGCCACATGGACACATAATTGTCTATTGTTCTAGTTGTTATTGTTAGTTTGTGATAGGTAAGAGTGGACAAAAGACTGGAAGTTTATTCAGCGTAAGGCTCAAAAACACAATATGTTGAGCGTGGAGGAAAGACCACATTATGGAATTATGTACTTTTTGTACTCTTTTAATGAAACTGTCTTTTGTCCTCAGTGTAAGCCTCAGGCTTAAGTTAGCACACTGTGAACACTGACTTCACTTACCCTTATATTGACTGTGAGCTGTATACTGTACTTTGTGCAGCAGGAGTGCCAACACTGTGTGCATGTAGCTGTACGACTGTAAGACTGGACTTGCTTCTGTACATATAGTCTGCAGTTCATTAATCACACAAAAAAAACGTTGTCGTTGTCAGGTTATTGGTCTGTATTATTGAGACTTGAACACGGTGGTCGCGAAAACTGTGAGAGAGAATTTAAATTTTGCACTTTGACCATTGTAACTAACTGATTTCAAAGCAATTACTTTGTAGAGTGAAATCCAATGTCAGCCGGGTCTGGGCAAAGGCTTCCTGCCAATTAAACTTGAAGACACCCAAAGAGATTCAATGAAAAAAGTCTTGCGAGGGAAATTACAATGTCAAGAAAAATATATCTAATGTCATGCTTTTGCAAATTCTTTCTCAATTAAAGTACATTTACACTTTTCACAGACCTAAAAACCTATTTTTTCTGTACTTAGCAGTTTGTCGCAGGTTACTAATAGGTTGCTTTAATTTTCTGTTTGCTTTGGACAGCAGCTGTACACTGTGAAACTATTCTGCCCCAACTAACCCTTACTCTCTACAGAGAAAACATTGTTCTGATATTAGCCGGAAACTTCTCGCAACCCAGAATAAAATTTTTTGAAAAAACACTGCAACACAGGCAAGGTTGCTGTCAGTCATCTAGTCCATTAAGTGCATAACTGTTTACAGAGCTCTGCACTGAACTGCACATACATAATTTAAACTTGATCCTAAGAGACTTATTCACCGAGTTCCAAAGTGTGCCACTGCTCCGCGCAGCATATCATATTTGTTGGGCCTCTTGAAGCTACCACGAGCTTTGCACGGTGCATATACAGTAACTGATTACAAATCACTTCACCTGTCTTTTTCTCAATTAGATGCTCGCAGCTCCGAATACATCTATCCAGTGCAAGGGAAATGAACAACAATAACAACCACAGCACAAGCAATCCCACTCTAGCCTCCCTTGTTCCCTCCACACATAATAACCAAACAATGATCAGAGTTGATAGACATAGTGATCTAGCTGTTCCCAACTGTCTCTCTGAATCGACTGCCTGGGCTTTCAGATAATATTTTAGAGGACTTCCACCCCTATTTGCTTTACTCCTCGCTCCAAACTCTTGAAGGGAAAGAATAGACAAAGGTTTTAAGGTGAGTACATCCTATATTGTCTCCCCTCGGAGAGCACCTTGTTTTGAAGCCCTGTTGGCTGATAGGCACTTTGCTGGGAAGAAATGTGGAGTGAAAAGCTTTGAAAGCTGAATATGGATGAATAATTAATGTATTTGACTGGGGAGAACAATAGTATAGAATGAAAGAGAAACACTAACATGCTGCTAACAGTAAAATGCTGCCTCGGAAAAAAAAGGAGGAAGTGGGAGCTGAAGGAGAAACCTCCAGGGTGATGATGAAGTGCCTTCAGAAGAATCCAGTTGCTATAGGCTTAGAGCAGTGATTCCCAACCTTTTTGGTTTTTTTTCTGACGTACCCCCAAAGCTCTTTGGGATTAACTGAAGTACCCCTTCATTGACACCAGCTGTTGTGTCATGTTCCCAATGTTTTCCTATGCATTGATTTTGAACTTAATTTTACATAACTACTAATTGCATAAAAGTGGATATAATAGTGGCTGTTACAATATTTTTTCATACAGTTTAACTGTCAATGATTAGGTCGGTTAAGTAAGTAAGTTAAATTTGCCTTCTTACTTATTTCAACAATTGATACAACTATTTCAACTGTTTGTCCATTAATTTTAGCAAACTTTTTCAAATATTTAGAATTTTAGCTGTCAAATTCAACTATTTATCCATTACTTTTAGCAAATTATTTCCACTGTTTATCAATTACATTTAGCTATCTATTTTAATCATGTATACTTTTAGCTAACTGTTTCAACTTCCTCTCGCTTGCTAACTAGTTTTCATGCACTCTTAGTAGCAACATGCAGTGTTTAGGTATCTCAGTGTGTGGCTATATTTTTTCAACTTTGATTTCCTTTTGGTCTAATTAGCAGAGCAAATCCACAATCTTTCCACTTACCAACTGCAGACACTGCAGACCCCTACCCCTGGTTGGGAGTCACTGGCTTAGGCTATACAGAAGAAATTTATCACGGTTTGTGCATCGCAGGCACAATAACATTTTCACGCTTGCAGACATATGTACACACCCACCCATACAGTACAACTGTAAACACCCAGCTAGGTTATCCTTTTTGCATGGTTGGAAACTTTGGCATGCTAGAGATGTGGCATCTTGAAAAATCCTCTCTCTTTTTAAATCGGATAAACCCTCTCTGTCTCTCTCACAAACGCCCACAAGCACAATCGGCTCGATATAACCCCTGATAGTGGCGCACACGTAGACAAACATCCACACACACACACACACACACACACACACACACACACACACACACAAACCCTATAACATCTGTCTAATCTTGTGTCGAACATGGTGTATAGAGCTCCCACCACCATCAAGGCTCTGGGCCAGGGACGATGTCGAGGCCATACAAGGCCTCAGGCTTTCAGTCTGGCTCAGGTGTGAGTGAACTGCTGCATCCTCCAAACAGACTTCCAGTAATCCTCTAAAACATAAAATCCTTGACATTTTGGCCGACTTCCAATTTATAAATTTAATTTCACCTAGTGAAATTTATATGAGGATTTGATAAATCTGACTGCAACCTGAGTATATGCAGAATTTTGGTGTGGTGGTTTTGTGGGAAGAGGGAAAGTCAGGTCAATGCAATTACACAATTTGTGGCAAACAAACTATGATAAAGTGCTGTGAGGCATTTTGCAACATGCCCTGTCTTTTCTCTTGACACATTTCCTTTGTGTGCATGTGTGTGTTTTGTGCAGGTAAATAAAGGAGGTGTTAATCGCTGGTTCTCACCTGTGTCTGGTGTCCCGGTTCCTGATAATAAGCCGTAAAGGATTTAAAAAAGAGAAAAGAGAAAGTAAAAAGCAGTCATTTATGATGCTAACAAGAGTCACTCTGAATTTCATAGGCTATAATGAGTCAATTTTCTCCTCATATAGTGAGATTAGGGTTGATTTAGACGGCTGTATTGTTTCACATTAAATATTAACCTAAACAGGAAGCTTTTTGGCATTTCCTCCCAGAGGACAGGGAAGTATCAAATACAGACACTATGAAACCTCCGTCTGAACCAGAAATATTAGTCAGGGATACAATAATAACAGAGAATGAGAGAGTGAAGTTACATAAGGAGAACACTTTACAGGACAAATGACTGTGCAATCCCATCGAGATTCTACACTTGAGAAAATACAGAAATAGAGAATGTAGTGCCTGCAGCACAGTCAGAGATATCATCGTCATAATCCACAGAAAGAAGTATCTTTGTTTCACAGCAAAGACTTTCAGCTTCTCTCATATCCTAAAGAGGTAGATTGGAGTCTGTGATGTCTGAACCTCACGCACTCTGCTTTTGCATGAAGACAAACTTCAGAAAGTTTTCTATTGAGATCAAACGGATCACAAGCGCAGATGCCAGCCAGAACTAATGCCATACTAACCTATATCAGCCGAGCTCATTTTGTTTTAGTTGTGCTCAAGTCAATCTGATGCTCAGGATCCCACTGTTTCCCACTGTGGGAGATCCCTCCCAAGATCAGTCTACTCTTATCGCATGCATACCCAACGAGATTATGACTCTTACTTGAGTTCCAGTATGGTTCTGGTGTATCCATCAGGATGGACCCTGCGGATGAAGTTGAAGTCCCCCACGTAGAGAGAGCCGTCAGGGCCACTGGCCAGGGCCACGGGGGCAAACAGCATCATGTCCCGAGCGGCGCCACTGCAGCTTGGACCACAGGGGACACTCCGGTAAAAACCATTCCCCATCACAGTGCTGATGACTGGAGGCTGCTGGGAGAGGAATACGTTTTCCCCATTTCCCTTGTGAAGGATTCCTGGGGAGGGAGGAATGCAATAAATACCTCAAAGGCCCTGAAAAGATATTTTCTCAACCAGTTTCTTACTATGGGTGATGGGATCCTACATGAACACAACATTTTCTGTTTTCAGTTTTGGTTATTCCACATGACAGATTTTCTATATTTTGTGTTCTGTCTGAGCTCCGCTCACTGGTTTTAAGTGGGCGGGAGTCATTTGGAAAAAGGTGATGTCACTCACTTTGCTGCACCAATCAAGATTTAGCAATATTTGATGACAGTTGTGTGGTTGCTTTGTTGATCAAACCACACCCACGCAAGGCTGATCAAGCAGATCAACTGAGTTTTTGAGTGTTAAACTCCTAATAAATAATAATTAACAATGTTTTCTTTCGCAGACTATTTTGATTGTTGCACATTTAGTAAGGAATTTTTGATGTTGCAGTGAAGTACTCAAAATTTGAAACCAGTTTTTCAGGAGCTTTAATGATGATATCTATATTTATTGTGCTGGTTTAGGTCGCAATGGAAATAAGTCTTGGACTTTATTGTGTTATCCTTGACGTTTTTCGTAGTGGTGTGTGATTTCCTTCGCGAATGTCAAGTAAACTAAAAAACTATTAAATGTGTGCATTTGAAAATAAGAGCAAAAAACAAAAATAAACAAAATACAAACAAAAACAGTTCACAAGTATTTTGTTTGTTCTCACCACTGCGTATGTTGAGGGCGTGGTGTTTGTCCAGAGACCACCCTCCCAGGTTTGAGGGGACCAGTTCGAATCCCTGCATCAGAGCGGTCCTCCTCTCCCATTGGATAACGCCAGGACATGACTCATACTCATAGCCGACAGAAACTGAAATGCAAACACATGTGCACATAAGAGGGCTTGATGTCATGCACCATAATAACTATGCGCTGTAGACCTGCTGTGTCTAACACTACAGTATGTGCAACGAAATTACTGTATGTGGTGGTATTTGTACAGAATTTGACAGGCCGACTTCACACACAAGCACACACATTCCCCAACACTCTGAAAACTATACTGCTTTGAGTGGTGAGACAGATGAAAGGCCTGTAGCGAGACCTCATCAGTGTGTGTGTTTGAGAGAGATCAGTGACAAGTGGAGGCGTAATCAGGAGGAGCCCGTCTTCATGAAGGAGCCCTAGAATTAGCTGCTTGGCCTCTTAGTTGTAATGATATGCTGTACAGCTTCCCACTACAACTAACAACTATCAACAGCTTTTTTTTTTTGGCTTGGCAAGATTAAATATGTTTCGACAGTAATTTAGCACTTCAGAATTGGAATACGCTTAAAGGCAGCAGGTGACAAATCCGTAGGAGCCCTCGAAAACACGTGAACACACAAACATACTTACGTGTCATTCTGGTAACACCCAGTCACACGCACAGGAAAGAAACGCATGCATCAAACCATCAGCCTTTTTCAGTACAATTACTCAAGTACTGTACTTAAGTACAATTTTAAAGGATTTGAGTACTTTCAATTCACGCTGCTTTCTATTTTTACTCCACTTCATTTGACAGCTATAGTTACTAGCTACTTTGCAGATAAATATTTTACAAACAAAACATGTGGTTAACTCATAAGATTCTTTATGATGTGTTATTATAGATGAGTCTACCCAACACATTAAATAATATAATATATGTTATATGTGTTTATATTTTCCTAATAATACTTTACTTTTACTTTGGTAAAATTTTGAAGGCATATTTTTTGTAGTGTAGTATTTCTACACTGTGGTATTGCTACTTTTCTTTAAAGCTGCATTCATTGATTTTTTTTGGCCACTTGGGGGCAGCGGAGCAAGTTGTAAACAAAACACTGACATATTATCACCTTATTAATTTATTGTTATAGCAAACGTGTTAACAAACAGTTGCCTACTTACACATCAGATAGACACAGAGCAACATTAGCATCTATTTGAAGACATGTTTCTAGCCAACTGATGAATGTAAGGCCAATATTTAATCTCCTTTTGGTTACCAAATATCTGAAATATGTGCAAAAACACTCTTTAACGTACTGTATAATTAAGGAAGTAGGAGTTCAGTACAGTTAACTTTGTCACATTTTAAAATGATATAACATTGCTTTAAATGAAGATAATGATATACTGTACAGACAGCTTGACACGTCTGACACAAACGTGGAAGAAGAATAGTTGTCGCTGTCAATCACTGTTGGCATCTCTCTTAACTTGCTTCGTAGTAAACCAACATGCCTGTGAATTGATGGTCACTCAAGGAGAACTGGGGAGCAAAGTCAGCATAAAGACAAGTAGAGATGCTGGAATACATAAGCAGGAGCACTCACATTATGTCCAAACTCAGGAGATTCCCTTTAACACAGAGAGAAACTCAGCAGGCACACAGGGCCAACTTAAATCTCCAACTCAATGGGTACAATCGATAAAGTGATTGGAGAGGGAAAATAATGGGTAATTTGGGACACTGGGGATTGTGAAAGAGAAAAAAAACCATATAGTGTTGGACAAAAGATCTTAGTCTGGGAACTATCTCTTAAGTTCATTCAAAAGGTTCATTTGTTTCAATTTTGTGTGTCTTAGGCTATGATAGGCTTGTGAACTTGTGTTTTTAAAAAGGACAGAAACAGAACTGAGAGGCACCGAGTTTCAATTTATACTGAAGTACAATAAAAAACACATCTTACAGTGTAACATATTGTGTAATTTCTGACCCTTAAAGTCACATTGCACCCCCCTTGAAGAACCTGTTTCATGACCTGGAAACCAATCCATCCTTATGAAAATGCATCAAAAGTTGCCATAAATACATTACCATGGGACATTGTCCCGTTTTTTTTTTTTTTTTAAATTCTACAATAAAACTGACTTTATTTGAGGAACAAGGCTTTTCCAGGACAAAACGGGCAAAGCAATCTCAAAGGGAAAGTGTCAGTGTTTTGTGAACTGCTCCACAACCGAATATTACTGTAGCTATATTACAAGAAACGACACACACATCAGCACACGTATACACACTCTCTCACAAACAATACGCATGCACACCAAGGTACATGAATGCACACTCAATATCTCACAGGTGAAAGCGTTCATTCCCCTCTGCTGAAGCCTCAGGCGATGTGTTCACCCCAGCAAACAGAGCATGATCTCCCTTTCTCTTGCTCTCTCTGACTATGTGTGAGCACATGGAGTGTGTGTGTGTGTGTGTGTGTGTGTGTGTGTGTACACGCACACATGTTTGCATATGTGCGTCTGTGTCATTTTGCCACCAAAGCATTGGCAACCATGGGGGCTGTGGAAATATAATTTTACCTTTTTAAATAACCTCTGATAAAATTAATTTCAACAATTTCTGTTCAAGTGCTTATGGATGGAATATTCTGTTATGGTTCTAGTATGGAAAATATGGTATATTTGATAGATAAACATATATGTGGTATCCTGACGTGACTGTGTGCTGTCACCTCAGCTAAAAGTTTAGAGGAGCTGCTCAACATAACTGGTCATAGCAAAATAATATGGCTGAAAATAACATAAAATAGCATATTTCTTCACTTAAAATATTCCAAAACCAACTAAAAACAGGCTTTATGAAAAAAGGGGACATAGTAGTAGTGAGGGTGTGGCTGCATGTTATCTATACATCCGTAGGCACACTTATGCAGAATTTACACTGGTTTTTACGCTGCCTGGTGGATTTTATCCTATAAATCCAGCGTTTTCTTATTTTGTTGAAACAGGAATCTCAGGGCTCTATTTTGGTATCGGCTAGAGCGCTGAGGTGATTTCCTCACCTGCGCCGGTTTGGTATCTAGGTGACTCGCCATGCGCCACAGTGGGAGGAGAGGCGCGGTAGAGGGTGTGGCGATGCCAATCTAGCGGCGCACTGCAATCTTGGTGCCAAGAATGAGTCCGCCGCCTGATTGCTCAGAGCAGATCGACAGCTCAGCGCACTGCACTGTTCCATGATATTTTTGTCATTTTATTAGGTGAAAACACACCCACATAAACCTCTCTGAAATCACACAAGCCCCTTTATTCATGTTTTGTTCGTCTTTCCACTTTTAGTCTATGTTTTTCAACCAGCTGACGTGATCATGCAGGGAAAAAAGTTTTATTATATTTTATATTATCATATTTATATAAGTTATGGCATTAATGCCAGTGTCGCAGAATAAAGACTAATGGGTAATTCTTACCAGCTCTGTCATCTAAGACAGTAGTAGTACTAGCCTATACTGAAGGCCTTTTCTTTACTCTGGTGACTGTCTTTACAGCCATCTGAAGGAAGCAGGTATCTGTTCCACCTGCAGTCTCTAACTGGAGTGATGTTGCACTCTGTCAAGCCACAATTACGCACGGCAGATCGGCTGGTTAACTTTTGTTCAACCAACATCAAACTTGTCGTTCTGATTAATTATTACAAAACGTTTCTACTGCAAATCAACAGGCATGTTGGAGACGGACACACTAAAAACATATATATTAAACAATATATTAAATTCTACTTCCATTTTATTTCTGGCACTACGGGGGTATTGAACTGCAGATGGTTATTGTATGGGTCATTGTGATGACAAATAAAATATAGAGAAGAGTCATCATCTGCTCTTGGCAGCATATTTGAGCTGCTGTATTCACATTTGAAACTCTGCACGTCCCAGACAACAATACATTTCCTCTGAGGAAAACTCACAGGATTCCCAAACTGAGAGAGTTCAGGAGAGGACAGAAACACAGGAAACACAGTGAGGGTAGAGGAAGATGGGGGGCGAGGGAAGGGGGCAAGAAGTACAGGGAGGGAGGTGGTTCAGCAAAGCAGGGCAAATATAAAGCAGGATCAGTGGAGTTGAGGAAAGGTGAAAGATCAGGAGAGAGCTGGAGCAGATGAAATGCTGCTCTAATAGATAAGAAAAGGAGGGGATGGATCAGGAGGAGAGAGAAAGCCTAGGGATGGAGAGATACAATCTTTGTACGAGACCATACACTCGAGTGGACAAAGCTTCTGGTATGCCTGCGATATCTCAGTGCTTATGGAAAGCTCCCTCTCACAGCTGCACTGTTTGTCTACAGCCTTCCACAAAGAAAAGTGGTGAACACAGATAGCAGAAACATTATCTCTTAAATGACCAATAGGAAGTTCAAAGGTTTAAGCCTTGATGGCATCTTTAAAATGGCTGTTTTTTTCGCCGTAATGAAGCAAAAGTGCAATAACAGTAACAGTTATACATCCAGTATATCTTTTTTTTTGTACAGGTGAGAGAGGACATTGGGGGAAAAGAGACAATGGGCCACATTCATGAAAACTTTCCATGCACAAATTTGTATTTTGCAAATTCTTCTCCAGAGAGCCAGTTCTGTCCTAGAAGTGCTATCTCTCTGTCACTGCAGATGATATCTTTACTGCCAGTTACTCTATATTTGTAGAGCCATCCATCTTTCCATCCTGCCTTCTCATTACAACTCTAGTCCATGTCTTGGAAAGGTGGCACAGAGTCCAAGCTGCTTGCTGTTCACCTGTTCATCACCTGCACGATCCCCCTCCCAATGCATTAACAACATGTTTTGAATTTCCTGATTATGATATTTTAACTATAGTAAACACTTCCTTGCATTCTGCTAAATCTGCAGTTGTGAAACCACTATTAAAGAAACTAAACCTGATCATCACAATAATTATTCATTATCCAGTCTCTCTTTTCCCAGCAGGAGACTGTCCATTAACAACTGGTTGATTACCTACTGAATGGTCAATCACTGACATGATGACTTCCAATTAGGCTTTTGTGCAAACCACAGTCCTGAAACAGCCACTCAAAGACCTTAGAGTTAAAAGGGATGATGATAAAATTTCTGCTCTTGTATTGTTGTGTTTGACCCATCAAAACATCTCATTTGAAAAGTTTGAGAAGCGGTAGCCTTTTCCCCTTTTCTATTAATTTCTCTTTGGTTTGCATCCTATCTGAAGGGAAGATATTTCACTGTATCTCTCAGGACTTTTATGTCTGGAAATACTATGCCAATGAGACTAAGCTACAAATCCATTTTCCATGGAAACCCTAGCCCTTTTTAAGCAATCATTTGGAAAGTATGCTTATTTGTTTTCTTGTCGAGAGTTTGATGAGAAGATTGATACCACTCTCATGTATGTGCATTAATTATGCAGCTAGAGCATCTAATTAGCTTAGCTTATCATAAAGACTAGAAATAGCTAGCCTGTCTCTCTTCAAAGTTCACAAATCCGCCTACCAGCACCACTACAGCTCAGTAATTAACACACTTTATCTTGTTTGTTCATCCATACACAAAGAGAAATGTAAGAATGACAAGTTGTGGTTTTACTGGGAGTTACGTCCTGTTATCATTTCTTGCTGAACAGTGTTCAGGCCCAGTGACTTTCTGAAGTCTCCGCTTTTAAAACCCCCAGATACATTTAGATTAGTAAGCTTTACAAGTGCTGACAGAGCCAGGCTAGCTGTTTATCTCTGCTCATAGTTTTTATGCTAAGCTAAGCTAACCTAACCAGCAGCTGGCTCCAATTCCATAGTTAACACACAGACATGAGAGTGGCTTCGATCTTGTCATCTAACTCTTGGCAAGAAAGCGAATAAGCGTATTCCCCAAAAAGTCGAACTTTTAATGTATATAGGATTATTTGGATGTTTACTTATGGGATTAACAGGTTGCTATTTTGGATCTACTTTATGATAAATTCCGATTCACTCAGATTTTCATATGAGTAACAAGTATGCATACGTTTCATGACTTGGGTGTTTTTTTCTTTTTCTATTTTTGAGTATTTTACCTGGCATTTTTGCCTCAATTCAACAGGGACAGTAGAGAAATGACAGAAAACGAGATGAGAGTGAGGATGGATGACATGGGAACTGGAGGACGTTGCAATTACTGTACACAGTCAGTGTCTTAAACCCCGAAACCACCAGGGTGCCACAGATGTTATCCTATTTTTCTCTCATTAAGATAGTTGAATTTCAATTCAATTCAATTTTATTTGTATAGTGCCAAATCATAACAGAAGTTATCTCAGGGCACTTTTCATATAGAGCAGGTCTAGACTGTACCCTTTACAGTATTATTTACAGAGACCCAACAAATCCCCCCATGAGCAGCACTAGGCGACAGTGGCGAGGAAAAACTCCCTTTTAACAGGCAGAAACCTCGAGCAGAACCAGGCTCTGGGTGGGCGGTCATCTGCCCCGACCAGTTTGGTTGAGAGAGAAAGAGAGAGGGGGAGAGGGGAGAGATTGTATTTTATATTCTACCTACCAGTTGCATGAGTGAGGCCCCAGACCTCCTGGCCATAAACATCAGTCTTGTTCCAGACCAGCCTGTGGACCAGGCCAGGCCCAGCGGGATACCAACGCTGGTACAACCTTCCCTGGACCGATGCACGGACATGCACCTTGGACAGGCCGCCCAGTGGGGAGATGGGGGATGATGGGGAGGGAGGAGTGAGGAGGATTCGCAGCAGAGAGAGGTAGCCTGCAGCGCGGGTGCTCAAATAGTTTAGCTTTGCAAAGGCTCCTGGGATTGAAACTTCTTCCTGCACCGCCTAGGGAGAACAAGATGGAGAGCAGAGTGAGAAATACAGACGGAAAGAGGATAAATGAGAAATGAGAGTGTTTTATCATTACTTTGGGTAATAAGCTAACGTAATAAGTGCTATTGGCAGGTACAGGAAGAAATAGCTCAAACAGTAAGGTGTAATAAGTACATCAAATATGTGTTGCCATGTTACAGTAATAATCATAAAAATTAAGAACTTAGTGAGTGAAATGAACTCTGAATGATGATATCTGTTTGTACCACGAGGGTTTTCTTGTAAAGAAAATGTAGAAATATATATACCTTACAGACTAGCAAATAAAAAGCCATGCTCATCTCTCTGATAAACAGTTAACTAGCATTTATTCATCCACTATAATATTTCTCTTGGCTAAAATCAGATGCCGTTTTGAGTCAGTGATTACCTTAAATCAAATTACCTCTAAGACGACTATCTCTGACACATTTTCATCAAAAGTCTAAAGGCTTTGATTGCCTTTATTAACACAGGTGAACACAGCGGGTGTTAATAAGCCAACTGTGAACACTAAGCACTGTTCTTTCCATTTATTTGCTCGCTGCCTGTTTGTCCTGAGGTGATATTTGTCACGAGAATAAAATGTTCTTTCATTTGGATGATCTGTTCATCCCAATCTCAACGAGCTTGAACTGTGAAGTGCAGATGATGAGTTGTGGATATGAATGATAATATTGACATCACTTTCCTCTGCCACAAAATGATCATGTGACCATAGCACATATTGGATTTGACTTTTTTTTTTCCTGCAGTCTATTATGTTTCCAAGCAAGGAGAAAAATAACATTCTGTGTACCGAGAATTTTAGTTGGAACTGAAATAAGGTCAGGGTGAGGTTTTGGTCACTTTAACCAAAACATCTTTGGAGTCACAAAGGAGGGTAAATATATAATAACCAGTCTGACCTCCACGTCTGACTTTCAGCCACCTAATTTGCTTTTGATGTGGGGAAGTATATGGATGAAGCGCAAATTTGCATTTTGCTCATTCTTTATTTGCACGATGCAAATATGAACTGAGCTAAATTTGCAAAATCCTGTGGGACCAGGTTGGTTTGTTGCTGAGCTGTAACAAATTGAGTCTACGCTTCATTCTTACTGCCTGTCATGTGTAGACATGAAGCAGTGCATTGTTACATTTCCCAATTGTTGTAAAGGAGGTTTGTACCTGTAGCTCAGGCACTGCTGGCCCCTTCTCTGCACATGCTCTTGTGTATCTGGGAAGCGGGTAGGGCAGGACCAGCGGGTAGGGACTCAAAACACTCTTGATGTCACATTTAGGAGGTTGAGCTTCCTCCCTGGACATGGTCACCTGATCCAGAACCAGGAAGTTGTTGTTAGGCGTCCAGATGGTGCGTGTCTGCGGCAGGAAGGGTGGACGCTGGAACATCAGGGTCATAGACATGGCGCCCAAGGTCACCAGGTCAAAACTAGAGTTAAATAACAGTAAGACAGAATAAGATTGGAGCGCGAGGGGTTTAAGAGAAGCATATCCTTTGTGTGCTTTGTGTGTGGATGTCTCTACCTTCCGTCCTGCCTACTGATAGTGTAACCATACTCTGGGTGCTGCGGGAAGGTGATGTTGACTCCAACCAGAGGGGAGCCGTCCTGCAAAGCAACGCTACCTCGAATAACAGCTACCCGACTGGAAAAACAGAGACGGGAAGCAGAGAGAGCAAGAGAGACAGAGATACACAAAGAAGGGAGGAGATGACAGGTTTACAATGATGGAGCACATAATCATTGTTTGAAGAGAGAGGCATATTGTGACGCACTAGCCAAACGACCTTGTGTGTGAAGAAAAAGCAACTGCATTTATTCTGCTCAGTACAATTCCCTTCTTTAGCGGAGAGAAATCTGCCAGCGATTGCCAGGATTGCCAAGGACCATAAATATAGCTTCACCCACAGCAAAACCTTTCAACACCCTGTCATATATATATAAAAAAAAACTTCCACATCATGTTTATATTACAGTGACAGTGGTACCTGCAGCAAAAAAAGGGCTGTGTTGTTCTTTAAATAGCCCGTTAACTATCAGTCACATATCCACTATTCTGAAATATTTATCTTGATTTTGCAGGTAAAGTGTGAAATACACAGCTTGTATCTGGAAAAATCACTGAACTGGTCAAATGAAGACAGATTTAGGCAGACACATGTGTTGCACACACACACACACACACATGCTCATTGATGGAGCCTATCTGTTACTCCAGAAGAGGGATAAATGAAGGATGGTGAGGTTTCTCCGGGTGGCTGCATTGCCCCGTTTGTTACTCCTGTCCTGAAAGCTGCCATCGATTTCCTCTCTGAAAAAACGACCACATAATTAATTTATTTGTTTATTCTACAAGTGAACCAGGGGAGGGAGAAAAAAAATGCACTTTTTCAGAGAGGCATCACTTCTAGTTTTTCCAAACCGAACTTTCTAGGTCATCATCATACCGGTGAGATGTATTTCCTCTCTTAGATGGCAGTGAGAGGCCACTGAAAAATTTATGGTGACACCTTCACGACTGGCGTAACTGAATGACACATTAAGCATTAATATGTAACAAACAAATACTCTGCATTTGTCGCCTGACACTGATACCGGAGGACAATGCACTGCCTTGTGACTGTTAATCTCCAATGGGACACTGATCAGTAAGATGTGTGCACAGACGTGTGCTCGCATGAAAAGCCTCATTCACATGCACACACATACACTCTCATTACACAAATAATGGCTGATTTAATGCATTAATACAGATCTATTTACTTAATTATCTACAAGTCATGTCTTCAGCATACCATACAGTAGGACAACTCAAGGACACAAAAACACCAAACAAATACATGAAGGTATTGGCATGCATAGGCACACAAAGAGTAAACAAGCACATACCTGGTATCAAAGGGCACGTCACCAGGGAGAGTGTGTGTGGCCGCTTTGCCAAGGAGGAAGCGTATGCGGCGGTAGAAGCTGTGAGTGTGTGTGCTGGTGGGCGAGGGGGGTGTGGTGGGGGGCGGCGGGCTCTGCTGCAACAAGGCCAAGGGGTCGGCCGAGCCGTGACACAGAGGGTCCGAGCCGCAGCTCAGTTGCTCGCAGCAGTCTGGGTCTACACAGTCAATCAGGCCATCTGAAAAGGGACAGGAAGTTAAACATTTATAAAATAAAATAGTTTCACACACAAACAGTGTTATGTGAGGATGGTTGTTTAGAGGGCACTTGAATTCACGCAGTTAATATAGGCGAAACATTAACATCTTTTTAGGCGTAGCTAATAAAGGCTTTAATAGATTTAAGTGACTAAGGTGCTGAGAACACATTTCTATTTTAAAGGCCAAGGTGCTGTATATATCCGCAGTGGAAAGACATGAAGAAGACGCCATAAAACCTCTGAACTGCCAGGAAAACTCTACTGGAGTAATCTAATCAACAACAATGAACTGCATCATTATCACGAGTATCAATCAAATGACGTTCATTAGGAGCCATCAGCGTACAATTATAGCATCTATTGCTATAAATCAGGCCGGCATCACCAGCATTATTTGAATGTGATCCATACAAGTCCGGCGTAAACAATGAGCCACAGACACAAACCGAGGCGGCAGGTAATAGGAGCCAGACTGGCATTTGTGTTTCCTATTTCAAGCCTGTTTCTGAAAAGGCAGGAAACAGTGCTGACATTTAAATGCATCTGACCACAGAGCAGAGAGCTAAAGGCCAACAATATTCTATTATAACCTCCTCCCACAAAGGCAGCATAGTACAATGGTTGATTTCCATACGATTCACTACTTCAACTTCAAAAGCCCACTATTAATTGAATTTCTCATATCACATCTATCACACGTCATTAAAAACACACACAAGTTTCTCACTTATTGCAGGCATGGCTGTTAAACAAAGAAGCACATTAAAAATATAGATTTTGAACATGTGTAATACATATGTAATGTATGTGTATTTAATTTCACTGACTACTGTGTGGAAAAATGCTGTTTTTTTCAAGAGGAAGAACAATAAATGCGCTCCTCTCCCCCATCCAGGCGGAATAATTGAAACTCTCTCTTCAAACTTCCTCTTTATTCTGTGATTACTTGTGATAGCATCTCTCCATCTCTGTCTATCTTCAGAGACAAAAAGATTGTTGCGAGAGAAGGCTATGAGAGCCTACGCTATATCTGCCAATTAAGGGAGATGGCTGAATTGTGTGGTAGAAAATTATGGTATTTGAAAAGCTGTGCAGAGAGGTGGAAGGATAGAAAGATAAGTGTAAATGGTATCCATAAGGCTTTGTTAGTGAGTCTTTCTCCAGCATAACCATCCCTGAACTTAACAGATTTGATACCTACAGCGAAGACAATTGAGGAAGTTCATCAATATTCATATGGCATTATAACACCATATAATTCCATACAGTATATATATATTCCTCTTTGCATGTAGTGTAATATATATTTTAATACCTGACTGCAATGTAGAGAGAAACATGTCCCTTCCTCCACCCACTCACCACCTCAACCTCTATTTAACCTACTCATGCAGAGAGAAAGAGTGATATTAAATCAAATTAATGCATATGTATTAGAGGGGTAGTCCAGCAACTTAGTATTACACTTCCATAATGTAGGGGGCTCATAAGAGAAAGATAAAAAAAAGAAAGGTCATAGTCGAAGTAGGAGAGTCTGAGGTATCCTGACTTTTAGTCCAAATATGGATGAAACAACATAAACTACATCACACTACACTTCCCATGATGCACCCAACAGCACCTTTCTGTTAGACCCTCCCTGTCTGCCAATGTCTTTTAAAGTCTTTTGAAGGAATAGTCAGACATTTTGGGAAATATGCTATATCCACTATCTTGCAGAGAGTTAGATGAGAAGATCAATACTGCTCTCGCATTTGTCCGTTCAATTTAAGGCTACAGCCAACAGCCAGTTAGCTTAGCTTAGCATAAAGACTGGAATCAGAAAGAAACAGCTAGCCTGGCTCATTCAAAGGTAACAAAATCCACCTTAAAGGACTTCTAAAGCTCACTGATTAAAAATCTTGTTTGTTTAATCTAACCAAAAACCACAATGACAATATGTGGTTTTATTGGGGATTATATGACTACTTCTTGGCTGGGCGCAGTGACTTCCTAGAATCTCGCAACCTGTTATATCATTTTCAATGTGTAGTCTCCAAGTCCAAGCTGAGATAACCCCTGATTTTTTTCAGACTTGACAAATCTGCAGAGTCACAGAAGACATTGTGCAACAGTTTTCACAGGCCGACTAGTAATCTTCATGAGCAGTAAACTGACCTTTATGTGTAAAACCCGTGTAACGCCCCTTTAAAAAGAGGCAAAGCAAGAAAGTGTTCAGTTTGTTTAAGGTGTGACTGAATTAACAGTTAATACACTCATATACAATGTGTAAATGTATTAGGTGCACAGTGTGACAGTCCTTTATTTCTTAAACACCACAGATGAAACATCCATTAATGACAAAACATAATCAGAACAATGAGCTAGAACATAATCCATTAATACGATACAAAAACCATCAGTGCCTACACTGTTGGCAGGCCACAGTCCTGATATGACTCGTTTCCTTTATTCAGCCCATCTTTTATAGTCCACAAAACATTTTTTATTGTATGGCTCTGAGGTTATAATCCAGGGGTAAAGACCTGTAATTCATGTTCTGAGCAGCCATCAACTCTGACTTTCTGAAGTGTTGGCTCAGTCAGTCATGCAGCTTTGGTAAACAATGTGCAGGGAAAACAAAAAAAGGTTACACGGCAGCTATCAGCACCCTGCACCACCTGAAAAACAGGACTACAAAAAAAGTATGTGTGTGTTTGAGGTTTTCCCGCTGCTGTGTGCATTGATTCAAACGCCACTCATCACAAAACGTTGAACCACACACACACATAAAAAGAAACACAAAACAAGGAAGCTTTTACTCCAAACAAAAGCGACAGTACCTTGTTTGCAATGATGGATTACAGCACCAGCTTAACAGACATGTCCATAATGGATATTTGATGGAGTTTCAAAGTGAATGAGCACAGTTGAAAGCAATGTAATATTGCAGTATATTCTTAAAACTTGTTATGTGTTGAAGAGCAGCCTTAGATGGAACTGAAATGGCGAGGAAATGATTGTAATGAGCAGAGCTCCCGCTACTGCTGAAATGTTCCTTTCTTGTCTCTTCACCTGAGGATAGAACTACACAGCTACGAGGCTGAGCGACATACACCCCTCACCTGTCACCAAACACCTGATAACCAAAGAAGCAGAAATCTATTCTGCATGGTTTGCTGTATTTAGACTTGTGAAATTTTCTCTGAGTGCCCTTCATCCTAGCAGGTGGTATGCATATTAGACATTTAGCTGTGATAAGAGAAAAAACATACACACTTGCAAAGATGTGCACGCACACGCACACACACACACACAAATACATATTCAATATAATAATGACCAGCAGGACTCTACGGGAGTCTCAGCAGGGCTGGGACAACACAGAGGAATGAAGGGGAGGAACAATGAGGCAGATTTTTCGGCCCGGAGAAAACAGGAGGAGGAGTAATGGAATGGAATGGACAATCTGCCAGAAACACAGAAATGAAAGAGGTAAGAAAGAGAAAAAGAGATAGAAAATGATAGATGATGTTAGAATGTCACCTCCGTCGTTGTCTGTTCCATCACTGCAGTCAGTTTCCATGACAACGCTGCATCCAGGCCCACTCCATCCAGTCTGGCAGACGCAGCGCCAGCCGCTCTGCTCCAGGGTACAGCGCCCATGCCCACTGCACAACCCTGGGCAGCCATCTGAAAAGGTGTGTCCCACGCGCGTGCGCGCGCGCACACACACACACACACACACACACACACACACATTTTTGGCATTTGTGAGCATGTTGGAGGAGCACAATATGAAATTCAAATCCTAAATAAAGATAAATTACCTTTCACAACGACGTCCAAATCGTGAGTAACTGTGGGGGGGAAAGTGAGAACAGGGTAACAGAAAGCAATTGCAAATGAAAATTATCCCAACAACAGCAACACATTTTTTTTTATCCTATTAATCACACTAATCCAAATATCACAAAGAATAATTAAACACTCCCACATGCACACACACATACACAGCTCACCAATGTTACAGTGCTCTCCCTCCCAGCCAGGCTGGCAGATGCAGGTCCCGTCGTGGCACTGGCCGTGTTCTTCGCAGCGAGGATGGCATGCTCTCTGGTCGCACGCAGCGCCAATCCAGCCCTCCTCGCACTGGCACTGGCCCTCTGAGCAAACACCATGGCTGCCACATGGCACCGGGCACAGCTCTGTCGAACAGGTGGGTGGGGATATGTGTGAGAAAAAAACAAAACAAGCGTGTATGTGTGGAAGAGAGAATAATGTGAGGGAGGGGAACAAATGGAGGAATTGAGCATTGGAAGAAAAAGGAAAGGTAAAAGAGGCACAGGGGACATGGAGAGAGGAAAAAAGCAGAAAATTCAGAGTTGGGGTGAGCCATCGGATATAGGTGAGAGAAAAAAACAAGCGATAGAAGAGGATAACCTCAGAGACTAAAAAGTCTACTTTCTCACAATACACAATCTTCCCACCTCTAATAGCTCAGCTCCCTGAAGGAGATGAAGAGTGAATAGACTCATAATAACAGCCAAATGATTCTTATTTGCACCGCATATTTAAACTACAGGGACTCCAATTCAGCTCTATTATTCTTTTCTGACATTTTGATCAGATTTGGTGGGTATGTTAATACCCTTTCTTTTTCTCCATCTCTCCATCTTTGTCTCTGTCAGCTTTCTCTTTTCAGTATCCCTTTCCCTCCCTCTCTCTCTTGCAACATCACTTTAAAATTCTTTCCTCCTCTTTTTGTCTATTTCCCTTTCTCTGCGCTCCTCGCCATCTAACTCCCTCTCTCTCTCTCTCTCTCTCTGCAGAAGCAAAACCTCATCCATCAGTAAAGAGAGCAAAGTGCTGGAGGCACACAAAGACTACTTATCCAGCTGCAGTAAAAAGTTATTTCAATTTAAATATACATAGCATGGAGAGGGAGGAAAAAGTGGATTAAAGTTGGAGAGTTTTTCAGCTCTCTATTAGAATTACATTAGCTTAGCTATGCTTCAACAAGACCAGGACGTAGAATTGCAGGGTCCTTTTGATTAAAAGCCTGGCAGGTAGAGAGAGGCCGCTCATATCTCAGATATTCAGCCACGGTCTATCATTATCATGGGCTATATCACTATAATAAGGCATGCATACACCTGAGAGCAGGAGGTAATGCAAATTGCCTGCAAATCATTGGTGTGCATGGTAAAGCGGATCCTTCCCAACACCAGTGTTAAGTTAGTGTGGCGGAAACAGTGCTATAATGGCTATTTTCCTCTCTGTCAGTCTACACCGCAAGGACAAGGAGAAGGAGTACTGCATTCAATATTTTAGACCTTACAGTACACAAGCGTTACTTTCCTCATTACAATGGCTCCCTGACTTTTCCTCACAATCAGTGTAGAATTGCTGTCTATTTAAGCAGGCAGAGTTTACTGAGTGCGAAGGAAGGTTAAGGTAGCTGTAGACGTAAGAAATCTTTTACAACCATATTGAACAAACACACTAACTAATATGAAGCATACAGGTAAACGCGTATGCAACATCAGCAGGCTTTTAAATGCCAAGCTGAATGTCCCTCAGAGTAGCAGTCTCTAAAAAGGCCTTGCATCAAAGTGAGAAAAGAGGTCTTTTCTTTCTCTCACCTGCCTTTTTTCCCTCATTTCGCTGAAGGGAATATGTGTGTGTGTGTGCGTGAGCATGTGTGCATGAGTGCATGAGTATATGTGTGTTATAGTAAAAAAAAACAAAAAAAACAAACCACAGTAAAGTGAGTGCTATTGCGGGCTCCAGAGTGCTGCCGTGCCGAGAGTCATGAGGGGAAATCTCATTTACGACCAGCATGAAGAGAGTGCAAAAAAACACACATGCAAACACACACACACACACACACACACACACACACAGAGACCCATTTCACAGAGAGGTTCCAATCCATATTTCTCTCTCATGTCTATCAAATCCCCAGAAAATGGTATCTGGCAAGACCACGCTTGCTACAAGAACACTGGCAAACCAGCGATGTGCAGTTGCAATTTTCGGTGTTTTTTCTGTGGGTGAACAGTAATCCTCAGGTCTTACCAGTGTAGCAGTCTGGTCCGGTCCAGTTGGGCTGGCAGGCGCAGGTGTCTGACTCAGGGAGATAGGTGCCATGTCCTGAACACTGCTCCTGACAGGCTGGCAGCGGGTCATCACAGCTCACTCCTGCCCAGCCTGCCGAGCACACGCACTCACCGCGCACACAGACGCCGTGCCCGCCACACTGAGGGTCTACGCAGTCCACTGCAGAGAGAGAGAGGACAAAAGGAAATGCAAGAATGAGTCAGAGGTGAAGGGAGGGAGTGAAAGCGTGGGGGGGGGGGGCAAGGGGTTGGGTTGGGAGGGGGGGTGCCTGCCTCATTATAATCATCAGTTCACCGAGTATGAAAGCAGTGTTCTTTGCATCCCATCCAGGAGTTAACCACCCTAGCTACAATCCCTGTATCTGTTCCACAACATTACACTTCATAGGACACTTAGAACTGAGGCTTTGATAAGGGGTGAAATGGGTTGGTTTGTGTGTGTGTGTGTGTGTGTGTGTGTGCGTGTGTGTGTCATGGTGGTCTGAGCGCTACACTGTGTTAGTGTGTGTAATTACAGCTCTGAGTGCCAAGCTAAAGCTCAGCACAGTTCGGCTCAGCTCAGCTCAGCTCAGCTCCGCCGCTCAAGGTCAAACACCTGATTCAGTCTCTACAGGCCGAGATACCGGATGCAACAGCAGGGCGGTCTTTAGGACAGCTGTGCCATCAGGTTATGATCAAGTGTAACATCATCATTTGTTTTAAATATCATGGCTTAGTTTGTTTTTGCTAATTAATTGAGTGGTTTTACAATGGACTGCTGCAAGTGGAGGATATGACAAAGCCTAGGTGGTTTCTGTACAACTGCAAGGTGCCTCAGCTACCTGAGTTACCTGAATCATTTATATTTTTGTCATTTTAGCCCTAGGCCATTTTGCACCTTTTCTTATAGGTTTATGTCTTGGCTACCATAATAAAACTGTATATACAGCATATAACAAATATACAGTATACACACAATGATTTGTTATTTTCAGAATAAGTGAAGTTGCTTAGAAATGCCATCATTTGGCATGCGAGTGGTAGTATATATGACAGCTAGAACAGGGAAAAAATGTTTTTAAATTGTTTGGGGTTTTTTGCCTGTATGTCCCCAGCTTTTCAACACACCACAAATATCTGTATATGAATGGATAGAGTAGAGTTTCAGTGTTATAGTGATAAGCCTATAAGAACCATGTTGATAGAACATTATATGCTTTACTATTGTCAGAAAATAGCATGGTATGGTATAATAAAAAAAAAACATATTGTCATGGATTTTTCTTATTCTTTTTCCATTTGGGATGAACATGTTTTAAGTTCTTGCCAGCAGGGCTCCCAGCATTCCTTGGGTGATGTAAAGAGCAAATATAATGTTGCCATGGAGTCGGTGAATTAGCTCTGCGCTACCTGAACACTGTCTTTGCAGCCTACATTTGTTTACATGTTGCTAAATCTGCACCATGAAAAGTCATGCTGAATTATCTACTAGCAGTCCCTGTTTGCACCGTAACCACGGATGTACAGGCAACAATCATCCGGATTGCTTTTGAAACTGCAGAAAAAGTCTTGAAAATTGATGTGAATTGATTTTGAGGCAAGATCTGAAGAGTGTGTTTTCTTATATGATTTCTGGGTGGTTTATGGGAATGTATCCTTGATGGACATCTTGTGCTATCACTGAAAAGAGGATGTTTCACAGATTCCAGCAGTATGTACGATTTCTGTGCATTTTAATTTGACACTGTCAAATTATGACAATGAGAAGAAGAAGATTTATACAAATTGCATCAATTAGGTTCAAAGCTAAAATTCATTGTTAAAGCTGCATTAAATGATTATTGGCCACTTGGGGAAGTGGAACAAGCAGAAAACACATATAATCACATCAGTTGTTATGGCTATTGTGTTAGCAAACAATTGCCCATTTACACACCCAGCAGACACAGCAACATTAGCATTCATTATAAGTCGTGTTTCTGTCCACCTGATGACTCTCCCTTTAGCTCTGTTTTGGTCTCCACCAAAGAGGTACATGTCTCTTAAGCAGCTAAATGTTCCACTATTTTCACTAGCTAGTCGCTAACTTTGCCTGCCTGCCACTTGGTGCTGGGCAGGCTGTAAACAGCTGCCTGCTGCAGCTGGAAACTGGGTTGCTGGCTAGGAGACCAAAACAATGATGCATGATTCTCCTGTTAAAGACTGATTTTTGAGAGTTCTTCCTTATCCGGACTGAAGGTCTAAGGATAGAGGATGCCGTGTGCTGTACAGATTGTACAGCCTTTTGAGGCAAATTTGTGATTTGTGATTTTGGGCTATATAAATTAAAATTGACTTGACTTGATTGAAAATGCTCCTAGGACTGATGGGGTCTGCAAAGTCGGGTGATAATTCTCTGTGGGTTTGTCACTACGAGGTACCCCTGTCAAATTACACATAGTCATTTGATCCATTGTCAATATAAAAATATTGATTGGTGCAGCTTTAAATTGAATGCCTACCTTAATCAAAAATAGCAACGTCATTCATTTAAATGTGTAAAAGTGGAGCCATTTTTGTTGTGCAGATGTGACATTGTGAGGTGTGTATCTCCTTCTGAGAGTGTAAAACATCTTACCTTGTTCACAGTTAACCCCCTTGTAGGCTGGACTACATATGCAGATTCCCTGGATGCAGGAGCCGTGGTTGGAGCAGGTGGGGTCGATACACTGACCTTCCTCCACGTTACACTCTGCCCCCTTCCACCCTGCCAGGCACACACACCTTCCCTTCTCATACATGCCGTTACCGCTGCACAACACGGGACACGAATCTGCAACAGGACAAATGCAGATTACACCCACGTACCCAGTGGCGCACACACACACACACACACACACACACACACACACACACAGTACTGCAGTATATTAGCTGGGAGACCGCAGTAACCTACCGTGAGTGGGGCTGCGCTCTCTTATCTCAGCTAGTGCGCGGATTCAGCAAATCCTCAAGCAGCCTCTGTCTCCCTCTCTTTCTCTCTCACACACACACGCACATACACGCTCATACACACACACACACACACACACACACACACACACACACACACACACACTCCAGCTTATCCCTCACGCTGTTTCAATTTACTCAAGCACCACCTGAGCCTGGCTACCACGGCAACCCAGGAATTGTAGAAAATCCCCCCAACGTCACCTCAGTCGCTCTGAACAGGCCGTGAAAACAATCGTGAAAACGGAAGATTAGGAAAGAGAGCATTAGGGGTTTATAGAACGAGGGTGGAAAGCAGAGCTATCTCCATGCAGAGATGGAGAGCTGTGTGGCTAATGTAATGACAGCCAGGTAGAATAAAGTCAGTGAATGCCTGATGATGCACTGACAGTTGCACCCCCCCTCCTCCTCATTGCAGCTGGAGGAGGTATGGCAGCTCAAGACTTCAAATGGATTAGAACGACGATCCAGAACCAACACCTTTTTTTTTTTCTGGGATAATTTGCAATGACGGCCCTGTGCGTTCATGCGTGCGGGCATGTGTTATGTGTTTGTTTGATCCTTTGTTAAATCTAGCACTCTGTACCTCACAGTAATAAATTCACACTTCACTTTTTACGACTCTTGCCAAAACTTGCCGTCTAACTTTTCAAACGGAGAATATTACAACGCGGGAAAATGAGCGAAGACGAGAGGAAGGAAGGAATAAGTGATGAGCGTAAATAAATCACGGGATGTGATATCACATCAGCTGTTTCTACACAATGAGACAGATTCAACTACAATGGTTTCACAAGAGGGAGAAGAGGTAGAAGAGTAAAAGAGATAGGTGTGAAGATGATATGGAAATGTTGCAGGACGGTGATGTAATAGATGGTTAGCTTATTGCTCTGTGCCATAGTACTCCATTGTTGTCCAAAACTATTTAAAATAGAATAGTGAGCCACACTGTGAGCTACACAGTGTCTGGGACAGGTAAAAACATTGAAAAACATTACCTGTATTCTATTAGCTTACATCATAAATTCAGCATAATGTATATTTCAGCACCAATCAGGTCATACTCACTAATCTGCTGCTCTGAGGTTATTTCTTTTAAATAGAAATACTATTTTCATTCACTAATTAATTTTAGTTGCTACCAATTTTCAAGCGCTGTGAAGTTGCTGTCAATAAAACGCAACACTTCCTGCAGATGTTTCAAATTAACATCTGCGGGGTGTGTGTGTGTGTGTTTGTGTGTTTGTGTGTGTGTGTGTGTGGGGGGGGGGTGTTGGGGGGGGGGGGGGGGCTGCTAGAAAGATTTGAATGTGAAACATATGTGTAGAAAGTGTTCGGTTTTATTGACAGTAGCTCAACAGCGCTCCAAAAGCAGCAGAATGTGCAAGCAACGGGAAATAATTGGTGCAGAGATGCAGAGCGGTGAGTATACATGACTCTGCTGGTGTACTAATGGAACTGGTGCTGTGGAAATGTGGAAATGTGCATTATGGTGAATTTATCGAGACCACAGGTGAGCATGGAGGAAGTGTTGAGTTTTCATTAACAGAAAACAGCATCAACAGCAAATTAAAATGGGAACACATCAGAAAACAGGCACAGCAGCTCAAAGTAGTCCCTTGCAAATACACAAATTTCTCCTTTTTGAGTAGCATTTGCTAAAACTACTCCAGCTGTTTTAGTAAATTACTGAGCCTTTTTTGAAAGTGAAATATTTGTGTACGTTTATTCATTTTTTTTAAATCACAGACAGGGTAGGGAGGTCAGAAAGTATTGAGAGACACACTAACACACTCTTGGCTTTGATATTTTCATGGGGTTTTGTTGCCAATAGGAAAAATATAAAACAATGCCAGCCTCATCTTTTATCAGATATCCCTTACCTTTGGCGCAGTCAGGACCCAAGAATCCAGCGAAGCAGTGGCAGTGTCCAGCCACACACTCTCCGTTTCCATTACAGTCTGTGGAGCAGCCATCCATTGAGTCTGCACAACCACACGCATACACAAACATTCACACACACACACACACACACACATTCACAAATCAGACATAAAAGGCAGAGAAAAAAACAACAACAACAAAAAAAAACTTGAAAATATTCCACATGTAACTCCATAAGCAGGCATAGCTCTCTGTTATTGAATGAGAGATCTGATAAGCAATGGATGGCTCCCCAGACTCAGGGGCTATATTAGATTAGTCTGATCCAGCTGCTATCACTCTCTGGGGAACGGCCAAGCACTCACTTACATTCAGTAGCACTAAGCACATTATACTGCATTACAGGTTGGAAACACGCTGCGCGGAAATTTACAAACATCAAGGCTTAATCAACAAACTGTTTACAAGGGCGCAGTTTGGAACGAGATTGAACAACATAAAATCTGACATTGTGAGTGCACAAGTTAGTGGAGAATGGGTAATACTGCGTCGCTACAGTAGCTATGCTCAGCACGGCGAAGATCAATGTAACGCTTGTTCCTACTAGTGCTTTGTCTCATCTGGATATGCGTTTCATCATATCCTTCTGTAGGCTATACGCCTTTCATTATATTCCTCCATCGGACTACAATTAGTTGCCTTACTTTTACTGTTCTCCTTTTCTCCCATTGATATGTCCATCATGTCAGATCTCATTCTCTGGGTACAGACAGCATGGCAAAGATAGATAAAGAGGGAGAGCACTTTTGTGCTTTTAGAGCATTATATAAGCCTGCTGAGCTCTGTCAGCCCTACTTGAGATGGAAGATTCTGGTGGAGAAGTACCCAGAGGCTGGTAGAGTTGGGGATTTGAACTGTGCTGCTAGTTGTCTTGTGCCAGGCGAGCTCTATCTAAGCTAGATAGAGTGATTAAAAAGGGTGTCATGGATGTCATCCTTTATTTGACCCTGTGCCGTCCTGCTCGGCTCCTCTGAACACGGATCGACGCCAGAGTCAAACCACTGCAGTCCCCTGGCTCGCTCTGTTCAGGGAGCATGGATGACAAATCCTTTCACTGGCATGGCTCGCTCACATTCACACTTACACACACACATTTACAAACACATGCACGCAAAGTTATTATGTGACACCCGCCTTGAGGCGCGTGTGACACATGCTAATGAGACAGGCCCTGCCAGTAGCCGGCAGCACAGCGTTATCCTCCATAGCAGCGCATCACTACAGAAACCAAAGTCATTTTCACCTCCATCACCTGTCATCGTCACACTGATGGAGAGAAGGAGTGGCAATCATCTTTTCTCCCACACAGTCAGGAGGACTCGCAAACCTTTCTCCATATGTGTCTCTTTCTCTCTCTTGAAAAAAAAAAAGCCTCACATACACAAATTCCAATATTGTATCTGACACGTGACACATGCAATGAACAAAAACTCATCTGCAAGGTTACAGAGTTCTTTTTAATCCAGAGGAGACGAGCGATCTGTCAGAACACTCACAGGGCTGTAAGGTGCAGGGTTGTAACAGTGATATAAGCTCCGTATCTTTCAGGTCAATGTCTCAACTATAAAAATCTCCAGGCAATTAACAGGTAATGTATGGTGAGCCATGTCTTTATTTGTTACAGTATAGTGTGTGTGTGTGTGTGTGTGTGTGTGTGTGTGTGTGTGTGCGTGCGTGCATATGTGTGGGCATCCGTGAGACACCCACTCGTTTTTTTCCACTGACTAAATCCTTTCCAGTTAGAAATCACTCATGCCATCAGTTATTGCAGTTAAATGCTATTATAAAATGGGTGCTTCCAGCCAAGTGATCTGATTGGTCAAATAAGCATTCCAATTGTACTTTATGAGCCCGTAAACTTTGAGCCATGCTTTATGGCCCTTGGGCTTTATGAATTTATGAAAAAATGAAATGGCTGCTCAGCTAACTAGAAGTATCCAGCCGCTAGTTTACCACTTTTTTGTTTATCGCCGATTTTGTTAAAAGTTCCAGGTATCTGTGTGAAACTTTTTCTCATACATTGTTGGCCATTTTGTAAAAGATATAATATTCAAGAGGACATGTGATGACAGCTGAAGTATAGCAATTATGCATAATTAATAGCCCTGCAGGAAGTAGCACTCTCTGCCTGGGTACAGGCTGAGTAGAATTAAAGAAGATGGGGCTGGAGCGGAGGTGGCGAAATGGCAGAAATCATTAAGCCGGAGCTTTTGTGGGTGACATGTAAATGTCAATAACAGTGGAGGAGAAAAAAAGGTTTTCCCTTCATCTACTGCTGTTTTCTTTTCTGTACAAAATGGAGAAAATATGTTTGAAAATTCAATTTTAATCCACACAATGATGTCTATTTTTGAAATCCGCGGATGTTCTCTCACCTTTTAATTCTTCTTTTTTCAACATTAATACATTATAGTCAAAATCACTAAGAAATGATGCTGAGTATGGTGTATACACATATCAGCATTTATTACAGCATGTATATCAGCATTTGTGCCGACGCACAACTTGCTTCTTTCTGCTTTTTACCTTTATCAAGATGATGATTATAGTGATTATCTATGACAGCCTTTTCTGTCTCATGTAATCACCACATACCTCATTACTGTTGCAAGCACGTTTAAACACCAAAACATGTTTTACATATAGTATGTCCACTTGTTTCTGTGAAAACAAGCATAGTTTTGCACATCAGGATCATTTCATGTATTGTTTTCATATTCTTCTTGTTCTCATATTTTTCTTCTTGTCATACTCATACACTGTATTGATTTTATTTTATTTTATTTATTTATTTTTACGACGGCCTTTTGCTGTTCTCTTATTTATGCTCTCTGTTTCTTTGTGGTATCCAGTTACTATTTGCTGCGGAAAAGCTCAATTTCCCGACAGAGCTCATCTCATTTCTCCCTCATCTCCCCATAAAGATTCACTGTGGGCTACAGCATAGTGTGTCTCTTACTAGAATTTATTGTACTGTAGCTCAACAGCTTTGATTTTCTGCCGCCAAAACAATGCTGAGTCTGTTTGTAACCCTAGTTAGAGGTGTAAATGGGCAGTGAAATGAACTTTGCCATCAATTCATTAATATTATTTTCCTCTTTCAAGCCAAATCACTTGATTAATTATTTGAAAAAACCCAAGTGGACTAAAGGCTGCTATTCTGAGCCCATCTGTTGTGTCTACATTTGTTTTGATTATTGAAGGGGAAAAGGAAAGTTAAGTCTTTGTAAACGCTGCCGTTTCCTGTTTAGCTCCAAATGTGTGACTCAAAATAGGTCTGGTATATTCCAGACTTTACAGACAGCACATGTGTCAACAAGTGTTTGACAGCTCTGAAATAAAATCTGTGTTTAGCTGTCGCATGCTGTCAGTCATTATATAAAGGACTCTGTCAATATGACGATGAAAGATGTCTTCAGTACAATGTTTTGGCACTATGGAGCCGTTTAATGATTGGCTTACGGCTTGGGCTTTTAAGAGGTTGGTGATACACATATTTAGCTTATGAGCATTGAGAAAGCTCGTTGCAGTGTTTCTCATCATTTACTGAATAACATAAAAACTAAATAATGCATGGCCAGTTAAAGATCAATGTGACAAAAATCCCAAAATGAAGTCTGCTTCATGGAGTGCTTCTCTTAATATCTGTTCATGTTCATGCAATTGCCATTTTACCTGTCTGCTAAAGATAAATTACCAAGTCCCCCCATGATGTTACTGTGCTATTACATTTCCCAACACTTTTTTTTGTTATTTCAACACTGTATTCTCTTAAGGACTACTGGACAAAGTGGAAGCGAAGAAACTGCCCTGGTAATTATCCACTTGTCTATATTCAGCCACGTACTCTTGCATTATTCACATCCTTCAATTTACACTGCCATTCGTGTGTGTCATAGCAATGAGCTGCAGTTAGCAAGCCCTGTCATTACTACAGGAGCTGTCCTCCCCTTTCCAACGGCTGTCTCTTGCCATGCCAAGCTCACTCTTATAATAGGAAAAGTTCCCCTCAAATGTCAATGAGTTTCAAACTACTCTTGGCCATGTCCTTATGTTTTTTGCATATCAACAGATTAAAGGGGAGAAAGGTCAAGAGAGTGAAGCAACCCTGAGATACAAACATTGAAAGGCACACATAATACAATTTTATAACTATAAACGGAGAACAAATAGTCATGCTAACGCTGAATGTCTTTAGAAGACAGTGAAGAAAAGCTACCAGTTTCGGTGAATCTGTGATAACTCTCCTCACCTATGGGAGTGCTGTGGAGTAACACTTGCTCCAGGTTGCGTCCGTCGTTGTAGAGAGCCAGGTGCCAGGTGCCGGGGTCCATGTACTCAATGAAGCCTGTTTCTTGGAGGCCGCTCAGCAGCAGGCCTTTGGGAGCTTTGGCAGCTGAGACGGGATCAGTCAAGGACCTGGGCAGCGCCTTCCCGTCCAGCAGTTTCACAAAGTCGAACTGAACACAATACAGTAACACAATCAGACAACAGCAATATCGTCCAATTGGAAGATGGGAATTAGCGAAACCTGCATAAATGCAACGGAAATTTGCAAGCCAAACCTTGTGCAGTGGTGTGTGGCTGTTGTTGGGTGAGATTTGTGAAACTGCCAATTGAGTGCTATTGGAAAACTGCCGGCATACAAGAAGTTGGGGAATTGCATTAGATGTGGATATTAGATGCGAATTGCAAAACAGGGATCCAAAGAAAGAAAGGGAAATCGTCACCCATGGCAGCTCAGTCCTTTACCAGACGTGTTCCACAGCAGTTGGTTCAACATCTTGACATGCTGCTAATAGCATGGGCAGACTTTACCACTCAGGTTTTCAAATGGAACAGACTATTATTTCATTTGTCTAAACCTGTCTGTACTTCTTTCTCACCCTCTTTAACTTTCCCCACCACCCTCGTCTCTCCCTCACTTCCTCTCCATCCTAAAACCTCCTTGAACTAGCAAGCACTCGCTGAGTCTTATTCCCCCTGAGGGCTGTGTGTCACACTAGTGTCAAAAACAGCTAATTAGACCTCTTCATGCAGGCGAGAGCAGGGGCGCACTGATGTTAAAAAGCAGATGACTCAGTGTGTGTTGTATTTTTGTCTGTCTGCGTAGCTCTCGCATGGCACAGTGCTGTTCTACACTGTGTACAACGTATGCATGTGTGTGTATTGCTTCTGGAAATGTGTCTGAGACACACTTTATCCACACTGACTAAATCAGAAATCGCTGTTTCCTTGTGAAAACGACATGCGTCCACACTTTTTAAGTAAGTTCTGTTCACATGGGGAAAATGGAAAAATCTCTTCTTCCTCTTCCTCTTCTTTTAGTTGACAAACAACAACATTTTGCATCACAGTCAACATCTGGTAGGAGTATGAAAGACAAAGCCTGATGATCTCAGCAGGTAAAACCTGTTTTCCATCATCTCTTACACTGTGTTTTAACACAGTTGAACTCGCAATTTAATTGTTCCCATTTACGTATTTTCTGTGTCTGTTGTCAGAACGAGTAAAATAGTGATTTGTTCATGGCTCATTGTCTGTTAAACAGGCAGACAGCTATTCCTGCTCTGTTGCACTGAGACGTCGATCAAATCCTCATTTTATGCTCGCAAACTTGTCTGACAAAACAAGCATGAACACAGTTTTTTGATACCTGTGTTGTGATTGGCTTTACCGACATTTAAAATGAGTGATCACAGACAAGGTTAGAGGTGACAGGAAGTTGTCTCCTTTATGGAGTTCAATTTGCGTCTCACCTCTGGCAGAAGTCAGCTGGGTACCTACCATGATAGCATTGTAGACATGTATTGCTGTGGTGTGCTATTTTCTCACAGTGCATCCTCACTTCCATAGTAACTAGAGGCGTCCAGTACATGTAAGACCAAATCTTTACCACCAAATCTTCTAACTGAACTTCCTATACTGAATCCACCATTGTCACTGACAACATCAGTAGCATTTAGTCTGAGAGCACCGTTGTAAGCTCAGTCCTGACACATACGGTTACCTCCTGGTTCAAATCTTACAGAAAGAAGTCTGAGAAACCACAGAAACAATCATAATGTGATAACTCTGCCACAAGTAGCCACATAAACAGTGCTTGTGTAGGCCTTGTTTTGTACTGAACTGAATGTTACAGCAACATACTGAATGTACAACTGAACTGAAGACAGTCAGAATCACTGAACGTCATGGCGTACGAATGGTCACTTACTGAATTGTACTTGAATGTTGATGCAACCGCTATTAACCAAACTGAACATAATATAATTTGAATTTGAATCAAAAAAGTGATTCGCAATTTCCACCTCTATAGTTGCAGATAATTCTACAGGCAATCAGAAATTGCCTACTCCAATTTTCAGACATCAGATTTTCAAATTGTGGCCCACTGTTACACACAGTCAAGTTGAGCGAGCATGCAGGCAAAGTTGAGAGCGCTCAGAGCAGCGATGTTGGAGAGCAAGAGAGACACATCCATGTATGTGGATAATGACAAACACACAAATACATTTATTGAGCCCAGAATAGATTTTTGCTCAAATTAATTAATTCTTTGCAAGATAATATTTTCTCTACAAAACATAATTTATGTGCTTACAAAAATTCTTTACGTGTGTTTAAAATATCCCATCGCGCAATCAGGATCGAGGCGCAAACATAACGCCATATTCGCGTGAGGTCAGAATTTTTTATCACATTTTTGTGAAGTCAGCTCACTCAAAAACACCACCTTAGTGTGGATGAAAGGCCAAAACTCAGAGAAAAAGGTACATTAGTGTGGACGTGGCCTGTGGTACTTCAGCAAACAAGCCCATCTGGGTGAACAGCATGCTCCAACAGGAGCCTCCTTTACCTGAGTGTGTGTAGGCGGTATGTTCCTGCGTCCATAGACCCCCAGCAGTGCGTTGTGTGAGAGAGACAGGTTGAACTTGATGTAGGTCGGATGGTGCACAGTCATATGAAACCTCCAAAAAAGTCCCGGAGGGATTGCCTGGCTCTGCTGGGTTCCGATGTCGACCTCGCCACGGTCGATGGCCCGGCCACGCACCCACTTCTCTGCAGGTAAAAAACACCACAGACAGGTGATATTGTTAAGTCACATATTGCAGATTTGTCAAGACAGACGGAGTTCTATTCAGTATCAGAAAGAGCAATTAATAACCAACCTGATGTCCTCAAACATCAGTGTGATCAGCGGCTGTACTAATGAAGTGAGACTGAATAGACATGACTGAGCGCTAGTGAAAATCCTGCTTTTCAAGAGACCCTGCTTTGGCAATCCTTTGGATAGGCTCTGCATAAAGATGAACTGCTTTAGAAAGGAAGTGTTTTGTATGAGAGCTGTCTACTGGGGCTTTGTCATGTGCTATATTAGCATCTTCTAACAAGAAAGAGAGTGAGTGTGTGTGTGTTAGCATGTGTGTGAAAGGAGGGAGACAGAAAGGTGGATGAGACAAAGTGAGGAGGGCAGGGGCGCACACACACACACACACATATGCACACATTCACAAACAGTGCCATGGCACAAAGATAGTGTCTTGAGTGAGAGCATGTTTTTGTGTGTGAAGAGAATAGGTCTTTCCAACAGTCCCCGGCTAGCCATCAGCTCCTCTCCTCTCCATAAGCCTTTATCAACCACCAGGCCTGAGTCTTTTGTGTAGGGGAGCAGACGAGGCTCTCCAGCCCTCTTTGTGTCGGCCTTTATGGAGAGATATATCTCTGCTTCTAAACTAAGATGGAGGAAATACGGTGACAGAGGGGAGCCAGCCGATCGTTACGGCCACAAAGGCAGAAGAACAGTTAGGGGCAGATTCATGGACGAGGCCGCTCGCTCTCAATCTATAATGCCTGCCGCTTTACCACTCCATTATGGCGACACCATGCCCACCCACAGGCCAGTCGGCATATATCACGTGTACTGTCACACAGATAGGGAGGTAGAGAGTGCAGGCCTGTGACTAGCTCCTGTTTCTACCAGCGCTGTTCCTTTTTAGCCATGCTAGCGGCGTGGCTCTAGGGATGGCAATGGTCCGCCACTTTGGTTCAGACGGAAATGTCTCAACAACTGTTTGATGCATTGCAATAGAATGTTGTACAGACATTCATGGTGCCCAGAGGATGAATTACTTTGGTGATCTACCTGGCTTTTCATGAGGTTGACTTTTGTGGTATTGAGTGAAATGTCTCAACAACTATGGGATGGATCGTCATGAAATTTGGTACGGACATTTATGTCACAGTCAGGATATATTGTAGTAACTTTAGGGATCTTTCCATCTAGCAAAGTCATAGGGGCAAAATTTTCTTTTGTTAAATACTAGCACACATTATGACATTCCCTTCAGCCTCAACTGTACTTTGTGTTTAGTGCTAATTAGAAAATATTAGCATGCTAACATACTAACCTAAGATGGTAAACGTGGTAAACATTACACCTGCTAAACTGCAACATGTTAGCATTGTCATGGTGAGCATGTTAGCATGCTGATTTAACAATTAGCTCAAAGCACCGCTGTACCCAATTACATTCTCACAGAGCCACATGAGAATACCATAAGGCTGTCGACCCCTTTTACTTATTTCCATAAATCAGAGACACACTTCAGTGTTTTCTTCCATGAGTTTACTGGAGTTTGTGGAATTGTGAAAAAGTAGTCTGAATTAATTCAGTCATCATAACTTTTACCTTATGACCAAGTGAAACCAGCTCTGCTATTTGCTTGCTGCTGTTACATAAGAGTCTGTTGCTTTCCTAATCTCCTCCTCAATAACACACATGTTCAAGCCCTTACTTCATCACATATATTCAAATGTGTTACACTGAACCGGCTAAACATCAGAATGTTAACATCATCACTGTGAGCATGTTAGCATACTGATGCAACCATCTAGCTCAAAACACCGCTGTGCCTGAATACAGATCCACAGAGCTGCTAGCGTGGCTGTATACTCTTAGTCTTGTTTCTCTCTGACTAAAATTCTTACTTTTAAGACCTACTCTCACAAAATGTCACACATCATGCTAAGAAATGCCAAAGCATTGGATTTTTCTTTTTATCTTTTATCTCCTTTATCTTCCTTTCTATGGACTAAGGGTTTGAAAAAAAAAGTTAATTGATTAATTGGTTAATTGATTGAACTAGACTGAGCTGTGACAAGAGAGCTGGATAGAGGAAGCGGAAGAAAGACAAAGAAACATGAGAGGGGGATGAGAACAAAAGGAGAGTTCAAAAAGGTTTCTCATGAAAGAGAAAAAAGGAGACAGGTGTCCTGTGTGAAGCATAAATTGTCCCTGTACTAAAATCTCTACCAAACAGAATAAAAGCAGCTTGGCAGAACTACGGTATGCATTCATGCATTCCTGCTGAGTCTACCTCAGCAGTCTATTCCTTTTAATGCTAATCCTCACTCCTGTGCCTCGCCACAAAAAAATAAAGGCCAGCAGAGGGATGGATGTCCCGAGGAAAGCAGCCTTTTATTCAACAACAGATGAATAGGACATGAATAGGGCATGGCAGTTGGCAGAACACTGGCAGGCAGACAGGCGCGCAGGCGGGCCGGCGAGCAGGCTGACTGGCAGGCTGGCGGGCAGATGAGCAGGCAGGTCCTTCTGATGCTAATTACTGTATAGCGCCTCTCCGAGTCTGATGCAACACGGGGACAGAAAGCGGCGCTCAGGTCAGCCGCGAGGATGGGTGGTGGGGTGTGGGAGACAGGGGGGTTGTGGAGTTGTAGAAGGAAGGATGAAAAAGAGGAGGGGGAAGAGAAGAGACGAGAGAACCATGTCCAAAGAGGAGGTGGTGGTATCAAGTTACAGCTGCTGATGCAAGAAAGAAGAAAACCCTCCTTGCATCTCTCTCTCCTTCTGTCTCAGCAGTAGAGAATAATACTGCAGCACCAGTAAAAAGAGGGGAGGATCGAGGCATTTTTGGAGTCCCGCAGAAACCAGACAGATCGCATGGTGACTAGGGCTCCTCCAGGCCTCCCCAGCTGCTCAGATTACTGCTGCTGTCAATCAATGCGTTCCACCAGCACTGTAGCCCCGCGTATCTCAGCACAAAACCTGAGACCGTTCTTTGAAAATATCTTTCAAAACAGCAAATCTCTGTTTATTCCTACTTGGCAGGCAAAAGGAATACAAGCTTAAACAAGCCAACATGCGAGCAGGGAGGTAAAATTCCTTCACACCTTGCTATCTTGTGGCTTTAATAAGCAAAAAGCAGCTTGAAATTCACACTTGCGATAGGGTACTTAAAATAAAAATAAATGGCATCTCATGAATCTCCTCTTGTGCTTTTCATCATTAGTTGGCAGCAGAAGTGAGTTGTAAGCAAAAAATGTATTACGGTTTATTTCAAAATGAGCTTGTTTAAAGGGGCGATGGATGTGTTGCATAGCTTATTCATGTCTGCCATCAAGCACAACGTGCCCTTGATGGAAATGATAAAGGGTGAGTGGGCAGGTCTGCTTTGAACCAACATGCTGTACAGTGTAATAACGATGCTGCCTCAGCCAATTATACTGGTAGTGCGACATGGCGTGCACATAACATAGCTAATGCCCCAATTGACACTACTCAGCCAGAATATGAAAACACACGTACACATTGCAATATTTTCTCCTAAATCAGCCCTTGAAAGGTTCCTGTGCCACAGGACATCTGGATTAGGATGGTTTTAGATTTGAACTCTTAACTTCTCCCATTTCTAATGACTAGCTAACATCCCCACATTGTTACCCTTCATTCTTCTTATAAAATGTGTGTTTCTAAAAGCCAGTGTGAGTTTGTCTGCCCATTTGTCTGTCCGCCCGTCGTGTGTCTCAGAGTTTTGTGTGTGTAGTGTGTGTGCGCCAGGCCAACGAAAGAGATGAGCTACATTAGAACTTGGGACACAAGGTCTAATTAATTTCTCTTGCCTACGGGTTATTCAGGTAAAACAATTACACCTGTAATCTATTTTCAAAGGAACTAAACTGTCTTTGCAATTAATGTTATTATCCCTCAGATTCTAATGAAGCAGAGAACAGACTAAAAGTGCAGCCGGGGTCTTGGTGATGGGACATGTCTGGGGGGACCGGAACTGTGTGACTGTATGTGCGCAAGTCGATACTGAAGCGTGGGCCTGTGTGTGGATCTCACACACATTGGTGCAGACAACATTAATAGTGTTCCAAATGCAAGAGAGATTGAGTTTGCCGCAGGATGAATAAAAATATCACAATGGGCAAGGTCTCTATAATTACTTGGATTCAATTAAGGGCTTTTTGAGCAGTTGGCTTAATAAGCTTTCAGCCTCCTCTCTCCACTGTGCAGCCTAATGAGTGTCAGTCAGAGTCAGGAGAAGATAATGCTCTTGGCCTTAGGGCCTTTCATTACTCTCTCGTCCTCACCTTGTACCACCAGGCCTCGGGCTACGTCTGTGACAGACAAGTCTGCCTGTTCACAAACTCATTCACTCCTTGACACTCTGAGTGCACTTACATTATTACACATGTAATATGCGTTGTATAAATTGACATATGGATAGAGGACTTGGTGTTTTTTTTATTTTTTTTTTATTGCCCTCCACTAAGCCCGTACTAATCTAGTCTGGGCAGAGGCCTGGAAGGAGCGAACCAGAGCTCACTAGATATCCATGCTGCTGATTTTAATCGAGACCGAAGTCCATTCGCTTTTTTTAGTCTCTTTACAGCTGATACTTTTCTTCTCTATTTCTCTACTTAATGGCTCTGAAATCATATTTTCTCAGCTCACTTTGCTATTCTTACTGGTCTTACGTGGGCGGGTCTCAGTTACAAAAAGGTAATCAATAAGGATGGACCTGACGAAGCAAATTAGCTGAGTTTTTGAGTGCTAAACTCTTAATAAAGTTATAGATTTTTCAATCTATAACAATTTGTTGTATTTTCTACATTTATGTGTTTTCCATAAAATTATATATATATGTGTGTGTTTGTGTGTGTGTGTGTGTAATAATTTCTCTGAATTGTAGTCTAGTGTTTGAATTGTAGTGTAGCAGTATGAAGTAGCATAAAAAAGAAATACTCAAGTAAAGTACAAACCCTATTTAACCCCTTTTGGCCACACTGTGGTGAAAGTAATATTTTTTATCAAAAAGGAAGTTCGAGTGTGTTTACCCAGGAGATAAAAATTGACTTTGATTTTTTTTTCTTTTGCCTTTGATGTCAGAACCTAAGGCATCAATCTATTGCTCTCAAATGTCAAGAGTGAGTACCACTAAGCCCTCTGCTTTCATATAATGTGTCATCTACACTGTAAATACTGACTGCAGCTTGAAATTATGTTTAATTTCTTCAGCTATATTTGGATGAGATGTTTTGAATGCAAGCTGAGTAACAGACAGAAATGTTGCCGCTGTTGGGCTTTCTCAACTTGAGGCGCTCAAGCAGGGGGTTCACTAAATGATCTATACTTTCTCTGCGTGTATGTGGGTGTGTGCGTTACATCCCGAGACTGTATCCCAGCGTGAGAAAATCAATGAGACCAGTGTAACAGGGACCAGCCCATTAGCATTTGCACACATGCACAAGCACGCACGCACATGCACACACTCATCTCTCCCACAGACACGTCTCCTTTTCCCCACATGCATGCATGCAATATGCACACACTTTCGTACTCTTCTGCACACATACACACTGCTCAGCCTCCACTCTCTCTGCACGCAGTCTAGAATATTGATGTGCTCTTTAAGAGCCCTCCTCTCTGTCTGTGTCACATTCCATCCATCTACACACCATTTCAAACCACACCATCAGATAGAGTGAAAACAATTCAGCACTGACTCTCCTTTCACACAGTGGTTTATACAATCATTGCATAGGCTCAGATGGCCTTCCACAAGCTCCACATTTCATCATCTTCGCATTATAATGAGGCATTACGCCGCTCTAGTGTATGTCAGTTTGTATCATTTCATATCATTAATATATCCGGCGTTCCACGTTGAGTGAAATATTATTCTCAGACTTCAATGTACTTCATTAAGGCAGGAAATCCACTGACAGAAAATTTCTTCTCTGGGCACCTCTGCTTTCACCTGCACCAGAGAAATTTGTGTGTGTGTGTGTGTGTGTGTGTGTGTGTGGGCATGTCCGCCTGCTCAGATGCATGCATGTCAGATATAGAAATGAAGAAAAGGGAAGAGTGAGATGGAATGTTGGTGCGTGCACTTTCACGCACGCACATCAGCCTGAGGTTGATTATCATGGGGTGAGTGGCAATTAATGTAGCACTAATTAGAGAGGCTTTTATGTGTGGAGGACTAAGAAGGGCTCCTGATGATCTCTGGAAACTGCAGGAGAGATAGCAGTGAAAAACATAAAACACAGCCCGCACGGCTTGACAAGACACTAGCCATACGCAGGATGACACAACATGTCAATTAGTATCGGTGCTGCAAGCTGCTTTGTAAGGTAGATTAGAATTCTGCTGCTCTGGATCCTGATTTCGGGGTAGAGCCAACAAATCAAACAGAGAGCCTATCTTTATGGCATTGAAGTTGACATAAAAACAACAACACTAAAAATACACGAACAAGAATACAAGATTACCACGTTCCAATCATTCCGCCGAGCTCGTTTCATCTCTCCCTACTGTGTCATCAGTTTATATCAAAACAAGCAGAAACTGATAACTATCCTCCAATAAGTCTCCTCAGCTATCTTCATGTTGTTATGTGGTTATAGCAGTGCAACAAGAATAAAATAATTTATTCCAAAATAAAAAAGAACATTTTGCCGCTTGGTTTCTTTGTTTTGTAGACAAAAGTCATGGAAATGTATTTTAATGTCTGCAATTATTTCGCTTGTTGCCACTTTTATGGTGGATATCGCAAACATCCTTCAAGTAGATTGGTATCCATCAATCATTTTTCTCTCCTCCCATCACTCTCACTCTTCTCTCTCCCTACCGTGTCATGTTTTTATCATTTATCCATTCCCCGCAGCCTCCTCTCACCATCCTTCGCTGTGTAATCTAGGGGATTGTGTGGTCTCTTGGTGTGAGAGGTGATGGGTACAGCAGGATGAGCGTGATAATCTGCCACACTGGATTACAGTCTAATCTCTAATCTCTCTGGCCCTCCTCTGCCCGGGGACCACCTCCACCGTGCCAATTTTATTAATCTGGGCCCCCTGCACCAACGGCTTAGCTTTGCCCATTTTGATTTCTCGGCTTTCATCAAGCATATAAAGCAATAAGAGTTGAAACAATAGATTGTTGTGACGCAACACTCGGAAGTGAATTCCTAGCCCCTGCACGCTCTATCGGAGGATTTAGCTACTGATGAGAGCGTTAATCCTCAGAATGTGAGGATTCATCAAGAATAGTTGCTTTAGGGATGTCCCAGGTTGCCTAAATTGCAGCGGGTTGCAGTTTGGCTAGCACATTCTCTGTATAAGTGCTGAACATGGGCTCCAACAGCACCCAATGTAATATCCATCAGAGTCTAAGCGTGAAGGTTGCTGTGTCCTGCCTGACTTCATGACCTGGAACACTCACAATTAATGTCCCAAGTCATGGGGTTAAATTGGTGTTAGTAATTCCTCTGGCTAGTTGAGAGACAGCCGAGTGGAGAAAGGCTATTCCAGTCACGGACTGGCTAAGAGGGAACATGATTAACCAATTACCTTGCCTTTCTAATAAATGAGTAATCAGTTCAAGACTGATCTCTGGACTGATGTCTCTCCTAGTATGGAAACATTCATTGTGCTGAGTGTGTTATGTATGCAAGCCAGAGTCCTAATGCAAAAAAAATATATATATATAGATTGGAAATCATGCCAATGGATATATAGTCAGTCTCAAATATTTCAAGAGAAGTGTCTAGTCTTACTACAATCTTAATAATTGTGCTTCTGTTAAATCCTGTAGCAAAAATGTTTGAGTGTGCTTGCAGGAGTTCTATTTCAGTGCAGAAAGAGAAAAACAGGAGTACAATGAGATGAATATTTTAAGAAAGGTATAAAAATTAGAATAGTATGTAACATGTATGTGTTTGAGCTGACCTTTCTAAGTGTGTACATGTCTAGACTTGGCACAGGCGTGTTTAATAAAGGTGGCTCAGAAAAGCAGACGTTCTTGTGAAAAGCCTGGTTTATAAAGCCTACTTATAGCGAATATGAGCAGACTAAGTCACATCTGGTTTATTTCATTAATTTGGAACGCAGGCCTTTGACGTCAAGCACTGATCAGCATCAATTCACAGTGAAGACAATCACAGCCACAGAGCAGCACAAATTAAATATATAATATGGAGAGTAAACTATTACAGCAAAAACGAACAAAACCACTGTTATAAACAAAGCAAAAGAGAACTTTTGGCAGCATGTTGTCAACCAGCGTTGAGCTCAGATACAACTGGAGATTAACTCAATTCTGCTAAAAATCCATTGTTAGTTCAATTGCAGTGCTTTGCTAGCAACATCTTGGGTTCAAGTTTTATAGAAAGAAAAGAAGTCATTAGCATTTGAAACTATCAGCTGGATTTTGTTGTACAAGTGACATAACAGCCTCCATAAGATGGGAATAGTGTTTAAAGACTGACTACTAATACTAATACTGTGCAGATGCTTAAAATAGTACTCCACTGATTTAGCATTGCACTCGTATAACATTGTCAGACGCACAATGGACAGTTTAAAAGAAAGGATCAAACTCGATGCAGCAGAACCAGAGATCTCGTCTTTTTTTATCTCAGGCATTCTTCTTCCTTGTCAAAACCTGGCGCCTACATTACCCACAATGCAATTTGACTGGCAACAGTTCGGTCAGAGATTCGCGTGTGATATGCTAGCAGCGGCTAATGTAGCCTCGAGCCTCTAGCCTCAAGCAGAGATGAACAGTGGGTTGCAGAGGTCTGGTAAGCTCACTTCTTTCTAACTCCACACCCCCAGATTTCTTTCATTTTCAAACTTGTAGTCAAACCAACCGGCCCTAACTCAAGTGACATCACTTGAAGAAATTTATCAGACTTTGAACAGCTCCTTCTGGAGCTACAAAAGGCCTTATACAACTTTTTTTCAGATATTCAGTCGTTCTCTGTAAACACACTTTGATTTGTAAAATCAGTGTAGTCCCCCTCTGAGACTAAAAAAGATTTGACCTCAGATTTTAATTAAGCATTAAGAGCTTAATGTGATAAATTTCACATGTACTACAAATCGACTCATGTTCACAATGCAGAGGCAAAAGGGAACCTTCATGTGGGAACTTTGGAGAAAACACGGTTTCTGTCTCTCAGATTGATTGCAACACTGGTTAAAGCCTGACGTGAAGCTTAGCTTAAAAACTAGCAAAGGTGAGACTTATTTAAACCTCCTTTATGAAACAGAATTTCCTGAAATTAAGCCTGACTTATTGAAATTAGCCTGATTTAAGTGTTAATCTTGCTTTATGAAACGCCCAACTGGTTTAACTGCACACTTGCCTTATTAGTTTCATAATGTCACAGAAATACAAAATAAAAGCAGCCAAGCACAGTTTAAGTAAAATGAAGTGAAATGCTTTAAGCCAGTGTTCATTCAATACATTTAATATCTGCTAAATAAGAAATCACTGTATTACATTTGTTTTGTTGTTACTGACGGGCAAATGCTGTCAATAGTTGAGTGCGGAACATCTGTTATCATGGTGTGTACTGTGTGTACTGTGTGTACTGTGTGTGTGTGTGTGTGTGTGTGTGTGTGTCAGTTCACCTCTGTCACCAGCGTGTGTGTTTTCAGGGTTGAGCGTGTCCAGCAGGTGGATGGAGCTGGTAGGTCTGGTTTTGCTGCGGTCCTCCTGTTGATGGTCCGCCGAGCTCAGGCCGTTCTCATACAGCTGGCTCTCGCCGTGCCGCAGGTGCCAGGTCAGACCTAACAGGTGGACCGCTACACACACACACACACACACACAGTGACAGCCAAAGGAAGAGGAAAAGCGGATAGAAAAGATCATTATTCAAGGCATGCAGAGGGGTGTGTCTGAATCTTAGAACTCTCACTCAGTTTATGTGCTTATTAGTGCCCGACAAGGCAGTGGACAATCAGCAAATACACAAAGAACACACACACACACACGTCCAAGCATATGCACGTAGACATGCGTACATGAACACACAACGTGGCAGAGGTGGGCAATTAAGGCAGATCTTCAGAGCCTGAGCCCAGGGCTGGTATTAAAGCGCTAACACAGTCTTTTATGCATGACTAATGATGCTTTGAAAGCTGCTGCCGATTCACAATCCATATGGGCCTTTTAAACAACAAAGGGTATGGGAGGATACTGGATTCCCCCTCCCACTCATAAAACTGTTTACTAGGACAACAATCCTGCATGCTGTTAAATAAAAACAACTAACACCTGCCCATTAAAGAAATTAATTAGTGCCTTGCAAGGTTGTCAATAAAATGTTCAGTAAAACATTCACCTTGCTCTGACCAATCATCAGGTCCCATTCATGTGAGATTGTACTCCAACACTGCTTTAGTTTTTTACTTTAAAAGAATCTAAAAAGGTAATGTCCCTTTGCTGATACGAAGAACAAAGCAAATGGAATAAATCATTGCAGGTTTTTTCTCTTCTGACACATTCAGAACATCAAACAAAAGCAAAGACTCAAATCACAAAGTTACTGTGCGCTGGTGGCAGTCAGAGGATGGCGGCTGCATGCAGATCAAGGTAAGAAACTTCTAACGACTTCAAACCTCTTCACTGTCTGTCTTCTGTCTGCTGATTGCCGACACCCAGAGAAAGCACTTGACACGCGCTTGCTAACGCTCGCACAAAATGGCTGCTTAGAAAAACAAATCCACAATTATACAGCATGCCCAACACAATCACACAGGTACGGCACGCTCACACAAGTGCATAAATGTACCTGCTCTTTTCATGTATGCATGAACTCACACACCCACCCACACACACACACACACACACACACACACCTACACGCTCACCCACACTTGATCCCCAGCTGATGCCTAATACCTAATTAAAACTCTGGATAGTTCAAAGCCATTTGCAGTCACTTTCTGTTGGAGATGCACAGGGAAAAAAAAGAACTATTTTCTCTGAACAATACAGCAAATCTATGATGAGCTCTGAGAGTTGAAGCCAATTTGGTCCCATGCTCCACTCTGGCATCTATGGGGATCAGCAAATCATACATTCCAATATTTCAACTTCTGAGTAGCCCTAGCCACTGTTGGTTTAGCTATCTACTCATGCACAATATGAGCTCTTCAAAGCAGAACACTGACGATTACTAGGGCCATGAGGGAGACGTCATGCATCATTTACTTCAGACTAATTGAACTGTCAGCCTGTGACGAGACCAGACATGGACACAGATTCTTCATGTCAATGTGGGTACGAGTCACTCATTTTAAAATATCTTTTTTTCCTCCTTCACTGTAGTTTTCTTATTTTCATTTTGAAAGATGCAGCGTGGGGGATTTTCTCATTAACGCAAAGCTGTGAAATTAGTTGTGATGACTCATTCTGATGCTGGAAAAAAAAAAAAAAAGTATGACAAACAGTAACCCAAATGATCTGCCTTGTACATTCAATTTCATGGGCTTAGTTTCCAGTAAAATCCCTTCTGGTTGTCTGGTACTGTAAGTACTCCATCTTTAGCAGGCAGGTGGGAGAAAAAACAGGCAGGTAGAAAAAAACTCACAGAAAAACATACTGATGAATGTCAGTATCACATTTAACTTAACAATGACAGATTTAAAGACAATCCTGCAGAGATTTCCTTTAAACTACGGCCCATTATCATCTCTCTTCTATTAGAATTAAACATGAAATATAGTGTTGCACCTACAAATGTGTGTTTGTATGCATCATCGCTGTTTGTACTGCATTATATTACGCAGTGGAGTGGAACAACCTATCATAGTTTCATAAATTAGTCTGTAAGAGTGCTCAGTGAGGGATGACAAGTTATTCCCAAACTGATACATTTAGCATTTCCACCATTCAGTCTCTCATGCTCCATTCTCTCCTCACTTCCCCTCATCTGAATTGCTTTTCTTCTCCTTGTTCTCTGGTGCCCCCCCCTACACACACACCTCCATTAGCCAAGTGTTACCCACTCCAGTAATGACTCTGCAGCGACAGTCCTCACCGGCTCTCCTATCTTCTCCTCTTCACCACTCCATCCCTCCTCAAAAGACCCTCAGACCCTACTTCTCCTGCTCCTGCTCATCAGCCTCTCTCTCCCCGTCTCTCTCGCTCTCTTGTTTTATGGCTGTTGACCTTTTGCTAGAACACTTAGCATCTAGAGTCACAGAGCACACACACACACACACACACACACACACACACACACACACACACACACACACACGATGAAGCGAGGAGGGATAAGGACCTGGTAATGTGATGAGGAGAGGATGGTGGTGGAGGGTGCAAGTTTATGTGTATGCTCTTGTACTTTTGAGGACCTGATGTCCTCACACCTGATTTCTCAGAATCAAAGTTGAAATAATCAAAACTGCTGATGGTGATAACATATAACAACATACAACAACATATAGTGCAGTTATACGGTTTGTGTCTTAACCACTCGGTCACCAATACACCCTGTGTATGGCAAGCCCTTTTAACATTTAATCAGTAGCAGTTAAATCAATTGTAGATATCAACAATTGCTTTTTGACTAGTTAGAATTGCAAGCCAACATATCCATAATGTAATTTTGACACATAACAATTTTAATTAAAGATATCTACAATTCATTTCACACTAGTCAAAATGTAAATTTGTGATATCAACCATTCATTTCTTACTAGTGGAAATGTTAATTGTAGATATCAGTAACTTAATTACAACTAGTCAACTTTTACCATTGACTTCTATTCAAACTCAATTACAGATATCTACAATTCAATTTTGACATGTTACAATTCCAAGTCGACATATCCACAATGTAATTTTGACTAGTTATAATTCTAATTAATGATATCTACAACTCAATTCTCACTAGTCAAAATGTTAATTAATGATATCAACAATTCAGTTCTCACTAGTGGAAATGTCAATTGTTGATATCAACAATTCAATTCTTACTAGTGGCAATGTTCATTATAGACATCTACAATTGTTCTTACATTACAGATATCATTAATGGAATTGTAGATATCTAAAATTAAGTTCTGACTAGTCAAAATTAAATTATTGATATGTTGGCTTGGAATTGTAACTAGTAAGAATGTAATTTCAGATATCTGGAATTGCATTTGAGATACCTAGAATTGCATTTCAGATATCTGAAATACAAAATTAAATTCTTACTAGTAACAAATAAATTTAAGATATCTACAGTGTTTTTTATAACTAGTCAGAATTGAATTTCAGATACCAAAAATGGAATTTCCACAAGTCAAAATGTCATTGTAGATATCTTCAATGACACACACACATATCCGAAATGAATATGGTAATTTGGGCTACATATCCGAAATGCATATGGTAATTTGGGCGAATGATCCACCCTACTCTGCCTCTGATTGGCTTACCTGCAACGAGTACTGGCCAATCAGAGGCAGAGTAGGGCGGGTCATGAGTTCGCCATCCTAGGAAAGAGAAATCGTCTCACCGAGCTAATTTGGCAGTGACGAGCGAAAATGGAGAGAGAAGGAAGTAATAATACGGAGACGGCAGTTTCTGCATTTGACAGAATTTTTAAGTTTAAATGGCTGTTGGTAAACCAATTTATAGGTGCATTACCGCCATTTACTGGAATGGACTGTGGAGCAGCAGATGTGTTGCCAACAGAAAATAACGTGTTTTCACAAAGCATTAGCATTTGTTGAATATTCATGAGGTAGACATAACCTATTTAAAAGTCGACCAACAGCTTTGTGGTACTTGATAATATGACGCCCACATATCCGAAATGGTTTGACGATATGACGACATATCAGAAATGCAACTGTAGATATCTGAAATGGGAAATTACATTTCGACAAGTCACAATCCTTTTTCGACATGTCAAAATTAAATTGTCGATATCTGTAATTCTTATTCTTACGAGTGACAAAGGAATTACTGATATCTATAATTAAAGATATCTGTAAATCAGTGTTGACTAGTCAAAATGTAATTTCTACATGTGAAAATATATTTGTAACATGTCAAAATTGTTTTACAGATATCTTAAATTAACATTTCGACATGTCAAAATGACATTTTGACATGTCGAAATGTAATTTCCACTAGTGAAAACTAAATCGCTACTAGTCAGCCCTACTGATTAAATGTTAAAAGGGCTTGCCATACCCTGTGTTTCTATGTTAAGGAACATTTCAAACATCATTAAAATACATTTTTAAGCAAAAAATACATTCGGAATCAGCGGTTCCTCTCACCTCTTAACTCTATTGCTTATAGGATTTGATATTTTTTATCCTTTGTGTGTGGACACATAAAATACATACACACTCACACGGACACACACTTAGACACAGCATGCAGTCAGTTATGCGAGCAGCATGTGCTCAGCATGAACCTTCACTCTCACTCTCTTTTTCCCCTCTCTGTCTATCCATCTCTCTCTCAGTGTCCATCTTTCTCTCTCACGCTCTTGCAAAAAAAACGCACATAACCGTCACACGTTGGAGAGAGACTTCGAGTGAGTCCAGTCATTATAACAGGAGTGGCGGCAGCGGCAGCAGCAGTGGTGACAGCGAGCAGCAGTGCAGCGAGCTAACAGGCCGAGGCCCTCGCACACATGAATCATTGATCAGTGTGACAGTGAGATGACTGCCACAGGTAATAGGACGGCACTGCTGTGAGGGGGTTCTATACAGTACCTTCGCTGACTGCTTCACTGCCGAGATGTGCGTAGAAGATGTGGCAGGCTGAAGAGAACAGCGCAGGGTGTAGGGAGAGACTGAGGCAGTTCGGTAGTAAGAGAAAGAGTTGCTTGATGTGGCTTATTCAGGTTTGCTTAAACTACCATGGAGAGAAATGAGAGATCAGAGGAATCCAAGCTGGTGGAAATTGCTGGATGAAGTTAGCAAGGCTGCTGAGGTAACAACCGCTCCATTACAGCTGTTGTGCATTAACAGCTGGAATGCAAGAACGTATGGATGGCATATCTTTATTGTGATTGTAAAAAAAATGGCAACCCTGAACCACTAAATTCTCTCCACCATTCTTTCCAGATAGGCAGGTTTAAAAGCAGGCTATTTGAGCTGAGAAGCAGAGATAATGCTAGCTTGCAGTTGGTGCTGCAGTTGCTGCCATTGTTGTTGTCAGGCATGTGTGTGTCTCCAGATTAGATAGAAATGATTGTGGGCTCCAGTGATGATTAGATTTCACACTCGCGGTGGGAGAAAGAGTGGAAAAGAGACAGAGAAAGAAAAGTGTGTGTGTGTGTGTGTGCATTCCTGTTTAATGCCTGTGTTACCCTGCATGCAGTTATCTGGTGTTTGTAACAGTGCTGGGTTGGGCTGCGGGACACAATGGGAGAGATTGACTGTGAATATACTGTCTTATCGATAACCATTACAGGCCAAGGTAGCACTGCAGTCAGTTAAAAATGATTTATCAATACTCTTGCACAAGCGGAAACACATCCAGACCTGATTGCCAAGTTCTTTTCACTCATACACATAGCTAACCACCAACTATATTCCATCTGACAACCAAAGACTACAGCTGGTTTTGCCCTGCAGCAAACACTTTCAAGAGCATCAGTCATTCGATTTAGTGTGTAGTTTAGCATGTACAGTAAAAGCAATTTCTCATCCAAGTTCTGCATGGCTGTGTCAGCCTCTAGCTAAGCCACAACTTCTGAGGGATGGGAGAAAGAAAGGCAGAGGGAGAAAGAAGGGCGGAGGGAGATAAAAGACACAGGGAGAGGGACAGGAGGGAGTAAGAAAGAAGGAGAGAGACAAATGGGGAAAACAAGTGTGAAGGAGAGTGAAGGAGAGGGACTTCAGAGCCAATAAAACAAATCTGTGTCTAAGTCAACATTAGAGTAGAGACTGAGAGCCTGGGGGTCTGCCTGCCCTTCCGCCTTTTTCGCCTGTTGGCCCTCGCTCCACTCTGACAGACAAGAGGTGCTAAAGTGTTTTTCTTACTCCCCTCCAACAACCCCTTGAAAGCTACTAATACCACTGTCATGACTGTTTAAGTGTGTGTTTGCGTGCATGTGTGTGTGTCTGCTGACATTTGCTTGTGTGTGTGTGTGTGTGTGTGTGTGTGTGTGTGTGTGTGTGAGCAGAAGCAGAGTCTCACTCCAAGCAATGTCTTGACTGGTATAAACCTCAGGACTCATCATGTCATCGGTGTGACCTTGCTAATCTGGAATGGGAAGTCCTGTTTGGATAAAGGGACAAAATGACGGAAAGAAAGGGATAAAGGAAGAGCGGAGGCGGTGGCACACCTCTCACATCTTGAATGATGAGATTTGCTGCACATCTTGCTGTTTATTTACCAGTAAAATTCGCTGACTAGTTAGTCACGGTAGCGACAGTACAGCAAGTCCAACAGATCCCAGCTTTCTGCTTCACGCATTTCTCTGTTGTTATTTCATTTCTAATCACGCCCCCTCTCCCTTTCTGTCAGAGTCCCCCACTCTCCCTGCCTGTCTCCCCCTCGCTGTCTTACTGATCTGGCCGTTTCCTGAAAGCTGAGTCATGTTACCACAGACAGAATAGTGTTTAAAAAAAATGAGCAGGGGATCGGCGCCATGTTAGATTCCCCCCTCTGGCAGCCACCATCAGCCAGCCACCACTGAGAGCTAAAACACTGCAGACAAACAGCGGCTCACAAGTGCCGCTCACAGTCACACACAGCTCAACCCCTGTGTGTGTGTGTGTGTGTGTGTGTGTGTGTGTGTGTGTGTGTGTGTGTGTGTGTGTGAGTGTCATAGAGAGAATGAGAAAGAAATAAAGAGTGCGGGAGTGCGAGTTGCTGTGCACATCCGTGTGCATGTGTGTAAGCATGTACTTGCCCGGTGAACTATTGGAGCTATTGAGGCGATTTCATTGCAGCGTCTCTGACCTTCTGGAGACATTTTACCAAAGGGCTCTCTCGCCATTCAGAACTTTCTGACCAGAGTCTGTCTACCCATTTAAAGCAATTTTACCAAAGGCTTCTGTAGCTGTTAGGGCAGTTTAAGCAAAGGCCAGCGGGTTTCTTAGAGCTGCATCAGACGACCAAAATAGAGGACTGAAAACAAAGAGAAACTGGACCAATCAATACAGACCCCAATGAGGCATGAAGCAGCTGGCTGAGAGAAGCTGGGGGTAAGGAGCGCACACACACACACAAGCACACACAAGAACACACAAGCACACACACAATCCCAATCATAAAGTCATGTATGCACTTTCACGTACATGCACACACACACACACACATATACATTTGGACTCAGATACACATGTATGTAAGGCTCATTGTTTTTTGCATATTTCCACCAAAGAATACAAACATTTAAAAAAAGGAGCAGAGCAGTTTAAACCCAATTTTCACCTTAAATTTCTGTCCCCATGCACCCAATATGTTTTCACAGTTTACAGTGAACACGCTCAGAAAATGCTTCCAAGAGAAAACGAGAAGGAAACATAAATGTGCTACTGGTTACGCACCAGAGTCATTCCAAATATGTAATATATATATATATATATATTTAATATATAATAATATATATATATTTAATATTTTTAATAAAATATTTTTAAATAAAGTATTTTGAATAATAGTTTATTTGTGTTACTTGTGTACCAATCAAAATGGACACAAATAAATTACCATTTTTTCTTTTTGATAACTAGAAACAGAAAATAATGAGCCCTAAGTATATAGTACATGTACTGTATATATGCATAGACACACATAGTAAGTCAAAGTAAAAGCCCTCTCAGCACAAGCTATAATTAACAGATTAAAAATATCTGTTGAGAAAAAGAGCATAAAGCCAATACACAGTGCAGAACACGCAGCATTACTGTACTGTGATTGAGTCGCTGTGTGTGACAGTGTTGTTGTGTCCATCCGAACTGTGCTGAGCCAGTCCACTCCTAATAGAAAGGGTTCTAGTTGCCAGGCTCAACTGGAAACAAGTTGTAGCAGCCAATCTTACCCACTCAGCATTGCTGAGTAGATAATTGGTTGCCAGTTGCCCTCCTTGACAGAACTGCACAACGAAGACGATCGCCGCTGATCCCAGACAAACACCTGTTCAAAACTTTCCTTTGGGAGAAGGTAACATTTCATCAGGACCAGGCCGACTCAACACCTCAACAGCTTTATCCAGACCCAGATGACCCCCTGACTTTACCTCTGTACACAATCTCTGGCCTCCTGCCCACCACCTGCTATCAGAACAGACTGCAATCCCTACTTTACAGGCTGTTCACTCCACTGAGGTTATTATTACTATACAACGTTGATACAAGCTAATGAATGCACTGCAGACCATCACATTTATCATAAGTGTTGTTTCCACAATTTTGCATTCCTCATATAGTCTGGTTCTATACCACCTACCTATAGCTTCAGGAATTCAGCATTTATATCCTGTTCAATACAACCATCACAGAGTACAGTACAGTATGTGTGCGATGGCTTGCAGATTGTGCTGTCTGATTGCATACGGGGGACAGTTCATACAGAATAAAAGTAGCACACCCCATCTTTCTGTTGGGACTTTTCCTTAATTACTTTGCACATTAAGACTGAATCTGAAACTTACTCATGAAAAAAATCTTTGATAAAATACAAAACACTATACTGTGCTATTTCTGATATAATTGCTGCTTTCTTTCTCACCGAGTTACTTTGCGGTTGCAATGTTCATACTAGTTACAGCACATCAGTCCTGATTTGCTGTTTAGCTAAAAGGAAAAAGGGTAAAGCTCTGACTCACTGGACCCACCAATATTATTGATTTTTCACATTTATTCTCATGGAGGTTTCATTGTTGTAGTATGTGTGTTTACCAAAACCCTATAATGAGAGTCAGGAGCACTGGTGCCGAAGATGGACAGAGCTAGCCGGCTGTGTGTCGAGTGAGAAGCAGTGCAGGATCACTACCAGCCTGTGACCAAAGTAGGCTATCTTCCCTTATGCCTGACTTTAGGGGTCAGGAATATGAGAATATATGCTGTGAGATGAACTACATTAGTCTACAGTCAGAGATTTGGCCAAACCATTTATACCATGGAAGCTAGCTCATATTGTAAAGCTGTGGGCAATATTGCAAATCAATGATCTTGACTGCTTTATGGCAATACTGGATTTTTATATGATTTGTTTTAGATGTGATGAAGTACTTTGATTTGTCTGGTTATTTTTTTCTCTACAAACAATTTCCAATCTAGAAAATGTATTATATCCAGTATATACGTATCACATCAAATATTGTGAAATAAAGTGACATAAAGCACCCAATGCTACCCAGGAACAATAGTTCCCTCATGCACCTCAGTCCAAGAGGCACAAAAGCAATATTAGGGACCCAGAATTGCCAGGAATATTATTTCCAAATGGCTGACCCAGGACGCTAGTAGCGCTGGTTAATAAATACTCTGAATCTGTGGTCACTTTCTACAGTGTTGGCAACAGGACAAAACAACTGAATCTGATGAGTGATGCATAGTCTTTTGTTCGCTTGTCACCAAGACAGTAGGCCTTTTTCACAGCAGACATTTTGACATGTCATAGCAGGAAAAGTACAGGTGTTACTAATAACATTAATGAAGGCTCCATTCCATTCAAATGTGCCAGTAAGCCAAGGCAGAGTGACAGTCAGCCAGCATGCACAATAAACATGCTAAATCATCTGTCATTCAGGACCTGCTGCTGCCCTCTCTGTGGTAATGTGTCCAAGTTTTTCACATTATACGCTTAGTCTAAAGTGACATACCATCTGATAACATTATCACTTTTTGTATACCGCTATAAATTCAGCCTACATACGCCTCTAAACTCTAATTTAAACTCATCCACTCTACTCCGGTGTTTACAACTTAGCAACTTTGTTACTAGATGTAGCAAGAGCCCTTGAGCGCTTTCGTTTTCAAAACGAGCCTGAGCAATAAATCTAGCAGCTCTTTGAGCAGGCATCAGCTACTTTCTCCAGGTACTTTCATCCACTACAGCTCTCCAGTTCACATCACATCTGCTAGTTATGCAAGTTGAGAGCAAGGTTCAGTCAACCGACCAGCAGCATGCCTGAAACCTAAATGAGCTGCATTTGTGTGAGCCAGTGTGCTGAACCACCAATCACTGGTCACAATCGTTTCCCTCCTTCACCCCCTACACACGCGCGCGCGCGCACACACACACACACACACAAAAAGCTTTCTCAGCTAGTAATTAAAAGCTAATTGTTTATTTTGTTTCCCTCTTTTCTGCTTTCTAAAACTGCTTCATGGGCTTCTTGTCTGGGTCCCAAAAATCCAGATCTAAACAGATTTCCACAGTCAACAAAAGGCACACACTAGGACTGTTAAGTATCAGTGCAAGCTTAAAGCCAACTTAAATATTATGTAGCTAGCACCTTTCCTCTGACAGAAACATGGTTTACTTCCTTTGCTTTGCCTGCTAACTAGCAGGCTTTAATTTGGAGTTAAGTGTAATGCAACATCAATGCAGTAGGGCTGGGCGGATCGATACTGTGGGATCGATACTTCGATACTCACAAGCTACTCATTTGGCATCGATTACTTTACATAAATATCGATAATAAAATTATATAAATACAAAACGTGGGTGGCTGCATCACTTTCAAATGTTTTCAGTACTTGTATAATGTTTGTGTCTAAACAGCGCTGACATATTAAAGGTTAAAGTTAAAGTTATCCTTTAAAGCAGTTTCACTAATATTGTTCTAGAAAAAAAGCTTTCAGTGCTAGTGCACTGGTAACTCAAGAAATTGAGATTTATACAAATTTGAAATTTGGAGTAAAATTATGTTGCTCCTGTCACTGCTTTCTAAGTTGTAATAAAATATCTTCCATTGTCTTTTTAAGAGTTTTTTTCACATCAAACATGTTAAATATTCTCTTAAACATTTTGTCATCCTCACAACGTGGTTAATGGTCGACAAGATGATTTATAATCCATCAATGTGAATAGCCAATAGGTGCACTCTGTTTGGATTACATTAGCACAGCAATAGTGACAGCAGGCTGTAGCAAACATGGCAACCCCAGTGTTTACACCATAACCTTGTATGTGACAGTCAGAATGTGATAGCAGATGCAGCAGATGAAAGAGTGAAAAAAAACTGATTACGTTTCTCATCGTGTTACATCTGTGCTGTCTGTGGTCACACATTAGGCTCGTTCGAGATGAGCCAGGCCTGCGCAGAATCGACCACCGGCGATCGCCGCACAATGCATGCCGGTTAGATTTGTGTCCGACTTGATCCCGACTTGCTCTGACGTCATGCGCACGTGGGCAACGATAACCTCACGAGATTGAGGTGGCCACAGTTTTTAGAGACAGGCGCTGCAGGTGCTCTCCACCGACTGCAAGACCCAGGGCATGATGGGAAACACCTGGCTGTCACCTGATCAAAGAGCTGATTGGCTCTTAATTTTGACCACAAACATCACGTTTTGTAGAAAATCCTAATTTTCTGTGTAATTGTAATATTGAATGCTAGATTGTTGCTGTATGTTGTGCAGTGAAGGTTTAATCTGTTAACAAACATCTTGTGTGGTTGATATGAATAATAATAAAGCTTATTTCAGCCATAGCTATCCGAATGTGATCTGCAAACTGCAGGTAGCCTACAGGTGGATCTAACAGGATGTAAATATTTCTGGGACTTCATGTATATTCGCTGAAGGCTGCTGGAAACTGTCTGACTTGACTGCTGCTGTTTGTCACCGCTCCCTGCTGCTCCCGTCTGAGCTCGTCCACTTTCCAAGCGAGGCGCAGTTCATGTCGAACGAGCCTATTTTGACTCTCACAAAAATGTCACAACAGCAGTAAGTAGCTTATTCGATATCATTTGCTAATGTTAGCTTTGTTGCTGCCTTTAGCTTTAGCATTTCAGTTGTTACCCTTCTGCGTGTATGTTGTGGTTTATACGAGCACAGAATTAGACGAGGCCTAATGTAGTTCTGTGGTTGTGTGTCTTTCAGTGTTCCTGTTATTTGAGTTTCTGACAGAAAATGGGGGCTACAATGAAAAAAAAAAAAGGAATCCTGTCTAATAATGATGCTCGAAGGTCTCCACAGATCCTTATAGTCTGTACTAGGCTTTCATGACCTGTGACATGTTGTTAAATGTGAGGGTGTGTCAGAGTAAATGTCTTCTTGGCGTAATGTATGGATGACATAATGTGCTCCTCGGCTCCCAGTTGTAATTTTTCAACTCTTTAACCAGGGTGGTCAACAGCATGGAATAGCACAAGCACTTAATTCATGATAAGCTGTAATCAGCATGGCGCTGAGACAGACGAGGCCTGCTAGGACGTTTGGAGGAGAAATCCAGATCAAGAGGGAGCGGCTTAAGAACTCTCATTCACTTCTAGCCACCAAGAGCAAAGTTTGTTATTTGGTAAGTAGGACTGCAATTAAAGATTATTTTCATAATCAATTCCTTTGTTGAACTTTTTTTTAAATTAATTGATTAATCAAATAGAAAGTCTATCAACAGACTAAAACCAAAAGATGTTCAATTTATGATGATATAAAACAGTAAATTATCACATTTAAGAATCTGAAAGCAGACATATGCAGACATGTTTGACATATTTGCTTTATAAATTGCTCACATGGTTAATCGATCAAATTTGTTGTCATTTAATTTGTCATTAATTGAAAAATCATTTTAAGCACTATTATAGGCTATGCATACATAAACATTAAAACTGAAACAATTACTCAATTAATTGATTAGAGGGTTGACTGAAAATAAATGCAATTATTTTGATAATCAATAAATTGTTATCGTTGTAATTTTTCAAGCAACATTTGCTGGTTCCAGCTTCCACAATGGCTGTGCTTGTGTTTTGTCTTATATTCTTGTAAACTGAATTATCTTTGGGTTTTGGACTGTTTGTTGGACAAAACAAGACATTTGATGGCATCACCTTAGGCTCTGGGAAACCAAATCAAGAAAAATCTGCAGATTTATTTATAATAGAAATAATCATTAGTTGTAGCTCTAATAAACACACAGACACACTATCTTTTTTATTGTGAGTTCTGCTGGAGTCTGCACTGAGTTTGACCCCTGTGAATAATGGCTAACTTTAAAGGCAGATGCTTTGAATTGCCATCAAACTGTGAAAGTAGATTTACTGAAAGAAATAGCGTGAAAATAATGAACTTAAAGCCACTAACGAGTCATTTGGTTCTTTATGGAACCACCAGGTCCCCTCAAGCAGCACGTATTGCGAAACAGAATTATAAAGAAGATCTTGGCTTAAAGTGTACACTGTCTGTGTCCCTGTGACTGAAATGTGATTTGGAGGTGATCATTTGATTGCAGGGTGCTGCTGACTTGCTCATTTCACTTGCGTCAGAAGCTTCTCCCCGTTGCCATAGAGATGATTATCTTTCATAACTGACACATCCCACCATCTCCTCATATTTGATTCAACAACTGAGGATTGTAACTGTTTAAAACAGCAAGACATTCATTAATGCAGAAAATACTCTAATTAGCTTTTTTCTGACAGCATGATAGAGCAATAGTAGGTGGGTTTTTTCGGAGGCAGAACTTAAATGAGGCTTGGAATAGAAAATGAGTTACTGGTAGTGTTGTCAGTAGCAATATTCTTCAAGATTACAGATGCAATCTTAATCTGTCCTCCATCTCTCCTTAAATGCCCCGTTCGCTATCATAATGCCTGCTCCTCATATCTGATGGCCGTGTTGTGCTTAATAACAAGCTACGACTGCAGGAGGGAGGGGTACGTTGGGAGATAAACAAATTAACAAAGCTATTCACAGCCCCTGCAACACCAGGGGGTATGGGAGGAGTGGAAAGAGGGCAGTAAAGAAAGAGAGGACTGCCTTAGCTAATCACAACAGGGGGCATACGCTGCAATCACTTAGGCACAGCATTATCTCTGCAATCATGCATCGTCCTATTGTTGTGCTAATTGGAAACCTTAATTTGAGACGTAATATTAGTGCCTCATTATTTACTGGGTTACTTTTTCCCAAAATTAATAAACAAGTCGCATAACTTGCACTAAGATCTTCAAGGACTGCCAATAATGTGAGGTGGGAATTAAGAAGTGGTTCCAAACTGTCAAAAAAAAACAAAAGAATAAGAAAAAAGAGGATTTGCTACAAATCATAGATGTCATGTGTTTTTTGAGTTATTAAGAGCTTCATCAAGTGTTCGAGATCTGCTGCAAGGACCTCGCTGTTACACTACTGGTCACTCTGTGCCTCCGCTTAGCGCGTGAGATCAATTACTAGCTCCGTTTCATGCTGAACCATGGATGACTACGGCAAGCAGCGTAAAGTTTGGCTGCGAATCATGAGAAAAGATGAAGATTTGAGCCAAATGTAACAGCTGCGTTAAGATGATTTTCACCAACTGGGGGGAGCTTCTCCAGCATTCTGAAATGTTGGGCTCCAGCTTGGCATGACTTTAAAGAAATATGTTATATTTTTTTAAATGTTGCAAATGTCTTGATTCAGTTAGTATTTGCAGTGTCACACTGACAGACAACACGCACTACAGTTACAGGATAAAGAAAGATGAAGATATGGGACAAGTACTTACTTACATGTAGGACTGCAACTAATGACTATTTTTATTATCTATTAATCTGACTAATTAATAATTTCTTTGCTTAATCCCTTAATCATTTGATCTATGAAATCTCAGAAAATAGTAAACATGCCCACAGTTTCTTAAGCCTAAGATAATGCAATCAAATTGCTTTTTTGTATGACCATATTTACCTTACTATTACATAAGACAAAGAAAAGTAGCAAATCCTTATACATGAAAAAAATAAAACAAAATCAAAAATCTATTGTTATTTACTGAGAAGCATGTTCAGTGTGAAAATAAGAATGCACAATATAACCACTGCTGTAGTAGAATAGCCTGCAGGAGCTGATTAAATTTGGAATAAAGAATAACTCATTATCATATTTTAAACACTGATATTATTTCTTCTCATTCTTATTATAATATTTATGATAATAAGAATGAATCTTCAACAAGAACCTGATTTAATGAGAGACAGACTCAAAATCAATAACTACAGCAAAAGTCAGCATAGCTATTATTTGATGAAGATGAGAAGAAGTGCAAAACTACTGGGGGAGTTTTTTTTCTTTTCCTGTCAGTGGCTGTTAATTAATTCATTAAAATTACTGAATCATTATGTAATGAGAGAACCTAATCATCTGGTGGCCTGTGTCTCAACCTCTACCCTAGACAAAGACATTAAGTCCGTGACCACTTTAATCTTGCTATTTGAATATCTTTGATTTACAGGCGAACATATCATCTCTGCTTACATCCCATACATCTTGGTGCAGTTGCCATGGTGATGTCAACATGGAGATCGATCATTGCCAAGCAGGAGTGGAGCATGACACCAATTAAAAGGTGATGTCGTCTCCAAGTCATCACTCACACTCCTCACTAATGCACTAATTACCGGGGCCGGGACATTAATGGAATAGCATGGTTCAGCCTGGGGATTAATCTGCATGGATTCGCCAGTGAGCGTGTGTGTGTGATGTCTGTCTGTGATGTGTGTGTGTGTGTGTGTGTGTGTGTGTGTGTGATTAATGCGAACCCCCGCCTGCTCCGGCGTGACCTTGAGCACCACCACAGGAGGGAAATGAACCGGCTGGGTGGAGGGTTGGGATATCTGCACTTGGGGCGGTGGAGGGGAGGCGATGTGCTGAGGTGGAGGGCCGGGCCAAGGTTGAGGATGAACAGGGAATTGGCGCAATCGGAGGGGATCGATGAATAAATTTGGTGTCTTGACTTTGACAAACTCTGCTAATGATCTTCCAGACTGGAGAACAACTCCAGAAACTTTCTTGATTTCAATATAATAATCCAAATTATTTCTAAATTAGTATCAATCATAACACCTGGAGTTAATCTGCCTTCATGAGTGGCTCAGAAATATGCTGCATTTATCTGCATATAGTCAGTGGTGAAGTATTCAGATCCTTAACTAAAGTAAAAATAGCAATAGAGCTACAGATGTGATTTAAAAAATAATTAAAAAGGGAGTTTAGTAATAAGTCCTCACCTTAAAACAAATGAAAATTAAAATAAAGTTAAATATTGAATAAAAAAAAATATAAGCATTACAGACAATAAGGCCATGAGCTAAAACGAACCTAGATTGATTAATATAATAAAAACAAGGCCGAAACTAGTAGAAAAGTAATGAGGCGTGTGTGTTTGTGTAGCTGTGTGTATGTGTGTGTGAGAGAGACAGAAAAACTGTGAGTGAGTTAGTACTTACTGTATGTGTGTATTCATCATGGAATAATTACCAGTTTTGTGCGCTTTGGTCCAGGACAGCTAATTTACAATTTAGAATATCCTACAGAGGGTCACATTTGGAATACATTACCTGCTGCTTTATAAGCCAACTCCTTCAAAGTAAGAGTGTAAAATTTTCAGCAGTCCTGCTTTGATCCCTATCGATCTTCTCTTCTGTTTTATTTTTTTTTTGTTCCTCCATTTTTTTACCCTTTGATGTCTGCTGCATTTTCATTTTCTATGTATAAAAACCGCTGTTGGAGTTGGTTTCTGTATTTTTTATTGATTCTTTTTTGAATTAATTAGGCAGTCTCTTGTCAAGGCTCCCAATTTCCTGGCCCCTCTAGTGATCTGTTTTGAAAATGTTGATTCTTTAAATACAACCAGAGCAAACAAAAGCAAATCTTCTTGAGCAGCTACATGTGACAAACTTGATGTGTGCTGTAACTCACCGATGACGTATGTGAGCAGCAGGGCCAGGGTGAGAGTAAGGAGCGAGGCGGACAGGGCTGTGCACTTCCAGTTGCAGCAGCGGTGAGGCTTGTTGAAGGTAAACAGTGGTCTGGTCACGCTGCTGCGAGGGAGAGGCCGGGGTGGAGGGGAATACACAGTCCCAGATGTCAGAGGGTAACCCTGCCCCGCCCCTGACAGCAGAGCCGATGAACCAGAGCCCTGCTTGAACAGGAAATGCCTGCGGGAGAAACATAAAAAAGAAATTTCATTCTAACCTGCAATTGACTGTTTGCTAAGCCCCACCCACCTTAGTTACTGTTTCTACGCCTGTCAACCTTTTGCTTGGCGCATATGCAGTTTACAATGTTAATGGTGGCAGATTTACCACTCGAAATTCGTAGCCATTTCTGAAACAATGGGTTCTTGATTTCAGACAGAGGCATTTTTTCTTGTTTTGCAGTGTAGCGCTAAGCTGTGTCTCAATTCGAGTTCTTCTGTACTTACACTTGCTATTTTAAGTGCATAAGTGTGTTCACACTGACAATTACGGAAAAATGAGTGCACTATGAGTACCCGGATGAAGTCCTCATAACGGTCAAAAAGTTGAGTGTGGAACGCTGGACACTTCTGACCCGGATGTATAAAGAGAACTGGATACAGCATCGGAGGCGGGGCCCCGTTCATTCCTACGAAAGCGGCTCAGTGGCGCATGAAGTCAAAAAAGTTCGACTTCCCGGGTATAAAATTACCCGGATCTTCCACATAGCTTCCGCATTCTTGGCCCACAGAGCAAGCGCACTAGTGCTTCCTTTAGCCCCACCTCCCAACCGCTCCGTCTCAGGCTCACTCACATGAATGGCAGTGACTCTATAACTCTGGATTCGGTTATTTATGCATTTTACAACTTTTAGGGCATAATGATTTAAATAAGGGCTATTTAAGTGTTCGTACTGGTGAGATGTTGTACCTCAACAAACAATTATCCGCTGATTTACAGACGTCTCTTTCACAATGTAAGTCTATGGGAAAAAGTCTCTTGGGGCCAGTGTGCATCATGTCACGGACCCAGAAGTTGTAATTACACGGTTTGGTCACTATATCACATTGGCTTCAAAGCCTGGTGCACTTCCTGGGGGCTTGTTCTCACCCTCAATGGTCGCCATCTTGGCTGTGTAGCGGAAGGAGAGGGACCACTAACCTATGAAAATGGCGGCCAAGGATGTGATTGTTTTTAATAAAATTGAATTGAGGTCATGTGAGCAAATAAGCCGGCAGATATTTTGGTGGGCGGCAATCGTGGTCAAACATTGGCGATAATGCTCTGCCAGGTTGCAATTCACCATTAAAAGGTAGAAGAAGAAGAAGCAGTCAAATGTTGCGATCATCATTTCAGGTAAGTGCACAACAGCTGTGTTCGATTTGAAACAACACTACCCTGTCAAAATGAACGCACTACGCAAGTAAGTACGTAGTGTACACAGTGTACTACATGTAAGTGTACTAACGGAAGTATCCGAATTGAGACACAGCACTAGTTTGTCCTAACAGTATTATTTAAATATAAATATAAATGTAAAAAAAATGTAAAAATTTCTCCTTTGTTTGTTTAAAGTAGCTGTAATTAAGCCTCTTCTTAAAAAGCCCACTCTTGATCCAGGGATTTTGTCAAATTATAGACCTATATCTAACCCTCCTTTTCTCTCTAAGGTCCTTGAGAAAGCAGTCGCCAATCAGTTGTGTGACTTTCTACACAACAACAACCTGTTTGAGGATTTTCAGTCAGGATTTAGAGTGCATCATAGCACAGAGACAGCACTGGTGAAAGTTACAAATGACCTTCTAATTGCATCAGACAAAGGACTTGTCTCTGTACTTGTCTTACTAGATCTTAGTGCTGCATTCGATACCATTGACCATCACATTCTATTACAGAGACTAGAACATTTTATTGGCATTAAAGGTACTGCACTAAGCTGGTTTAAATCCTATTTATCAGATCGTTATCAGTTTGTACACGTTAATGATGAATCCTCTATGCACGCCAAAGTTAGTCACGGAGTTCCACAAGGTTCTGTGCTTGGACCAATTCTATTTACCTTGTATATGCTTCCTTTAGGCAATATTATTAGAAAGCACTCCATAAATTTTCATTGTTATGCAGATGATACCCAATTGTATTTATCGATCAAGCCAGATGAAACCAATCAATTAGCTAAACTTCAGGCATGCCTTAAGGACATAAAGGCCTGGATGACCTGCAATTTTCTGATGTTAAACTCAGACAAAACCGAAGTTATTGTACTTGGCCCCGAACACCTTCGAAACACATTATCTAAAGATATAGTTTCTCTAGATGGCATTGCCCTGGCCTCCAGCGAAACCGTAAGGAATCTTGGAGTTATCTTTGATCAGGATATGTCCTTTAACTCCCACATAAAACAAACTTCAAGAACTGCCTTTTTTCATTTACTTAACATTGCAAAAATCAGACACATCCTATCTCAAAAAGATGCAGAAAAACTAGTCCATGCATTTGTTACGTCTAGGCTGGACTATTGCAACTCTCTATTATCAGGCTGCCCCAATAAATCCCTTAAGACTCTCCAGCTGATTCAGAATGCTGCGGCACGTTTACTGACAAGAACCAGAAAAAGAGAACATATTTCTCCAATATTAGCTTCTCTACACTGGCTCCCTGTAAAATCCAGAATAGAATTTAAAATCCTTCTCCTCACCTTCAAAGCCCTAAATGGTCAGGCACCATCATATCTTAAAGAGCTCATAGTACCCTATTACCCCACTAGAGCACTGCGCTCCCAGAATGCAGGGTTCCTTGTGGTTCCTAGAGTCTCTAAAAGTAGAATGGGAGCCAGAGCCTTCAGCTATCAAGCTCCTCTCCTGTGGAACCAGATCCCAGTTTGTGTACGGGAGGCGGACAACCTCCTCACATTTAAGAGTAGGCTTAAGACTTTCCTCTTTGATAAAGCTTATAGTAGGGCTGACTCAGGTGACCCCTGAGCCCCCCCTTAGTTATGCTGCTATAGGCCTAGACTGCCGGGGGACTTCCTATGATGCACTGAGCTCCTTTCTCCTCTTCCTCTCCATCTGTACGCCCTCATATCCCATCAATGCTTGTTATTAATTCAACTTCTTCCCGTAGTTGTGTGCTTTCTCTCCTCTCTCTCTCCTCCCCTTCTGTTGCTTTCTGCAGGTGTTTCTGCCTCTGGAGCTGTGGAGTCTGGGTCTGTGGTTGCTGCCGCCTGCTGCCCCCGTGCTCCTGCTCTGCACCCGCTGATGCTATTGCTGTTGTTGCTGTTATTAGTATTGCTATTATAATGTTGCTCTTAGTGTTGTTTCTGTTGGTGTTAACATCAATGCCATTACCATATCTATGCTGTATTGAGCTGCTGTATGTTCTCTTTCCTCCTGCTCTCTCTCTCCCGCTCCCCCCTTCCCCCTTCAACCCAACCGGTCGAGGCAGATGACCGCCCACCTTGAGCCTGGTTCTGCTCGAGGTTTCTACCTGTTAAAAGGGAGTTTTTCCTTGCCACTGTCGCATAGTGCTTGCTCATGGTGGGAACTGTTGGGTCTCTGTAAATATAAAGAGTCGGTCTAGACCTGCTCTATTCGAAAAAGTGCCCTGAGATAACTTTGTTATGATATGGCGCTATATAAATAAAACTGAATTGAATTGAATTGAAGTTTTGTAAAGGCAAGGAAAGCCAACTCAGCCCTGTGCAGACCATTTTGGCATGTGGAGAAACTACCTGCCACCTCTGGGATCAGTGGTTTTGTCTTTCTAAAGTTGCTTATAGTACGGATTTGGAAACATTCGAAGTTAGTGTGCAGGCCTATCTAGGACAGTTGTTCAATCCTTCGCCAATTAGCTAAGCGCAGCACAGACATCATCTTTTCTTAGGTATCTAGTATCTTATTCTGATTCTATTTATGCAAATCTGCACTCAGTGGAATTTAGTCTCACTCTGAAGTATGCCTGACTGAAGCTCATTTAAAGGGCCCCCAAGGTGGAAGATTGTAGAGGAGACCCCTCTCCTGCTATTTTTTTTTAATGATGCATACAGGCTGGCTCAGGATTCAGATATCACACACAGGACAGACCATTCTACTTTGCCGCTGCATGAAGATACAGTCCACTTAAACCTCACCTGTCGAAAAAGCTCTTGGCACTGTCTAGAACTAAGCAATTCAGTTAAACCCTTAATATCCCACGTTTGGCTGCATTTGTGTGCTTTTAATTTAAGTGGTCTCTTAAACTTGCAAGTAATGCATCATCAAAGATTAATTCCAGAAAGATAAAATCAAGGAAGAAAAGTAGTCAAAGAAAGTCCCTAAGCGCTACGATTCCACTTGCAATTTATATTATGTTCCACTATAAATTCTGGGAGGTGAACAATATGTGGCAAATGTAAAACACGGACATTATTCACAGTTAGTGCACTATAACCAGTTAAACAATAGAAAACAGTCTTGCCACAAACTGTTATGTATTATTCCCACAGCACACTGCAAATACGGTATAAACCACAGAATATGAAACTACACGCTCAGTCCAAGTCCTTCATCAGGGAAAAAGCCCAAATTTGACAAAGTGCCTCTCTCGTGCAACATTACGAGCCGCTGCTGTAATGCAGAGAAGCACTGATATGAAAGAGAATTAAAGTCCTGGCAGCCAAGGATCAATGACTTACCTATTCCTTTTTTGACTCATCAAAGCAGCTACTTAAGTTATACGGCTCTATTAGTTAAACGAAGATGAGGTTCATTTTCATTATGAAAAAGAGCGCATTAGATGGTGATGATAGCAAACTAAGCTGAAGGGCAATTAATCTAGGTAGCATTTCGTCTATATTGTGTTTGGATAATGGAGGGCGAGGGTTGGGGGGTGTCAGACGAGGAAGCAGAATTACGGGGGCTAGGAAATTATGCAATTTGGAAAAGTGGATCTGGGAAGGCAATTATAAGCGGTTCCAACTTGTTCTGGCCACATTGACTTCCATCAAAAAATGAACAAAGACTGCAGGTGTGGGGAAATAAAGAATGGTTATATTGGAGAAAACATCAGAGGCAAAACACAGGTATGACCCATTGTTTTTTTTCTCTGCAGTGTGTGTGTGTATTTTCCATAACAAAAAAATATCCTGGAGCTCCTGAAATTCTCCGACAGCAATGATTGCCCCAGGTTACCGTGTGTGCGCTCCAAGGGTTAATACCGGCAGTGACTGCGATTTGTCGGGGCAGACGTGCAGCTTGCCAGAGTGTCATTCTGTTCGTGCAGCGGAGGGTGTGAGGTCACAGGCTGCTGGTAGGACCGCGGTCTCTGAAGGGCCCTCAGAGGACAGGCCATTAAAGTGGGGCCAGACAGCAGACTGACAGCGTCGTTGGACACCAGACTGCTGCAGCCCCGTACCTCGTCCATTTGCCCTCATACACGACAAAAACACATCCATCTTCTCAAGTCATTTAGTCTCATATTCAGCCTTGAAGGTGGATTTAGCTTAAAAACAAGAGCAAAATTCTGCCGGTGGGGTTGACAGTTTCAAGTATTTTCTAGAATACAGTTTCGGTATCTTGATGCATGACAGAATAAAGCAGATCGTGACACTAATGTGTCATGCAAATTACATTTGAAATTCAAGGAAATTCATGAAACATAATGATTAGCATAGGAAGCTGGTGAAATTGTCTCAAGGTAAGGCGAAGGAAGTTCATTTCTATCAGACTTTTCAAACATTGAGACAATTTAAAGTGCTTCACATAAGGCAAAACATAAATTAGAGCAATATTGTAAAACACGATAAAAGAGGAAAAATAAAATCAATTAAACTCAAATGAAAACAGACAAATCTCACCCCACTGACAGATTTTTTTAATCTAAATTTCTTTTTTAGGAGTCAATAGCAGCCTTAATTTGGGGAAAGATGGATATATTGTGTTACTGAGTTGTCTTTCTGTCTGTTTTAATTTCCTTATTCACTTAAATTGTCTCTCTGTTTTCATCTTTAGTCTCTTTCTTTCTGTGTGTTTCTCTCTTCTCCGTCTGTCTATAATGTGGCTGTGTTTAGCATGAGAGACAGACAACATCCATCCTTCCCTGTCTGCCTCCCCTCCTCTCTCCATCCACCCATCCAGCGTCTGCTGAAGGCTGTGAGTCAGATGGGGGACGCAGGAGGCTGTGCATGGAGCAACCACAGACCTAAGGGTCAATGGTAGTTCAACTCTGAAAGGCCAGAGATAAACCTAGGACAAACACACACACACACACACACATAGAGAACCATAGCTTGGCTCAGACATGCCCACACAAGACAAGCATACACAAAAAGATATCAAATACATGTGAGCATTTTCACATTTTTGAGGCCAGTACACAGGTCGAATCCACTGTGGTGATTTTATTGCTCTGCTGAAGGTGGATTAGAGCAAAAGGGATCAGAATCCAGCTGAGGAAATTGCATTTGTCAACGCATGTGGAACTCTAGTCTTCTTGTGTGGTGCTTTTAAAAATGTTTCGCTGTTCTTCCTGACTCCCAGTCTTTGATCTTCTCAGACAATATCCAGGGGCGACGCCCAGGAAGCTTTGAATTCATATCAGAGGGCAGATTTCCCCCGAGTCAGGAAGAAAATGAGAGTTCCCGCTCTCCAGGAGGTCGGAGTCTACGGCCCAAGGGCTGTCTCTACCTGGATATGTGTGAAGTACTGTGTGTGTGTGTGTGTGTGTGTGTGTGGGTGGAAGCCTATGTGCACGGGGCACAGGTACATGCAGATATACGGTACGTGTCATGTGTGTATAGTAGTCTCACTTCTTAGCGATAAGAGGATGGAGAGAAGGCAGGGCACCGGTCAATTTATTACAGTCCCAACATTTGTTATGCCTCTTAACACACCCAGCGTGAGACCCAGTCAGATATATTGAATATCCATATCTGCATCCCTCTACTTACACAAGCTGGCCCTCTCCAGAAACATAACGGATATGCAGCTGAAAAGGAAATCTATGCACACTTCAAACAGTCTTAATCTCTTCTGACGCAACGTCAATACATTTCGATACAGATTCATCAAACACGCATCGGGGAAAATGGAAGTGTACTTGACAACAAGAGATATTGTACACATCTTTTGCCATTTTATTAAGGTCATAGCATCACTTATAATTCCACAGGCATGAGCCCCCATGTCAAGTTTATAAATACTTGATAAATCTTTAATCTTACGCCTGAGATTGAGCTGATAGCAGCAGCATCGGGGTAAGAGCAGAAATATGAAATCATTAGATTAGCAGTGTATCTGAGAATGTGAAAGAGAAGAGAGAGGAGGGTGCTTGAATATTAAATCCAACTCAAAACAGTTAAGCAGTGAAGACTTAGCCATTTTTTTTTTGTCTTGCCCCCACCAAAAGCTAGATAGAAAAGAGCCAATAATATTTGAATTATGTTATGAAGGGACACTATTCTATTGACTATGAATATGATTACATTTTATGGTTCAGAACTAATAGCGCACTATCAAATGAAACTTATTTGACTATAAACTCCCAAATGCAAAAACGTATTACCACAAAAAGGAGCCATCCAATATACTGAGCCACTGCGGAAATTGTGTTTTATAATCACATCTCTCTTTGGAAAAGAGTTCTTTATGTTCAGCAAATATTGTTTGAATGATTTGAAACACAAAAAATAAAAAGCGTGAATTTTGTTTATGGCGGATTTTCATTTAAAGCAAACACACAGAGACAAGTAATGTAATTACAATGCACTTCTGACAAGTCTTTTACACTGATAGTCACGTCTGGCCAATGATTAATTTAAATTGTCACTGAATCTAATTTTATTCTTCCTTTCCTTTAAATGAGGTAAGATCTAATTATGGCCTAATGCATAACTTATTAAAACCTCTTCTTCTGGTGTGGCAGCCTGCCAATCACATCCTCACTCATAATACCAGAATTCAGCTGCCGCACCGCGCTCTCATTAAACATGCAAACATATTCTTTTGCACCTTGCTGCTTCTTCTCGAAAAGCAGCCTCACAAATGAGGATCTCCTAAATAATTCTCTGATCAATTATTACTTATGTAGCAAGCAAATGCTTAATTCTGTTTGATGGGACGGAATTCCAGCGGCTCGTCTGCAAGCATTTGGAAAATGTTTCTGGGGTTCTGCACTTGGAAGTGGGATCACAACGTGTTCCTGAAAAGAGGATTTCTACTCGAGACTGAATTTCACTTTTATTTTAGGTAGTATAAGCTCAGATACTGTTCCCCTGCTAAATCTGTCTGCAGTGGGGGGTAAGAGAATGAAAAGAATCCAAAAAACCTGAGAGATTCGTTATGACTTTGATGGTGTGCAAAGTCCTGTAATAATACCCTAGAGGCCTGCATGGTGTTCCACTTACTCCTCTCTACATGTTCAAAACATGTCCATCCAAACAAATCCTTTAGTCCAACATTCATTCTTAATCATTCTACTCTTGATTTTTCTAAGAAATTGTGAAAGTCTGCCAACTCACACTCCTGATGAAAGAATTTCCCTTAATCTAATGATCCTCATTGCTGAGATTAAAGAAATGTCTTTAATCAAGTGACATCATGTTGAAGTAGGGCAATTTGCCTTGAAGATATTTTCAATTGAAGGCTTTCATTACAAAATGACATAACCGCCGTTTTGGACTGAAAGTATTTTGGAACGAAGCCCTCCATTTGTTCCCAATTCTTTAAATCATCTTCACTCTTTTTGTTCACTTGTTTTTTATTTTTAAAAAAGAAAAAGATAAACACCATTGTAAAAACAACCTTTCAGGACGCTTTAAGAGGGACTTTTTAATTTGTTGCATTCTCTCACCTGGTCTCTAGGGGAATGTTGCTGTTGAGCACCCAGCTGTTGTGAAGCTGCGCCTGGTCTGTGCTCGAGCTTGTGTCTGCCCCCTGGCTGCCCTGACTGGCCTGGCATCGCGTCGGCATGGTCTTCCTCTGCAGGCTGACTTGAGTGTAGGGCGCCGGGCGGGCGCAAGTGCAGGCGTGGGGCGGAGGGGGAGGCGGAGGCAGCGGGCGAAATGTGAACTGACCACCTGGACTGCTGGGCAGCTCTGCGCAGAGAGGCAGAGAAAAGCAGAAGAGGAGGAGGAGGAGGAGGAGGGAGGGACAGGGGAGAAATAAACATAGGTTTATTAGGAGCACAGTACCATAAATTACAAATAAAAGTGGCGTGTTAGTTGACAGTTTATTGTTATTACACTGATTGAGGGACATAAATCAGCTTGAAAAGTGTGCCTGTCCAGCGCCTTCCCTTCCTACCTGCTTTGATACACTTCCAGCCGCCCTATAAATAGGTTCTTGGCCGGCTGCAACATTGAGCAGTCTTTAAAGAGCTAACAGCTCTGGCTTAATCTGCACCCGCCAGCCCAAACTACCCATGTGATGTTTATTATGAGATCTGTAGCTCGACGGAATGAGCTAGCCAGCTGTAACTCCCTCACACTGGTAACCTCGGGGTCTAGCTAGAGCTCTCTCAATCCATCATTTATCATTCTCTTTCGCTATAACTCTCCCTCTCCCCGTCTCTCCCCCCCTGCTGCTTCCTCTCTCTTCTCAGTCTGTCTTCTAGAAGCGAGGGTGGACCACACTTTTGAAAGTGTGTGCATATGTTTGTTTAATTGATGTGCGTCTTGGCAAATAAGTACATTTACTTAAGTACAAATTCAAGGTACTTGTACTTTACTTGATTATTTCCATTTTATGTGACTACATGTCAGAGGGATATGTTGTACTTTTCACTCCACTACATTTGTCTGATAGCTTTAGTTACTAGTTACTTTTTAGATTACAATTTTTCATCCCCTTCCTGTCCAGTGAAAACCATGTATCTCCAAATGTGGTGATAAACTCAAGGATGAAGTGTTCATTTATGTGTGGAGAAAATTCTCCCACTTCTTAAGATAAATAAACTAAAACCCTTAGCTGGAAAATGCATCGTCACAGAGCTGAAAACAGGGCTGTTTTTCTCATGAAAAGTGGACTTTTTAGAGATAGGTGGTTTTCACGAGACGGCGACGCTACAAACATATGATGATCTTATAGAATATGATGCATTGCTGTAGATTAAACTACCCAACAGTATATAAAGTAGTTCAAATTAGCACAACCTTAAACATCTACAGCAGTATAATGCAACAGACACATTAATGCAGCAGTAATAATCCAAAAACATATATACATATACGTATATATATATAAATATATATCATATATAACAGTAAAACACTGACAGGGACCATGTTACTTCAGAATGAGTACTTAATACTTACATACTTTTACTTAAGTTAGGTTTTGAATGCAGGACTTTTACTTGTAGTGGAGTATTTTCACAGTGTGGTATTGCTACTTGAATACTTTTTCCGACCCTGCTGGTTTGCATGTATTTCCATGTGTGCACACACCCGTGTGTACATGCCAGTATGTATTCATGAGTGTACATCAAGCGACATTAGTTATCAGTGTTTAGGGGGACAGCTCATGCCATATGGTTGCAGCATGGTTCCATGAACACAGCAAATCCCTCGTCCCAGAAGACCAACTCTGCCCAGCTGTATTGACAATGAATGTAACATAAGCCTCGAACCCGTTGTAAGGGACAAAGGAGTTCAGAATCTGGTAGACAGACAATATTGGCCCACAAGTCTATTTGCTGCCAAAATGTCAGCAATAATTTAGTATCTGGAAATGAAGCCCACCTGGGAGATTACCGCAGTCTTCCCGATTCAAGTGTATTACACAGATGACACCAGAGAAAATATTTTACCAGATTCTTTTGATTCTTGACAGATGAAAACTGAGAAAAGTAAAGAATAAAAGAGTCTTGTTTCAGTTTCTATTGCCAACATAAAAACTGCATGTTACTGGAATCTGTACTTCAGCTACCATTATGTCTAAAATTGAAGCAACATCTTTTCCAAATATTGCAGCGAAACAGTTATGGAACGTGTTATAGTCAACATTTCCATAATACTAAATCTGTGCACATGCACTGACATTTTAAGCAATGTTAAAAATCATACAGACATGTAAGCCAATATGCAATGTCATATCCCCCAATGTTCATTGACATACCACAAAGCACATCAGGTTTTACTACTCTCAGCTGTTGGAAATTCACATTTACAAGATATATATTGTAGCAGTGTTGTAGGAATGCTATGGCAGGACAGGAGCAGTTCTGTAAATGGTCCATAAACATTTCCACAGTAATATTTCCATGATGCCATCTGTCCAGCTTCAACGGCATGTTGAACATTGTTACAGTAGCACTTATGATGTTTCCTCTGCTTGTGTGTATGTGTGAATATATATCTGCATGTTTGAAATTCGTATTTCCAGAATTACTGTGTATATTCTGTCAAAACGTTTTTTGAACAAATGACAAGTTTTTCATCTTCCAGAACACATTGCTGGTTATTGATCTTCCAAAATGGCTGAATTGTCTTAATCACATTTCCAAAGCATATGAGAAACTATTTGTCTCCATTCTTTGCATACTGACACAATGAAATTATCTATTCCTTACTCATGACAAGCCATTACTCACATCACATGTTTATTTCATGGTTTCACAGAAACATGCAGGGGGTTCTAACTAAACGTTGTCCCCCCACCATTGTTTATTGTTCTGGGCCATCTGCGATGATGCACATTTCACACTCACACATAAAACGATTATATTTTTAGCATGTTTCTGTTGAATAACAACAGCTGAAACTGTGTGTCAACTTGTAGTTTATGAATGTTCTTAAGCAGCTGATGTGTCATATTTATACACTCATGTCTGAAATACGCACCCATCTGTACGAACCTTACAGTAATAACTCATTTTCTCCTGAGACATTATATAATATTGCATTGTGCTATATAGAAACACAGCCTGCTTGTTATCACCACACTAAATCACTCTGCTAATCAGACTGTGCTGAAACTGACTCTATATGAGACCTGGTAAAATGACAGGAAATGTATTTGTGTCATCACCTGGAGGTGCTGTTTAGTCTAATCTAATGGATTTGGAAAATGGAAGTTATTTTTGTCTGAACCACCTCTGAGTATTAAAAATTACATGCTTAGGGAAAACTGACAGCACATTTTTAGAGCAGTGCTGCATCGTGTGTCATTGTAATGCACCGGGAGCTTTAAAGTGGTGCTTCAGTTTCTGATTCAACAGTAACTGGGAGTCCTTTGAGTCCAGCCACAAGTCCCTTGCTTTCAGGGTTTTTTTCTGGAGGTAGACGTTTTTAGCATTTGTTACAAAAATATATATATTTTGTTTTAACTAAAAAATCACATGCAGTGCATTCCCAGAGCTGCACACGCCAGTTGGCAACTTGCACTCAGGTTGCGCTTGAGGCACTAAATCAACTTTAGATCTGACTTGAATATGACTTTGTGGACTCTGTTACACTGTAATGACTTGAAAACAGTAAGAGGCATTCATAAACTGTAAAGCCACTGTGAACATTTCTGCCAAACGAAGGTTTTGATTTCTACAACGCTGCTAAATTCAGTGTCACTTTGTCAAAACACATCAACAGTCTTGCCAACTCTTTTTAATACAATGCTAATTCTTGATGTAAATGTTGCTAGCACTGGTGGAAGAGGTGCTCAGAGCCTTTACATACGTAAAAGTGGCTATACCACAGTGTAAAAATACTTTATTACAAGCAAAAGTCCTGCATTAAAAATCTTACTGTTATTACTAATTTTAGTATAATCAAGTGAAGTAAAAGCACTTGTTATGCAGAATTGCCCTTTTCGAAGTGTTATATCATGACATATATTTGATTATTATTATTGATGGATTAACACGTAAGCAACATTTTAATGTTGAAGCTGGTCAAAGTGGAGCTAATTTTAACTACTTTATATACTGTTGGATAGTTTGGGGGAAAAAAGTCAGCAACATATTTTATAACATAATCATTTGTTTGTTTACTTTCCACCACTGACCGTGAGATGATGTCATGTCCAATTTGTGTGAATTTGATAAAAAAAAACTATGTATATAAACCCAAACAAGTCAAGTGAATCCATTTACATAATTACATAACACTTAAAATATTTTCTATCCATTGGCTGCTTTGTAACAGTTCACTGTACAGCAACTCAAGTGAACAAAAACAAAGAATGTGTTGAACTAACAATGATTACGTCAAGGTTCTCCGTTTGAAAATTGAAAAGGGATGCTCCACCGATTTAGTACTGTACTCCCAAAGAATTGCCGGAATCAAGGCAGCAGAGGCCGTACATCCTGACCTTTCATCCGTAAAGGTGAAGTAAAAAAAAAATGCTGGATCCTACACTTCCCATAATGCCACTCATTAGTCTTTCAAACTCCATGTCCCAGTTTGTAATGGATGATAATATTAGGGTTATTTGCTCAGACATTATAAAGCTCCTCCAGAGCCACAGAAGACATTATAACTAACTATAACTGTTTTCACAGGCAGAGTAGCACTCTTCATGATGAGTAAACTGATCTTTATGTGGAATAGTGGTGGAGTGCCCTATAAGTGAAAAAAACAAACAAACAACAGCAACCTGTTTAAAATTATTGTAAATTATATATATATAGGATGTCATTAATTTGTGGCGAAATGTGTAGAAATAGATATATTTTAGTTAAGTCTGAACCATCAAGACAGACTCACGAACATCTCTGTGCTTTCCAAACATTCCTACAATAATTTGAGAAAAATGAGAAATGCTTTTCAACCCAAATGGCTTACAATTGTTTTGAAACCAAAATAATAAATCCAAATTATTTATGCCTCTTAAGTCTCAAAGGATGTCTAGTTCATTATTAATTTTGTAACCTGAGTTATAACAGCTCTGGGTATACAGTCGCAACAACTTCACCTCCTGTGTTTGTGTTTGCTGGCGAGGAAAATAAAATGGGAAAGAGTGTAAAGTGGACAGGAAGAGGGGAGAAAGGACTGGGATAGAGGGCCAGGGGAGAATGTAATCTTGGTGAGTAGGGTGACACAGCGGCCCAGGCTGCCAGATGGTGCTTTAGATGGCTTAGCTAAGGCAGCTTTGGGTCTCCGCTCCCAAATATCCACAAACTCAATTCCTCTCTTCTCACACATACGCACAAATGGCAGAGAAACACTTGCTAAGTCGCTCTTCCTCACTCGCTCTTTCACACAAAGTCACATCAAACACGCTAGCTGTGATGTTGTGTTAAATAGTAGATGTAACCTAAATAGGCCTGGCAATGTAGGGCAGGGGCCGTGCAATATTTGGCGGGCTAGCCAGGAGTTCAAAAACATCAAATCAACTCTGTGGGGAGTAGATAGAGGCCGGGGGAGGTGCCATTACAGGTCTAGATGACAGTCGTGACAGTGTAGAACATCCTCTGCCCTGGGGTTCCTCTGGGACTTAGGCCTCCAGAAAAGACACTTTTGGAAAGTCGCTCATGAGATATTTTCCTGGAATCATCAGCTTTTGGTTACATAAGTGAGATATGAGAAAAAGCGTTTTATAGCCAGCGGAAGGGAGATCTGGGGGGATTTACTGGGAAATGTAACAGGTAACAGGTATTTGGGCCAGGTATTAAAAATGCATTACTGTAGGTGATATGGACCTAAAATAGCACCGACATTAAGTATTTATGACAATTTAGGCGTTTAAAGCCAACTCATACTTGTAATGTAATACAAGTAATGAAGGGAGAGCATATTAAAAAATGACTCATGCATACACACACACACACACACACACACACAGTAATGGTCGTGTGTGTCATGAGTTAGCTGTCATGATGATGCAATTCTCTTTGGAAGGGATATTAACAAGCAGGTATGAAACTGTTTGAATGAAAAATGAATCACGTGCACAAAATAATCTTGTTCATGAACGCTCATCATGCTCGTCATGATGAAATGTTCTACTTTCGGTCTGGATGTGCCTGCCAGATGTTCAGCGCTACCTGTACATGGTGTTTTTGAAATTGGGCAGAGACAACTTAAAAAGCTACAGTGAGAAATGTTCAGGAAAAAAGACAAGGCCGTTTGAAATTTTAGTAATCATGGCTGTTAAGGGACTGTGTGAAAATTATTAGAGGGGAAGGTGGGCTGAAAAGGTGGAAAGTTATGTACTTTTTCTTTTTGCTGAACAGAGGGTAGTCTGACTTTTTTGGAGAGCAAGGGGGAGTCAAACTTTTTTGTCATCCCGGATTTATATTTTATTTCAACCTCTTCATATTAAAGTTTATTGTAAAAAAAAAAAAAAAAAATGAAATAGTTACATCAAAAAGATAGCTTTTGTGTGCGTAGCTGGTAATAAAGGTGTTCTTTGGCCATACGCAGAGAACAGCAGTTTTCCTCATCAAAATCAGCAGGCAGTTTTTCTGTTCACTCAAAATAGGAGTGGCCTTATTTTTACCATTTAATTACATTTGCTATACATTTTATAGTGTTCTGAGATATTTTATTGTTGCAGTTTTTTTCTACATCAAGGGGGGTGGGTCTAACAAAAATATTAATAATGCTGCGGAGGGCCTTATTTTTTAATGAAGTTAAATTTAAGATTCAGGCCCCCTCCCTACCCCAATATTTTTTCTACAGTCCCTAAAGTATGAAAGCTGCAAACACAGAATGCATGGCTTCTTTAATAAGAAGAGACCGCCAAGTTTGGTGTGTAGCAGACCATAAAAACAAGAGCCACAATAATATTAAAGCCTAATATTTAACCAGGTTTCCTCCTCTTCTTCACTCTCTGTGTTTGCTCGCGCCCCCTTTCTCTTTCTTTCCCCTCTCTTCATTATTGTGCCCAGTGCTGTAGTGCAGAGTTAATTTCACTTATTACAGGAAAGCCGTATAAAATCCATAGAGCCTGACCTCAACAATATCAAACCTGCCTGTCTAACTGAGGAATGTGATTGTTTTAGAGAACATTTAGCACTATTGTTGGACCAAGCCCAGCAAAAACCACATCATCCACCCCACTCTAAAAATAAAAGCTTAATAATTTCCCCCAGGATAGCTTTTCATCCATCTCGCTTCTTAATTGACTTGCATTAAATTGCCACAAAGTTTATTCCACTGCTGTGCTTCGATGAAATAAATAATTAACCCCATAAAAAGGTCAGACAACTGAAATTAGAACTCACTGGTTTTTGTTCTTCTTTTTTCACGGTAATGAGATGAGATCCTGCTCTAGCTGACCATCTGACTCTCAGTGATAATTTGTCTTTGTCTTAAAAGAGTTCCTGACCAGAGATAACACATTATCTCATCAGACAGTATAAGTTCCGATATGACTCCTTTCGTTGGTTGGCTGCTGACGAAGTCGGTGTGAAAGATGGTAATATCGATTAAAACAATAAAGAATGTATGATAACGTGGACTAATATTGCTAATGATCACGGCCACGATGATGACGTTGATGAAGATAATGTGTCTGATAATAGCGGCGGTGAAAATAACAGAGATAATGACGATAACTTCAGTAATAACAGTGGTAACAATGATGATGAAAACAGCAGTGATGGCGGCAGAAACACTGATAATTACGTTGATGACAGTGGGCTCTGAGACAGCAATTAGAATAAAAACTGCCATTGATTCATCTCTGCAGACACAGGGATAAACGGTAGGATCTCCATTTAACAAAGTGACACAATCATGTTGTCCAATTAAAGCAAGAAAATACAAATGAAGATACCGAGTGCTCTAAGAGCTTTTCTCTCTCATACGGAACCCAGTCGATTTTCATACAGAGCCTGATAATTAGCAGCCATGCATCATCTGGCTTTTTCATACCAGAGGACTCACTTAATGTGCGTGCAGCTGTGTGTGTGTATTGGTACATGCGTGCATGCGTCTACGTGAAGGTGTAAATGTATGTGCATATTTGTGTAATTGCTTGTTTGTACCCCATCTTCAAAAACAACTCCGGAGCAACTCCACAATCATGTTTAGGCTGCAGGTGATTCTGAAAGTTGCATTTCCCTGGAGAGGCCGTGAAACCTCCTGAGTCTAGCTCCTCAGCTCTACAGCAAGAGGCTTACCATCACTCAAACACTTCACTGCAGGGGCCTGCGCTCAAATTACATTTTCAGAAAAGCACCCTCCTTCGGTTCTGCGCTATTTAAATGATCTGTTTAAAACTTGTAATTAATCAGCCGATGTTTTGCAGACAGGAAATACCTGACCAAACTTTTTTGATCTTAATGAATTTTGGCTGCTTTGCTGTGGAGGCCAGCGCAGGTTTGCCTGGATGTAGCTTATAGTGGAATAGCAGCTAGCTGAGCTCAGCTCATCTCTCCTGAGAGCACAGCAGTGTCCTGATCCTTCCTGACCTTGTCACTGCTGCAGGGTGCCCGGTCGGTCATTGCCACCTGCCATGGAGCTGTGCAGGTGTTTATGTTGGTGCATGTCAGACGTCCATGTGTGTGCATGCATGCATGCATAAGTATGCACATGAGTGTCTGACAGAGCTTTGGAGTATGCTCAGTAGTGGCGTGATGTCATGTGAGTTATTAGTCTTGATAGAAATTTGCATCACCAGGAAGAGGGCGTGACAAGGTGTTTGAGACTCAGGAGGTGAAACGCCACAATGGCCATTACGGTGATTAGTGCACACATTCATCTTTTACAAGCCTCATGATTCTCTCCCTCCTTCCTCCCTCGCTCTCTCTCCTATATATGAACACACACTGAACCTCCCTCAACCCCAAGACAATCACAACAAGCACACACAGAGTATGGAGGACTTTCACTTGCACACACATGCATACACTATATTTCCTCTGACTCCGGCACTAAAACAGGAGAAAGTGCCTGGGCTTGACAGCAAACAAACCAACATGAAGAGATTCCTGGCAGGCTAAAGAGAGAGTAGTATCAAAGCTACAAGAATGCACCACCAGCAGCCCATTTTTTCACTGGGAGAGAGAGAGAGAGAGAGAGAGAGAGTATGCGCAGTGTTGTAGCAGACCTGGGCTGCTGGTAATTAGAATGGGCTCTGAGGAGAGACAGGCAGTGGAATGAATGCAAATGAATTCACTGGCTCCGACACTGGGCTCCACAACCTCACTTTTCATATAGCATACCTTACAGACATGAAGCTTCTGGCACAAACAGAGCAGGGCTACACAGTAAACACTGAGTGACATGACTGTGGACACGCACGTGCCAACATGTCCACACATGCGACACCCACACGTGCACGATTGTGCAAATAAAATGTGAATCAGGAAACAAATCCGAACCCCACGGCGCACGAGGAAGCACGCACAGATACAAATACACATACACACAACACACACACACATTATACTAATCCTTGCAAATGCCACAGTGTTGCTTGTGAAAAGAGAAAGGGGGTGAAAAAAGCTTGTTCCATCCACAGCATGTCCCACAGCGGAATAAACAAACCCTTCTTAATTGGTGTCGATTTGGAATGAAGTGATGATTCATCATGCAGAACTCCCCAGTAGAGTATTGGAAACCCAATCATTTCTAATCCATATGACCTTGACAGAGGGCCAGAGTTAGACTCTAACTCCTTCCACATGCATTGTCCGACAGACAAAGTCAAGGCATTGTCACTGACTTTACAACTCGTTGGAACTGTAATCCACCAAAGTCAGATCACTTCACTGATTACTCCATCTCAGCCAGCGGCAAATCTTTATGAAGCACTCAATTCTCCACAGCAGTCATAAATCAGGGTACTATAAGCTTTCCGTCTCGATGATGGCACACCAGAGACACTACTTCCATACCACGCCGCTCCAGTCAATAATTCCTATTCCCATTACATCTACCAGCGCTGCTCTTGACTTAAAGAAGTCCACTGGTACTACCTCAGCTCACCTCCAGATCCCCGGTGGTTTGCCATGTGAAACTTTGATCAGTAACTCTGTGGCTCTTCTCAAGGAGAAGCAGGTCGCCTGTGAAGGGGTCCTGCTCTTTACTAGCTAGTGCTGTAAATGAGTCTAATTAACACATCTCCCTTCCTATCTTAACCAGGCATCCAGGGCCAACTAGAGTCTTATTATAGAGTAGATTATGCATGTAATGTCCCCGTTGAGATTACAGTATGGAAAGCGAAGCATTCAGAGAGGCGTACATACTGTATGTATGCACTGTGCACAAGAGGACAGGTCTGGCGGAATAGCAGAAAGGATGAGGGGCTACTTGGTATTCCGACTGGAACATATAATAGATGGTGGAGGGAGATAGAGATAGAGAATAACAGAAAAGAGATGTGTCTTCAGCACCACCTGCAGACTCGACTGGCGGCCATCTTGCGGTCAATGAGGTGAGTGCAGCCACCGCCCCGGGTCAGCATTAACACAGACCAATGACAAGTCGGCACTTGCCCTCTATTGCAACAACACCTTGCCGTTCCACTCCACCGACCGCACCTATCACACCGATCACAACGCACACGCATGCAGGTGCTTTCGCGCTCTTCCGGCGCTCTCCGTCTGTCTCTCTTTTCCTCTCTCTTAAAATCGCGCGCGCACACATACCGGGAGAAGCTTAACAAATGTGGGAACAGATGCCCCACATCAGACTGCAGTTGCCCTCTGCTCCCTGCGTGCCTCCAGAGAGACAGAGGAATACCGTTAACGAAGATAAGACACTGCAGTCCTCTGCTGTCTCAACACATGCCTACGGTGAATACACACACACACACACCCACACACACATTTCTGAGTCATTTGTTAATGTCCATATCAGTATAAAGCTGTAGAGATGCAATCAGAATATCTGTAAGACCTCCTTGATACCTCCCATATGAGCTCACCCCTCCTTCCAATCACCTCTCCCTCTTTCAACAAAAACACTTACAACCAATACGTCTTTATTCTTTCTTTTGGTGACTAGATTTCCCTTCATCCAGGCTGCCATTGCCCTCTACTCACTTATTAAACTCAATTAGCTTCTTTGATAGAAGAAGAGGACAATTAGTGACCCTCTTCTACTCAGGCAGAAAACTCCCTTTTTTACGTCAAAAACCTCAATACCATCTTCAAGGTATGTGGTGGATGGGGTGTGTATCTCTCCCTTGCATACAGTTCGTTACGTATCCGATACAAAAATGATACAGATAAATTTGAAAGATACAACACTGCGATGCAAAGCTAATTCCATATGATTCGATTCAGCTGTGATTCATTATTGATTTGGCTCAGATCCAGGATTTGATAAGGTATTCATTTTCAGTAACTAAATAAAAAAAGATCAATATTTTTTATTTCAAGTACAGAATTAAAAATCTACTGCCAAACTAACATAGTAGCCATGGGAAGTGATAACTTTTTAACTAGCCCCAAGGAGGTTGGATGTTTCACTTAAATGCTGTCAACTGGGTGTTGTTTATTCAGTTTCCAGATCAGTGTTGTGCATCTAAATTGGTATTTTATACAACACTATGCTCATGGCTTACTGCATTCAACCGGGGAATTTTTCTAGCTAACGCTAGTGGTATAATCTTTTGGTTGAGTGCTGCTGTCTGTGACTTTAATGTGCACACAGAGGTTTATGGTGCCATATTTTATGATTTTACATATTGCAAATGCGATGTTAATATTTCAGGCAGCTTTAGACACAGTAGAGTCCGGCATTTCTTTCATTTTTGATACTTATCTAGGAAGGAAGATTGCTCAAAGTAGGAGAACGTAGCTAGCCAGCAGTCAACACACCGGCAGAGAAAGGACAGGAAATTTAAATGTATTTTGGTCTGTAAATAAATTATACGCAGACTGATACAGCTGTATCTCAGTTTTCCAATGTGAATTGGTTCATTTTAACACATACTTTTAGGAAGGGAAGATTGATAAACATCTGTTTGGACCATATTTTAATTTAAATAAAGCTTCATAAGTGCGTTCTTCGATACACAAGGAGGTAAGCGTGGTTTAAAAGTCCATGACATTTAGAGAATACTATATATAGAGTGCAGTCTATTGAGGAACACTGGCTGGCCGCAGGGTCAGCCAGGAGATCAGATTAAATAAACATCAGTGAGAAAGAGAGAGAGAGACATACACGCACACACACACACACACACACACACACACAAACACACACAAACAAATAAACAGGAAGTGGTAGCTCATGAGGTTGATGTTTTTGGCCACAAATTAAGCGGCAGCCTTTCATCCTATCGTTGGTGGATCAGACATGTAATCACTTAGCCCTCCAGACACATGGCAGGCGAGGGACCGAGGCTGAGGATATGGAGATGGATCAAGGGTTTAGGGTTGACGCTTTCTGTGTTGAGCTGACCGACATCAATCTATCACCCCCTATGGTGTCTACTCTGTAGCATATCTGACATGGCCTGGATATCCCCTGGTTTCCTGAAGTACACGATTAAAGATCTGTCAGCATATAAAAACAGAACCCTTGGGCTGACAAAATGGCAGCAGCCCTCAGACCACTGATCCCGTGACTACGGTCTCATTCTGAAAATACCTCATCGGACTGTGTGGCACACGAATACCTAACTCTGCAAACTTGTCAAGAATATGCAGACGTGTCACAATGTGGTATGCAAATGCAAGATGAAACCTTGCATAGCAATCTCAATATTAGGAGATAGGTCAATACACTATTACAGAGAGACAGCTAAGTGTGCACTTAAACATAGCCAGGTAGAAAGATGTTTAGATAGCCATTAGCTAACAACACTTTATGACTATTCAGAAGCCACTTACAGGACACACACTTGCAGACACTTATAGCTATTAGCAGCCATTAACATTTGTGTATAATCATGTGGAATGATGTGCGAGGGAGCCTCATCTGCAGCAGCAACAGTACACACAGAGAAAATTCAAATTCATCTAGAAGATGATGACAACTCTGCAGCAGTGGAGCACAGGGCGCAATACAGGTGTGTGCACAACACATACACATTCAAACACCTATGTGTCTCAATCTTACATACTCACAAGCACACTGGCATTAATGCTAAGACACACAACTGCTGAAACAGCCACAAAAACCAACAATCCACAGCAGGGAGAGACATAAAAAGCCTACATATATGCATCAACGCTCCGTTTTCATACCGAACACCAACTGTGAAAATGTGACACCACTGCCCTCCGCCTCACCCATCTCTTTTTCTATCTACAACTGTGACTAAAAGGGCCACTAACCTCTGACCCATTAATGTAAAAAAAGACACAACAACCAGAAAAGACTGTCAGTGACCCCTCTCTAAAAGGGTCAGTTTCTCCAGGCTATAAAATCTTAAAAAGCAAAAGATAATATTCTGCCTTAGCTATGACCGTGGAGACAGCGACGAATGGCGAGAGAGGGGGAGCTGAGACAGGACCCCGGCCTTAATGTAGTTTGTAATTGTAAGTGTTGGTCTTTAATAAAAGCCCAGAGTATTTGGTCAGGCTAATAGACTGGGCTCTCTAAATCCTGCCTGCCATGCATTATTCAACAGCCATTAGCTATCGCCTCATCTGGGAGGCTTTATGAGTCCCATCATCGGCTGGAACCCAGGCTAGGCACACCAGAGGTGAGTTGGGAGGGGGTGAGGAGGGGATTAGCTGGGGAGAGAAAGGGAGAAAGGAGGAGATGCAAATACAGGTATGGGAAGGAAAAGAGGGGTTGTTAAAAAGGACTCAGAGGCGAAGAATAAAAGAGGAAAGCTGACGAAAGATGGCCGTGATGTGGCATAGGTGAAGGCCTGTGATATGGAAATGACTACAGGGAGATGAAGAAATGGCTGGATGAAAGCCAGAGGTCATATGGTAGACATATGAAAATGGGAAGAGGTTGATGCAGGGAAATGAGAGAAGTGACCGATGGAAGGTGGTGGGAACGGAGCGAATGTATGGAAGTAGGTGTGGGAGGTGAGCCTATAGGGTCAAAGGGAGGCCGGAGAGAGCAACAGAGAATGAAAGAGAGATGCCAGCCCGAAGTGGCATTTTCTGCTGGCCAGGAACATAAATGTCAGATGCTTCCTCCCTCTACCCTCTCAACCTTTTCTTCTTTCAATTCCCCTCACCTCCCTCTCAACCTCCCCCTGCTCCTTCCACTCCACCTCCTGCTGCCCTTCTCAATCTGCCCACCTCTCCCTTGCCTCTCTCCATCTCCCCAGAGTAGTGCCAGTGGTAATTTTGCTTTCAGAGACGAGAGAAGGCCATGGAACACATGGAGATGCAGGCTGCTCAGTTACCATGGTATCACTGGCCAACAGGAATGGCGCCAAGACCAGGACGCGTATGTGCGTTTGTGTGTGCATGGGTGTGTATGGGCGTGGGTGTGAGCGTGCGGTCTTGAGTGCATCTACACGTCTGGGTAATGGGTGTTTAGCAGGCCTGCCAGACTTGTCCCAGCCACTGCTCTCCCAGACTACCAGGTTCTCCTGACCCTCTGCGGCAGCCCAAGGACACACTCCTGTCTCTCTAATTAAAACACAACCCTGACACACACACCGCGCACCCGCACACCACACACACCCTGCAGGTCTGCAGCTTAAAATAACCTTAAAAGGAACAAGCAGAGCCATCATCCCCTGCACTCAACACCTCTTCAAAATCCACTCAGTGTTTTCTCACCAGGCACCTCCCAGGCAGACTCTGCCTCAATCTGCAGGAAGAGTCGCAACAACAAACAGCATCTTCGAATGCTGTACTCGTTTATTAGAGGAGCCATCAAAGGAGCTGAATTTATTATTGCATGGACTTCCTGCAACAATAGCACTGCTGCATCGCCACTCCATACTTGAAAACAATTGTCTGCAGAACAATTTGCAACCATCAGAAAACCACAAAGAGGTTTCTGGAAAACTGTCAGTGTGGCTGTGGTCCAAGAAGCTCAATGTTAAGTGTCCAATGCATAAAACATTACTGCACATATGAGTCCTATCTTTTCAGATTGTTAGGTGGTTAGTATTTTGCCAGATTATACCTCACCACACTTCGAGAATTGGAAGTTTGTAACCATACTAACCACAATTATGACCTCCATATGTGTGTGCAAATGTCTCATTATGCATAGCCCACATATCTGAGTCTATTCTCTTTTTGTTGGCAGCATACAACATTAACATTAATGTTGTGTATTCTCATAAACCGGTGCTAAGGCACAGTACGTTTCCTATTTAAGGAACAAAGATGGATCTTAGCCGTGAATGCTCAATGTGTTATGCATATTGCTTCAAGTAAGACAACTAAGATGTGTGGACATCACACATGACATGTAGCATTGAGACAGCCTCTTCACTTCATCTCCAACAGACAATTTAGCATGTTTACTTCCTCATTAAGCGCATGAGAGACCCTGATGGAGGAATCCCAGGGAGGCAATGGCGTCCTGTCATTGTGGGTTACCACTGCAGCATGATTTAATGGAACTGTCTGTCAGAAGGCCAAACAACAGCCTGTCAACCAACAAGCAGAGGTAACATACACACATACACACTCACAAGCACATGCACACAGTCAAAAAAAACACACTGGAGACGGATTGTCAAAAACTCTCCCCTTTCTCTTGCTCTCTCTGTCTCCCTCTCTCTCCCTCAAACACACACAAACACACAGACACAGGCACACAAAGTCAAAAAGCAAAAGCACATATGTCCAAAAAGGTTCTGGCAAGAGCTAAGACAGGCGGAGATGAACACAGAAGCGCTCAGAGCACATTCAGAGAAATCAACGGTTAGAAAAACACACATCACCGGCAGCCCCCCTACCAAGAGAGGAGATGAGTGCCAGGAAGACGCTCGCTGCATCAAGCGGCACAGGTGTTATCAGAGCGATTTGCAGGAGATCCCGCCAAACAAAGTACTACTGTCATCTCTACAGAAGTAGCAGCGTGGAAATCAACCCAAACAAATGTAATGAATGGTTCACAAAGTATTTAGCAGCTTAGGCTGAAAACTCTATGCATGATGGGGGCCCAAATCCAAAGCTCATTACATGTGGCACTGCATTAGGAGCTCACACAAGCCAGTACCCCAGCCCTAGTCCCCCCAGCTCAAGGCTGATTTCTATCCCCTGCTACCCAGTGAATGAGGTAGAGAGCAATCACATCAGCCAGGCATTGGGCATCTGCTATAAAACCTTTTCTTTATTGTACATTTCCACCATCATCCCAAACTGGCAAGACAGAGAGCTCTGATTATCAAAGCCTTTGATTGCCCCACTCAACAATCAGTGCTGCTCTCCTGCATGATGCCTGCTGTGATGCATAACAGTGTGTGTGTGTGTGTGTGTGTGTGTGTGTGCACATGTGTGTGTGTGCGCGTGTGTGCACATGTGTGTGTGTGCGCGTGTGTGTGTGTGTGTGAGAGAGAGATTGGTGGGAGAGAGAGGAGAAATTATGAAAAATCATACTAGGTGTATCAAAATGACTCCTGTATATGCAAGATCAAATGTGCATTTTCTTGTGCAAGCCCACACTTGCACTTTAGGCCTTAATGTTTCGAGATGAACCTAAATGGTCTTCTAATATGCCGGCCTCTGAAGCCCACCTTTTGATGTTGCACACTGCAGCACCATCCTCTGGTCTGGACAATTCACTCTGGCCCCTGAAAATAGGCTGCTTCTTTAAAGATACCTCTCTCTGTGGCTAAATATGATTAGCTGCAGAGGACATTGTAGCTCTCTCCACAGCTAATACATTTAGTATGGATTGTCTGAGGGGTAAGGGTACAGCTAGCAGATAGATCAATATTCTAAGTCAGAGTCTGTCTGGAGAAGAGGAACCATGCTGGGAGATGGTTAACTGTTCTAAAGCAGCAAATGCTGTCTGGAAGCACCGAATGCCAGGAATCCCACAATATTGAACACTTCTTCAAAAGGTAATGCTTAATGCTCAAGCTGGGCGATGGGTTATGTTGAGTGTCTGTATCAGACAAGGAGCTTGTTGAAGATTTGTTGTGGATATGTCTAAGGATGGTAGATTATATAAGGCAAATCTGGATGATTCCTTATAGTCTATAGTGCACCACTTAAGACCAAGCCTCCATAGGGCTGATGGCAAAGTGGTGCTCTAAATAGAGAATAGGGTGTCCTTTGAGATAGAGGGGGAAAAGGACCCAGATTTAAGTGGCTTCATTTGCATGCGTGAATCCCTCACTTAAATCCATTTGAATCGCACACACGAGCAGCGACAGTCACAAACGGACATGCGCGCACCCTCACACAGATTCCCAAGCACACAAATACACACACTTAGCAAAGACACATTCTTCCCCCTTTTCCTAGAGTCAGAGGACATTAGCACTGCATCTATTTCTGGAGGCCCATTAAGGCCGTAAAACATTTAAGATCCACACAGAGTGATTCCAACTGTCAGAATGACCCGTTCTTCCCCCATTTCTCCTGCTCATGTAAAAAAAAGCTGACACGAAGCTTGTGACAGAAACATGTATTTGGTGCCGTTCCGGATTCGGCTGAGTGGGCTGGCACGCCGGCTGGATGGGTGGGGTGGGAGGAAGTGGGGTTGAGAAGAGTTAGGTGGAGGGGGGGCTGGGGTGGGGGGGGGGGGCTGCAGTCGTTTGCCTGCCAAATGGGTCCATTTTGTTGAAATGTGAAGCCTGCACTTTCCTGACACGCTATAATAAATCTATCAATTGTGTATGGGTGTGTACATGTGTGTTATGTGTGTGCGCACCATGCATGAAGAGGAAATTGGTGGCATCTAAACAGGAAATATTCCCTTCCTTTCCCCTCTATAGATGTGACAGTCACAATAACAGCTAACCGCTCAGCTCACCATAACACAGGGTGGCATATGCCTTATAATGGAAATGTATTGTACCAGTGAGAGACAAACATACACTCACAAGGGCACACATGTATGCATATGCACACACACACACATAGAAGCTAATGTGGGATGAGTAGACAACCTTGTCTGCCCCCCCATCTCAAATCTATACATAAATATATCATTTGCTGTCCAGTGAGGACTAAATGAAAGCAGCAATGCTATGCTACTTTAATGTGAAATGAAAGGTTTCTGGGTAGCTCTTAGAAGCCTAACAAGCCTGAATACTCTCTATTTCCAGAGGGGGAGTGCAGAATGCTAGCAGAATGTTAGCTTTACTATATATATAGTTCATTATTGCACACAAACCTGAACACCCCCTCAGCCTCTGTTTCATCCACCTCCCATCTGGTCGCACATTCAGAACCTGTAGAAAAAAAGCCTTTGCTTTGGCAGAAGCTTTGTGTCCTTTGCTGAGCAATTACTTGTTGCTTTAATGTATTTGTACATTAATAGTTCCATCACGTTTACATGTCTGCGTACAGTGACCCTGAAATGCTAAATTATTTGTGATAAATGTTGGCTGAACCCTTAGTTTCAGATCCTATATATAGCTACATATCCAATATGTTTTTTTAACTACACTTTGTCTTTCACGGTGGCAACTTCACAGCTTACAGATTTTGGAGAAGAATTTTAAAAACGTAGCAAAAGTTCATGAAATAAGTTTTGTTGGAGAAGTATACTATTACCTTTAATAATAATAATAATAATAATAATAATAATCTTTATTTATTATGCACTTTTCTAAACCCACGTTACAAAGTGCTTCACACAAGGCAACAAACTTTCTGAGTAATAGCAAATAAAACAAATAAAACCAGCAAAAGGGCAGTCAGTAAAAATCAAGACAAATCAGGAAAAGCTCTCCGATAAAAGTATGTTTTAAGAAAAGATTTAAATGAGGAAGTCTTTTTTGAAAAAGACTTCCTCATTTAATTTAATGTCATACAATCCATTTCACACAGTGGATTGTATGACATAAAGGGTAATGATACTTCAATCAAATCAACAATAAAGAAACGCTTTTACTCTCTCGGTGTATTAATGTTTGACATTCACCAATATAAGCTTTAATTAATAATTTACAACATACAGTGGAGCTATATGTCAAAACCTAAGCTGTAATTTAAGAGCACAGCACACCAATCTGAAATAATCACAGATAATAGCTAATGACTTTACTTGAGCACTTAATGTAATGTGCAAACTATAAAAAATACAGAATACAATATCTACAACATTACATTTGTTGCTCTTGTCTTCACCTATAGACGTCAGTGTGGATTGCTGGGAAGGACGTTTGCTGTGTGAGGCTATCAAATACTGAGCTTGGGGAATTTTGTATACATTGAACAATGTGTACAACTTATGAGATTTCTGAGCTGATGTAATTTATGGAACATCAATATAACCAAATTAAAAGATACCACTTCTAGTTTAAGGCAGAACTGCAGCTGTATCGGCTGTACCATGTTCCTGACTTGCCCCATTGGTGAACACAGAGTGCGACATCGACTGGACAGTTAAACTAGAGAGGCTTCAGATTCATCTGTAGGATTTATAGCAGCATTAGGAGTTAAACAATTAAGACAATGACGCTTTCTGTTAATGCTTGATGTGGCTGAACTTTAGATGCCGTTTGTGTTGCGTTCTCCATTCTTTCCAGCACTTTTATTCACTTTAATTAATATCTCAAGACAGGCAATGCAGAATAAAGCATTCTTTACCAAGTGAAGCTATGATGTTTATCTATTATGTATTTAGAAGTTATTATTTCCCAAGTAAACTTTTTTTTACCCTCTATTTATAAGGTATTTTCTGCTATGGACAAGGTATTATCTCCAAGGAGTTGGACTACATTGACCGACACCTTGTTTTTTCCTCATATCCTCCTATGACTGCTCTCTACTCTCAGAAAAAAAGAACTGGAGTACAAAAGCTTTTCCCTGGGGCAGTTCCTGATACAGTTACAATACAGTTCTATTTCTTGTAAGTCCATTTCTGTACCTTCAAAAGGTACAATTGTGTGCCAAGTGATTGAAATGAACTTTTCAAAAATCAGTGTAATATCCAATATCCAATGCACATTTCCCCCTACATTTCAGTCTGTCGCTACACCCACTGTTGACCTGGGGAGGGAGTAGACAAATCATGTGCTTCTCATGGATACACTGCTTCTTTTAGTCAGGACAGTGAGAATACTTTGTCCTTTAGACCCCAACCTCACCATACAGGTGACCCAACAGCCAGTAGGAGTTGCTGACAAGAAAATGATCCCACACTGGCTTCCCACCAACAAACACTGTCCATTGTGTGTTCAGCCAAGTCAGAAGCACTGCAGCCGCCTCTGTGCTTTATCCTTCTGTGCCACCCCATTCAGTGTGGCACCTTAGCCGGCTCACTATTGATTTCTTTAGGCGACTCAATTAAAATTCTGATTATACATTACATGTTCAAATTTGGCTGGTCAGCAATAGCACACTGTCACAGGAGGAAATACGATCTGTGCACACTCTTCAAGGTAGCTGTTTGCAGCCATCAGACAACAGCAATACTCCAAAAATACTTTTGAATCTCACTAAAACCTTTTGAGCAGATTACTAAACTGCCACACAGTGTAAAATGGGTATTAATTAGATGACTACCTTACCTGCTGCATGCTGGAAGACTGCTGTTGTAGCCAACCTTTAATTTAGGCTGAAATTTTCATCTTTAACTATCAGAAAATTCTTCATGGTGGATCAAAAGTAGTGATGTGTCGATCATGAGTGTATCGTTCATTGAACTACTCTTTTGATATGAACTAATAGTAACGAGTCGTCTCAGAGAGTAATTCGTTCATTTTGGCCGTGCGTTGCGCAACATTAGGCTCGTTCGAGATGAGCCAGGCCTGCGCAGAATCGATCACTGCCGATTGCCGCACAATGCATGCCGGTTAGATTTGTGTCCGACTTGATCCCGACTTGCTCTGACGTCATGCGCACGTGGGCAACGATAACCTCACGAGATTGAGGTGGCCACAGTTTTTAGAGACAGGCGCTGCAGGTGCTCTCTACCAACTGCAAGACCCAGGGCATGATGGGAAACACCTGGCTGTCACCTGATCAAAGAGCTGATTGGCTCTTAATTTTGAACACAAACGTTTGTAGAAAATCCTAATTTTCTGTGTAATTGTAATATTGAATGCTAGATTGTTGCTGTATGTTGTGCAGTGAAGGTTTAATCTGTTAACAAACATCTTGTGTGGTTGATATGAATAATAATAAAGCTTATTTCAGCCATAGCTATCCGAATGTGATCTGCAAACTGCAGGTAGCCTACAGGTGGATCTAACAGGATGTAAATATTTCTGGGACTTCATGTATATTCGCTGAAGGCTGCTGGAAACTGTCTGACTTGACTGCTGCTGTTTGTCACCGCTCCCTGCTGCTCCCGTCTGAGCTCGTCCACTTTCTCGAACAAACCTAATAATAATGCATGAGTTTAGTTTTTCTCATGTGACAGCTACACAGGCTCAGTATTGGACAGAAATGAGTCATCATCATTGTCTCCCCCACCCACCCCATCCTCCCTGCTGAAAGAAACAAACGAATGACTCAAAAAAAGAGTAGTTAATTTTACTGAGCGAGATTTAAGGAACTAAGTCACTAAAATGAACCGGTTATCCCATCACTAATCAAAAGATATGTCTCACGAGGACACATTATGGTACACTTGTGAAAAATGTATTTTTAGTAAAAACATGAACCCCTCCTGTGTACCTCCATTTGAGTGTGTGCAGTGTTTTCATGTATTGACTGTGAAAGCGAATTTCCTCTCAGAGGATAATAAAGTATCTGTCCACTTTACTGGGGTGCCGGGTTGTACTGCCTTTGTCAATAATATTCGTGTAGATGTGTTTTTTTCAACACGCCTACTGCAGCACTGGGGACTAGTCAATATCCCACAATGCACCTCTGACCTGTGGGCAAACCTGCCTCTCTCTTCCTTTCAACTTCCGATGGACATTGATTTTCTAGCATCACCCACTCATATATAAATGTGGCAATTGAGGAGATGTGAAAAAGGATGTATTTTGAGTACAGATCAGAGGCTTTGAGTGGATAGTAGGAAAATGGAGAGGAATACTTTGTCAGATGCAGCTAACTCACAAACATGAAAACCTATAAAGCATTGTAACATCCTAAAGAAAACCAAGAAGACGAATCTGTTGCCGATGTTATTGTTCTCCTGATCACAAAGTACAGTGTGTAAGTGTGAAGAGTGTTACACCACAGATGTATGATATGTGAGGTGCTATTCTAGGGTGAACGTGTGTGTGTGTGTGTTTGTAAGAGAAGGCAGTATCTAGGTCTTTGTGATGAATCTGTTTCAGTGGCAAGCAAGGTGCTGCGAGCAGCATGCCGTCTGTTAATTCACATTCGCCGCGGGTGGTTAGAGTCTGTGGCTGATGATACCGGTAGGTGTTGAGAAATGGAGGGACATAGGAGAGAGAGACTTGACAAATGAACAAAAGCTATGTGCAGGGATGATCCATGATGTCAAAAGAAAAATTAAAGTATAACTATAACTGTAACTCCCTGGCATTCACTTAACAAACCGGTTCCCTCGTGGCAGCAGCCAGTAAATAACTGCACAAAAAAAACGGCTTCAGAATTGCAAAGTGTACACTGCAGCGGCTTCACAAAAAGAAATAGCTCAACGTGCTGGAGTGTAAAGCTACTGTGTGCTTGTATAAGTAAAATTAGCAGGAGCAGCAATCTCAGCTGGAGAGGTTTTGATCTCTGAGCCCTCATGTCTTCATTAAAGTATTAACCGATGATTGCAGCACCACCAACCAGTCGTGTTTTATCCAGCAGCAATTATAGCCTGTGTTACATCCACACAACCTTCATCTGTGATAAACCTTCCCACACAGAGTTGCCTCTCATGGCTGTGCAACGGTCAAGAGTATAGATTACTACTACTATAGATTTCTCCCTCTCTCCCTGTTTTCCCTCTCTGCCTCTGGCCAAACATTACCAGTGATCGTGCATCACCCTGCATTAATTCCACTAATGTAGCATACAACTGCAGATATACATTTGATACATTGCATGTCTCACCCGCTGGCCCCCCTCACTCCTTCTTTACCTCCCCCTGCCTGCGATATCAAGGGAAATCCATTCAGCTAAGACGGCCCAGATGTAAATATCGCTTGCAAAAGCCCTGCCCACTCAAGATCCCACCACAGGAAAAGAAGTAGCATTGCCCTGGAATATGAGGACAAGAAGATGTAGTTCGTCCAAACCAAGAAGATTTATATTTAGTTGCTATTTAGATCACTTTGTGTTGTACGAGTAGAAATACAGCTCCAAATCTGGTTTATAGTGGTTGCCACCCCTCCGTTTCCTGTCTTGTAAAGCAGAAAGAAAGGATAGTGCTACATCACCCATATCACATAAATCAGGCATGAAAGCATAATGGTGAGGATTTGACTGAGGCCAACCGGGGGCAAGGACAGATATATGAGATATTACTCTCATTCATTCTTCCTCCCTCTGTTTCCTCCACTCTGTCTGTGAGCTGACCCATCTCTGGTACTGACCCAAAAAGACTCGAAAGAAGAACCGCATCCACCTATTGTCAGCCACATACCCCATTATCTCTCTCTCTTGCTCTGCAGCTACGAGGGGGCTCGGCTCATAGTTCCCCGAGGCGATCATCTCTCAACACATCTCACACGCTAGACTCATTTCTGCTCGTTCCCAAATCGTACAGGGATCTTCCCCGCTCAGGCAGGGCTGCAGTCATTCCCTTTATTCCACCACCGACAGAAAAACAATAGATGAATGTACCTTGAATGTAACACCAGTTCCTCCAGGGAGGGATGGAGACCCTAAGAATTGGTGGAGCATATCCACTCGGTCTAGAAACTACAGATCTGTAGTTCCTTGAACAGATTATAATACACCCTGAGGTTCCAGATGGACAAAAGGGCAATTAATATAGTATCAGCCGGTGTTGCTCACCTTCATGCTTCATCGTGTATGCTGCTTAATATTTTTACTCAAAATTAACAAATTAAATCAAACCCCTCCCATGAACAGCAACTGCCCAATCATAGTTTAGCAACCGTAACTAGGCACATCAGGCCCGTCAAGCTTTGGATCTCTCCACATGCTGAAGTGGAGTGCATGTGGCTGTAGTAAGAGTAATACTCAGTATTTTTAGGGCCGTGCCGTTTGTTTGCCTTTTGTGAATGGCTTAAACAGTTCACCTGCCTAACGTAAGCTTCAAACGTCAGCATGTCTGGCCAGCTTACTACCTACAGTAGTAACCTAACCCAGAGTTACTTCCAAGACCAAGGAGCCTTTCGATAGCTGCCTTCATTTTGTACGGTTACACGTTACGTTAAACGAAAAAGGCCCGTTCAGGACTGGAACATCCACTGTGTTGGAGCCGGTCCTGGATGATACCAGAATTGAGCTCGTTAAGTCAGAGGCTCAGTCCTGATATTTATTGGATTTGGGGATGTTTACACTCCAGCAACCCCATCCAAACTTGTTAACCGAGATAGCGTTATGTTCAACAAACCCACTGGTTAGTCCCTCATCCTAAAATCTTTTTTGAACTTTGAAAGTAAAACACACATAATCTAACTTCTGTCTTACTTGTCCAAGTATGGAAGCTAAGCAGGATTATGTAAGAATGAAACAAGACATTCTTACATTTTTCCTTATCATAAAACTAGGACTAACTAGCTCTACACTGCAATACAAAAACAATGGTTCTCCTTCATTTCCATTAGCTTAATTAGCTAGCTAGCTAGCTACACTTGATCAAATTTGCTTGCGACAGTTGTGATTTCAGCCAGCAAAATCGACAGTTAGAAATGATTTGTCTACTGCTGTCTGAAATCGAGGAGCCATTTCCAAAATGTACTTTTAAGTTTGATAGTAAATCTGCCACCGTTATCATAATGAACTATTTTTTTCCATGCTAGAATGCAAAGCTTGACAGGCGTAGCAACTAAGTAAGGGGGTGGTGGAGATTTTCCTCTTGGGGTTGGAGCAAAAGTGCAGCACATTAAAAGAAGGTCTATTACAAAGGCTACAGCACATAAACACAGATCTCCCTTGAGTGAAATGAAGTCCATTCATTCATGATATACCTCACAACCACTTCCACCACCTCCTCATTTAGTTGAATTTGATAATGCTCGTTTCTTTCCTGCCTTCCTTATCTTAATAATTGCTTAGAATTCCTTTATTACTACACTACTTGCAATCATGATGATTAACGTTGAGTTAATCAGCTGTTTCCATGCACTTATTCCATGGAGTCAGCTAATGATTAAACTGTTAAGTTTCATGTAAAGGTTTGCCTGCACATGCTCTTTCTACATCTTGCTCTACCAAGTCTCTTCAGTGTTATGTGTGTGTGTATTATTGGCCCCAGCATGCACTGAATATATCCACCTTGGCCAGACTCACTGCACCGGCTGGTGTTGATCTGATTGAGCTAGTACACACATTGGAAAAAACATCTGTTTGGAACGAAATACACTCACATACAGACATGAATACAAAGTGCACACTCACTCAGAAGCACGTGGATACACACAAACACGCTGCGCACATCCATTCACACACGCACTCACCCCGCCCAGCACACATGCACACACATAAACACTATCTGGAAATGGCATTGAGCATCTGTTTGGATAGCACTAGCACATTCAGCTTTTGTGAAACACTGGCAAGAGCCCTGCATTGGCCATGAGAAGCTTTTCTACTGCAGCAGGGTGACCGGGTGACCGAGCAGCCGTCCAATTGTCTGCTCGCCTCATCCACACACACACATACACTTGCACACACACTTTGAACCGCAGACACTGCAATGCAAATTCAGCACCACCCCCTCCCCCTGACACCACCACTCTCTTTTTCCCAAGTCACCCATAAAATGCTCATGCTTTTAGCAGCATTCTGAAGCATGTTAAGAAGCTATTTATTTAACAGCATGATTATCTATCTGGTGTTAGGGTGATCTATCTAGCAAAGTGATTGGGTGCGCTATTAACGCCCTCTCCTCTGGCACAGGTGGCAGCTGTTCAGAGGACACGAAAAAAAAAGAAAAAAGAAAAAGACTACTATTTGATGTATCTGTGATATTTTCCATATGTACACATTGCAATCCTTGCCACAGTTTGACAGCTTATAAATGAATCTTTAGCGCAAGGAGAAAGTGGTCAATCAAACATGCTGTGATGAGCACGAGTGGGCACACACATGCAACATCCTCTTTCAAAAATCAAATGCTAAGAATAAACGCAGCCTGCTTGAATGTTGGGGGCCTTGGGATAATTCCATGTATTGTAAATATGAAGGTGATGTCTTATGCCAATCTGTCATGTCTCATCTTAACAAATGTATCTCTTCAGGGAGCGCCAGTTTAACATTTAGCATGTACATACATCACATCAATGCCACTTGACAAAAGCAGCCCATTTGTATTGCTGACAGCTTGGTTGGGGCCAAGGTGTGTGAATCTGTGGTGTGTGTTTTGTGTGTGTATGTGTGCGGGGTTTGCGTGTGCATGCAAGAGGAGAGAGGAAAGAGAGACAGTGACAGAAACAGAGGAAAATAAACAGAAACAGAGAAAGAGAGCGAGGACTCTAAGGCAGGGAGAGTTAAGCTGAGGCCTGGAGGAGTTTTCAGTTATTTACATATGCAGATTCTGGTCACCCCAGATCCCTACCCTCATCAAAAGAAACCAATTAAAACTCTCTTAATTTAATGTTTACCTTAATTAACCGTAACAATTAATGGCTGTCCAAAGTCCTATTGTGGCTTTTTCAATTAAAAGCTGCCTTTGACAAAGGTTGCAATCCAATCCTATACAGACAATTCTCCAGTGAGTAGAAGAAGTCCATCCCAGGGCAAAGTGAATGAGTGAAATTGGCTCATATATCACTAGTTTCTTTTTTCATTTTGGTTTATGCTTCAACCCATGCCAAGTTCTTTTTTTGTTTTGTTTTTTAGATGCGGACAGTTCGTACTGTGCAGAACACATGGGCCTGTGTGTGCGTAGGTGTCCAGCCGTCCAACCAGCAGCACTCATACTGGTCAGCAGATTGTTGGGTGAGGCCCAGTGGACCATTAGCTGTCTGTAGCTGCCAGGGCTGAGAGCTGATAATGACAGGTGGTGTACACACCCTGGAGGTCTGACAGGCTCAGGGCACCGTGCCATGTAACAACAGCCTTTACTACTGGCACCATGGCTGTGATGGCAGCCTTTAACACTGGCACTGGCACTGGCGCAGTTATGGCAGAAGTATCCCTGGCAGTAGCACAACGGCTGCGACAGAGGAGCAGCTATTACAACAAGCAGTTTAACTAAAATGGCAGCGATTGTTAATGGTGGGGAAACCACTACGCTGTCATTACTATCACTCATCCTCTTGGCAAATGCATTAAAATCCCTATGCAAGCTCAGATGACAATTCTGATTATCAGAATAACAATGAACCTGTAGTTTCGTTACTCAGACGAGCTTTAATCGCAGCAGAAGCCTGCTCAGCGACAGGTCCCTTTCATCCAAACTGAAGATTGTATTGTGTGGGATTTAAAGGTCCTGATTTGCTTACTTTTCTTTTCCTTTCTCCAACATTGTTCAATTAGGCTTTTTAGCTGCCCATTCATATAAGCCAGTGTCTTTTCTTTATGCCTCCACGAAGCCACCTCAGGTAACCAAAAAAAAAAAAAAAAAGAAAGAAAAGAGAAGGACATTTCTATTTTGAAAACTTTTAATTTCCCTCTCCCCTCCATGGCAACCACCTTTCCTTATCAATCTAGCTGTGTTGTAGCTGCATTTTCTACCACCCCTCCGAAACAATATACCCCACTGACCCCTCACACACACAGAACACAAAACAGCAGGCAGCGTGTGTGGGCATCTGAGTGTGTGTGTGTGAGTGTGTGTGTTTGTCCATACAGTACAGGCACCTTTGTGTCCACCGCCCCCTCTCAGCCTCTCTTCCCCAGTGCAGAACACTCTGATTTGCACTAATCTCTCGGTACACTCTCAGGGCTATTGTTCCTTTCTGGTGTGAGCTTATTCATGTGCCACTCAACATGCCCTCCTCTCATTTTAATACTCCAACAGCGCTGGGAGCTGAAAACAGTTTTAAGCCCGCCTACTTGACTGTTTATTAAAAAAATTCTGTAGGTGAACGTGGAATTGTGCGGGATGTGACCGCTTATTAAAATGGCAAGTCGCGGCTGGACTCTGTGATGTTTCCATCACACAGTTTATGTATACAGACAGCCTGTAGGCAGCCAGTGGACGACGTGAGATGAAAGCTATGGCTGATGTTCTGATTTGATGACTGTTGCCATGGCAGCAAGATGAGGATGGAGGAGGGGCATTCACGGAGAGAGACAGAACAGAAAATGATCTCCCTCACTCTGTCTGTCTGTCTCTCTCTCTCTCTCTCTCTGTCTCTCTCTCTCACACACACACACACACAGACACACACGAACACACATCCCTAACCCCCCATCAACCAGCATTACAGTCCAGTAGGTCTTCCTTTGGATCAGTGAGCTGTAAAGGTTCATCATTAGGACAACAGGGTGTGGTCCAACATTCTGACAGCTTGTCATGAACAGAAACCTGCATGGCTAACTATGTGATGAGACTGCTATTAAAGAGAGGAAAACCACACAACTGCACTGTTGCTACAATAAGGCACCTGGCAGATTCATGGTAGCTCTTCAGCTTCTCCTGGATGGCTGAATGGGCGGTTCAATAAAAACGGTTTCTGGCTCCAGCGGACGTGTTTATAGCGTTTCCACTGGCCAAGCACAGCACCAGGGTTAAGTTGATCATCTCTCACTCTGGTAAAATAGCCAGGGGAGTCCGTGTACCACTAGATCAACTCTACAACTTAAAGACCCTAAACGTTACAGCTCAGATGATCAATATGGCACTGAGCAATGTTCTTTACGAGCTAATAGACAAATCCATTCCTGCAAAACCCCTTGGGCCTTGGGAAGGCAAGAAGGAAGTTAGAGTGCATGGCTGTTTGCCTGGTGTTGCCACTTAGACCTCTGCTTGCATGCACACACAAACACACCAGGGACATTAGAAAAGACACTAGGACGCAGCTTGTGTGTCTATGCGTGTCCATATTGTATGGTTGCATTGGCACATCTGCAGATGTCTCTATCTCTGAGGGTGTTGTAGTTTCCTGATTCCGCTGAGGTTATCACAGCTGCAGAGCTGCCAAAAGGAGATTTGTGTCTTCCAACATCAGAAAGAGAAAAAAAAACACAAAAAAACTAATTCCATTCACATTGCTCAACTGCTCTTATCTGACACTTTTGGATAAGGGAGCTTACATGAAACATTTGTAATTCCCTCACTATCTAATTAAAAGTCCAGATTGCCTAATAAATGTCAGAATTACATCATAAAGTAGAGAAATCCTAAAAATCTGATTCCCGTCTGAAATCTAATTCTGTGTAACACCTGTTGCAATTTCACCAGGTTCCATCAGTTCATCTAAATGGTATTCTAACTTATGGCTATAACACATATCAAATGACTACTAGCTAAAATTAAAATTAGTAAGCTAAACCTCGCCAGGATTTTCTCATGATGGCTCTCTAATATCCTGTGCAATGTCTTCACTTGCCAGCGAGCCTCTCTGTCTTCCTATCTTCTCTGTGCCCTCCCTTTGTCTTTCTCTTTGCCGTATGCTTGCTCATTAAACCGTAAGGTCAGTTTTTCACACCACTCTGCCACCCTTTGTCTCCACGCCCTTGCTAACCTTCTGCAGCACTTACTTAAACACAACTTGGCCAAACTTGACTGCAAAACTTTGGCACATCATTATAAAAATAATGGAGCATGTTTATAAAGGATATGAAGGCCCTCTGTGACATTGGGCAGTCCCCCAGGCCCTCGAACAACCTAGTTTATAGCTGGCATGTAACATTTATGTTTAAGGTAACATTCATGCTTGTCTTATTTCAAGGCAAGGACAACAGCTACACTGTGAAAATAATATTCTAAATGACTTTATTTGAAGGTCTAATGGCAGCAATTTATTTTGGGGCAATATGCCACATTTAGCGTTGGTAAGTATAGACCTGGCAGACATCTACTTTACTCTTTTACAGAGTAACTTTCACACTCTCATTCAAGGCAGAGATCATTAGTTTTGCTTATCCTTCATTTATTGGACAAGCACATTCTGAGAATTGGAAATTAGTGAGGATAGATGTGAAAAAAGCCTTCTGGCCCCTTTCTCTACCAATTATGGTACATTTTGAATTAGCAGTAAGTGTGCAGTGCAGTTGGCAAACATTGTACTGAAAATATTTCCAAATTCTAACTCTGTTATCTTCTTGTGTATATATATATTTGATTTAGGGCTGCAACTAACAATTATTTTCATGATTGGATAATCTGACAATTATTTTTTTGATTAATTGTTCAGACTTTATATTGTCACAAAAAAGTAACAAATGTATATCATAGTTTCCCAGAGCCTTTCGTGATGTCTTCAAATTAATTGTGTTGTCCAACCAACAGTCCAAATCCCAAATGTTTTCAATTTAGAAAGCTATAAAATTGTGAAAAGCAGCTAATTTTAAGATTTGAGAAGCAAAAACGAGTAAATTTTCAGCAGTTTTGCCATCCACCTTGGACAATTCAGCAGTTGAAAAATGCATGTTTCACACATGAACAAAGGAATAAATTAGCTTGAGAAATGAGTGTGCTCAAATTGAATTAAAGAGGCACAAGCTGTCAAGTGTAAATAAATTCATGCCTGATCACAACAACAAGGAAGGGACTTGCTTTTCTGTTCAAATCACTTTGTCTTCATTGAGTGTTCGATCGCATGATCTCAGGGTTTTAATATTCATTTAGCAACATCCTGCTACTATCAGCCTGCTAAACAGAGAATGAAGATAATACCAAATAAAAACTGAATACTGGTGTCATTGTGTCCTGTTGTGCTGTGTTTGTTTGTACCTTGCAATAACACAGTGTCATTGGCTGGTCAGATCAACAGATGTGGGCTAACATGTCTTGTTGCAGGGGGATCACATCCATACCGAACCATGTTTTTCAGACTGCTGCTTTCATAAGGCTTGATTGCTAACTCGGGGACTCTAAATGTTTGAGGCAATTTGAAAACCCATTTTCTTCAAACCATTATCTACAGTGTATGGCGGAAATGGAACGCTCAAACCTTTCTAGTGTATTAATTTAGCACTGCGATCAGACTGTTATAAGGGAGTTGTCAAGTTTTAAAAAAAATAATGGACGTCCTGCGGCCAATCAGAATCAAGTACTTACTCAGGCCATGGTAATTACATAGATATTTGCATTTTAGCACAGAACGTTATCTACCATAATGAGTGATAGAGCCTTTCATTGGACTGCTGTTTGCATTTGCCTTAGAACACTTTCTGCTCGGAGGACGATGTATGAAAAGTGCAGTGATGTAAAACCAGGAGGCTGTCTGCTACTTGCCAATGTGTCAATCTTAAAAGTGGAGGGAAAAAAAGACCAGCTAAAAAGATAGACAAAAGCCTAGAGTAAATCTGCAACTGATTAAACTAATGAAAAGTGGTCAATTAATTAGCATCTCATTGTAGGACAGTGTTGTAACCCAGATAATAAAGCTAATGTAGTTTTTTTTAATTATTTCACACTGCAGTAATTCAGAAGACTGACACCAAATCTATCTGCTCTCTCTCTCTCTCTCATCAGCCCTCCTCTTCTCTTTCTCACAGCATTTATTTCAGCAATCAATTTTCCAATTCAGTCAATGTCATTGCAAATAAAGAATTTTCACATTGCTAATAGAAATAGTTCAACATATTGAGAAATACACTTATTTGCTGTCTTTGTAAGGGTCTGTGCTCTAAAATTAGCCTAGCTTACCATAAAGATATATGGCCAAAGTACTTTTTTGTCTGGGGCTGACCACAATCACATCTTAATGTTACAACATAAAATTGTATTTCAGATATTAGTGTGCTTCCAACTTTGTGGCAATAGTTTGGGCAAGGCCGTTTCCTGTTTAAACATAACAATGCTCTCGTGCACAAAGCCAGGTCCATGAAGAAATCATTTTCCGAATTTGGTGTGGAAGAAGTTGACTGGCCTGCACAGAGCCCTGGCCTCAACCCCATCCAGCACCTTTGGAGTGAACTGGAACGCTAAATGCGAGCCAGGCCTTGTTGCCCAGCATCAGTGGCCAACCTCACTAATGCTCTTTTGGCTGAATGGGAGCAAATCCCTGCAGCCAGGTATAAAGTCTCGTGAAGGCTTTCCCAAAAAGAATCATACTCGTGCCCATGGTTTTAGAATGGCATGTCTAACAAATGCATATGATTGTCCACATACTTTTGGCCATATAGTGTATGTGTGTGTGTGTGTGTGTGTATGTGTGTGTACGTGTGTGTCAGGAGTAAACTCCAGCTGAACTACACTTTGTCTTTCTACTGCCAATCTCCCCTGTTCTAACGGTGCACTGTCGTCAATTCGGGGTGTTGATGTTTTCCTGAGTTTGTCAGCAGGTCTGACTGGTGCTCGAGAATGCCTACAGCCTTCCTCAAGGGAGGTGTCACAGTTGGACATGCACCCCCCACTACCCAATCACACTCACACACACACTCACACACACACACACACACACACACACACACATGAAAGAGAGTAAAGACAGACAAACGTGGCTTCACACACAAACCCGAATCTCTTTCTCCTTTACTCTTTCTTAATCTGTCGCTCCCTCTCTATTTTTCTCACACTCAAATCCACACACACACAAACACACACACTGACTAAATTGACTTGTCGGCTTCAATCAGACCAGGAACAAAAGGATTCCTGCCAGTTTGAAGCTGACATCATTAATGGGTTTGGGAGGGGGCGAGCTCTGAAGACAAAGGGAGTGCAAGGTCGGACCGACTTAAAATGCACTTTCATTTTGGCAGGGACGTTAGCTTTTTGATTTCAGCCCCTTTACGCCAACATCTTTTTGCGAGTGGCTCTAACTTTCATTATCACTGGGAACAGAGGGGCGTGTGAGACTTTGTTGTGCTGATGGAGAGAAATGTGACATCCATAATGCATTTCCTATTAGAGGATGCCACGCATGGACACACCTGGCCACGTGTCAGAGAGAGATGGACAGGAGGAGGATGAGAATAAATGGGGTGTTGGTGGTGAAGAGGGGGGAAAAAAAAGGTTGCCAAGTTAAGGATACCAATGCAAGAGAAAACGCAGAGAGAGGGGCGAAGCTTGAGTGAAAGGAAGAACATGTTCTTGAGAGAGATTGTGTCAAGGTTTGGAGAGGCAGGATATACTGTACAGCTCTTTATGTGACATATGAAATCCACACATAAACCAGCTTTCCTGGTGCATTGTAGCAGTAAAGCCAAATGCTTTGAACATTTAAATCCTCTCCCCTCACTTCTGTGACTTCATCCATCCTCATTTGCTTCTGTTTCCTCTGCTGCATGCCCATCTGCCTCGCCCTTTTGCAGCTTTCATTCTGACCCTGGATAAAGATGGAGTCCCTCATCTCAAATGGTAATAACTTTGGTCCATATGCACACAGCCATCACAAATTGATAACTGTGTAATGCTGCGAGCTCTCCCACTCTCTCACTCTCCCTCCCTCCTCTTCCATCTTGTGATTTTGCACGAGGCTGACTCCGTGTCCAATCCGGCTGTCATTAAACAGCACCCCTGGGTGCATCCCAAACATAAACAAGCACACCCTAAACCCTTCCTTGCATGATCCTTCTCCTGCCCTGTCTTAGTCCTCTCCTTCTCCCACCATCTTTGTCTAACACTCGAAACCAGCTTCTTCTTCACCTGTTTTACCCTCAACCACTCATTCCCTTTTATTCTCATTCTAATTATACCATTACATTACCATTTCTATTCTCTCATTAGCATTTTTTGCTTCCACTGTCTCTTATTCTTCCCCTCTCTAATTCTCTTTTTTTCCCCTCTCTCCCTTTCTCTATCACCCTTCCTTTTCTCATCCACTGAATACGTTCCACCTTTTTTGCGGCACATAAACAGACAGTGCCCTTGGGGATGGGCTGGAGAGCTCTGTTTTTGTTTGTGTGCACCTCTAACTAACTCTCCATCTGCGGGGAGCCAAGCCAAGCCCAGCAGTGCAAGACAGATAGCTGGCACCATCCCAGATTCTTCTCTAGTTGGCCCCATATCTTCACCCCCGCCTCACAACTTCTCCTTCCTTCCAGGCTGTAGTTTCCCCACAGAGGCAGTTGTCAGCTGCCCTCAGGCAGCCAGTCAGGTACTGTAGAGACGTCCGACCCCTACAGTAAAATTCCTTCTCCTCGAAGCCTTAAACCAAAATCTGCCTCAGCTTCCAATGGATATTCAATCCTTTCCAAGCCAATATGCTGTGGATGTTCATCACCGGACTTTCCTCAGGCTCCATCCCCAGTCAACCCCAGGTTCACCTCCAATACAAGCTCACTTCAGAGACTAAATAACCAATAGGACATTTTCTGTATTTAGTCACATCAAAGAGCTTTCAGAGAGAGAGGAACTTAGGCATTAGCATTAGTTCAAAAACGGAGTTTCAATCATTTAATTGCCCAAGGCTATAACTTAAAACTTAAAAAGAATTATAATGTTATATGTTGTTTTTCTTTGCATTATAAGTTACTTCTCTTAATAATATGCGACTGTAAGGATGTAATGAGAAATACAGTCAGAGTGAAAAAATACACAAGTAGCCTGACTTCAGCACATGCTGCATGCTACTTACATGCACAAAAATGAATCATCAAAGGTGCACTACATTATCTGCTAAGCTAAACTTGTATCTCCCCTGGGCGTTTTGCATAGTGATGGTCAATCCCCTTGAAGAGTAAAATAATTCACTTACCATTGTCAGGCTCAGATTTCCTGTCATGCTCAGTGTCGGTGAGAGAGAGGGCGGAGTTGGCGCGGCTCGTGAGGCAGGAGCTCTGCTCAGACTTCAGGCCGCGCATCCACATGTGCTGCAGGCCGTGATTAGGAGAGGGGTCCACCTCCGGCTCCGTGTCCACGTCCGAGCCCACGCCCAGGGAGTAGCCGCGGCTGTGGACGTGAGCGGCCGGTCCGGAGCACAAAGCTTCCTCCTCCTCCTCCTGATGCTGCTGCTGTTGCTGCTGTTGGTGGATGTGGTAGTCTGGGCTCCTCATCTGCCCAGCCTTACAGAAGTCTAAATCTAGAGGAGACATGCAGATGGAGATCATATAGATGTAGAGCTGTAAAGCCTCTAATACGGGCATGAGTTGTTATTTGCTTCAGCAACTAAGCTGACCAGGTGTTTGTTAGAGACAGGCATTTACAAGCCAAACACTGAACACCTTCCAAATTATGTCAAAAGACAGGCTGTTATTTGAGCAAGCATTTATTATGTTTTGCAGCAGAAGTCCAAAATCAAAATGCCACCCTCGATTTTTCTTAACCATTTGCAGGGAAGCTATATCCTGTTCAGGCTGCCTGATGTGTGTTATCGAGCTCGAGATGTATTGAACTGCTGCTCAAACAGAGCACTGATCTCATCTATATTCTCCTTGGTGGGGTGAAGAGATCAGATAAAGATCAAACCTTATTAATATTGACTCAGACTGAGGGAAAAATTGAGCCTCATATGCTTTCAGGTATTAGAACGCCCTCCTATCCCAAGCATCAACCTGTTATCTGAGAACATCAGATATACTGTGTGTTAGTCCTCTGGTTACACTTCAATTCAATTCAATTCAATTCAATTGAGCTCTACTTTTTTTCCCCCTGCAGAGGCAGTTGAGTAAATTTTCTTCCTCACTACCTGAGTTTTCTTTTTAGAATGTATAAGTGGAAGTGGTGGAAGTGATGGAATAAAAAAAATAAAAAAACCAAGGCATAAATTGAAATCTATACAGACACTGTTGTAGCCTGGTACCATATAAACTCCCCTGAGAACTCAGAAAAAAGAAAGACTTCCTCTCCTTCTCACTTAGTGCAGTTAATACGTGTGTTAGGTCAGGTCCTCAGAACACGAACCACAGTGTTTCAATAAAAGCCACAGTCATGTTGACCACTCCATTGACCAGCAATGTGTCCTGCTGTGCCTGTTTGATGGGGTCAAGACCAGCTGTGGCTCACACACTGTTATGCTGGAATTAAACCGGCGCAAGATTGGTCACCACTACACACTACTGTTTAGCTCAAATTGGCTGCAAGAGGGCAATTCCGGAGCAAATAAGCTATTTCCCCATAGCAACAAACATGGATTGACTGTAAACTGAAAAGCCGTCTAACCATTTCCTTTTGAAACAAATTCATAACACAAGAAGAGATTTTAGCAGGTGATTAGAGGGAAAATCATTTCTATAATAACTTCCCATTTCCTGTCTTTACTGGAGAACAAAATGGACCACTCAAATACCTAAAACACTACTTTCACCCAATGTTCTAAGTATTTGTCATAAGCAAATATGAGAATAGCTGCCAAAACACTCTGGGTCATAATTTCACTGGCATAATAACATGACAACGACATAATAATTACATGATATTAAAGCCCTGTACTGAAGAGGGTCCTTCTGTCAAATTTGAAGTCTTTTATTATTTCAGTATTGTCTATTGCATAGGTTGAATGTTCCTAAATTCATAAAAAAATTACCACACAGCCAATCTGGGGCCATTAGTCTTAGATAGAAACATACATGAGAGAAACTGTGAGTTCTTAAAAATGTTGACACACTCATCTGAGACTCCTTTAATTATTATTGTGTGCTCTGAACAATGAACAACACTATTTGCCCTGAGTTTTGTCTCTCAGGCTATGTTTAGGCTGCCCTACCCTGTGATTGGTGGAAGTTGTTGGGGCCATACGCAGCCATGGGAGGAAGAACTGACATGACTCTGGGTTGGAAAAAGTACTTCCTTTTCCTCTCTTCCTCCTCTTCCTCTGCATGTTTTTCAAGTAAACTAATTCAATCTTGATTTACAGCTAAAAAAGACACTGGAATTGACCATCAATAAGCCAGTACAGGATGGTGCTATTTTTGGTAAAAATGTTCATAAAACATTCTACTAATCATCTACTAATTAAACAAATTGTGATTTTATTAGGAATAGTCTATTAATAATACATGAATTAACGTAAAACTTCTTTTTTTATTGGACTATCATTATTTTGGAAGGCATGTTAATCAGTTTCATCATAAGGTACTATTTACTAGATTGATATAAATATCATTTTAGTTGCATTTTTTTCTTACTTTATTGTGTCCCCACCACATCTGGAACTAAACCTACGCCCATGTGTTTATCCACATGTTAAGATTTATGTAATTTTATTAAATATAATTTTTTTTTTTTTTTTTAAAGGTTCCAAACATACTTTAGTAAGTTTCATAAAACTTTTTAAAATATTTATATTGTAACTAATTTCTGGTTTCAAAATGTTGAAACGTGCAAATTAATTAATTTGAGTTAATTAATAGGCAAGTAAAAACTTATTATTGTGGTCAGCTCTCTTATGCTCTTAAGAATGATCATGGAGCTGTGGATCTATCTCTCTATCCACCTATCAATACTATCTTTTTAGTAGAAAGAGACTTTGGGTAGAGACAGGGGCAATGTGGAGAAGGGCAGAGAGGTGATGTGGGAGTAAATGGACAGAGAGGAATTTGTACTATCAGGGAAAATAAACAGCTGGGAGAAGAGGAGGAAGGAAAGGAAGGGAGGAGAGGGCAAGATGTGGGGGTTTAAAAGATGAAGGGAAATATGAGGAATATGGGTGGGGAATTAGAGGAGAAACAAATTGGCTGATCTTTGTCAGGAACACCGTAATCCATTAAAAACGTCACTGGAGGCAATGTCCCCCCTTAACAGTTGGTTACTTAGGTAGGGTATACTATATATAACTCTGCTGCCCAAAGATGAACAGATGTGCTTCGCAGAACCGGCTGCCATTGACATTTCAAAGGCTGCTTTGGGGGGGTCTTTTGCACCTTACCGTATGACACTCATGGCAGGGGATGTTGTTTGTTGTGGAAACAGAAAGGCTGAGTAACTGCCGCTGTATGGCGGACAATACGACAAAATCCATAGAAGGTGGCATTCAAACCATGAAATCCCCGGAGCGGCCTGCTTGTCAGGAGTTGTAACTGTTATGAATGGCTAATGTTGCTTGTTAGCATGGTGGGTAGGTCCTGCAAAGTAGCAGGAGGTTGGGGTTGCAGAAAGAGTATCTATTGATCACTATGAACCCTGCACAGCAGCATGCTCCTGATGAGGTGCGGCTTCTCTCTTAACACCACACATGACCTGCATAAAGGCCATCCATCACAGCACGCGCTGGCCCATTTCTCCTCCTGTCACCGGCAGGGAAGAATTTTTCGGTGTGTATGTGTCAACGTGCGTCTGTATGTGTGCCTATGTCCGCCCGTGTCTGTATCTGGGAGTGTGTATGTAATGAAGGGTGGTGTTCCACCCCAGGTGAGGCCAGAGAGGTTTGGGGTTGACCTAGTTTAGCTGTGGGAGAGAAATATCACCTCCGTGGAGAAGAGGTAATTGGCTGCCTCCGACTGTCCTTCTGGCTCATTGTGGACTGTAATAGGTAATTCACATAGGCCCTTTTAAAGACCTCAGTGCGTGTGTGTTTGTGTGTGCATGTGTGTGTGTCTACCATATGTGTGTCTTTTTGTGCCAATATCCATTGGTGTGTATATACTGTATCTGTGCTACTGTGGATGTATTTTTTCAGGTAAATACATCCAGCCTAAGCATGCCCTGAGCGTGGTACCTGGCTGGGGTTGGCTGTAGCTGCTCTGTCTTTCCCGGTGTGAACCGAGGGTGAGGCGTAGCTCATGTGTGTAGTCAGGCAGGGTTTCGCGTGAGGTGTAGGAGCGGTGGTGGGCGCGGCCGTCCTCGCTCTCGTCAGACGAGCTGGTGTAGGACATCTCCATTTCATGGCGGCCCTTAGACAACGGCTGGTAGGGTTTACTGTCCATCTCCTCCATGGCTTGTAGGGCTCCACTTAGTCACTCAGCACAGCCACAGCACAGAGCACAGAGTCTGGAGGTGAGAAAGATGGAGTGGAAGGGGGAAAGGACAGCAGGGAGGAAGAAGGATGGGCCAGCGGAGGAAAATGAAAGCGGAGGAGAAAAATAGCACAAGAAGTCTGTTATTGAACACAGTGGAACAATATTGCAACATCTGCTCATTCCAATTACAGCAGACATTCATAAACAGTATTTGGCTTCTTTCATATTTCACACCAAAGGTTAGTTCCAAATCAATACACTCAGAAGGGACTGCGATGGTGGCCATTATGTCCGGATGTGTTTGAAGAGAAATTGGCCAAAATCAAGCACAGCTCTCTGTTCTGTCAGTTGTGGTTTGTGTTTTCTCTAGCTACTGTAGGCTTTATCTCTCTTTCACAGACGACCATTGACGAGTTGGGGATAAATCATCAAATTTGAAGCTGAGCCCCGCGTCTGTCACTCTCATTAAACACTGTTACTCACACGATTCTAAAGTAATGAAGAAACACTATTAGGCACCAGTCTTTATGGTGTCATTGTAATGATAAATCAGCTCTTTCAGCTCTATTCAGCTCAGATTCTCTTGTTCCTCTCTCAACCACATCGAAATCTACTTCTGATAACGTCCGGCACAATATGCTTATACCGCCATAACTAATGATTGATTGGGACAACGATTAGAGCACAGAAGAAGTGATTAGAAAATACTTCATTCATATTAGTTCTCTTTCACCGTGCCCTGCCTGAGGCCTTTCCAGCCTATTTCCTGCAGATATAAAGCTTCTAAATGGAGCTTGAGAGGGTCATTGCTCATAGAGACAAAGTGCTATGGTATTGACCTCTTCAGGGAGTCCTGTAGTCCATATATCAAAGCCATTAGAGCGTGCCTGCTCAATACCTCAGAGATCTGCAGCACAGGGTGATCACCACTAGTCTGATACAAGTTTACAGCTGACCTTTCTTCCACTGCAGTAATGCTTTTATTCCACCTGAAGGACTCCTTCCCCTGGCCTCGCGCTCACCCTCCTCATTCCCCACATGCATGCACGCGCACAGACCAGTTTGCGTGCAAAAGCGCGCATGCGCACACACACACACACACACACACACACACACACACACACACAGACCCCCCACTGACCCCTGACAGCGAACAGTCAAAAAATGGGCCAAGTCGCTTGCACATTCATCCCACACACACCCTCGCACCCCCTGCAGGCATTATCATAGCACAGATGATCTGTAAAAGCTCCACACTTGTCTCTCCTTCCATCCATCTCTTGTGTTTTCCCTTGAATGATACACAAAGCACAACAATGCCTTTAAAATACATAACTGCATATTGCATCCAATTACTGTAGCGATGCTGTGGCATACTGTAAGCTCCTATGACTCACACACGTACACACACACTTGTGCAATCACGATGCCTTTCATTTTGATTGGCAGGAGTTATTGCAAGGAATCAAAGCCCGCTATTATCTCAGCTGCCCTGTCAGAATGGGATTGACTGGTGTCACCTTCTCTCTGGTACGGCGAAGAGCGAGTATACATTACCCTGTGAGCTCTGAGCTTGCTGCAGGCACTGACTGCTGTCTGTCTCTACAGAGGCTCTCTGTCCCGTTTTATGTCTGTCACACGCTTACACGCAAGAATGAAAGCATGCAATCCTGCACACGGGCGCACCATCTTGTTCCTCCATCATGTGTGCACGTACACAGACCGTCTAGGGAACATTTTGCTTAGTACATGCAGTCCTGCTTGTATATTGACGTGTACAATGTGAAAGACTGTCTGGTTTCCTTTAAAACACACCTCTCTCCTGGTTAATCCCTTCCCCTCTTTCACTCCTCTTTCTTGTATCAGTCCACCTCTGCTCTCCCTCTCATCCTCGCTCTTCCTCCCCTACCTTACATGCTTTCCACCCTCCAACTCCTCCTTCGAGGCCCCTGCATTTAGAGAAGTAAGCCTGCTGGCAGGGGTTATTCTCGCTAATTCTACCCCACAGTGGGTGCCCAGTAGGGGGTTTGATTCTTGGTTTTGATGTCAAAACCTGGAGGTTGTTTCCTAGAGCCAAGCTCACTTCAAACAAGACACATGGGCGTTCTGTAGGACAAGTCAGCATGCGCCACCTGAGCACAACGGCAGCCTAGATTTGCAATTGAGGAATAACCGCCTTGGGGCGTAGCTGGCGCCATAGGCTCGCTATGGGTTACTATTCATAGAAAACACACAAGGACGGCCCTGCAAAGGTCTGAGGATGTTGGAATAATTAGCACCATGCTAGAGTTAATTTTTAATATCGGAATCTTCAACAAGAGTTGTATCATCTCTCTCATCATTTTTTCATGTACGTGTATAGCAGGGGACCACGTGGTGCACTGAGGGATCCCTTAGTGAAGCTAACTCAGTGCTTAACTGATTCCATCAATATACTGCCAGTGAATAACATCTGATCTTAATTATGTCCATGCAAGACCAAAGTATGTACAACTCATTAACTTCAATGGTTTATGTATTCCAACCTACTATTTTAACCACAATACAGTAAAGTATGTGCTCTCAGTGGGACACTTATTTATTGATAGGCTTCTGTCAAGCACTGCAAAATAAAATAAAAAAAGCTGTAAAGATACAGTTGAAAATTTGACATGCACCTCGTGTGAGTTTGTTTGAGCTACGAATGGGTTACCAGTGAGTAGTTGTATGTATATGTTATTGTGTGATTTTATTTCTAATTTAATTCTAATCTATAATTCATCAGTGTGTAATGAACTCTTCACCGCTCTGTTTAAAATTAATACAAAGTGACAACACTGAGTGAAACACGTGCATCGCATTACACTGTTACCCCCCTCCTCCCCTGCTAACCCTTTTCTTTCTGTCTCTTATCACTTTCTCTTTCACACACACACACACACACACACACACTCATACACACATACACAGGAGTGATAATCCATGGCTACACAGTTGCAATAATACCTAATGGGTCTCTTCACCCACATCCATCCATTGGCTCAAACAGTGCAACCATAGACCAGTGGGCTGTTTTTGCAAATCTGCTTAGAGAAGTGATAGAGGCTCACATACACAGTTGCTTTTAAACAGGATTTACACTCCAAGTCATCACCAGAGGGGCGGGGTCCCTAAGATGCCCGACGACAACAATAATACAAACAGCGCGGCCGAGATCGTCGTGTGTGTAAAAAAAAAAGGCAAGGACCATGAGGACGAGTCAAAACCGATTTACGCTCTCTCCCAATCTCGAATGAATGTGCTGAAATGGTGAGAAGAGAAAGGCAGGGAGAGGATTGGGGCCAGGCAGCAGCAGAGAAATTGAGTTTCACGTCGGTAAATAAACAAGGAGGGTGGGGAGGGCAGAGTGCCATCCAACTATATTAGCTCCCCAGATTATTGATACAGTATAGTTCCAGGATTACAAATACATTTCCACCATGCAGAGAAGGTCTTATTTTCATAACAGCCTGGAGACCCCCAGTGAGTAGGAAGCCACTATCTTTGTTAGCTCTGGCCTTTACACATTTCCAAGAAGCTTGTTTGCACAGAGGCGAGCTAATCCCGCTCACTAAACAAGCCTCGCAAGCCACGGGAATGGCGATGAGAAACCTTGAGAAATATATACATGCCAAAGCAAAAAATGTTAACTCGTCACTGCAGATGCTCCGAAGTGAAGTCCTGACAATCCCGGTGTTGTTTGCAGGTTTTCATTTTGTCTACCATTATGATGGCTTAATCATCAGAAGCAACCGAGGCGCAGTCTGTAGCTGCAAATGTAGATCCAGGCTACAGGTCCTACGGGAGTAAACAGTGAGCTGTCAGAGAGAGATGCCTCTCCTGGAGTCAGGGTGTGTGTGTATGAGTGTGTGTGTGAAAAGATGGGGGGGGGGTATAGGGCTTAAAAATCTATCTGTTCTATTCGTTAGCGCCACCATGGCTCCTCAGGCATATGACAGGGACACCTCAGATGAGAGGCCCTGAAGGACCCACAGGACCCTGTTATACCTAAACCACCCGAAACACAACAAAACAGTAGACCGCCCACTGGGAGCTCTCAGCGCCTGCCGAGAGGAGGGAGGGAGGGATGAATGGAGAACGAGAATAAAGAGAGTGATGGATAGATAATGAGAGATGGAGAGATTTCACAGTGAAAATGGGGGGAATTGAAGGATAGAGAGATTGCCAAGTGAGACATAGAGTGATAGAGGGTTTTAATTAGTGGATAAGGGCTAGCTATCTGTGGGCGGCTGCAGCACTCTCATCACGTAGTTGTGCTTTCATAGCTGACCAAGCCTGAAATCTCTTGCTGCTAATGCCGAGTTTACTAGCAGAACACATACTGTAGTGTATACCCACACAAACACACACCCTCACACACACACACACAAGCCTGGACCTCACCATACGTTCAGTATCCCTGATAAAATTCAAAGATGAACCACTGACACTGACAACCAGCTACAGACGGACACACAATCAGTGCCGCCGCGCCCACACACACTTATAGTTTTTCACGCTAACCGAAAAACAACACACTTGAACACCCACACACCGCAGAGAATCAATTGTGTGAACCCTTGCTAGCTGTTTCTCTGCGAAGTTGCAGTCTTTACCATTCAGCCTCCAGTCCACTGCCTACCTCCATTATCCCTCACATGGTAGCACCCAAGGTTAATGCTTGTATGTACAAAAGCAAGTCGCATAGGTGACACAATAGCTCGGCGAGTCTGAGTGTGTGGCCACTCAGAATGTGTCGGAATGAGAGCGTGACCAAGAAGCAGAAGAAAACGTGTGTGTGTCCAATCGCAGAGCAGATCTGTTCTTGTCAGGAGCTGTCAGGAGCCGGGAAACCATCCTGGACCATCTGACTATTAATAGTGGACATGGGTCAAATCCCACATCGCCACTGTATGCCTGAGCAGTGTGGAGAAATCCATAAGGTCCTACACTATTCATGCCCTCTGAATGTGGCCTTGAGCGAGGGAGTAGCTAAGCTTTAACTTTTCAAAGGCTGTTTTTATATCTTGACTACAGTTAAAACTTTTCTTCTTTCTTTCAGATCTTGACTAAGGTATAGCTTTTTTCCCCCGCACTGCTTCTGTCCAGACTACCACCACTTTCTTTTCATGATATCCACTTCTACTCCTTCTCTCTGATCTAAAGCCCTCTGCTGATTCCCCGTAAGGCCAAGGAGCAAACAAAAAACAGAGACTAAAAACACAAGAATATGCAACGGCACACATGCCCCGTATGCACATTAACAACATGCACAGCATCATATTCAGTTGCAGGGGCACACAGGCATTTGACCACAAATACACACACAAACACACACACACACACACACACACACACACGAAGCAAGAGACACCACCCAAAACCACTTAATCAATATTCCTGACAAGGCAAAGCCTTATTCAACACATTTGATATTCCTCCTCTCTCGCAAGATAAATTCATGTCACTGTCCTCCTAGCAGGACTAAAAGGCTGTTCACACTAACTCCCTTTGCAAATAAAGCTTTACATCAAGACTGACAACCTCCTAAGCTCTCTGCATCAGCCACTGCTTGGTAAAAAGCCTCTTTCAATAATGCATTTGACCGCTAAAACCTCCAACACCCAAAGCAAAGCAAAGTGGCGCCATTACAGATGCAGAATTAATTGATAAATCAATGGCATTGATTCCAAAATTGGATTTGGTGATTAACGATTTAGACAGTATTTCCTGCGTGTCTCCTTTATGAAGTTGTTGATTACAGAGAAATGTGTGAGTAAAGAGCATTAGCTCTGCAGAGGAGCAGCTGAAAAGCTCTACTAGTAACTGTTGAGTAGCATTGCAGATTGATTTCTGAACGCTAAGTGGGCTAATCTTCCATCTACACCGTTACAAAGTGACGCTTGTCATCTGGAAAAGTATGTGAGAGGATGGGGATTTTTGTGCTCTTCCCCCAGCGAAAGTCCTGAGTGATCCGTGCGGCTCCTCAGACCTGTGCTCAGCCCTCACCGCCTCTGTGATTCTCCTGGTCTCTTGCACGTCGAGGACACAGACATTCAGCAGCCTTGCACAGGAAAATGTTTCTTGACAAAGAGAGGAGCAGCTCCACAAAGGCCGCAAGACTCAATCAGGAACAAACAGTGGCCCTGGTGGTGCTCTTTTGTAAGCTGATGAGACAGACATGTGTGGGGGCTGAATAGATTCCCTCCATATGCCTGTTCAATGTATAGAAACACATAAATGAACCTCAAGGTTATGGTATACAGTTTGGTTAACCACATTCTCAAAGAAATACAGGGAATTCAAGCATTCACCAAGCTGTATGGTTGTTAGAAATCTAAGTGATGTTTTTAGCACTGAAGGTTTTGCCTCCTGCATGTGTGAGATGCATACCAGTGAAAAGAGGAGTTTTCTAGATAACCAAATCATTTAAGTTCAAAATCAATAGCACATACTGTAAAATGTATTTGCAGTTAGGAAATGGCAGGAAATCAAGCACATTTCTCTTCAATATCATACACAGTGCTTGTTTTTCATTTATCCTGTATCTTATTTTCCATTGCAGCCCTCTCTTTCTTAAAATTTGCTAGGCAAAACTGCGTTGGGCATGTTCCTTTTGCAATTTGCATTTCTCATTTTGTGGCTTGTCAGATGAATCATTGTGTCGTCTGAGCACATTAAAAAGAACAAAATATGAATTTTCCAAACAATTCCTTTTCCCGGCACATCGGGTCGGGATGACATGCAGTGCATGCTGTAAAATATGGGATTTCAGGATTGTTACATCTGGAGACAACATGCATTAGGTCTGCTTCACTTGAAAAATGGCTGCACACTGCTGCCATGATTTTCTTGGAGTAGATGTTGTGTATTTCTTTGCTCGAATCACTTTTCTTTGTGCAGTTTGGCTTGGCATTTTGGCTGGCAATCAGCGGTGGATATGTGTCTCTACAGTTAGAAGTCAATTTGGGCGATGATACACATACTTGAAATACATCCCAGAGTTCACGGTGGATCAAGACTCATTCTGAAATTAAACCTTAACAACAAAACAACTCCCCTGCAACACACCAAAAAACATATTGAACTCGATTGTACTGTACTGTACTGTATTGTATTGTATAAAACATGGCTTCCAGCAGAGATGCATCAAGCACCGTTTTGGAGCTATTCATCTTTTCTATGAGTTAATAATTCATGATCATCTAGAAAGTAGAGCTATGAATATTACTGATGATACACATGAGGCTATTTACCAGTCAGCAGGAAACAGATGAACTCGTTTAGAGGAGAGATGTACAGTATACCATCAGTGTGTTTTATGTTGCTAAATAAATCTCTTGCAACAAAGCTGCAAACGCAACTTATTCATATTGAGTTATTAATCACGGTCTTGAGGTGCAAATGAAGGTGTATAATGTGTTGTTGATGTTTCATTGTGGGGTAATATGTAGCAGGAGTGTGGTCAACTCGCTTCCAGATCACTCATTGTGTTACAGTAGCTATAGAGCCGAAACACCAGCTGTCTTGATGTTGATGAGATGCAAAGTTTTTCTGAGCATTTGACAGATCTGATTTTGAAAGAATCCTTCCCTGATAATTTTCCAGTATTGATTTAACTGAAGGTGAAACGCTGCTGTGCATCCTGTCAGTAAGAGCTGGCCAGCGGAGACTCCCTTTTGTCTTCCGTGTCAACAAAAGCAGGATAAAATCAACGCAAATATAATGGATTTTAACTTAATTATTGTGACACCACCGCCAAGACATGCACTTTGAAGTGAAGGACAATTTATGTGGTAATAAATTGGGGAAGAAACAAAAATTGATTTTTCTTCTTCTAAAGTTGTCCACTGACTTGATTAATAAAAATTTCACGGTGAGAAATGTGTCCCTGTAGCTGTGCATCGGCTGTGTGTGTGTGTGTGTGTGTGTGTGTGTGTGTGTGTGTGTGTGTGTGCGTGCATGCGTGCCAAGAGTGGGTGTGTCTGTGTGTGTACTGTATGTGTGTCTACGTGTGTGTGTGTGTGTGTGTGTGTGTGTGTGCCTGCTTAGATATTAGCACACACAGTTTTGTATATACTGTATACAGAACAGGGGGGTGGACAAAATAAAATGAACATCAGTGCAGTAACACAGTCAGGACAAAATAAAAAAATAAAAAAAACTTTTACGAACTGTAGAATGTTTACAGAGGAGGTGGACAAAATAAAAGAAACGCCTTGCAAGATATGTAATAAGAGCTGCAACGATTAGTCGACTAATCGAATTAGAATATTCAATTTACTATCTTAGAAGTTCTAAGATAGTAAACTCCATATATCTTTGGGGTTTGGGACATTTGAAGGCATCACCTTGGACTATGGGAACTTGTGATGGACATTTTTCACAATCTGCTGACATTTTAGACCATAGAATTTATGGATTAATTGTGAAAATAACCTGGAGATTAATCAATAATGAAAATAATTGTTAGTTGCAGCCCTACATATGATAAAATCCAATGCAACAACACAAATTAAGTCCGCAAATATTACCAAACACTTAAATCAACATCATTCCGACTGCTCTTCTGTCTCAGCCCTCTAGCTAGGTGTGTTCCATCAGCACTCCTCTTCACACACACACACACACACACACACACACACACACACACACACACACACACACACACACTCCTCTTGACAAATTAATCTCATATTTTAAAGAGAAGTAGAGTGGGCTTGACCAGTAAGCCTCTCGTGGCTCTGATCCTTCTGTCTTCTGACTAGAATTTGAAAGAAGGGGAGGGGGTGTTTGAGGGTAGAGGAGAGAGAGAGAGAAGGGAGGCTGTGATTGCATTTTCACAATACAAATCTCACATAACACCTCACTCCTTATTCAACTGCATACAGTTCCTGACTCTTGCCCATAGCCCAATGGAAGAAGACAAGAGAGAATAGCTAGTTGAATAGCTAGTTGAGACATAGCCAAATAGTTTAAAGAAGAACGCCTCAGGCATATACTGTATGTGTGTGTGTGTGTGTGTGTGTGTGTAGGTGTGTGTGTGCGTGTGTGTGTGTGTGTGTGTGTTTGCAGCACTGGTGACTGAAGGTGATTTTGGTTTTTGATACTATTTCTGTCCCTTTCTCTGTTGCTGTTTGTCCCGCTTTTGGTTTCAATGCTAAAATAAACAGTATTGTATTTGGATACCTTAACATAAGGAGAAAAGGAGACTTGCATAATTTTCACAAAAAAAAAAAAAAAAAAGCTTGCTGATGGAGAAATGTTTTTCTCCATTAAGCGCTGCATAGTGAAAAAAGGTACCGGAAATAAGAGAAAACAAACAGGAGACCTTTTGGTTTTATATCCTAAGACAAATGGAAAGACGGTCAATTTATTATGAAACACATATGTGAGCAAAATAAAAGGCTACTCCGTCTGTAAAAGAGTTAATCATTTCAAAAACAGGATACAGATTTTTTTGTTTTTGTTTTCGTCAATCAGTTTGTAAGAATAATGACCATATGTTGGGCCAAAGCTTTTCATTATCACTATTATCAGTAAACATGTTCTATTGCCAAGAACGCTTTGCTAAGTGCATTAATTGTGAACACAATTGTAAACACTGGGCCTATACTACCATATGAGAATTTTTATAGGGTAATTTGGCGATGTTATATTGCTTTTGTCTTTCACGTTTTTTTAATCGCAGCGCAGGCAGTTTCCTTACTGCAGAGGCCGATCACAGACGAATGAACAGAGGAAACCCTAATTAGCACTGCAGGATTTGTTAAACAATTCCTCTTGAGGATGGAGCAGTATTGCAGCAAGAAGGTAAATATTTGAAGTTGTACAATGGTTACATCTCTAGGTGTCTGTGTGTGTGCGCGCACAAGTCTAGTGGTCCAGCAGTCTGATTACCCGACTGGCACGGGTTCCTTTACTTTCAAATTATCAGCAGGGTGGCGAACACTCTGACACATTTTATGCTTTTCCAGCAATTACATTCTTACCATGTGATGGACATGCAGAGAGGGAGGGAGGGAGGGAGGGAGGGAGGGGGGGGGATAAAAACTCCCACTGGGCCTCATATCGCCTGCAAGCTTAAACTCTGACTGCAGCACTAAGTGTTGTACTCAATATTATAAACAACCTCGGAAGCGCTTCACATTGTCCTCTCACTAATTCATGACCCCAGTTTTATTAAGGAAATTTAGTTTTGCAACAAACTTGTGGGGCATAAGGGAAGTGTGTGAGCGATTCCATGGGAGAAAGGAGCATTTCAGTGCCAGGGGCTACTGCATTCCTGGAATGAAAATTCATAAATAATGCAGGGCTGGATAACAAAAAGAACTCCCCCGCTGTCTCGCACAGCACTGCGCTATCCAAAGGCCATGCAATATCACTCAAATCTCAGAAAAACACAAATTATTAGACACAAGCGAAAATCTTTTTTTTTTAGTTAGTGGTTTCTTGACTCAGGACAATGGGATCTGCTGACAGCAAAACGGCAGCTTCCTAACAATCGGCACTCCGGGCCTAAATTGTCAGGAAGTTGCACTGAAATAATGATGGGACTCCATGCCAAGGAGCTGAGCAGCTTCTTTGGATTCCCAAAACGCCATATGCACCACCCGCTTAACAACAACAAGTCTGAAAATTTAAAAGTGAGTGTGCAACAGCTGAAAGAGATAATTAGCATAGCGGCGACCGCTGACCACTAACTGCTGCTGAGAGGAAACTGCTGCTGTGTTGGCACACGCTGAAATGTAAAACCCTGAATATCTGACTGATTGATCAGTCATGTAGTTAGTTGACTGACAGCAATGCCAATGCCTTATCAGTGGCATGTGTTGTATCTAGTTAATGGTCTGGATATAACAGCATGCACGCAGCATATAATTGGTGGAGTGACATTCCAATTCAAAGATCTGTCCTCTAATGGTGAAGGCGTTGCCACATTTAAAAATATGCACTTAATCGCTGTTCATCTCCACCTCCAGTGCAGCAGCCCTGGAGGGCCTTAAAATCATCCACATGTGGACGACAAGCTTACACACACACTTAACCAGACAATATGAGCAGCACCCCGGCTATGACACCCAGCTCATCAACACTACAGTGCAGTACAGTGGGAGAAATGAATGTGGGATTACAATCATCAACCTCCCCAGGTTCCCATACGTTTACATCATCTTCTTTCAGTGTGCGTGTGACTGTAAGTGTGTATATCTGTGCATCAGTGTGAAAAAGACACAGAAGGAATATGTGTCTGTGTGTGTGTGTGTATTATCTAACCTCCACCAGCACAGATGCTCTCTATTAATCACAAAGAGCAAAGACAGACTGCTTCGTTTTTATCATCACTATCAATAACGTGCAAGCCGTGGAAGAATTAAGCACGGTGCCCGCGTCACTGTGAGCAGCTAGCGTCAGGTAGGGCATCGACACACAATGCAACGCTGACTGCATTCAAGTCTATATGCTTGTAATTAAAGCTGTTTTTTTTTTTAGTTGTTGTTGTTTTTGGATCTTATAATAATATGGTAGAACGCAGGTATGCCTGATGGGTGAAACAATCCAAACATCAATACAGCTCTCTGAAAGATGGGTACAGTGGCTGGAGGAGTAGTGCATTAGATCCATGTATTAGACATATTGACAGATTGTAGTTTCTGATTACAATGCATTTGCATTTTCAAATGAAAGATATACAGCTCCTTTCTATTTCCTAGTTCAGTAAAGCAAGATTAACAAACCAGGCAGGAAATGTTTGGGATGCTTTTTGAGAGTTTCTCATTAATGGAAGAATATATTTAGACAATTACTCAGAAATATTTATTATTTATTTGTTTGTTTTGCTTATTTAATTATTTATTTATTGGAAATACGCCTCCAGTGGTTTACTCCAAGCAATTATTTATAATCTACTGTGAAGGAGAGGAGTGAGGAGGTCTAATTTAAATCTATCGGAGCATATCCATCCTGGTGCAATTTTCGCTGCCTTCACAATAATTGTGATTTATCAAAATGCATTTGCTGCTGTTAATTATTTGACCTCGCACATTTTTAAACACAGCCAATGTGAAAAAATCAAATCTCCTGCAGTTCAATAATGTGGTCAAGGAATGGCTTCACCAGCTGCAGCATCACCCAGAAGGGTGGAAGTTCTGGAAATAGACATTTTTTATCAGCAGAATAAAACAGGTCAGTGTTGAAATGTGTCTTGACGTGCCTGGTGGACCTGTAGTCGGGGTAATGTTTAGCCCGGGCCCGGTAGGCTGCGTTGATGTTGGAAGACAGAAGGCGCGCGTCAGAGAGATCTATACCCCCTGGATCTCCGGTGGCCCTGTTGGCATCATTAGGCTACCTTAGTGCTGATGGAGATGGAGTGGACGAGCCAGAACTGGAGCAAAACAAATCAAGGCTGCAAGCGTTGCTGAGCCAAAACGAATACGACTCTTGCACCCATGAAGCAGGCGGTCTGCAGCTCTGTACCTGGATTGTCACCATTTAGACTAGCTGTCAAACAGACAGGTTTGTATGCACAAAGTCTGCGTCCCTACACTTCAAGGCAGACGCGACGATTTTCATAAAACCGCACTATACACACACACACACACACACACACAGACACACACTCTGCCTCTCTGTCTCCCTCTCTCTCTTTCTCACACACACACGCACACGGGCCATAGCACCGCACAGCACATCTGAACAGCTGATAATAACCATTTCCTGTGAACTCACGTTGTCTCAGCAGCATCCAAGCCTCGTTTAGCCAAGCAACATTGTAGCCGATCTCAACCAATGAGCCCACTACAAAGGCCAGAACCGAACGTGGCGCTTACCTTTCCGACGTAAAGCCATTCCTTTAGTCCGATCCCATGCTATAAGAGCCCTGCAAACGCTGAAGACTGTGCAATCCCCCCGGTAGAAATGTGCCTTGAGACGCGGGGCAAGTGCTAAAATGTTGACGAGACACCTCTCTCTGTGCCTGCTGGTCTGGTTTCGAGGCGGCGGTGCTGATGCTGATGATGCTCGCTCTCAAATGCCGATAGAGGACGACGAAACGATTTGCGCGGAGAGGAAGGGATCTCCTTGCAGGGGCTGTAGGCGAGCCAGCTCCGCTGTGCTGTGTGACAGGGAGCCCGGCGCGGTGCGTTTAGCCGCAGTTGAACCCCGAGGAGGCTGACGGGTGATGCTGTTGCTGGTGAGGCTCGGTGCCGCTATAACAGCATCTCTGGATCATACCACCGCACCGAGGAGAAGGGGGTGTGGCACAGACCGGCCACAGACACAAACACGCACAGGCTCTCTCCCGTCAGGAGGTCGTCTGGATCACTAGTTAGACTCATTCAGGTGATGCCATATGGCTGTCCTGTGCCGGAATGCTGACTCATTAATATAGCCACAATGGTGAAAGTTTGGCATTTTCTTGCCAGCGCTGTTGCCTTGCTAACCTTTCAGCAGCATATTTCCAAATATCACAAGCAATTTATCTCCAGGAGCAACAGGCCTGAGAGCATCTGAAGTGCAATTTCATCACTAAAACCTTGCAAATTATAAAAGTAAGTAGGCATTACAGAAGCTGCTGATTGTTGGGAGTGAGCAAACAGAGGCTTAGATGATGAAAAACAAAGCAAAAAATGGCATTTAAAGTGCTATACACATGAATAGAAGATGGAATGTGACACTAATTTATAGCTGCAGTGGGCCTGGTTTGTGATAACACCTGCAGATCATCTCATAATATCTGTTTTTCCTTTGCTAAATTAGCCACCTGATGACTCTGACCTGTGCTCTATGTGTGATGCATTGGTGTGGGTTTTCACAGCCAGTCGGTAGCTGGTACAAACAACTTGTGAATGACAGGGGTTCTAATGATGCAGTTTATTATTTCCCCAAAGCACAGTACGCGTGGGGCTACAAACAACCATTTTGACAGCTGCTTCAGTCTATCTGCCTTTCTGCCTGTCTCACTATATCCCCAACACAACACAGCAGTATGCATCTTTTATCAACAATAGGATTTGGCACTTGCCACGAATTTCATCACTGGTTCTCTCTAAATGGAGGCCGTTAGTCCAGCAGTCCAGGGCAGAGAATGAAATGATCCAAGGGTGCACAGTGAGAGAAAAGGTCTTCAGGTCCAGGTCTGAAAAAATCTGTCTGATAAAATTGTGCTTAGAGACAGAGAGATTACCAGTGTGTTTGTCATCTGGATGTGCGTTGTCAGTATGTGGCTGCCAGACTGCTTCTTGGAACAATGACTGCAGAAGATTGTAATGGATTTTGATCAGGAGTTTGAAGACCTCTGGAGTTTCTGAGAGCGTAGCCCCACGCTGGAGAGCTGTGTGTTTCTGAGACTCCATGTTTGCCTGCAGAGTCCTAATGGCAGGCACATTACACCTCCAGCGGCTGGGTAAACGCTCTTTTAAAAGATCACTTCCTCTTCTGCCCGACACATCTCACTGAGACATCTCCTTGACAACCAGCTCAATGCAGAGATCTGAAATGTCACAGTTTTTACTGTGATTCTTTTTTTATCATTACGGTCTATAGAGGAGACATAATAGATGTGGAGAGCGGTAGAGGATTGGCCTTGCTTGAAGAGAGACGCAGCCCCTCACTTATTAGTCTGGAAAACATAGCAAATAGAAGTTGGAAGGAACATTTTATATTATGAGAGTTTGAGGTTTGGAGTGGATTGATATGTATCCATGATATTCAATTGTAATACATCTAACATGGAGCTTTCATGGAAAGTTTGCAGAGTAAACCCAGTTGACATTTTATCGGATAATAAGCATCATTAGAGCCACAGATGCTCTATAGTGCTGGTTAGAGTGCATTTCAGCCATAATGTCAGTTGCATTATATCTGATGTGATCAGATTATAATGTAGATTGCACTAAAATGATATAACCTAATTAAATAGTATCTCATCTGGCAAAAAAAAAATGTCAGTGAAAACAAATTGGAGAGCCCCATCTCCATAAGACCATGTTTGCTGATCCAATTATTCCTGCCCTATTTGGACGACATGGAAGCACAGCTGAGCGTATAGGGAGGGATGGGGAGCACAGAGGTGGATTTAGAGGTGGTACACCATAAAAGCGATGTGAGAGGGAAAAGAAATCTACAGTTGCTGTTGTGAATGCTAAAATGGAGTCTAGTGAGACTCTAACTTTGATGGGAAGCTGTCCGATATCCCTTCATTTTTCCCTGATTATACGCAACTCTGTGTGACACATCTGTTAAAACTTGAATGGCTGGGATATATTGCACTCAGGAGACAAGAGATGGATCCGTAATGCATCCGTGCCTTAATGCTACTCCAAGCCTTAGCAGTAATATCGGATTTTGAGTATCCCTGCACTACTTCACTTCACAGCTGGAGGCAGTTTCCGTGAGCATTATTTAGTCTCGTACATGCAAACTGCAAAGCCAACACAGTTTTTCTCCTCGGAACTCTGTGTTCCTCGTAGACTGTGATCGATTGGCCACTGATCAATCCCTCCACTATAGAACAACAAGGTGAATGTTGCATGCTGTAAATAGAAACTAACAATTATCCTCTCATTTCGTTTGCTGCAGTTCTGTTTGCTGATGTTCTTGCTGTCTTCCTCTTTATTTCCTCCTCCTGTTTTCTCCTAAAAGACTCCCTCTATCTCTTCCCATTTCTCTTCTTTTTTTCTACTTTCGTCTTCATTTCTTTCCCCCCTCTCCTTCTCAATCCCTCCGCCTAGCTCCATGCCTCTCCAGGGTGACGTTGCTGAAGGGGTTTCTCTTATTCTGTAATGAGGTATCTTGGATCAATGCTGTCAACAATGCTCACCAGCTGCACCAGCGATACAGTATTATTCTGCCCTTGCGGTGGATGCCTGATCTCCAGGGGTGTTAAGAGTTAACTAGGGTATTCTTCCACCGGAAGGGTGTTAGGGATGTGCTCCATCACTCTCTCCCTCTGTTCTCCACCAGCGCTCCGGCTCCACCCAGTCAGCCATACAGCTTGAGAGTCTCACAGCAGACAGAGCCAACCATTTATTGAAATCTTTTTTTAAATGACAGAGCTATGACCTTTCCGATGCATGCGCTCCACAACCATAAATTCTCACAGATTTCATTTTACATTTCCTCCAAGCATTCACAACCAAATTACACCTCCACAGCCTTCAACCTACAGGCAAGGATCCAGTATTTTCATCTTCAACTATTACTTTTTTTTAAACTTTCAGATGGTACTTTAGCACTTTTCAAGGCAGATAAGTGTTTTGAAAGTTCTAAAAAGGGTGGTATAATCTGTCCTGCAAAACACACACATTTTGACAGCAGTTCCAAAGGCTGTCCTTTTCTATGCCTGTCATCTATTTCCCATCTGAAAAAGGAAGAGGGAAGAAAAGAAGCAAGCATCGAGAGGTATCTATTGATTAATCACCAACAGTAAGAGCCCTGATGTGCGAGCTGTGTGAACCAGTTTCAGTGTGTTGACAGATGAAACAGCTATATAACCTCACCTCCGTGACACATTCTCCTTCAAGCCTTTCTCTCATAATTAGTCATATCCCCGAAAGGGCATGACATTAATAAATTCTACATTAAATCCACATGTATAAACTGAGAGGGATTTGAAAGAAAGCAATATTTTTAACCAGCAGTGCTGTGACATTCAATAGCTAGTGAAGAGCGGGTGGAGATTGCACTACAGAGGACACAGAGCGATAGAGGGGAGGACATCACTGCACCAAAGACGGGCACCAAGCACGTGATACAGGAATTATTGATTTATAAGGCATATCTTTATCCTTACACTATGCATGAAAGTGAAGAGAACATCAAGAGCATCACTCGATCACCTTGAACAATGGAATCAAGTCTTTGTTCTGGGCTTAAACAAAGAACCAACACACACTGATACACACACTCTTTGGTCCCAAAACCAGGGCTAAAAAAATGCTTTTTACTTTGGACCCCTAAAATCTAAGGATTGTTCTCGTAAGGATCAAAGTGTGTGTGTATGTTTCAGGGGCTTTTGTATTTAAGTGTGTGTGGTGTTGAGTGCTTTCCTCACTCGGTGCAAAAAGCCCTCAGATACCGAATGCCATCCTAAAGCATGGGCACTTCTCTTCTTCTCCTTTTATCACTGTACACTTCTTGCTCTTGCTCCCCTGCTTACCTGTGACAGGAGCGCCTTTCAAACGCACCTCATTGCATTTCAAACGCCGGTGACTCCCACTCCCATTTCTAAGACTCCCACACAGACGTACACGCACGCAGCTGTCAGCTGCCCAAATATCGTACATCCCCCTGGCCTTCTCTCCCACCCCTTCCTGAACTAACTCCTCCACAACCTCGAGTTGTTGAGAAAATAATATTTTATGCATGCCACAGCAGCCCACACACAGATACAGCTTATGAAAGACGTAGCGAGCCTACTTTCCTGCCAACATTTGTGTGCATGTCGTGCATGTCTCTCTCTGTGTTCACGTATATTTGTGTGCGGCTTGTCTTTATATGCTAAATTAAGATATACTTAAATAATGTTCTTGTATTTTAATGCAAGAACACATAGCACATAGCTTGTTTTGCAGTGTCTTTGGGATCAATATACATTACGTAAATGCTCTCTCTATAAAACTTAGGGGTGCAAAAGGCCATAAGAGTCTAGTTTTGGCATAGGCTTCCCGCTCTCGAGAGAGTTAATCACAGCAGCAGAATCGAATGGAGTCTGCCTACACACCTAAGCATTTGTCAGAGCAGGAGAGGACACAGTACAATGAATTTGCATCTGTTTGAAGTGGTATTATTAATTCATGCCAATGAGACTTTGCATAAGGGAATCTGGGTAAAATTTGAAAGGGGGAAAGAAAAGTCCCAGTAAGCACAGGCACTGTTTGATCTTGTTATGTCTTCTTGTTCTTGTTCTGCTCATGAAAACTATATTGTTGTCCAAGTATCTTTATGTCCGGGTGCCCCATATTGACCAAGCCCTTTGGGAACAACAGGCTGGCATAAGCGTGGGCCTATCTTATTTAATCAGCATGTGCTGAGCTAAATGACCAGCTATTATCACCAGCCACCCATCAACTGCTGCTCAGCTTCTCAAACAGCCAAAGCAAAAGGTCAAACACTGATAATGAGTAGACAGAAAGAGCTATTCCTAATTAGACATGAATGTAAAATTTGAATGGGAAATTAGGCTGATACAAGCACGCCCATCTGGCAATTTATTCCAGCTGTACGCAATATTTACTCTTCTCTTTGTTTTTTGTTTCTCAACAGGTGCTCATGAGTGTGTGTGCGTGTGTGTCTACATTCATATTTAAGCATCCACAGGGTGTACTTGTTGATCTACCTGCATGTGTGTAAGGTTGCAATTGCATGTGATATCCCACATGTGTCTGCGTGGTGCTGGTGTGTATATGCTGGCACAGCTATTTCCCCTCGGAGTAGGGAGGCGAGTGGTGGTGGTGGTGGTGGTGAGGGGGGTGACAAATATACTGGTGGCACATTATCAGCAGCAACACAAACACAGGCTGGCAGTATCCCAGCTGTTAAAAGGGGTCTTTATTTGTGTATGTGTGCGTGAGTCCATGTGTTTGAATCAAGGGAAGGGAAGTACAGAAGGGTATTGCCAAGTAGGGAGGTTTTGCCTTCAAGGTGAAGGGTAATTACACGAGAGCACATCAAAGATAAAAAATATTAATGGTATTACTGGTCAGCGGGGTGCTGTCCTTGGGGTGTCCTGGAGACAAATATCAAACATGTTCTGTTGATTTAAACCTATTTTACAACAAATACTGTAATGCCACAGCCCATTTTCTTCCTGTTTCTACGTGATCCAATAAAGCAGTCATTGCATACTGAGTAGAGTAACCATCTTTCAACCAGAGGGCTTAAGCTCAAGCCCCAGTGACAGCAAGCGTTTACCTTGCTTAAGTGTCCTTGAGCATTTTACTTAATCCCCACCTGCTCTAGGGGCGCTGTTGTGGTGCTAACCCGTGCTCTCGGTGGACGCAAGTAGAACATGAATTCACCCTTCAGGAACCAGAGCTTCAACGGGAGCAGCAATACTCTGACAGCTCTGTCCATGGTGCTGAAACACAGCAGCAAAAACCCATACATATGCTGCATGTCAGTTCCACACTACATAAGAAGTGCAACTGGTTTTCAGTATGCAGAGCATTCACGCTGGAAAAGTGCTGAAATTAAGCATACTCAAAGATAATAGTATGCATACTGAATTCACTTGTATTTCGAGTGTGCTGTTGATGGACAATGTCATCCCCTTAATGCAGTGCACAAATGACATGGAGGAGCTGTTTGCAGCTGGAAAACACATTTCTTTAAAGGTGCACTTCACCCATTTTACACATGGTGACATAATAAATCACCGGGTGCCCTTTTTAAAGTGTAAAACGTTTATCAAATTCTCAGTTTGATTGATGTTTGTATGTTTGTATCATTTCCTGTTAGTTCAAACTACATTATTTTCTTTGATACCACCATCAAAAACAGTACACTATGAAAAACTGGAGATAACAAATACAGTATACTATTAGTATTTAGCATGGAATTAGGACAAAGTAATAAAGTTCATGTCGCTCCACAGTTTGACCAGTGGTTCCCTGCTTTGACTTGTGACAACATGATATAGTTAAAAGAACACGTATGTATAGATTCCAAAAATTGTAAAAAAAAAAAAAAAAAAAGTAAAATAAACTAAAAGATGTTAGAAACTGTGAATAGAAAGGAAAGACCCGATAGTGGTAGGTAAGGTTATCCTCAGCCCCGTACCTCCTCCAGAAATGTGTCGTGGCTGAGGTTAAAGTTTAGGACTGCCAATTTCATGTAAAGGGGATTTTCAGTGATATCAGATGAGACATTGGTCTTTGAAAGAAGCTCTGTGAATCAAACTGGAATTTGTTCATGGACCTTCTTTCCAAGGGATCAAAATTATTCGAGCAGATTAATAATGTATCTACCAAAAAGTCACGATTCATGCAGTTTTATAAAATCCTAGCTATGCTTTGGTTTCTGGGCCTGAAACCCATAAATATCGCCAGACTCTTGATAAGTTCTTTTTGCACCCACTTTGTATTTCAATGTGTCACAATGAGAATTCAGCTGTGACTGCCCTTGGCTCCAAATTACTCAGAGGAAGTCTGCAGAATGTGGATGGGTTAGAGAACAACAGTGTGACTTATCAATCAAGCTCTGAATGATCATGTTCCTGCTCCTTACAAAGCTTTGAGACGGAGGATTTTTTCTCCATAATATTATATATTATATTAAACTTATACACTTGAAGAAATAGCATGGGTCTGTTCAAATGTTTTCATCCCTTTGTCAAAGGGGGTTATGAGCTAAAACAGTTTGATTACCTAACTTAAAGGCCCTGAAAACATATTTTATCAGTCAGCTTCTCACTGTGAGTGATGGAGTCCTTCATGAGCACATTATTTTCGGCCAAAGTTGGGACAGATTATTATTTAAAATGGGAGATTTCTGTATCTTATCTCCGGTTTGAAGTGGGCAGGACTCAGTTGGAAAAATGTGATGTCAAGCACTTCTGTTCACCGATCAGAATTTGGCAACATTTGAATCCGAAGGAGAGAAGGAAAGTGAAACCTGTTACAGTGTTCATGTGGGCACCCGACTATTACTACTTTGAGATACACTTGAAAAATTGTGAACCTATCCTTTAAAGAAACAGTGAAATGAAAAAGACATTTGAATTCTGTGTCCCTGTGTTTAAGAATCTCAAGCTTGAATGTCACTTCTGTGAGACCAGGAGTGGGTGGAGAGATTCACCTGTCAGTGCACAGGGGAGGAGTTTAGGGACGGGAGGTTATATAAGGGCTGGGTGTGTCCTGTTCAGATCCCTTTGTCTGAGACCACGCTGCCACACCAGTGAGTTTAGCTTAATGTGTGCATCTGACGTCCTAACAGATCATGATGTATTGTTTTGGAGCTGTTAGATATACCTACCTCTGAGTAAGGCAGAATAAGCAGATCATGAACTGTGTTGAAGCCAGTCAGTACTTACATGTGAGATAAAGTTGAAACCTGTGAGTAAGGCAAACTGTTTAATTTACTAGAGAAGAAAGTGGTTGTATATTATGTTATCCTGTATTTACTTATGTTTTCTATAAATAGGATCCCTATGAAGGCCTGAAAGATTCCTTCTTAAGCTTAGTGGATGCATTAATAATGTAAGTTAACTTATGTACTTTTGTCTATTATTCTTTGTCATGGTATGCACCACAATATATTGATCTATATTTGTTTATTGTACAACAAAATCATCCATTATTCCATCCATTCATCTACCCACACCCTCACTCAATAAATGGTTAAATGACTCTTGGATCCTTGTGTTTTAATGTGCACACCAGTTGGAGGATCTATGGTCCAGTCACCCTTATACTACCTAATTAGGCAATCATAATCTAATTTACATTACATGTCAAGTATGTCAAGAGTACACAGTGTTTATACACTCTGTGTTAGTAGTACTCTTATCTCTTCTTCAGTATATGTCAAATGTATGTAAAAAAAAAAAAGAAGAGATTTTTGAGCCTGTTTTATCAAAATGCCTCTTTTTTGCTCTTGTTGAAATGTTTTTGATGAGTCATCTTGAACTATGTGTAAATGTATCCAATCAAATGTGATTTGGGGTGTGTGTGGCTAACCCCGCCCACAGTATATAATAGCACTTGACCGTTAGCTCGGGGGTCGTAGTAGCTAGCAGAGTGATATCATGGGTCATGTGTGTTTGGATGTTAGTTGGCAAAAACGTCCGCCTCCTGATGGAACGACGTGTGTGAGGGAGGTGTGGGCAGAGGCCAACCATTGCGTATGTCACTGTATTCCCTAAGCCACGCCCACTTCTGAGTGATCCAATAAAATCGGAAAGTTATATATTATGATAAATTTTGTTTCACTAGGAAATACAACACATTATGGAAGCTAAAGACACTAACTTCCACTTCACTGTGTCTTATAAGTTTGAAATCAAGTTTTCAGGTGCTTTAAAAAGTGCATCATAATAAAAATGACAGAAGTGGTGTTTTATTTATGGAGCGTTCTGTTTTGTGGTACAAGAAGCCCTGCAGCCTCATGCCAAGTTTGATGGGAACAAGAAGTGAAGGGCCAAGTCCAGCCTGCAAGTCAGGGTTATTGAGTTGTATCCATAGCGTGTGTGTGTGTGGTAACTTCAAAACACATCAATTGATAATGTTGTGGACTGGATTTGAATGTTGTGCGTCAATGTAGGAACCATCAGGTTGATCTAGAAGGCATCAGTGTTCCCAGAGGCGAGAGAGTGTACAGTGCTGTAGATCTATGATGGGGGGTGTGAAAGGTGTGAAACACTTCTCCGTTAACACTTTCACACACAGCCTGTCAATGTAATGAAAGCCTACAACCCTAGGCAGTGACAGACACGCACACATGTACAGTAAACTCCTCTGTCACTTTGATTTAACCTTGTTAAATTGTTTCACAGATATTTTTCTGAGTGGAGACGGATTTTCTGCCTGACATGTGATAGGTGAGTTAATTAAGACAGTGACATTATTAAAGCCATGAGTGACGGCGGAGTGTTTTTATTAATTCACCATCTGACCTTTCCTCTGGATTCAAGCTAACACCTTTACAATTACTATATCGCAGAGAGAGAGGGAGGAAGCATGAATTCAGCTGTTAAAGAATCTTACACAAAAGCTGCATTGACTTTTGCAGTTTTGTTTCTGTTTCTTTCTGACTGTTAGCCCCATGGAGCAGTAGATATGCTTTTAAAAAAGAACGAAGGCAATTCGTTCTGCACACACACACGCAGACATTTTTTGTCGATGGCATGCGAGAGGTCTGTAATAAAGCAATTGTGCAAGATTTAAAAACAGCATTTTGTTTGAATTACTTCTCAGAAATCGTCGTAACTTTAAATAGGAGAAATATGACATTTACATAAATACAAAAAAAAGTCATTTCCAAAACCAATTTCCCACATGTACAGCTCAGCTTGAAGAGCTCACAGCCTGTAATATTAGGCCAATGAAATTATTCATTGATTGAAAAAAAAAAAAATGGCACACCGTCACACAATACAAGGCCTCCAGCAATAAACGTATGCACCAATGAGACTCAAAGGGCAATGATGACAAACAATGCTGCTGGGATCCCACTCTAGTCAATCCCATGACTTTGCCTTTAGCCAAAAGTCATGAAATTACAGTTCATCAGGTGTAGGGGAGCCAACATTTAGACAGCTTATCCCATGAGCAGAAACATTACTATTTTTATCTGACTCTGTATTTGTTCAAATCCCCAAAATTAGTCATCCTTGACTGCAGTTAAAGACTTAAAATCAGTGCTTTTTAAACTTAAATGCTGTTGAAATATGGAAGCCTTAAAGCTCAGATTTTTGATTTACAATCCCCTTAATGAAGTATAAAATCTAAATATTATTTTTTTTTTTATATAAACCTGCATTTAACCAACAACAGCAGATATGTTCAATATTATAGCCTTTACAGCTTCACCCTGCAAAAGGATGAATGAGTGGAGAGACACATAAAAATGTTGATGCTTCCATACAGATGTACTGAATGATACAATTAAGCAACCTTTTTCACAGACGTGACATGTGTGTGAAATGGCATGTCCCAATAGGAAAAGCACAGGTGTAAATATCAAAATGAACGATGACTGAATTCCATTTAGCTACTTCAGTTTCAGGGTCCTGGTATTGTTCATGCTTGCTCACTGTCACACTGTCATGGCTTACTGGGACAATGGCTGTCATTAATGTTATACCTGTGCTTTTCCTACTATGACAACTCAAAATGTCAGCTGTGAAAAAGGCCTTTTGTCTGTCTGGAGGAAGATGTATCCAATCCTTTACTTAAGTAACACTACCATACAAGTAAAAGCATTGCCTTCAAAACTGTACTGAAAGCTGCTATACTCAATATTTTAATGGTAACAATGGATCAAATGACTGTGTATGTAAAAGGTGTCACTTGTAGTGACAACCCATGGTTAAAAACTAATCAAGTTCTACATTATGCCCAGATTACAACATTTGGCACAACATATGCAGAGAAAATATTTAGTTTTCACTTCTCAACATGTCTGGACCAAAGTTTTAGCACCTTTTAGCCAATTGTTTTGGTTTTACAGTCTTTATCAGCGTTGTTTTGAGCAGCAGAAGGCAGCTGTTTTTAGCAAAAAGATAAACCCACTGTACCCTACCTGCCCAGCACCAGACAGCAGACAGGCACAGTTTAGTGACTGGTGAACATAGTGGAGCATTTAGCAGCTAAAGAGCCAGATATTTCCCCCAGGATTTGGTGGAGACCTAAAACACAGAAAAGACGAGTGAATATTGGACTTTGTCAGGTGGCCAAAAACCTGAAAAACGCAACAAATGAACGCAAATGTTGCTCCGTACTTGCTGGATGTGTAAATACGCAACTGTTTAACAAGTTCACCATATCAACTTAAAAGCTGATGATATGTCCGTGTTGTGTTGACAGCTTGTTTCCGGCCAAAAAATCAGTTATTGCAGGTTTTAGTTAAAGTACATAAGTATTACTAGAAAAATGTATTTATTATGAAAAGTAAAGCTTTAAAAAGTAAAAAAAAAACAAAAAACGACTTGGTATGCAAAAAGGGTCAGATTCAGAGTGTTATAGTATCAGACACATCAAGGGATTATTATTACTGATGCATTAGCTGGTTGAGGTGGAGCTATTTGTTTTATTGTGTATTTGTTGAGTAGTTTAAAGCTATTGCACAGAACCACATTTTATAAGTTGATTAAATATGATTTATGAAAAATCTTAATCTACAAAGTAGCTAATAACTATGGCTGTCACGTAAGTGGAGTTAAGTAAAATATACAATATCTCCCTCTAATGTTGTGAAATGAAGTATTAATGGAAATACACTGACATCAAAACTGTACTGATTTTGGAGTGACAACGTCAGACACTGCATAATCAAAACCCCAAATAAGGTCATGCATTTTGGAACAATAGTGATCATCCCTGCAGTAGAGTTCAGAGAGAGTATAGATTAGTGGCCCAACACCTGACAAAGACACTTAATGATGCTTTTACCTTCAACTCTTCACCCATCTGTATTACTAGTTGATTGGATGAGCAGTCCCTATAAAAGAGAAGCACCAGCCGCATTCCTCATCCACTTTTGATTTAGGACTGGGATGTAATTTAGGAAAAAGCTGAGATCAGAATTGGGCGACGCTCTAAAGCAACATTAACTGGCCACCTCACAACAGCCATCTTTTGATTGTGGACCCCACAGTCCACCAGCCAGTCTGGCTGGATGAGACACACAGGTGATGGCATTACTGATTCAACGGCTTTAAGCAAGGTGCTGAAAAGCTGAAAGAGGTTTTGTTGTTGGTTTTTATATATATATATATATATATTTTTTTGGACAAGGGCCTAACCAGTCGGTATCAACAGTGGCACAATATTACACGTTATCCGTGTGTGTAGCTACATTGAAAATAGCAGGTTATGAAACATACTGAGTCACTTGGCAAAACCACAGAAATAGCACAGGATGGCTGTTTGACATGACTATTTCTTTTCTTGTTTCTTTAGATGTGCTGAAAAAACAACAAAGGTAAGAGAGTTTTGTTCATTCATGACAGCAATAACCATGTTATAATGCATTTTTTTGCAATTCAATTTTAACACGCAGAGTTGATTATGTTTTGCTTGTTATTTCTGATTTGTTGGAAGGGTGTTTACAGATACATAGACTAATACATACAGTACATACATATAGAATATGCATACATAGGCAGTAATTGCAATATTTCAGCTAGATGTTTCTGAACACATACACACACACACACACACACACACACACACACACACAAAGTCCCTCCAATGTTCTCATGTATATATGAAATACAGTGCAGCAGCCGATTCAGGTCTGCCCGGATGATATGATGATGTGTAGCAGAAAACTCGTGGAGCACAGAGCACCAGAGGTCCCTGAACCACAGAGACTGCTTTGCAGGCAACCAAAGGCATATCTGCAGGCAGCTACATCACACACTAGTGTCTGTCTGGAGCTGGTGTACATCATCGTGAGCTCTGTAACTCTGGGTACTGAAACATCCAAACGACGAGATTCCCAGCGGAGCACCGCTTTCTCTCCTACAAAGCCCGAACATATTGCATTACAGTACTGGGAATATGAAACAGTACTGTATCTGTTGGAGGTTTGTGTTGTGCCTCAAAGATAAGTTGAATAAGTTGAGCTGTACCAAGTGTAGTAGAAGGTGGTCTTTGGTTGTCTGAGCTCTGGGGTTATCTCCACCGCAGTTCACCCTGAAAGCAGAAGGGGGGGAAAAAAACCTGTAAACAGTGTTAATCACCAGAACAGAATAATGTGATTTGCTCATAATGAGAAAGGGCGTAGCACATCACACTTAGAGCTGTGATTACTGTCATCTCACTGCGTCCCAATGTTGCAGAACTAATTCATACATACAAATGTATGTCTAAAAAAATGGTGAATTCACTTCAGGCTAATTAATAATCAAAAAAATCAATGAGCAGTGAAACACCCAGATGATGCGTTGAGTCCAACTATGCAAGGCTTCTTTCGCTCATAATGCAGCACCGTCAATATAGCCAGGAGCTGTGTTGTACATGTCTTCATCTGTAGAGAGTTGCGTTTGATTTCTTTAACATTCACACCCGGCTGTGGCAAATTCAGAAATTCTGCTATCTTTGAGGGATGTAAACATTAAAGTGAGAACAAAGTATAAGAGAAAGATTATGCGAAGGAGGAAGATCTTTATCCCCGTTTAAAGAAGGCCGTCAAAAATGCTTTTAACTTGACTTTCTCTGTTTCCTTTTGGTAATGACGTTTGCATACTTAACAAGTGAGGTCAAACTACGCGAGACATTTCACATCCATGTTGATTTTATACTCAGGTCTTGAAGAGAGACGGAGCTTAGACTGAATTTACCTATGGACAAGATGTGTTGGCTTTCATTAATGAACAGTTTAAACCAGAATTCATTCACATTTAAGGCACGTTTGCCTCCAGCGCAAATGACAATTAGTGTAAGCTCATTGTAAGCTTAAATTCCTTGACTGTCAATATTGCAGACGACTAGGCGTGTAAGGAGTGCAAGGGTCATAGCTGCTGCATACAGACAATAGATACAGTGCAATAACTGTGTCTGCACTCCAGGAATATTTGGGTGTAATAGAGAAGTGCTTTCGTAGCACTTCTGTGTTAGTGCTAAAGAAACAAACAGGGGGAATTAGGGCAATGCACTGTCACAGTTTACAATATAACCCAACAATTAGCAGTCCTGCTTGCTTTCCCCAGTGTCCAGTGTGTTAATAGTCTTGGGCTGGTTCCAGTATTCCATTACTGAATAATTGGACAGCATAGTGGGCCATCACTGAGCCCCCTGCTCTTGCCAAGGGAGAGGTGAAAGCCTTATTGATCCTGTGTCTGAATCTCTGATCAATCACCCCAAATCAGCCCCCAGGGATGAGGGAGGGAAAACAAGTGACAAAGGATATCTCTATGACTATGTATGTATTAATCACAACAGGGGGAAAAGACGCTCGTGGCATCACAAGCAGCAGTCTGCATAGAGTTTTCTCACTGAAATCTCAAGCAAACGGGAAAGTTACATCAGACGAGTGTGCGCGAGGACAGTTTGGTCGGGCGCTCTGCTTGCTCGGTAGAGCTGCCCCGACTCTCCAGGTGACATAGGAGCCTGCTGTGGCTTCCTGTAATTGAGTTAAATAAATGATTGCGTTTCCAGTGGCGGTTGCCGCGGCCTTCAGCTTTATGCCTGGCTAGAGCCACAGCCGATTTAATTAATTTTTAATTAGGAGGGAAAATTGCAGGCCTATTCCACCGGGACCTTTAAGACATCTGTGCATTAGAGATAACATTCTTAAATACCCTGAGCCTCCCAACAGTGGGAGCTTTGAGGGCAGCGCAGCTCGCATAGTCCAGGGCCACGGGAGGTAGACGGGGTGCTGTAAAAGTTTTCTGAGTGCATGTCGGTCATCACTCGACGTGATCAGGGTTTGTTGATCGTTAGTGTGAATGTCACCAAGCCGGAGTGGGCTTAAAGCCTCAGACTTGAGAAGATTTAGTCCATCCATAAGTCATACAGTTTCATGTCACTGTCACACTCAGCTTTAATTGAGTGATTGATTGAACTTTCACTCCTCCTGTCACACGCAAACACTTGCATACAGTATGTGCAGGCGACATACCATTAATTTGCACACACTCGCGCGTGGACCCAATCTCCCCTGATGAATATGTAGTGCTGTCCTATTTTGCTTGTTGCCATGTAATCCCTCACACACCTAGCCTTTGCATGCCCAGGCTTGATGTATGGCAGTCATGGTGTGTAAGAACGTAGCGGGCGGATGTTCAACAGCCTGTTGGAAGATGTTTTACAGCCCTGGCAAGCAGTATGTTGTCACAATGTGTTCAATATCACAACGCATCAAAATTTACTGCAGGCTTCCAGCACTTTCCATTCATTGTACTTTATCGCTATGGCGACACACATTGATCTTGGCAAATAATACTTTTTATTATTGAACATTACAGCACACGCACTCCATAATCAGATTTATTTCCTGTCCAGCGTGTCTGCGCCGAGGCATATGAACAGATATCAGAGCAGATATAAAGGAGAGAATTTTGCCCTATACTTGACATGATAATATCTACGAAGAACACTTTATCTGAGAAGGAGATGGTATTTACGTTTGTTGTGCCTGAGAAAAACACCTGACCTTCTCTTGGTGATACAGACTGACAAGTTCTTACAGAAATATGGGAGTTGATAGCAAGAACGCCTTGCATTTGATCTCGCAGGGTGCCACAGACCACCTGATCGTTTGCTTACTCGAATTCTGAAGCCTCTAGGCAGGTGAAGATGGAAAAAAAAAAAAAAAAAAAAGAAGATAATACAACAACGGTGCTGTTCAACAACTGTAAAAATTAGGAAAAACTGCAAAAGCAATCTGCAATTAATGCATTTCAAAGAGCTGATTGAACTATTATCAGAGGGAGAGGTTTGTCTCTCCTCTGCAGAGCTGCACTGTATTGCAGTGGTACATTTAGTTACATTAACAAATGTGTTTTTGGAGAGAGCGTTTTGTTGGAAGAGCTGATGGCAGAGCATGGAAGTGCCTAATTAGGCTGCTGTCCAGGAGGCTGTAGTGTGTGTGAGAAACGCCCCGTCTCTGGCATTTAATCTAAGCCTGTCACATCCACTTTGCCTCCCCCTCAGCCCCTAGAAGCTCTCTGAACGCATGGGGTACGGGCTGAGGGGACACCTGAATGCATCGCTGTAATTTTCTCTTTGCGGGATTCGCGGTGATATGCCTCGCACATGACACCGGCTGGCGGTCCTCCGGGCTGAACCCTGCTTTGCTCATGAAATAATGAATGAGGTAGAAGTGGGACCAATGTGTTTGTGTGTGTGCGTATGTGAAATAGAAGTGAAAGAAAGACACTGACAGGTTATAATTGGACAAACCAAACAATGACAGCGACCCAGTAATTATTTTTTACACAGTTTTGTTTTGCCAAGTGACAGAGTTGTAAATTGAATTGTCTTCTATTGATCGCAACATATCAATGAGACATAGAATGAAGACAAACACGAAACTGGAGAGATAAACACTGCATCAAACGGGGGTGTGGCTGACAGGAAGAGAAAAACAATGAGCAGTCTGATGAGACAACAAGAGATGCTCGAAACTTGTTATTTGTCAAATTGTGTACAGGTAACTGTTTTATAGTAGTAAGATGAACAACAGAACGGGTGCAGGTGCAGGTCTTAAAGGGTTGACCCATCCATATTACAAACAAATAACAAACAAACAAACAAAATAAAACTTATTTTTCTCACTTACCTCTAGTGTTATCCATCGCAGTAGACTATTTCAGTTTTATGTGTCCAGGTTTTGAGATATCTGCCATCACCCCAAAACAATGAAAGAATTTGTGGTGCTCACAGTACTGAAATAATAATAATAATAAAAAATTAAAAAATCAGCACCAGCACCTCCTTCCAGAATTACCGACCACATATTGTGGATAATCTGCAACTGGCTATGAACAGTTTTCACTGGAGCTTCTTTCCACTAAAAAAATAGTCCCTCTGTGAAAACTGTTGACACTAAGTTCTGGGTTTTATCCAGAGTACAGGAGATAGACTTTCTGGAAAGTCATGCTGCTGTTGATTTTTTAAAAATGTAAGTTTTCAGTACTATGAGCACCAAATAATGACATCCCATTCTCCTCCATTTTATTGGTGTGGCAGCGTGCAAATAGATATCTAAAACCCACAGTAGGCTACATAAAACCAAAACCATCTGTATGGATAGATACCACTGCGGGTGGAAATTTGGTGTAATTTGGGTGAATCAACCCATTTGGTTTCAAAGTCAATATTGAACCTTGTTTTCAAGCTAATAGGTCACTTAATCCAAATCACAAAAAAAAGGACTGTCATGGTTGTGATTGTTGACGGATGACCAAACTCCATCCACTGAGGAAAGCCGTGAGATGTGGTTGAACACTTTAGAAAAAACTAGTAAGTGAGTTAAGAGAATTTTTTTTTCTTACTAGTGATTTGTATCATGCAGACCGTTTCAGCTGTGCTGAGATTTTACATGAATAGTTTTGGGAGATACGCTCGCTCGTTTTCTTGCTGAGAGTTGATAAGACTGATGCCACTCTATTTGTTTAATGTCTTTGTTTAATATGAAGCTGGACCCAGCAGGCAATTAGCTTAGTTTAGCTTAGCATACAGAAAGCAGGGGGAAACAGCTAGCCTGGCTCTGTCCAAAGTTCAAAAATACACCTGCCAGCACCTTTAAAGCTACTTAACATGCTGGTATCCTGGTAACCTTCCGTTACAAAAATTAGTTACAACGTGTAGGTCCTCGTGAACACACAACTTGTCATTTTTATATTTGTGTTTATTCACAGATTAAACAAATGAGATATAGCATGTTAATAAGTGAGCTTTACAGGTGGTGGAAGGTAGATAACAAAACTTTAGACAGAGCCAGGTTGGCTGTTTCCCCCTGTTTCCAGTCTTTATGCTAAGCTAAGCTAACCATCGCCTGGCCGAGCCTTACACAGAACAGACAGATTTGATAGCGGTATCAATCTTCTCCTCTAACTCTCATTAAGAATGTCAATTTCCTAATATGTCGAACTATGCCTTTAAGATATCCATCTCTCAGATTCCTACCATCAATCCAATACAGTGGGGATGAATTTCACTGTGTGGTCAAAGCTTCGAAAATTACTTTGTCACTGACATGAGCAGCACTCATTATAAGCGCAACATGTGGCTTAATTTTTCTAACTACATTGATTTTCATCTTGCAGCTTTGCAGCACGTCTTGCCCTATAGTAAAACACTGTGAGTAAAAGTGCAAGATGAACACCAATGTAGTTAAAATGAAAAAAGATTACATCCGGAAAGCAACATTTCTTTCCAATGACCCAGTGACTCAAACTGAGCAGTTTTTAGTTATTACGACTTTGTTTGTTTGAACATGTTGTTCAGGGCGGCACGGTGGTGCAGTGGTTGGCACTGTCGCCTCACAGCAAGAGAGTTCTGGGTTCGCACCCGCCGGCCGGCTGGGGCGTGGCTTCTCTCTGGGCACTCCGGCTTCCTCCCACCATCCAAAGACATGCAAGTTAGGTTAATTGGTAATTTAAAATTGTCCGTAGGCGTGACTGTGAATGTTTGTCTGTCTCTATGTGTCAGCCCTGTGATTGACTGGCGACCAGTCCTGGGTGTACCCCGCCTCTCGGCCAATGTCAGCTGGGATTGGCTCCAGCCCCCCGCGACCCTCTGAGGATAAAGCGGTATAGAAAATGGATGGAAGAAAATAGATGTTGTTCAGTTTGTCAAATGTCATTTTTCAAAACTGTGGGCACCACAAAAAACATTCTGTTCATCTCCTTTGTATTGGGATAGTGGCAGAACCCCCTTTAACAATCCAAACACTGCTCTTACATTATTTGTATGCAACTGGTGTTGCTACCTCCCTGACAGGAGTAGTTAAAATCTGTATTTACTGATTCCACCCTCATCATCTGTATTCCCTCTGTTTAAGTCCTGGGAGACTGCTGCAAAACACTTTACAGTGTCAGTGCAGGTTTCCCCGAGGGATCCCGCGGTGTCTCTCGTGCTTGCTCCATGGTCACTGGCCGCGTTAACGCTTGCAGGTGTAACCTATAGCAAGCCCTGTTGAGTGAATGCTGTCTCACTGGTGCAGGGCTTTAATGGATGAAAATCACAGGAGGACGTAGGAGGGCAGGTTAACACGCTTCAGATGGATGTGTCTGTTTGTACAGCAGGACAAGGAAAAGAGGCAGCGACATCCGCGCCTACTCACACTGACTCTGGGGTGACCTTCTCCATAGAAACGGGGAAATGTCATCTCAATTAGGCCAATCACATGCTCTGTTTCTGTCACGGCTGGCCAAAGGGATGCGCTGAGGAGTTTTGACAGCTGGACGCTAAGAGCTCAAATTGCTCCATTAGAAACAATTTGATTTGGAATCTCAATGAATCCAAAGCTTATTCATACTGTCTGCGATTACACTGGCGGAATGGTGGCCTGCTGCAACACACTCCCGTTCATCCCTTTTATAGTCTGTCACATTTATTTGTGTTTGCGAGGAGAGTTTAAATGAGGAAATTATAAACGGACCTCCTTATAGTTTTAAGTTAAATTATGGTTTAAATAAAACAGTTTAGACTGTGGCTGAATTAATCTTTACATGTGACACCAACCTGCTATCTTAAACCCCAAAGAAGACTTTCATTTAAATCATTCAGGTGCCTTGTCATGGCATTTCTAATTTTAGTTTTAATCATTGAGCTGATACGTCTGCATTGTTAAATCAGAAACCTCATATACCTGTTAAGCCGGATCGTTAATCAACTGGTAATCATTCGAATATTCATTTTCTCCCCGGCATGAAAAGCCTCCCAGATACTTAGATATGCACACATGAGCACACACGTGCACGCGCAGACACATGCACGAACACACACTGTCTGTTTCTCCCTCAAACACACATGCAAACATACACAGACACACACACACACAGTTCAAATCGGAGCTTTGCACCCTCACATGCCTATTAAACAACAGAAAATGGTGACCTTGGTTTCACACAGAATATGAAATAAGCTGGGCCATTATTTCGTTAATGCAACGTACGTGTAGCCCTTCAAGCACTTTAGTTTCTGCCTTAACATTTAACCATTCTTTATTGCTTGCTGACTAGGCTCAAGACAGCAAGGTCAATTACCAAGGGTTCCCTTCAGAAGGTACTTTACCTAGCTCATCATTTTGTATAAAGTCTTCCAAAGTAACCATAATGACCCTTGTAAACGCCAGGCAGAGGGATTAAAGACGATTCCTTTTGTTTTGATACACTACTGTTTTGCGATTTTAGCCGGAGCGGAGGAATAAAATGAGGAGGGAGAGTGCTGTAAAAAGGTTTAAGATCTTACCACATTAAAATATTCAACATGCAGCCTCGAACAGAGGGTCACTACATGAAAAATGTTATAGACCACATTATTTAAGGCTTTGGGAAAAGAATAGCAGCTTCCCCCGGGCTACATTTGGAGGAGAATATGAGGTACGCCTGCAATTCTCACTGCAGTTTAAGTCCGGACAGAACGGAAGATTGTAAACAGCAAATACCCGTGAAATTATTTGTGTAGGCCCCCCGTCTTAATGACATCAGGTAACACAACACTAATCCACTCCTCACCCCTGCCACTTCTGCCCCCTCCCTACACAAACTCTCTCAAAATCTACCTCATAAATGTCCGCATTTGCACGCAAAATCACACACACGTATACACGTTTGGCTCATAAATTTCAGACCTTGCACTACCTGCTGTAATCATACTGGCCATGCATGAAGTGCTCTACCCCCCCCCCCCCAGTGACAGAACCTTAATCAAAGGTCACATGTGAGAGAAAAAAATGCACCACTGTAATTGTTACATGCCCAATTTAGTAGAACATTGCATAAGCTTTGGGCTGTTGTCTGCCATTGATTTATGTTATTGCAGCCCTATTGACTTTCACAACAGTATTCAGTTAGCTATTCCCCTCTAATGTTTACTACACTGGATATGCCTATTACATCATATACAATAAATGAAATGTACTGTACCTACATGATAGGAGCTGTTGCTACTTATTGCCCAAGATAAAAGTGTTTGTCTCGCAGGAAGCTGGATTGCCATAGACCCCCATGCCACGGCAGCTGTAATGTAATGCTTTAGAAGAGGAATGATATTAGAGGAATTTTTCATCTATTGTCCTCTGACAACTACATCTGGCTGCCCCCAAAGGCATTCGCTACATGAATTTAAAAAGCCAGACCCAGCTGACGATATTTCGCCTCGTATTTGCACCCCTGCACACTGGAAACTAATTAACTGGACATTTAGTTCTGTCGGAAGCCTGCAACTAAATGCCCAAGGTTCAGCTCCTCACAACTCAAAAAAAAAAATTCTTAAGCTGCGGTTAACAAAAATGTCATTTATGAAAAGGAAGGGTTTAATATGTGTTTCTGCCTCACATTTAAATTTGTACCATTCACAGCTCGCTACAACTTAATGGACTTTTAAGTAAAGACAGCAGTATAAAAAAAGCGGCGTACAATCCTTGAATTTTGATTTTTTATATTCAGACGTGATCTTGAAATGCACTGAAAAATATATGTCTGGTTTTGCTTTGATGGAAGCAGTGTATTATTTTGTAAAGCTTTATTTGATGTTAACAAGGTTAGAAATGAATGCAGGGCTAATGACGCTGTTAAGACATGGAGGTGAGGATGAATGATGTAGAATATTGACTAAGATGCAACTTCTGGAATAAAAATATAGCGCTATTGATTTACTATTTAAGTTTCCCATCGAACTTAATGCTCCCTACCTTGACACTAAAAGGGTGAGGACTTGGAAAATAGATGGGAATCCACTCAAGCAGAGGTCTGCCTGGTGGAAGCGCTATTGAATCCTACATCTCAAACACAAATAGCTGCTTTGACACCGCTAAACATAACCCTCTCGTGTTCAACATTATATTGACAAACATCACTGGAGTCTGGTTTATTGGCCCTGGCTTCTTCTGTTCTGCTGTTCTGAGTGTGTTTGATGAGGGCACCGTGTTAGCTCACATCACTGGGTGCTATCCTGCTTTTTATGGTGTAAAAAGTGCTCCTTTGTACCGTCCTCTCTTGTCACCCTTGTACTGCGCACTACATTTGTATGTACGTTGTACATTTGCACAAACAAATATCCTTTTCAAAAAGCTTCACACGAATTGTAAAACGCAGAGAGACAGCAGACGGACCGAAACTCAGCCCCGGTAATTTGCCTCAGGCTCCATGTGGTTTCAATCATTGTCAATCATTTAGTTTAATGCACTTCGGAAGACTGGGGAGGACTGGTGTCACCGCTCTGAGCAGCACAGCCTCCTACCTGTGCTGTGCACAGGAAGGCGAAAACAACAAACATGCACTCTAAATCACAGGCTCCTCTGAATATAATTACTATTCTCTGGGTAATTCCCCAAACCCTTTTGTTCCTCTGCCTTCGTTCTCTTTAGATGTGCTCATTTGAATAGGAAGCAAAAATCATGCTCCTTTAATATATGATGTGTTTTCTTCTTTGGACATTATTATGGAGCCCTTACAGAATGGTTGCAGGAATAAAAACGTCATTGAACATAAAGCTCCGACATACCGTAGGGCTGCAGACACTGACTATGCTAATGAATGCTCCATGCAGCCTCATTATGAGCCGTGGAGAGAGGTCGTTTTTCTTGGCTATTTTCCTGATGAAGTATTGCTTGAGGTGGGGAAGTGGGTTGTGATCTGTGGTGTGCTCCTTTGGAGGATTGTAAAGGGGGGGGGGGAAATTGAGTAAATGAAGAGAGAGCTATCATTACTTCATGTGATTTATATATATTAACGGTCTTGGTGTGTGTCTCGTTCACTATTTCGGTTTACCAGTTGGTGACAAATGAACAGCAAATTAGTTTAAGATTAAAAATCTGTGGGCATTTTATGGACATAATTATGGCAGTTTCCCTGCCACTCCAGGGACCTTGTGTGGTTTTAACATAATTCCCATCCAGTAAAGAAGGGGGAAAAAAGACATCCTGTTTTTCTTTTCTTTTTTTTTTCTCAATGTGATCCACATGGCCTACAAATTAGATGAGTGAGTGCGCCATCTATAATTTTATGCACAAGTTATCCATATTTTTACGTAATAAGCTCAGGGTCCAGAGACAAAAACTGAGCGTGCCAATTAAGACACTCTCTCCCAATCGTCTCCCTTTCTCCCTCTCTCTGTCTTTTTTCTTTCTTCAACCTCTTCTTTTCTCCTGATTATTTCTGATGCTGCAATCCCCACCCCCACCCCCACCCCGTTCCCTGTCAGCATCTCAACCTCATAATTAGCCAGCATTAATTAGATGCACTGGCATAATTGTTAATCATTGGTTACGCTGGAAACATCTTGGAGAATGAACAGAATGCCAAGCAAGGAGGCCGGAGGAAAACAACAGCTCGGTAGCAAGTAGGGAAAGATAGAGATACACGGAGAGGAGGGAGATTGTGTGTAGATGTGAAAGTCTCAGAGAAAATGCAACACAATGTCAACAGTTCCCCAAGACCTCGGCTCTGCTGCTTTGCCCAAGGAGACGGCACATGCAGCACCGAGATCAGGCTGGTAGGTAATTCATTAATGACAATCACATGATATTATTACTGCTTGCACTCCAGAGGGAGCGGTTGTGAAAATTAAAAACAAACCCTGAAACGCAGCCTGGCTTTGGAACATAGAGTGTGGATTGCAAACACACTTAGCGGCTGCGGCAATGAATGGTACGAAATGGAAAGTCATGGTGATAGTTTGCTTATGGAGTCCTTTCGGCTTGCTGACACTGACTGCACCACTGCCTGTCCATCTCCGATTACTGTCTAATCGAATTCAGCCTCATGTCTGGCTGCTCCCGCGGGTCTGCTCTGGCGGTCGACTCCTGTGATAAAACATAAAAACAAGACACCGCCATTTCATTGTGGAACGAATCAAAGGGGACATCAAAGACCTGCATCGCCTCTCTTTAGCTATCACTCTCTCTATCTGTCTTTCTTTTGCCTCTGTTTATTAACTTGCTTGCATTCTCTCCCTGTCTGCCTCTGCCCTCCCTCTTTCTCGCTCCATCTCTCGGCATGTTGATGATGATAGTCGGGCTCGGAGTAGTCGACTGAGCGTTGGTTGTGTCATCAGGAGTCAGGCAGCATCCTGCAGAGGTTACATGGCTCATTCTTTATTCTCCATGTCAACTGCCCGTAAATGTTTATAGCTTTGTGGTAAGACCTCGGCTATTCAAATTATCTTGTCACAATGCATCCCTGAGCAGGAATAAAGCCCTCCTTTATGGGAAACTGTAAACAGTCGCTGTGTGCTTCATGGGGAACAATACCCATTTATAAGAGTCCAGCAGAGGCCATGTCCAAAGGGGACACTAAACTTTTCTCTGTGTTTTTTTTTCTTTTCTTCTAGCTTTCCCGTTTCTTCTCCCCAGTCTTTCTGTCCTCCTCTGGTTTTTCTTGCCTTTCTCACCCCTCCTTTCCCAGGGCTTGGCTGAGATCAGGATGGGTTTTAATGAGAGTTGCAGCCTCAGTCTGAGCCCTCCTCTCTATGCAGCTCCATGAGCCTCGTAATCCGCCATCGATCCTTCCATGAGTTGTTGCTGTCAGCTTTCTGAAATAACAGAAAGAAAAACAAAGCGCCATTGCAATTAGCCCAGGTTATAATTGGGTATTATTACAGTGCCGGAGCAGGACTTGGCGGAGCATAACGCATGTCATCGTTCCCCTCACAGCAAAGCCCCTCCGAGAGGTTGGGAGTGACACGGTGCCCTTCTTGCCAGCCCACATCCTGCCCTTCTTGCCAGCTCATATCCACAAGCAGAAAGCTCTCACTGCCACAGCTTGCAACACAGAGCCAAGTAAGCACTCCATTTGAATGTGACTATAATCCTAATTACATACGGACAGCCATTTGGTTAGCGCTCGCCTACTTGGCTATATATAAATGTATATCTACAGAAATGGACTTTGCTCTGCAAAATGTCCGCTGACTTGCTTGAAGCGTTCAAGGACAGGCGAGGGAGATAACCTTTCTGAGGAGCAGCAGTGTTACAATATGCCTTTCAAAGCTTTTGTCCCATCAGTCTGTCTCACCTTTGAGTAATTCACTGGACAACTTTTGATTCTTTGCTCTGCCTTCATGGTGCTGAGGTTGTACAATGGAATGGATTTGAATAACAAAGAGAATCGTTTAACGAATGAGCTACACACTCATTTTCTCTGGATAATAGCCACACCGCCTGATACGGCAACTATCATTCATTTATTATTAATTTTTTTCTACTTCAAATATTCTTAAATCTAGGTTTTTAGAATTACACACATTTGTATGTAAACGGTTGTTGGGCTACTTATCTAAACACTTAAAAGGCTATTGTTTATCACTGAAAACTATTGACAAAAAGAAGCCCCTTTGGGACAAATGGGACCGTTTAGACGAATTGTTCCAGCAATAAATTCCATTTCTTTTTGCTAATTTCTAAAACAGATCTGAGTTTGTACTTTTCTTTGCTTGAATTCCATCTCTGATTCCAAGAAAAATAATCTTCAGAATATTTGAATTACTGGGCAAAGGCAGAAAATCAAATGTGAGACTTCCAGGACTCAAAGCCAATGAAAATAAGTAACATTTGGTACAAAATCTCACAAGTGTTATGGAGGCTTAAATGAGTCTTCACACTCCTCCTCCCTGAAGTGTATTCAGAGAATTGAATTACACCTCTCTGGAGAGAGACAGAGGAGGGAGAACAGAGTGGGAGAAAAGAGACAGAGACAGAGAAAAACAGAGACAGAGAGATGGAGAGAAAAATGGAGTTTGCTTTGCCTTGTGTGGCTTGCAATTTTGAAATACACTGCACTGGCACTGCAAAGAGCAAACATCAGGACCATCAACTCAGATGGAGCCGAGGCTGGTACCTAAGCAGGAGTTACTGTACCGTATTTTGCCATGGCAACAGCTAAACCATCTGATGATGTGAGGTAGCCCGATTGTCACAAACACGGTCACCGAGACCTGGCTGTCAAGCTGCTTGGGGAAAAGCACTCAGAGCACTTACAGGCCTATTCCTTTTCCTTGGTTTACTGTACCCTTATCCGTCCAACTGCCAAACTCGGCTTCATGAAGGACAGGCAAGTAAGCCATACTTTTATGCCCCGTTTGAAGCGGCCTGTGTAAATCTGTGTGGGATGTTTGAAGCGACTCTGATTTGTAGCATCAAGTCTTCCAAGCCTTTGATGTCAGAGAAAGCAAACGCAAGTACACTAGAGCTGTATCATTAAAAATTGTTTCTCCAGACTTGTATGTGCTGATTAGGTATTCTGTGTGAAATACCTTTCTGTTTTCTTGTTGGTAGCTATGGAGCTGCAGACCATGAAGGTGTTTAATAAAAAAGAGCAGAGCCACTGATGATCTTTGCCTCTGCCGTCCCGGGGGAGGTAGACGATGGGCAGCCACCACCTGCCACTGGGAGCACTGCACTTTACTGGTGCCATGAAAAGACAGAGGCAGCTCTCCACAGGCCAATCAAACTATACCAACAGCTGGCTGGCTGCCCTCCTCAGCCTTGCTCACTCTCCATCTCCCTCTCTGTGTCTCTCCGCCTCAATCTGTCCCCTTCTCTGTGCATCTTTCACTCAAACACACAATCCCCCTCCACACACTCAGTCCTTTCACGTCATCCACGGCATGATGAGTGTCTCCGTCCCCTTGCTCCCCTCCCCAGCGACAAATATTTACTGTGCTGCCCTGATTTATTCTGGGTTAATTAGTGAAAGTTAAATAGCTATCATAGGCGTGATTCCACAAACAGACATCTGCACGTGCACACACACACAACCGTACTGACAACTGGCTGTCTCACACAAACTCAACGCCAGCTCCTGACCTGCCCTCTAGCCCCAAAGGCATAATGTGGTTTATTATAGACATGTGAAGACTTAATTAGATGTGTATAATGCATGCTGTCCAGGGACTGCTTGCTGTACTGCTGTATAAAACCAGGCCGTGTATAAAACTGGCTGTGTTAACAGCCAGCATTAGTAAATCTCTTTGTGTGTTATGTTATGCAATGAGAGGCAGCTTGGTGGTAAAGCACTGCTTGCTCCTCATTATGACATATATATGTTGCTTTGCTAGCCAGAAGAGGAAGAGTAGGGGAAGCATAAGATTTCACACACATCTTCCTGTGCTTTTTTGAATAATTGGCTCACTATACGGTGAGGAAAACGGAACAGTGTGAGAAGTTATAAGTAATGAGCATCATCATTAAACAAATACAACCTGACACACCTTTTGGCTCCCCATTTGACAACTCCAGTAGTGACAGCTGGCACATCTGAATATGTGTGAAAACTTCTCCCTTCAAATTCAGCTCGCAAAGAACTTCTAAGACTCCAGAGGGGTTTCTACATCTCTGGCAAATCATTCAGCTAGGCTCGGTGCCCTGCCCTGGAGAAAGCCATAAAGATTAGCAGTTAGATTGCAATCTTTACTACAAACAGTCTTTCCAAGAGTGGGAGGGTGAAAGAGCAGGCCAAAGCTGTGCCGATGTGGGAGATTAGCCCGGGCTGAAACAAGAGGGACAAAACAAATCCAGTCAAAGGAAGAGGCCAGTCACACAAAAGGACGAGGTGAGAGATGGTGTAAAAAAAAAATGGAGGGATGCTGCTGACTCGAGGAAATATTTATGACTCACAGTGGGCATAAAACTTGAGTGAGAGCTTCGGTGAACCGAACGGAAACAAAAAGAAGAGGAACCAATAAATCTATACAGGTTCGCAGTAATGCCAGATATTCTGACATTTGTCACATGCATTATTGGTCTGTTGGACAGGATCGTGACCCTGGGTGACATTGCTGACCCTGTGTTCATCTCTGTCTTCAGAAATGTGCAGAACCCACACACAAGTAGAAAAGGAACTAGATAAAAGTGACAGAAAGCAATGACTTAATAATAAAAATGTACTATTTCCCTTTAAAGGATACAGGTGGTGATATTCTATATGTTTTATAGTCTGTCAACAAATCCCAATGTGTTTGTCCGTCTCTCAACACATTCAGAGATTCTCCATAATGTCTGCAGCTGCCCATTTGTTCCCACTGAGGATGTACATCTATTAAAAACAGGTCATAAAAGTCTAGTTTCATCTTTTAAAAAAGCTTCAGTAATTTCCTAAAACAGCTGGGCGCTGTAGTTTTTAGTACGCGTTATTCAAACAGGAGTAAGTAGCGCATTTCTTGGGGACTATTTTCAGCTGTGGATTAATACGCAAACCTGCAGTGAATATTTGCAGCAACAGTATATGTGGATTGACTCAAAATAAACTACAGCGCCCTTGTTCATCGTAAAGAAGCAACATGTCTTCCACTGCAACAGTGTGGCTCATTGGTGTGTTTTTATTAGGTTTTGGCTCAGGAACAAGCAATATCAGACCTTGGCTACACCAGACTTATCCTTTAATATTTCTAGATATCTCATCAAACAATTTAAAATACATGCAGTAAGTGAATTAGATTGGATGGGACAGCTGTGCCCTTGCAGTGTATATGGTAGTTACACATCCTACTCATATTCTGTGTGGCTGTGCTGTATGTACCCTGTGGAAATCTAATGCAAACATCTCTGTCTGTCAATAGGCAACATAGTTAGTATCGTTACTTGCAAATAGGAACTCTGTATAGGGGTTCATGAATTATATATCTTATCTAATCTTTACAGTAGTATTTATATTTATACAGTATGCTATTGTTAAATTTTATTTTTGGAATCAATACATTTTCTCTTTGTCTTTCTCTTCTTCTTCTGCCCCCAATTTTCCTTCTTCTTGTCTTCTTCTTCAGTTGCTGTACTGTTCAGTTACAGCCACTCTGCTCTGTAAGCCAGTTATGTGCTTGTAAGATTGTTTCTAAGGTGAATAGAAGGAATAGAAATCTATTTGTTAACTTAGCATGAAAAATCACCTGAGTATTTTGACTGAGAGATTTTTTTTTCTGTGAAATTGATTCTTCTAATAATCTTTTTTTTTTTTTGACATGTACTGCATTTCAGATTAGTTGATGAAAATCAATTTTATAATGCAGCAAAACTCATTGTAATCTAAATTACAAAGCACAGCCCTTCTGTTTTATATTTTCACCGTATAACCGATTTCAAATCAAACACATCTTACATTTACTCTCAGTGGTCACAAAACTAATTTTTGTGGAAAATAATTTGAACACTATTCACTAAACAAACAACTTAATTAGGTAAAACTAAACACAGTCGAGGGGTTGGCGCAAACAAATCCCAGTGGACTAAGTGTCTCGCAACAACAAACTAACATTTAATTTGTTGTCATTGTGTAATTTAATTTCAGACCAGAACAGCTCATACACCTAATCCAAACTTGTCCGACTGTATGTTCCGCTCTCTCAAATGTGTTTGCATACAGTTTCTATCATCACAATAGTGGCTAAATGAGACAAACATGAACCCTGCAAGCACAAACAGATAAACTGTGATCATTACTTTCAGGTGTGTGTCTATGATTACAAGTGTGTGTGCGCACCATATTTGTTTGAGCGCGGCCTGGATGTGACTGTTGGCTGTTTTTGTGTGTGAGCATGCGAAAGCGAGAGCTGCACCCATTCATTATCCTGTAAATACAGCCTGAGCCAGAGCCATTATTTAGTTGTGGGATAAAACAGTGAGAGCAGCTGGTGAATTTAAGGATTTATCGAACTACAGATAGTCAGTGTGCTCATTTTAATATATGATGCCACTGCATAGTTTTGTCAGTTATAATGTTGTATTCTGATCAAATAAACAAATAAAATTTTCATAGTTTTTGGAATGGCAAATCCTCATATGCAGAAAACTCTCCTTCAAAAATTTTACAATTTTATTATTGAGCTGAAAACATCCGTTACTATCACCTTGAATCTTGGTGCCCGACCTGGGAATCTAGGGGGCCTAGTACATGTAGCCCAGTCTCATTACCTGCCATTTGAAGTCCAGCAGAACACTTGCCTCGAACATACCAAAAGGCTACCCAGTCATTAGTCACTCTCTTCAGTGTTGGACCCGGTTTCGGAAAAAAAAAAACGTTGGATTCCAGGCCACTTCACTTCATAGTCCATTTGCAGCCAACCATTTGGTTGTTCCTTTGTTTCCCACTTGATGATTCATTCCAAATCTGGCATAAGAGCTTAAAACGTTTTAAAAACCTTTTTATTTGCAATTGCTTTGCATCTTTCTCCCAGCCGATGGATATATTTGGTAAACCCAGGACCCCGTTTTAAGATACTTAGAAGTCAGCTATTTTTTGCAATGCCATAAACCTCAGTTCCCAGAGAAACCCCCACATAACCCAAGTGACATATTTCTGTATTTAAACCCCACTCTAAAAGGATGCTCAATGCTGGTTCTATATTATTTGATCTGAAACATGTTGTTTCCCTGTCAACTATTAAAACTGCATGAGAACTGAACCTATATTTTTTTATTTATTAGACGTGGCTCCGAAAACACACTCATTTGTTATATGCACTCTCCATGCCCTTAGACATATTTAGTACAAGAAAAAATTCAATTAAAACAATCCACCCATATTTCCAAAACAAAATTAGATAACATCCTAACTAATGTAACAGATAGGATCAGTAACATAGAATGAATGAATGAATGAATGAATGAATAGAATGTGAATGTGCCCGTCTTACTCCTCCTCAGGTTCTGATCTTGTCCTTTCTCAGCTGAATTTTGGAAATTACTCTTCCAAACCTTGTCTGATTTTTTTACAGTGTCGTAATGAGCCCGGCCCTTTGACTGCCATCATTTGCATTGCCATACAAGAACTGATCTTGCCCAAAGCAAAACAATGCATGCTAACCTTCACCTCCTTAATGGCTGGACGAGCGATACTACCTAAAAAGATGCTGCTGCTCGTTGTCATTCCCATTGAGTTAGAAATATTATGCTATATTTGAAATTTGAAGAAAATTGTTACACCACTATTTTTAAAACACCTGCCACTTTTGTCTCTTAGTATCTTATCCTAATCATTAAATTATTTACATTGTTTTATAGGTTCATTTATTTATTTGTCTTTTTTTTTCTTTCTCTCTTCTTCTTTGTTTTGTCTTATTGCTATTACTTCCTTTTCATGTGTGAGGGAGCAGTATGCGTGTGTGTGTGTTGTGCGTCAGCCAGATTGCAGGCTTTGTGTTAATGGGAAAACTAAAACGCTTCAAAAATGTTAATTTGTTCCGTTCCTCACTGATAGTCAATAGAAAACCTTTGAAAGAAGTAAGTTAATCAAATGAATCAATCAGAGATTAAATGTTTTTTCATCAATATTAATTGTTATTGTTGATTAAAGTGCTGATGCATATTTGTTATATTTGTTCTTTGTGTTCAGTTACTGCTGCATCAAAACCAAGCTGAGAGAAGTAGTTCAAGGTCTCGCCGCTGCATTGTTTCTCTTGATGTAAATATGAGGTGATGGATATTGGCAAACAACCAGTACCTTCAGTATTTAATCTCTTAAAACATGTTTTCACAGAAGCGAAGCTGACTTTTTAAATCCCTCACATCACTGTTTTACACTTTGATTGGGAAAGGAAGTCATCCTCAAAACTGTTTTCAGTGGACCAGACTGTCATTGTCTGTTTTGGTTTCTCTGCCGTGTCGTGATGGCTGTCTCCGAGGGCCATTGAATGAGCCGTTGATTAGATTAATAAGGCAACAGATTGAATGTGGTGATGTGTTTGGTTTACAGGTCATTCCCAGAGCCCGTCTCCCTCTGTGGTCGCTATGCTGGCAGTAAAGCCATTTGTTGCCCGCCAAAGATGCTGATAGGTCCCCCGGGAGCCGGCTGTGGTTGGCTTACTGCTCCAACAGGCAGGCGGTCATGTTGCGATGAGATTTCCCCTCGGTTTCTTTTTCTCCTTTCCACATGCAGCGCGTGTCTCAGTATAGCATCTCATTAAGTCTGCACAAAACGCATAAAACCTAGTGGGACAATCTTGAATTTACTGCTGACGCCGACTGAGGGTAGCTGGTTTACTTTTATATTTCACCAGAAGAATTGAAGTGCAAAAACTTTTAACGTGGATTTCTAATATCCTGGTGTTGATATTGCCTCGCTGTTATCAAGGTCCACTGAGGCTGTGCAAAACATTATTCTATGAGATAATGGAATAATGTCTCACAGTAGCCTCCCTTCCTCGTTTCTTTTCCTGTATAATCACTGATATGACATGATATAATGTGACAAATGAAAAATATCACATTTCAAACCAACCAACACCCCGCATTTATCATTGTTTCAGGAAATGCCCAAAGGGTGAAGCCACAGTGCTTACCTGAGACTGTAGCCTATTGATCTGAGCTGGCAACACTAACTGTGCTCTATTCATCCTGTTCTGGCTGAGGTCTCGCACAAACAGAGCCGTCAATCACCACTGCAGAGTAGTATTATTGGCACCACCCTTGACATAAGCTAACAATATCATTTGTCTCTTAAAGTCACTTTTCCGCTGCATTATAGGGGCAATCACGGGGGAATCCTCTTTCATTTAGCCTCTAAAGATGCAGGATTAAATTAAAAGTTTAATTAAGTCGTAGTGAGACTTAGAGAGAAGTAGAAGCAGTATAAACCTCCTGAAGCTCTAGTTTTTATACAAACATCTAATGTATGCTGCTGTTACGTAACGCATTGCAATTCTGTGTACTGTGTAAACATGGCTGCGTGGTGGGTAGCCTATGTGGGCGAATGGCGTTGATGAATATGTAGTGATGCATGCTGGGTTAAGTATCTGGCTCAAGGTCAGAGCAACAAGGTCACTATGTCAGGAATCCTGATCAGCGCTTCTCTCTACCGGAGCAATATCTGGAAATAATATTGACACCTTAAACAACTGATGAATTCATTGTGAGCTCCAAAAAAAATCCATCTCAAATGATTTCCCCATCAGTAAAAAACAGAATGCGGGCATTAATAATTCATCTGGATTCAGAGGGAATTGATCCACAAAGATGTCTTGACGGTTGGGATTGGAGGGTTGGAGAGTTGCTCGTATGCGTGCACAGTGTAGACGCTTGTGCACACTTTTCCATATAGACGTGTTCATATGCGTGCACATACGCAATACAAAGATGCAGCAAACGCCTGAATTTCTTCACTGATGATAAAACACCACAGCTCTGAAATACGTGGGTTACATAAAACAAGTGGAAGAAAACAAGATGCCTTTAAAGGCTAAACAACCACACGTTAATGTCATGATAAATTGGATCATTAAGTAATGATGACGCTTTTTGAATTCCCCGATTCACAAGAGGTATCAGGTTAGCATTCACATTTCAGTCCTGAATGTATTCAGTAATGCCCCGTTTCTGCAGTGGTTAAATGGTGCCTCACTGTCTTGGTATCCATGGGCTTTTTCTTTGAATTGAGTTTATCCAATTATCTTGCAGGTGTGACATCACTGAAGCTGAAGAAAGCCTAGGAGGCAGAGAAAGTGCTGCCGGTTGAATGAGAGATAAGCAAATGAAAAAGATGCAAATGGAGAAAAGTTATTTTGGCAAAAAAAATTTTTTTTGGAATGCCTAAGCTAATTGGTCGCTAGAGAGAAGATGCTGATGCAGAGGATTCTGCAGCCGGCTGCAAAGCCACCCACTCTACAACTCGCACAAAACCTCAGAGGCAAGAATGTGCACATACAATACACACACAAACACGCACACACCCATGCATCTGCCGCAGCTCCAGCAACACCCTTCCTCGGTTACTTAACAATACTCCATTCTGCCTGAGTTCACTATGAGGTACATTAGATGTCATTGTGTTCTTGTCTTCCATATCATTTCTCTTGCCAGCCATCTTTTGTTCGGTATATGTTAAAAGCTGACATTAGCACACCGGAGTGTCCTGCTTTTGTCCTTTTCATGAAGCATTTCAATCTCTCACCTGCCATTAGCTAACATGGTCTGTCTGCCTGAGTCACATTTTACAGAGAGGAGATGCAGAGCTGTTCTCTCCACACCCCATTAGAGACCAGGAAAGAGCCCCAATAAGCCTGGGACTCTCTGTGCAGAACATATGCGCGCTTGTACTCTAACACACAGGCGCACAAACACACACACACACATACACAAAGACATTACATAGTCTCAAAGCAGACATGCTGCTCCTTCAAAATAGTCACTGTGCAGTTGATAAAGATGCAATAAAATAAACCAAAACAAAATGAGCAGAGTTATAATGAGCTGCAGAGGGAGTGGAGGACACCTGTTTGTTTATACAATCTTTCACAAACACTGTGCGGTTAATCACCTACGGTGCTGCTGGGGTGACGCTTATCTACATCACAATGGAGGGGTCGGCCCGCATTAAACACAGAGGACAGATGCCGTTCCATTTTGCTTTGGCTTTTCAGTTTTAATGCCTGTTTTTTCCCAGCGAGACACAGATGCAGATGTTCTGTATTGTGCTGCACCTGCAGTTCCAGCCCAGCTCCTGCTTGCCAAAAAAAAAAAAACATAAAAAAAACAGCCAGACTGTATGTACTCACAATGAGCCCAGTAAAAAATACCTTCTCCATCAAAGATAGGAAAGAAAGACATCAAAAACAATTTCAAGCTCCCCTCAATTTTCTCTCAGTAGTTGTCTGTAAAGTAGTTCTCCTCTATCAGGAATAAAGAGAATCCCATTACATATTTCTTATTTTTACTAGCCCTGTTGCCTCTGACAGCCTTTCAACAGCTGTAGTTACCACTTCATTTGCTGCTTCCATAAAGGTGACTTATAAGCTGTTATCACAAGGCCGGCAAGAAACGTCAATACAAGATTAAAAGGTGTGAGGAAAGAAAGGGACAGACTTCATTAAAGTTGATGTAGAGCCACAAACACCTATTGATATGTGTGAGACAACCGGGGTAGTTGAGAGGTTGAATTGAGTTTTGGCCCCTCATTGACACCTTTTGAGTCCTATTGATTTGTCAGGTGTAGCAGGCTGAAGGGGAAATCTTATTTAGGTCTACATTCATTTACAGACAATGGTAAATATCGGTGATACTTCTGAAGGGCTGAGAAGAAAGCCATGGAGAAGACGGATTCTTATTATTCTGTCACTGCTGAGACACACTGATCTAGAAACTGCATCCAGTTGTGTTCTGTTTGGCTGAACAAGTTCTCAAACCTACAAAACGATCCATGTAAAGTTTATATTTTACATTTTTGTTGAGATTTTTCCAAAGAAATCCATACAGTTTTTGGGTGTATTTTGCTCCAGGAACCCATTGATTTCCATTTATTCATATTTCTTGCAGTATAAAAATAAAATATCAATAAGCAGACTCCTGAAACTTTCTTGAGTTGTGCAGTAAATCACAGAACATGCACACTCAACACGACTTGAACATAAAGCATAATAACATTTTTTTTTAAAACAATAAAAATACGTAAAACCCACCACATAAGATCACAAAAACTATGTACAGAAGTGACAAAATCTACATCCAGCCCACTCATCAGTGGTTAAAAAAACATCACCATTGTCACTCATCAGTTTTCATATGGAAGACTGACTCATCATGAGTATTTAACAGTTTGATGGCATGAGAGACAAAATCATTTCTCAGTATGTAATCTGTTATAACAGTCCAGGTCTAACAGGGTGAGAAAGTCGACATCAAATACGCATTAAGTTTTGTATTGTCGCTAATCCTTCTGCACGTAAATGAGCCACATTGTTGCACTGCATGAAATGTTCCTTCATTACAAAGAACATGGGCAATCCCACATACACCATCCATAAATACTTAATAGAGCATTGGATCTGTGTCTGGAAATAGTTCCCAATAAATGCACTGTTTACTCCTATTTGAGTGACAAATGATTTAGTCTTTTAAAAAAAGATGTATGTTTGTGATCTGTCTTTAAAGATTTAGGTTTAGCAACAATGAGGAGCACCACAGACAGGCTGGGGAAGTTGAAAAGTTGTGAGAGACGGACTAAGACATTGTTGTTTTGGTCTTATCTTTTAACACAAGTTTGGGAAAGTTAAACTTCTTTGTTAAGGGTAAGGAAACATCTTCTTCATGATTAAAAGAAACCATTGTTGACTTTAAGTAGGAAACAGGATGTGCAGGCTCTAGTGTTGAAGTTACACACTTTGAACGCCCAAAAAGCCACCCTGACCTCCTCCTGAGGAGGTTTTGTAGTTTTAAAACAATACCACGCTACTTGTGCCTTTGCTAAGGAGAGAGGACAATCATTATTCGCAAAACCGCAAGAGGCCGCTTGTCAGGAAAACATAAACACAGGTCATTTCAAGCGTTTGAACAAGCAATTCTGTTGTTTTTCTGGTGAGGACAGTAACCGAAAAAAAAAAAATACATAACATATCTCTGTTCAGAGGGTCATAACATGCAACAAAAATACATCACAGAAAAACAACCCTGCTGCCGCTGCCTCTGTGGCTGATTACTCACTCAGTGCAGTTTCATACCACTTCATGCTGTTCTGGCCTAGTTTGGCCCTCAGCCCCTGACAACAGAGCGAAGGCTGTAGCAGGTGAAAGAGTTCATTAGAGCAGCAAGCTGGAGTCCACAACAAGCAGCCTCTTCACATGGAATAGCAGAGCTTAGCCTTCAGCTGTGACCTCTCCCATCCAACATGCAGAGATAATAAAACAGCACAGAAACTCAAGGAAAACAGTGTTCACACAGAGACGCACACTTTAGTCAAGGCAGAAAGTTTAACAACAAGCGCAGCACAACCTCGCCTCGCAGCACACTGCCCCCAAACGTACTTCTACCCAAACTCCCCCACAACTCTCTGTGCCGTTCAAATATTTCCTTTTATTTATGAATATTTACAAAGGTCAAAGCATCAAAAGTTTGGAAATTGTTGAAAGAAATATGAAGAGTTAAGGTCAAGGTTAGGGGTGTAATGAAGGCAGAAAACAAAATCTCGGCACACATATCTTACACTCTGTGCATGCTGATGATTTTTGCCCTCCACCAAGCCTTCAAACAGAGCAGAACATGTACTCTATCTCTCCTTCAAGGGGCACAGAAAACAAATGTCTACCTGTGTAACAGGTGTAGAACAGAACCCAGCCACACTATCATACCCCAAATCTCAGTATTTAACCTAGAAACTGAATGAGCACAGATATATGGCAGTCTATTAAAAATTAACCTAAATTGATGTGCATCCTGATATAACCTAGAAACAGCCTCTTGGCTGCCATCTGCTCTGCATGGGAATAACTTAGATCATTTATGCATTGTTTGCTATTTTGCCAATAGAATGAATTGCCTCGGAAATAAACATTATTCTTTAAAGTCTTGGGAAATGGAAAATGGGCTCTCTTAAATTAGGTTTCATACAATGCAATGAAGAAGCCAGAAAAGATTTAATCTTCCTTATAGGTTGCATCACATGAGCACATTGATGCTTTCTCTCCACCCTTTCATGCAATACTGTTCTCTAAAAAGAAAGTCTCAAAAAATAAAAATAAAAATAAAAATCTCCACATTACTCTCAAACCTTTAATGAACTTTGCAATTAGTTCTCTTGGATGAACGACATGTATCACCTCCAGAACTTTCGATTTCACTGGTTATTTGTACAGTACTGCAATTTCTCTAAAATGCATCTTCAGTTTAGTCCGGTGAGAAAAGCAACAACAAATCAATAGACCCTTAAGAGGCTCTTCTCAAAGCAGGGGGCCGACTTGTAGTTCAAAATACATAGCCTTTGGTTTTTGTGTAATTCAGTTAGAAGCAAGGGTTTGCTTCTCACTGGGATTAACATGCTAAAAAAAAAATCTGCATTCATATTGATTCTTAAGATAAGTGTCCATTAAATCAAATGTGTTAGCTTTTCTCTCAGATTATGTGTCTTGTCACAAACAGCATAGCCTGTTTAACTAGTTACGGCAAAAGCCTTGGCTGTCTTGACTCACTCAAGCCTTCCTCCTGTCCTTGTTCTACTTGTCTGCCTCCACCAAATGGGTAATGGATTTTGAAGAAAATACCAGCCAAGAAAACCAGCCAAGCAATCAAAATGGTCTCCAACAGTACATCCACTTTCTCCACTGATGACAGTAAAAGCAGTTGAGCTCAAGTATAAAAGATCTAGGTGGATACCACTTCTACTTGTACTCCTTTTTACCTGATAATAGCCAGTAAGCTAAGAACTTTAAACCACCAAGTCAAAACAACTATAATTATGTTGTTTTAGATGTCAACAGCATCATTCCTAGAAAATCTGACTGTACTTTCTCAAACACTATGTTGATTATACTTGAAAAGCAATTGTAGGCCTATACAATGCAGAAAATACTTTCTATACACTTGTTTTCTTCCATAGTAATTGTCCCTGTCCAGTGGGAGATCTTTATGAAAATTGACATAAAAACTTTGTTTCTAAAAATAGTTTCTAGATAAGCTGTAAAACAAATATTTGTGATATACACAGGGGAACACCTTCAAGGCCTGACTTTCAAAACCCACAACTGCAAGGTACTACCACTAATGCTGCTGCTACTATAACAACACTATTATTATAGGTGTGATTGCCTAACTGCCACCAATACTGTGCACCCAGTTCAGGTGTGCTAGTCTATTACAGGGCTGATAGACAAACAGCCATTCACACTCACAGTCCAGCCCAGTATTGGAGGTTTCTGAATCTCACAATTTACACCCAGTGCCAACAGTACCAATGCAGGAAGTAGCAAGGCGTAAAGTACCAGTTACCACTGGGCAGATTCAGACAGATTTTAGCCCTGAATTGGTCGCCCCCGACTAATAGATTGTTGTTTGACGTGCAGTTTGAGGCGCATCATGACGCCAAATCAATTGTCTGAACAATCAACAATTGGGCTTTCAGACAGTCAGTTGGATTTCTGGCAGGTCAGAAATTTTGGTCAGCTGTCTTGCAGTTTGAGCAGTTCCAAGGTCCAATTTCCCTCATGGCTGCTGTCAAAAGATCCGTTATAAACTGTGGTGAGCTTGTTTTAATACTACTGGAGTAATATTTTACATGTTGTGGCTAAAACTGCGGTCTTGACTGAGACTGTCCTGTGATATGAAACTGAACTTGGCTGCAGATGCAGACAGACCAAACTTTCATCTGCCATCTGCGAGTCCAAATTTTTCTCTTAGAAACTTTCCTCTTCTTTTCTTCTTCTTGCTGTCCATTCATAGTAGACTTGCACAAAGGAACGCTGCCTTGATTTTTGTTAACATTCCAGGATCTTCTTTGCTTGTGCCAAGACTGCCCTTCACAGCTATTATTACCTGCTTCTTGAAACTGTGTTTTTGTGCGATGATAGACTTGCAGGTTGTCATTAAAAGCCGTAAAGGTAGCGATGTGTTACATTACCACCAGAACAGTTGTAGGTCTTGCTCAACAGCCCTTCTCTTCATTAAAAGTTAGTTAATTGACGGTGAACTGGATATACTTGTGAAGGAGTAATGAGCTGGGAGGGAAGGTCAGGTTCAGTGAATCAGCACCGATCTCGCTTGTGCTAATTAATATAAAGGGAAATCCGGAAAATTCCAGTCAACTTGTATAATGGAGCAGGAAAACTACCATGATAATGTATCTATCTATGGGGAACATTCTCAAGATACTAAAACATGTTGAGCTTATAAGCACCAATTTTATCTCCTTCTCCACCCTCTCATCCTCTGTCCATTTCACTGGTCATGTGCATATTCGTGACTGCCTGTCCCGCCACCCTGCAGTGAACATGTTAGCCCGTTTACGTGAACACTTTATCATCCTCTTTTCTGTCAGCGTCTGCTCTTCTACTCCCTTTGTTTCTCCACATCTTTGCTCTGCCGTTTTCATCTTTTGTTTTCCTTTTTACATGCTGGCCAGTCGCCACGCTTCTGTTCTGCATCTCTCCCCGTCTCTCCTATCTCTGCTTTATCTCCTCCATCTCTCCAGCTGTCCCTCTCGTTCCTCTCTCCCTGCCCTCCCATCTGCTGATCATGCCCTGATAACTCTGCAGAGGGAGGCTCTTCCCCCTCACACCGTCCTTCTCTCCTGATGTTCCCCACTCTGTCCCCTATCTATCAGACTTTCTTCAGACGCACTCCCACTACCTCCCTTCCCCTATTTCCTTTCCTTCAACCGTACCCCACTTCTTTCATCCATCTCCCTCTTCCTCCCTCCATCTATTCACAAAACCATCCATTCATCATTCATCTATCCATCCATCCATCCATTCATCCAGCCAACTACTCTTCCCCTGTTCCTCCCAACCACTCCAGACCCTACAGCAGTGGGATCAAAATGTAGGGGAGATAGAGCATGAGCCAAGATAAGCTCTCCCCGCAGGTCACTGTCTATGTACCAGCTGATAGGAATCAATCTGCACCCCAGGACACTGCTCCTTTTGTTGTGTTTTCCTTCTCTGTTACAGGCCTCTTTGTTTTATTTTCCTTTTACTTTAATCCTCGACATTTTTTCTGAAGCAGTGCCCAAAATCATTACAGTGCAATAGCTTGATCCTTTTTCCCTCCTCGACGTCATTACATTTTGAATTTTGATTTTTTTTTTTTCTCAGTTCAATTCAGTTTTATTTATATAGCGTCATATCATAACAAGGTTATCTCAGGGCACTTTTAACATCAAACGCATGCAACTGGGTGCTCTGTAAAGATGTTCTCCACATGCCATCTTATATTTCACATATAAATAGACAATAAACAGCTTGAAAACCAGAATGGAGACCCATCTCCAGGCTAGCTGCTGTTTTACTAGCTTCTGTAACTTAATGCAATCCCTCATTAAGAGTTTCTTACATCTGCCTTTCTTAAGTGAAACGTGTTCCTATGATTTATTATCCATATCCTTAGATAACTGATCTATTGTCTTTTATTTTGGTATATTGAAGATTGAGATTAGCGTATTAGCAAACAGTATTCATACATCCAGCAGACACAGTTAGCAACATTATTACTCATTTAGGGTCATGTTTCTGGCCAGCTGACAACTCTAAGTCCTTTTAGCTCCTCTTCAGTCTTCATCAACTCGGACAGGTAGCATACAGTCGGTTTATTTGAGCTTTTTCACTGGAAATGACATTGCTGAGACTGGAGAAAAACATAAAAGTGTAACTACACCCTCAAATTCAGCTAGAACCTTCTCTCCCAGCACATTTTAAAAAATGCAACAAGTGAGGGAACACTCATGCGTAGTGTAAGGGTCAGGAGACTGACCCACTGACACTGATTAGAGTCTTTTTTATATAAATTTCATGACGTAGACAGGTCCCAACCGGTCGACTCTATGTCAGCATTGGCCTCGCAAGGTTCAGGGCTGATTTAAAACAGTAGATGGTGTATTGAGCCATTTTCAACCCACGAAATGTCGACTTTTATACATTTGGTTAGAAATGTCAATATTAACACCAGCATTGATGTGTTTCATCACAGTACAGTCACATCATTTAGTTTACAGCTCAAAAAACATGTTTAAGTGTGCACTACCTCTTTAAAGATTCCCTCCAGACATGTTTTATGACATAAAAAAAAAACTCTGCTTGGAATAATATTTCAGATTTGTCTGATTTGGTTTTTCCACAAACAAAATTTGAAAATAGCCTTCTAGTGTCAAACTCTGCACTTCCGTCATTCTGCACAGTAAAGCTCAAACATCCAAGTAAAGTAACAATAGGCAAAACGCATTTTTCACTGGAGGGGGACTTTAAGTCATTTTTGTAGCTGTGTGTGATTTAATGTCCTCCTTCTCAAAATGTCAATTAAACTAAACTAAAACTGCACAAAGTACTGTTGACTGAGGTCAGGTTGTAGGACTTCATTTCTAGTCATTTGCAATTGTCAAGCGTGATAATGAATTAGGTTGTCTCACTTCTGGAACAGAACCAGGGAGCTCTGTTCACACCAGCATGCTGCAGCTGATCAACTGACCATCCGTTAACACGTTATGATCTCTTCTGTGGAGATGCTGTTTGGGAGCACCAGTTAGCAGAGGATCCCCCACCTGAGAAAGGTCACTGTAGAGGTGGATGGGAGTGGACCGCACACACCTCCTGCCACAGAGAGATTTATCAAGCCAGCTTTGCTCCCCGAAACACATGGTTAATTTAGCAGCCATTACAGGTGACATCTTGATGAATAGAGAGGGCTGTTCACGCATACAGGCAATAGGCATAAACACACACAAACACATACACACAGAGAGAGAGAGAGAGAGAGAGAGAGAGAGAGAGAGAGAGAGAAAGACACGCTCATAGAAAGAATAATGGTCATTTTACTGCAGTCTGCAGGAGGACAGGAGATAAAAGTTAGTGTTGGGAGAATGATGTGTCAGGATGGTTTCATTAGCTCAGAGATAGAAGACTCCTGTCTGTGCTATCGGTGATCACTCTAGGGGAAGAAATTATTCTTCACTGCCGGAGATGGACATGTGCACTAACACAGTGACAGACTAACATGTTACTTACTGTTAATCCTAACTACTTATGCGCCAGAATAATCCTGCCTCTGTAATTAGGGCTCCTGCTACTCAGGATTTAAGACATTTGAAATGCTAAAAGGTGAATGTGGAGAAACTAGTGAACGCAGCCATGAGACAACAGGCCATTGCTCATCTATCCGCTCACCCATTTATCACCATTTTCATCCCTTAAAACTGATATGTATTGATTTGATGGAGCTGCCCTTCACTGTTTTGAGTAGGAGGTTCCACACACACCACAAATATTTGATCACTGTCAAACATGTGTTGGCTGGGTCTGTGACAAACATACACTAAGCCGCTCTACAAAGAGCTGTCTATTCAAACCAACAGATGATATAGAGTTGTTCTACCCACACATGCAGGAAGCAGTCTGCCTACGGTTGAACGGCAGCCCAGAAACAGGAGCGGATAGAGAATGTCCTTTATGAGGCAGCGACTCTGCTCATGCTTCTATCTCTCCAGCGGCTTGGCAGGGAGCAGAACAGACGTACAGACAGACAATAGAGAAGTCTCTATGGAGATCAGCCTGCACTGCTACACAGCCACCACTTTTTTTCTCCAGTCCCTCATGCCTGCAGGGACACCGTAACCCCTTTAATATACATTTTGAAAACATGGACAAATTAATTTTGCTGTGCTTTGTTGAATATCAAAGCGCTCTCAAGGACTAGCATCAGATGCAGTGAAATGAAATGAGAGGCCTGGGAGTACATAGCATTGTAGCATAACTCCTAATAAAGAAAAACCAGAAAACCAGTATTTTGTCTGTCTGCATCATCACAACAACAATCATATCAGATTCAAACTTGATTTGATTATAGTCTTTCACCACTATGGGTATTTTTCTTATACAAGCGTCGTGGAGTGGAGCGGTGTCATTACCTTCGGCACTCATCAAGATGCACCCTGAAGGTCAGACCTGATGAATTGGAGAGACAGCTCTGTTATAGAGAGCGGCCATTATCCATGATACTGAGAGAGATTATTCACTCTCCTGAGATGAGATGAGGTGAGGAGAGGAGAGGAGAGGACACACTGAAAAGGAAGGAAATAAAGGCAGAGAAGTAGACAAAGATTAAAGTAAGAGAAATAAAAATAGAAGGGAGGGGGGGGCAGCAATAGAGATCCACATCCAGTGGGCTCATAGAATACCTCAGTGAAGAGTCACTGTGAAATGCTGATAGCTGATCGGTGACAAAACTCCCCTACCCACTTAAAGCTGACACCTCGGTGCAACTGTTTCTCTCCACAGCAGGCAGTCAAGGATGATATCAGTGTACCTGAGAGAAGCTAGAATACTCCCAGCCCAGTTAGAGCTGACACCAGGAAACAGTCTCCCTCCTCCGCACCCCTCTGTCTCAACTCAACATTTTTTCTCAGCGGAGATGTCCTCTGACAGAATTCTGCGCTGAAAGCACTCCACAAGGCTGTTAGCCCAAGATATCCCCTCAGGCTGGAATTTAAGGAGGGAAACGCCTGCTGGTTTGAGTGAATTAAAATGAAGTTGATCCGTAACCTCATCACCAAGCAATTTGCCAATAATCTTAAAACATGAGGACATCCTATTTTACCCCTAACTTATATTTGAAACTGGGGCAAAAAAACAGAGCTGAGCCGGCCAGCCTATGGGATATCCCAGCCTAATAGGGGTCTTCTTGAGCCCTGAGCCCATCTTCCAGTCTGTCTCTGCTTCTCTCTGCAGGCTGTGGTGATGAAGTGTTCTGCGCCTGCAGTAGTCCAGCGGTGTGCCATGCATGATAAAGAGCAAGAGATTGTGGGGGAAGCCTGGGGAAGGCTGCGCAACCCAGCTGCTGGTACAAAGCTACAGTCCAGAAGCCATGCTGTAGGCCGGGAGGTGAATAAATGATTTGAATGGCAGTAAAACTCATGCAAATAGGCTTGGTCTGGTACATAAACATACAGTCGCATGCATGAAATGACACACACAAACAAAGGTGAGTGCCTGGATTTATCCGCAGATACAAAAGTAAGGCTAATGCATGCATGCACACACAAATGCACACACACAAACACCCATATAACTCTGCATATTGTATATCCATCCATGCATATAGTCACCCTAATGATCATCTACAAGAGATGAATACTGACAAGAACAGGAAATTGAGAGAAAAACAGCCTGTTTTTCTTCTTCTGTGACACATCACGTACGTTCACCTTAACCTCTAATGTATTACATTCATATCCGAGACATAGGGGAGAAAAGATATAGACAGACATAGAAAAGATGAATTTGGAGCAGAGCAAACACAGAGCAACAGAGATTCTCAAAGTAAAGTACATGTATATACATCTGTATAGACTCCACGGAGTTCACCTAAGACAAAAACAGTGTGTGTCTACGTGCGTCTACTTCAGTCTCAAAGCTCAGAGGATTAAATTAGAGGAGGAGTGGGTCCTCTGTTGCAAACGGGGGAAGGGTGGACTACTTCATGGGTCACACCTCCAGACTCCATCAGCACTCCAGAAGAAGCTCTCAACGGTCCTGGGGGGTGGGGGGCAGGATGACCTGAGGTTGGCCTGGGGAGCCCACGATGAGACGGGCAGACATCACTGTGCAGGTCAACTGCACTTCTCCAGGGTGTAATTAAAAAGTTAGAGGTGCGATTTCTGCTGTTGCTGCAAAATACAGTACAGTATGTTGCCTGAGGCCTAAAGCGGTTCAGTTTCTCTCCATGAACACTTACATTTTGGCCATTTGAATGATTTTGATATTAACATAAAATTGTCTTCATTTTATTCTGTGTGTAAAGTTGAGTTGAGTTTGTTTTGCCTGCTTAAAATTAAGATAGGTCACCCGGACTTTATATTTAAATTTTCTCTACATGGTTCGTCCTCATCGATTTTTTTCTTCCTGGGATGACAAACAGTTTAAGGCAATGATACCTAAACTTTATGGCATGCAAAATGAAGCAGTGTCTTCTTGTGAGCCATCACCACCATTTATATATGTCTATGGAGTATGACCAGGTTCTTTTTTTCCTGCTATTTTTGAATAATCTGAGGCCTGAGGAGGTAGAACTATCAAGTAACTACATGAAAAAAGCAAACATTAAAGGACTGTGTGGGAAAAAATAAATGCAACTTTGTGTAGCATATTTCTTCTGCTTTCCTATTCTGCTAGGTTAAATTAAACCTGTGTAATACATGTAATGGCCCTCAAACATCTATGACATGCACTCTAGTGTCCTGGTTTTGAGTCTTACCCTGGTTTTGATGATTTTCAGGACATGACATTTACATGGAACATGAGAAACCTGGTATTTAATATCCCTGTATGCATGATTCTAACAGTATGCACGTTTCAGAGGGACGGTGGCAGCCTCATCCAGCTGCTACCTCAGCATCAGTGCTGGGAAGTAAGTAAGTAAGTACATTTACTCAAATACTGCACTTAAGTACTGTTTTGCAATACTTGAACATGTTAATTTTCTGCTACTTTGTACAGCTGTAGTTGCTAGTTACTACGCAGATACATAATTTACATACAAAACTGATGATCAGCTTATAAAATGTGATACATTGGTACATATTAAACTACCCAACAGTATATAAAGTAGTTAAAATTAGCTCCACCAGCTACAACATTAAAAGGGGACCTCCACTGAACTGACATATAAAGGTCAGTTTACTAGTGATGGAGAGTACTAATCAGCCTCTAAAAACTGTTGAAGAAGTTGTCTTCTGTGGCTCTGGAGGAGCCTTGTCAAGCCTGACAAAATAACCCTGATGGTGTTGGGCTTGCAGACTACACGTTTATAATGAAAATATGCTGGTTGCATTATGGGAAATGTAGTTTCCAGAGTCCTTCACACTAGGGACTAAATTCAGGCTATCACAGCCACTCCTGCTTTAGTTTTGACAATTCTTTTGCTAACTTTTTGGAACTGCAATACTAAAATCACTGGAGTGCCCCTTTAAAATTATGTTTACGTATGATGCGTCAGTAATAATAATCCAGTAATACAGTAAATCACTCTAAAAGGAGCCATTCGCATATTGAATACTTTTCCTTTTGCTGCTTTTATTACATTTTCCTAATACTGCTGTACTTCTACTCAAGTACAGCACCTCCCCTCATTTCCCAGAGGGACAGAGAGAGAGGGAGAAAGACAGAGAGTTAATCAAAGGAGTAGTCTCGCAATTAAGTGACACTGAAAGTTACAGGATTGTATCTTGAATCCATTCGGCTTACTTCATGCCTGAGATGAGGTCTCTGAAGAGACTCTGTTGATTCTCAGGTTCAGTGATTAAGCTGGTCATGCCACATAAGAATACAATAGAGCAGTGTTTTTACACTGCATTTTCGTGTTTATGTGAATCTGCACGAAAGCGTTAAGCAGTACAATCACTGTTTTGTTTTGAAAATTCATCCTCTCTCATGCATATTGAGATTAAATTCAAACGTTTTGTGATGTTCATCAGCTTCCCCTATGAATAATTCCAAGAAGCTACATTCTGGGACTGAAGGTTATCCAGATGGATCCGGAGCGTGGCCTCAGTGTATGATTACATGTTTAGCTCCAATATTGATGTAATCCTCAATGGTATTACCCTGTAGCAGCCTACCTGTGGATATGCACCATGGGGCTTTAAATCTGCACCCGATCTCCCATTATCTTGCTCCTGCAGCTTTTTCCTATCAAACAGCAGTGATTCGGTGCACTTCTCTTGATGGGGTGTTCCTCTATTCTCCAGCTGCAGTTGGACAGCTGACCCTCTAGCCAAGGTGCCTCTTCTAACGGCTCTGAATGTTTTATTCATGGCACCTGTAGAACACAGTAAACTGCTAGACCACAACCAAAACAACACGGCTCAGTCACCTCAGGAGAACCACTTTCCCTATTGAAATAAGACACCTTGCATCTCTGTGGCGGCGGTGCTGTGATCCTCATACCATGCAACAACCACGCTGTGACAGCTAAATCCATTTCACTGGATGGTCGTAAATCAAATATTCCTATGCTTTTTTGATCCACTCTATTTGACTAAGAATGTGTTCTTATGTCTTGGATGTTGTCAAGAGTGGATTATTTACATCTCTCCAAATAGCCCTGCTGTTCTGCAGTTAGCTACTAAGAAAATCAATTAGAGCAGTCCTGGATTAAGTTTCTTGCTTAAAGGTTTGACATTTAAGGATAAACGTTTATTTATACCACTTTCATATCTGTATCTCTTTTTTTAATATTGTATTGTTCTGACTGTGTAAACCGTAGCACGGAAGAAACACAATTTTAGTCCTCTGTATACTGAATACTGTATATGGACAGAATGATGATAAATTCTACCTTGTACCTTCTATATTTGTCCGGGAAATATAGAGAGCTAAAGACATGATGTCACGTTCGGGCTAACCTCTGTTCCCCTGGCTTCTGTAACTCAATGCAATCTCTCATTCAGCATTTCTTTCATGGGTCTTTCTGAAAAAATGAAGGTTGTGTCTGGGGTTTACTGTCCATATTCCAAGACAAATCAGCATCTACTACAGCACCTGCTATTAAAAATGGAAACCTTAGTGATTTTAACAAAGTTAAAGGATTATTTTGTGAACACAGAAAAAAAAAATACAAATCCCGAGACAATCTGCAAGCACGGTAGCGCAGGTACTTACGTCATGGTAAACTAGTTTCATCCATATCCATAAAATTCTAAATTTCCAAGAAATAGTCTGGCACATAACACCACAACTTCTAGTTTTTATACAGTTTTTTGTTCAAATTAAATAAATGAGATGTAACATATTAGCTAGTGAACTTTAAAAGTGCTGGTAGACGAATTTTGTTACCTTCACGCAGAGCCAGGCTAGCTGTTTTCCCCTGTTTTCACATCTTACCAATAACTATGCTGCTCTACAGTTAGCTACTAAGCAACTCCAAGAGTAGGTCAACCTTTTGGGAAATATTATTATACTATATAAATATTTGCTTTCTTGCTGAGAGTTAGATGAGAAGATTGATACCACTCTCGTATCTGTAAATATAAGGCTTTGTCCAGCAGCAGGTTAGAGAATATATAACCCCCTGTAAAACCATAACCTTGTTGCTGTTTTTTACTCTTTGGTTTTAGTACAAATTACACATAGCAGCCAGACTAGCTGTTTCATCTGTTTCCAACCTTTATGATAAATGAAGCTAACCGGCTGCTGAATATAGCCTTACATTTACGGGACATACAGTATTGTATACAGGTATGATCTTCTCATCTAGCTCTCTGCAAGTAAGCGAAAAAAGTATTTTCAAAATGTTGAACTATTGCTTTGAAAGCAGTGCAGCTGTAGTTGTTGCAAAGGAGAGAGCATGCCTCTTTAACTTCTCCACCCCTGATCTTTCAAGGCAATCAGTGGATTTGAGCCAGTGGCACTTTTGATCACAACATTTCTTCTCCCTCATGAAAGATGCAAGAATATCCCTCATGATCAATAACACTCATACGACTGGATCCCCGGTGATCAGACAGAGTACATAATGCACCTTGTGTGTGACAGTCGCATATTGTAGAATGATTGAAATTGATACAACGTCAATGTTCAGTAATCACAGAGCTCCCTGTCTCTTCTCCTTGATCATTCGGAGTGAATCAGAGTCAGCCTTTGATCAGCCTCTGGCGCTGTACCCAGGGACCGACAAAAAAAGACAGGCAGTACAGAGGAGAGGACAGACACAGCCATGTATTTACCCCTGCATTTCAATTTCACTAATGATTATTCACGTCCAGTCACTGTATAACAGCTTGGAGGAAGCCAAGTGCTGAGGCTTTATTATAGAAGATCTGAGTGAACATTATTGCTTTTGCTGCATGAAACAAACGCTTCAAGCAATTATAATGATTATCATTATCTGCTGAGAGACACGCTTGACGCAAATTGGCTCTATGTCAGTAATTAAGAGATGCTCCCCTTTTTTTTTTTTGGAGGGGGGTGAGTGAAGTTTTCATGGTGCTTTTAAAATAAAAAGCCTGAGTAACACTGTGCAGAATTTTAATATCCAACCTATGGGGGATAATTTGACCCCTTCTCTCAAGAGATTCTACATTCGAATGTTATCACCTTTCACAATGGCTAATTACATATAAGAATAAGCAAATGGAAATTTTGCAGGCTAATTTGAATCTTTATACTCTAAAAGGCCAGCCAACATGAGAAATGTACTGTCCAAGTCAGGCCTGAGTTGTGTAATTGTACTTAACATAGTTCTTTTTTTTTCCAATTTCCTAATTCTTTCACTGGAAATGGCCCAAGATTGTGTGTGGCAGTGTGTAACAGTCTAATTTCCTCTCCATGCCGGGCCAAGACAAAGTAGCTGCATTACAGCAATGTATCTAGACCATACCCATATCAGCAGCCTTCAAGTTACAGTAGCACCAACAGCCAGTCCAGGTGTGTGTTTATGTATACATTAAATTGCACATTAATTTTGATTTTTATCACCTTCCACTGCTCTCACTAGGGTGTTGCTGTGACAGAATGAGGTTAGGCGCAGCATGACCAAAAGGATGGCTACAGTAAAAAGCAATGCTAGAGCCAAACACCAGATGCTGTCATAGAAGAGTATTATTTGTTTACATCTGACATCCTCTCCTCTCAAACAAAAACAATCCTCTCCAAACTTTGCCTCACTTCACGCGTAATGGAAACTTTAGAGAGGATTGTTTCAGAGCATTTCAGAGTTTTGGCAGGCACATATGTGGGCCCACAGCAATTTGCTTACCAGGCCAAAATTAGTGTTGAGGATGCCATTCTTTTTATGCTTCAAAAGTGTACGCATACTTAGAAAATGCAGATAGCTCTGTCAGGGTGTTGTTTTGATTTTTCTAGTGCTTTTAACACCATCCAGTGCAGGCTTCTCTGCTCCAAACTCAAAGACATGCTGTTCCCATCTCCCATAATAAATTAGGTTCAGGACTATATCAGCTAGACCAATATTGTATATGTGCAATACCTGTACACATTCTCCCCAAGGTGAGGTACTGCATTAAATGCCACACGTCAAATCTATCTATCTGTCTGTCTGTCTGTCTGTCTATCTATCTATCTATCTATCTATCTATCTATCTATCTATCTATCTATCTATCTATCTATCTATCAATTTATAGTTGTGGGCAAGTTACTTGAAAAATGTAATCAATTGCTCGTTACATATTACTGTATTAAATGCCATACGTCACATCATCTGTATTTACCATGTAGAAATAGAAAATAAGATATTGTGGTTTACCAAGCAGCCAGCCAGCTGTTTGGAGGTATTTACTGACAACTAGCTTAACATTAGCCAATCAGTTAAAAAAAAAAAAAAAAAATATATATATATATATATATATATATATATATATATTTTAAATCCTTTATAAAGAAAAAAACTGTTGTAGGGGAATGATGAAAAATAAAGCTCTTCTGACTATTCAGACTAAGTGGAGGTCACAAGTGGAAGTGGGTGGGAGAACTATTATGTGCTCCTCCACCTGCAGGTGAGTCTTTCTTCAAGCGTTTCGAAGGGAAGCAGGAGCAGCACTGTAGACAATGCAAAAGGGCACAAAAAGAATCACACGCCAAATATCTCACAGCCGAGAGAGAGGGTGGAAAAGGTGAAAAGAGAACAGGAGAGGATCGTAAGATTGATGTGAGGTTGGATGAGAGGAAGGCAGTGCAGAAGAGTGGGTGGGTTAGCGGGGGCTGCTGGGGAGGGAGAGAAAGTGTGAATCCATGGGATATTAGATGTCCTGACCTGGCCATTGGAGGGCGTGAGGATGGATTGGCCACCACGGACCAACTGAGAAAGCAAGAACAAGGGAGAGGGAGAGATGGGGTGATGGAGGTGTGGAGAAAAAGAAGGGAGTAAGGAGAATATCAATGGCCAGACAGAGACACGTATGGATTTCTCTTCCGTCTCTTCAGAGCCTAACTTTACAGCAGCGCAGGAGTGGATCGAATTGGGAGGGAGAGAAAAAGTGCCTGCTGATCCTCCCCAGAGAAATCAACACTTATGCATGAAAAGCTTCTTTGACTGTTAACTTTGTTTCCCTGCTCATTGTTCAATAGGATGCACTTGTTTTTTCATGTCCTGTTTACAAGACGACACAGTAAAAGCAACATAAGGTGGTGACAGAAAGTAATGAATACCACATAAATGATAAAACGCAAGTCCATGCCTCAGAGTGAACTAATAATAAAAAAGGAAATTTATGAATAAGTGTGGTTACTACAAAGTGCTGCCTTGTGACTATTTGCATAATTCCAATTATTGCACAATGACACAGTTCCTCCCTGATGTCATTTGTGCTGACTGTTAATACCATCAGCATAAACAAAGGAATATTGCATTGATTCTCAAGCTGAGTCTGTCATTGTATGCATCAGAATCCATACAATGTAAAAAACAGCAATGTGGAAAGACAGCCAGAGGTTTTGCTCTTCAAAAATTAGACTAGAATGGAAGAGAATAGTTGAGAAAACAATCTCACCACAAGGTCCACGCTATTGCTGTTCTGGATCATGTCATGATTATGATCATGATGACCTTGACCATGTGATGGTGAGATTGTTTTCTCAGCTGCTGTTTCAAAGGTCAAGATCGGACTTTAAAAAAAAAAAACATTTGGACATGTTCCATGTCAACTGGGAAAACTCCATCTGCTGATGAAGATCATGTGATGTGATCTAAAGCTCCAGAAAATAGAACTTGTAGTGAGATTTTTTTCATTGTTTCCAAGAATTAACCTTGAAAGATTAGGATAGAATTAAATTGATTACAAAACAATCTCACTTCAAGGTTCAGCTGTTTTGGAGCTTTCGAATATATCATGATCATATCATGATGAAGATCATGTGATATGGTTGCAAGTTCCAGAACAGCTACTAAATGAACTTTGTAGAGATATTGTTTTCTCAACTACTGTGAATGCCATGAATGAACTTTGACATTTAGAACAGAATAGAAGAAAATAGAATAGAAAAAAATAGAATACTATAGAACTGAACAGAACTGAAAAAATATAATATAATATAATAGAACATAGAATAGGACAGAACAGAAGAAAGAATAGAATAGAATTCAATAGAATCTCACCACAAGGCCGATTTAGTTGCTGTTCTGAAGTCTTGGATCATATCATGATGAAGATGATGTGATATGATTGAAAGCTACAATTGAACAGCTATTAATTGGACCTTGTGGTGATATTGTTTTCTCAACTGATGTTTCCGAGATCAAGAATAGAATATGATATCTAGTCATTCAGATAGTTTTGGTTTCATCAAGTTTTCAAGATATCCGCAACTGAAATGTCTGCTGCTGCCCCAGTGGGTGCCGCTCGAAGCATTGAAAAATTACTTTTGAAAACTTGAATTGGATGGCAGATGTCTTTCTGGTTTATCTGGATAATCCGCAAATCTCACTGTCGCCAGTTTTCATTTTAAATATTTCTCAGGCAGAAAGTAATCCTGAAGTGATGAATATCTCAAAATATCTGAAATCAAACCAAAATGTGTTTTTTGCGTTTTGTTGAACTGACCCTTTGAGCTTTATCTAACAGAATAGAAAAGACTAGAGTGTGGGGGGGGGATCGCCTGTGAAGAAGATAATGAGTAAATCAATAAGGCTGGTTGTAAAACTCAGGCTAAGTCATGCCTGCTCAGTTGGGGGTAAGCTGTGTCTTACCGTCAGCCCTCCAGCATCACCTGAATTATAACTGCAATGTGTGCATGAGTTAGTGTGAGTTTCTCAGCTTGTGTCACAGTGTGCATCCAAATACGTGCCCGTATTTCCAGGAAGGGATATGAAAGGCACTGAGATGAGAGGAACGGGCATGTGCGAACGCTCTGCCTGCCACATCACTGCTTAAATACATGGCGTCCTCTGTGACAGGGACAGAGGTAGAGCGGAGGGTTCAAATGAAGCCCCAGTGCTGTACTGTGGTAGTGCTGCATGCATAAGGCAACTGTTCTTCCCACTGTGGATCTCGGGTGTAAAAACAATGCTGAATTGATTCTAGCCTTTTGTAGTTTTCTAGATTCTAGTTTGACATTCTGCAAAATACACTTACTCGCTTGAAAAGCTCAATACCACTTTTATGGTAAATATTTTTATGGTAAATATGAAGCTACAGACAGCAGCTACAGACTAGCTTAGCTTAGCATAAAGATTGGAATGCTACAAACAAGATACAACTTGTTAATTAGAGAGCTTTAGAGAGGCTGGTGGGTGGATTTTGTTATCTGATAGAGCCGAGTACCTGTTTCTACCTGTCTTTATGCTAAGATAAGCTGACCGGCTGCTGGCTATAGCTTCACATTTAGCGGACAAATATGATAGCGGTATCAGTCTTCTCTATCTGCTCTAAATATGTGTTTGAAGTGCATGAAGTGCATGATTTGTTTTGTATTTGATGATGCTGGGGGGAAAAAACCTTTGTTTGTGTGCATTCGATTAGCAGCCTGGGTTATGCCATTTGTACAGAGTATAAGCCTGCACACCAATCCAGACACACACTGTATCTGTGTGCAGTAGCATTTATCATCGAGCCTAAATCACTCCTAAGCAGCATACTTCGAGCTGCAAATCGAACACAATCATTTGCTCACACTCTTATCAGCAAAAGGTCAGTAAGGGGGTGGGTACAATGGAAACATGCTATTTGACCCTTATACTGCAAAACAAATGTATTAATTTTAGCTCTTGGACATTTTGCAAAAAAAGAATCATAACAATTTGACATAATTGGTCATGTTACTTATTACTCATGCCATCTGCAATGAGCCACAGCCAAGGCAATGATTTACTGTGTTAAGCTCTTAATTGCCAGCAAACAAGAGCACCAAGCACATTGAAATGCACGCCACAGAAATACTTCAGGTGTTTCAGAAGACTGTATATGTTGCTGTATAAAAGACATGCTACTAAGCACAACAATACTACCTACAGTAACCTAATCACCAAAGGGAGGGGTGTACTGTAGCTACATGAATGATTGCATTTAATATTTTTTGCTGTTTGATCATTTAGTCTGTTTGATGTTTCATTCATATGAAATCTAGTTTTGTGTTCCAATCCCCTAAAGGGATCGATTCAGGTTATGGTTTCACTATTTTGTAGTTTATATTTGGATATTTTTATATCTTGTGTCAAAATAGGTCCTGATATACACTACTTTTTTTTCCATCCCTGCTAATAACCAACCCATAAAAAAATGCATCCCAAACCATGATTTTTACTTTTGACCCATTTTACATGAAACGTGAGCTAGATACGTAAGCTACATACTTGCCATTTGTTATTCTCGTTATCTGTTCACATCAAAGAGGTGTCCAGTAAGAATACTTTAAGGATGTTAATATTTCACAGTCTCACAACTCCTGTAATGGCCATCGTACAAGAGGAGAGGAGAGGAGAGGAGAGCTAGGGTTGGTTATATATTCAGGACAGAGCCGCACTCTAATCCACATACACTCCAGCTCTGTCCCCCATGTGTGCCCTGCCCTTAAGAAGACAAACAATGGATATCCTTCACTCTCCTCCAGATCACCTCTTTCAACAAATTACCCTTCACCTATTGGCCATATTCCCTCTATTTCTTCATCTCTTTCATATACACATTTATCTGTATATTTTCATGTAAAGCAAAGACACCCATCAATAAAAAAAAAGAACCCATGAGCACATGAAAAAGATTTTATGCGCAAAAAGAGAGAGGAAAAAAAACCTGGATCACTTTCTGTTTGTGTAAGAGGGATTTTTAGTTAAGCCCAATTTAACAGTCAGGGAGTTTAAGCAAAGGTGCTCCACACTTTCTATTCTGCAGCATAAACACTCAATATATGCTAAGCCTCATTCTCTTGGTGTGCATAATGCTGCCTGGATCTCACTGAGCTCCCGTGCACCCGCACACATGGCCCCATCCTCCTTACTCCCTCTGCCAATAGCTGCCAAGGAAAATCAATATGTCAATACACATCGCAAATGTTGGGTCTTGACTTTGCAAGGTAATGTCTGCTTGTCTCTGCAATTTTGAACTGTGCGCACAAGAAAAAAACAAAACTGTTCCTTCATTCTCCCACGGACATTGGGTGATGAAAAACATAAACATCCCAGGTATTCAATGTTGTTTTCAGGCCTTGAATATGACAGGGATATCTCTACACAGTCTCTGTTCATTCTTCACATATTCAGTCTGCTCTGCACAAAACTTCAGTTTTTCCTTGCTCTTGTTAAAGCCTGACACCCTCTGGGCTTCTGATTGGGAATAGAGGGAAGCATAAATAGCATCTATCCATCTATCCATTAGCAGACTCTTTCACAACTTGTCGAAAGAGAGGATTCGGGCTGATTTTAATGGGAACCACAACCCTGAGACCACAGTGTTGTATCCAGGTTTCATGCCAAGGCCCCACAGTATTTAAGCATGGTGCTGAGAGCAGTGGGAGGGATATGCTGAGGAGGAGAAGCGGGGCTCAGAACTAAGTGCCCAGAGACCCCTGTCTCTCCGAGAGATCGGTTCTACTCTGAAAACTCTATCTACACTTAATCCTGTCTCATAGAGACACACACCCACGCATGCACATACAAATGTAAGCACGCAAACACGTGCAGCTGAATTATGCATACACACACAATGAGCACATATTGCACATTATAACAGCAGCTGCAGGAGCACCATATCCTCTATGGTAGGACTTGTGCTGATGAGTTTAGAGGACTAGCTAAATGAGGAATAATGATATTTTTCACACTTAAAACCATTTTCTTATCATGCACTAGTTCCAACACGCATATCACAGCTGAGTTGGCTAAGGGGCTGATTGCTTGCCAAAAGCACATGTTGAAAGGAGTCTTTTGCAAAACATATGAACCCTCTCCCAGTAGATTTCTTGCACAGTACAAAGTGTGTGACAGATGAGTAAGGCTGGAACATTCTGAAACATCTTCAAGAGTGAGGCTGCCCTACCTTAGCATCTGAATATGCATGAGATTTTAAATTAGCAAACAATTTTTATTTTATTTTTATTTTTTTTGCAATACACTCATGCTGCCTCTTCAGTTGTCACATACAACTTTCAAGCGTTCTGGATTTTTATATTTTACTTAGATATAATTTTCTATCATCAAACACAAGGAGCACGAAGGCTAGTTTGATCTAGGTTTTTTGAGAGAAGTTTCATGAATAAAGGCACTAGGGAGAGACCAAACAACCCTGTCAGACACCAGCCGTGTCTGAAACCCATCAAGGTTGCTTTCTCTCCAGTGATTGTTAGTCACAGCCACTCTCACTGTCTTGTTCTGTTTTGATCCAGGCTTAGCCCTCAACAGCTTTTTGGATGATCAGTGATTTTGCTGCAAAAGGTGACTCATGAATAATAATGTGTTTTCAAGTGAGGTAAATGAATTCTTTGGCGCTATGTCAATACCTACACTTGGAATAAACACAACATTGACATGTCTCCAATTTTAGGTGAAATGATCATATAGGAGACTGATGTTGCTGTTAAAAATGACTGCTAGGTACTGCTGCTGGCACTGGCGTGACCACTACTGACCACAGACACGTCATTCACAAAAATCATCCTTTACAGCTGCTGCATTCGTCGATTTTGGTCACTAGGAGGCTTATAAACGCCAAAACAAGGTGAATGTCATCACCTTACCTTTGCTAACATGTTAGCAAGTAGTTAAGGGTCTACTTATACATCCAGCAGACATTGCAGCTGTGTTTCTGGCCATGTGACAACTGTAAATCCTTCATTCATCCTCCTCCATCCTTTTATCTCTAGTTTGGTCTCCACCAACGCCTTCTTGGTCGTTAGCTAGCTAGGTGTTTAACATTAACAGTTTAACCAGCTAGTTGCTAACTCTGTCTGTCTGCTGTCTGGGCAGGTAGTGCACGGTAGTTTAATGCTGCTGGAAATAAGGTTTGTTAGGTTTGTAATAGGGATGTTCATTTTTTTTTTTTTTTTTTTTTTACGATTGTTACATATTTAGCCATGAATATTTAATGTTATTGAAAAACTCTGATGATTAACTTTACTAATCCCAAAGAAACTATAACATAGTAGGAGGATGATCTGTATGTTTGACACTACTGAGCACAGCAATAAATACTGCACAATAGAAACACCCGGGATGCTACCTTTCCCAACTGCACATTATGTATCAATTGTTTGATCTCTGCAGCATTGTGTTACATTGTGTGACTGTGTGTACATTTTTCAGATGAGCACAGCACCCACAATAATGACAAGGACATACTGGCTCTCTCCCTGTAAAGACATTGATTTGTGAATGTCAGAATGCCTTGCACTGTGGTGGAGGTAAAATACTATCAAACTAAGAATCCACAATGAAGGACACCTTGGGAACTTTGCAAAACTCCGTTCCTGGCAGTGCAGCTATAGCCATGAAGGTGCTAAGCCACTACAAGATACTTTTTGAGGTATTGCATGGTATCTTATACTGTAAATAAACCTTATCTCACATTCAGGCACACCAAGGAAGATGTGTTCCTAGACAGGAAGAGTGTTTTTCTTTTAATTTCAAGTTTATCTCATTTACATAATTCATTCACATTATACAGAAATGGCTTTGCAACTGTAACTTCATGATGCACAGCCCAGTAGACTAGACGCCCTGCTCCAACCCCATTAATGTCTCCCAGTGTGAAAACAAAAGTAAAAATTCACAATTTCCTCCAGGCTGATATTTCTAAAAAGTAATTTGACACTATTTAATCAGAGATGTGTAAAATTGGTATTTTCACCGCTGGATTCAACTCATTGCTCTCAGGTAAGGACAAACTAATTAATCTATAATCCATGGCAGGTTATAATTTCTTGATATGAAGTCACACACAGTCCCCTCACCATTCCCCTATTCTCTGTCAATATCCACCATCCAGAGACAAGTGTCAACTAGAGAGAAACACTGCAATGGATACAGAAAGAAGAGAAACCAGCAAGACACTGTTGGTGTCCTTTGTTTCCTATCCTTTTTACTTAGTTACTTGGTAATTAAACATATGTGGGATTATAATTCACCTGTTCTAATGTTACTCTGCTTTTATACACTTATAATTGTGCTGCTTTATTATTATTTTGTAATCAGTGGCTTGCTGGTTGCCGATATTTCCTCTCAGCAAGAACTCCCTGGTTTGACTCAAGCAGTGAACCTCAGTTTTATTATAAATTCCAAAAAAAAAAACAGGTAGTTTTGAGTTACGTAAAAATAATAGGGGAAATGGGAGTCAGGTCATGGTTAGTGCCAGGAAGGAGGTGACGTGTCCCGGGGTCCACCACTTTGGTCCAGACTGAAATATCTCAACAACTATTGGATGGATTTGCATCACATTTTGTACAGCCATTCGTGGAGCCCAGAGAATGAATTATACTCTCTTTGGTGATCCCCTGTCTTTTTCTCTAGCGCCACCATGAGGTTGACATTTATGGTTCAGAGTGAAACATCTCAACAACTATTGGATGGGTTGCTGTGACACTTGCTACAGATATTCAAATTGGCAAAGGTTAGCATGCTGTCAGGCTAAACTAAGATGATGAACATGGTAAACATTTTATCTATTAAACATCGGCATGTTAGCATGCACCGCACTGTGCCTAAGTACAGCCTCTGAGAGCCGCTAACATGGCTGTAGACTCTTAGTCTTGTGTTTTCTTTAATAATTAAAAATGTCAAAAACAATTAGAGAGCATCCAGAGCCCAAAGTGTTGTCTTTAAACACGTAGTGCACACTTAAACATGTTTTTTGAGCTGTAAACTAAATGATATGACTGTACTGTGATGAAACACATCAGTGCTGGTGTTAATATTAAAAAGAAAATCAGCATTTCATGGGTTGAAAATGGCTCAACACACCATGTTGTCAGCCCTGAACTTTGCAAGGGCAATGCTGACATAGAGTCGACCAGCTGGGACCTGTCTATGTTATGAAATTAATATAGAAAAAGACTCTAATCAGTGTCAGTCAGTCTCTCCAGTGTCTCCTGACCCAGACACTACGCAGCCACGAGGCCACGCCTCCTACAGTTGTTCCCTCACTTGATGCATTTTTAAAATGTGCTGGGAGAGAGGGCTCTAGCTGAATCTGAGGGTGGAGTTACACTTTAAGAGTATGTACCTTGTCAGACCAACAATTAAAAATTTATGAATAGAGCTGAAACAATTAGTCGATTTATTGATAAGTCACTTGATGGAAAATGAATCGCCAACAATTTTGATAACCTATTAAAGGTTTAAGTTATTTATCACGCAAAAATATCAAACATTCTCTGGTTTCAGTTTCTCAGATGTGAGGATTTGTTGCTTTTCTCTGTTTTATATCATTACAAATTTAATAACTTTGGGGTTTTGACAAAACCTTTGAACTTGACTATGGGAATTATTTAATTTAAGACTAAATAGTTAATTGAAAAAAGTATTGATTGATAATAAAAATAATTGTTAGTTGCTGCCCCTGTTTAAAATGATATAAAATACAGACAAGCAAACACATCTTTGGTATTTTTATCTGGTAAATTATTTAAATCATGACCAATTATCAGAATAACAGACTGATTTTCTGTGAATCAATTAATCAACTGACTAATTGTTTTAGCATTTAACTGAATTATTGAGCCCATGACAGTTAATCACTTACTATAATGCATGGTTCTTCTCCTGATGCTAGATATTTGATTGTGTCCAATTTGCATCCATCCAATTAAGACTGGTTGATATATCTGAATCCAAACCAGGAAAATATGGTGGTGATTCAATTCATGATTTTTTTATGTGATGTTTGGTGACTCGAACAAAAACAACAAACTGATGACATTAAGACAGCAGCAATAAATAGTGCAGATGGGAAATACAGTAGATTTTGCTCATGTATATCCAATGGAAACATAAAAGGAACAATTGAATGCCCTTCATAGCAATAGACAGTTTACAATGGCCCTGGGGGAAGATGACACACCAGGGGAGAGGAGACACAAGTGTTTTGATTAGTAATACTAATTATCTTCAGACCGTTAGCAAAGAAGAGAGAGCATTAAGTTAAATGACCTGCTCCAAATTCTCTTTCTTTCAGCAACATAAATAGCTAGGCTACGAATCAGATCTTCATCTCTTTCTTATTCTCTCTCCCTCTGACTCCCCCCTTATTTCTCCCCCTTTGAGGGGAGCAAAATGAGTCGAGATCTTGTTCATTACAATGAAATCAGACAACATTAAATTGTTCTCCTATTAAATCAGCCCTTTGTCAGACGAGACATCTTCAATACACAGCAACAATATGACAACTCAGTTCACGCACACACCCAGGTCTCTGCAGACCAATGAATGGATTCCAGCTCTGCTGCCACACTTAGATGATAATTATAGTATATATTGTCACAGTGGATGCATCCTGACAAAACACAAACACGCCATATGCAGATTGGCCAGTTTAACAGGCTGAGGATAAATCAACATTTAGTGTGCACCGACGCTGGGGAAATATTTATCCTGGAGGACAAACGATGTGTGTGACAAAGCAGCCATATTGGGAGAAGTAAATAAGGCAGATTAACCGTTCTGGTGTTCTGGTGATGTTGTGTTCCCAGACATGTTCTAGTGGGACAGATGGAGGCAGTGAGACATGCAACCCTCATTGTTATCATCACAGACTGGGCAGAGCTGCATTAGAATTAATCAAATGAAAATAAACTCAGCATGAGCAGTGCTTGATTACTTATCGCGCAAGGACCTAAAATGAGAATTAACAGGGTGTCAGCTTGAGGCTGGACCACGGAGGACGATCAGCTTCTTTCAACTTCTGGCCTTTGAAATCACAAGCAAAAAAAAAAAAAAATATTCATCTGGTTTTGATTTTTCTTTTTTTTTGGTGATATTATCATTTAGGTCTGCAATGCCTTTTCCTTCTAGTCTCAGCATCATCACTCTCCCGTACAGGTGTTTTTAAACCCCTCTGCCACTGTTCGCTTTAACTCCCTGATCATACTCTGTCAACAAAATGGTGTGCTTCTCTTTTTTTTCTGTCAGACAAGACAGTCTGATATTGATGTCAATCCGTTGGTAAGGTCCAGCCAGTCGAATGAAAGGTCAGAAAACAGTCTCTATATTCCTTTTCTGTAGCAACCAAAGTCACCCACGTGTAATACTGTGCGCTGCATTATCAATCTTGATGAAAAGACATGATGCAATCTTTCATCTGACCTAACTGAGAAATGCCATCTCTTTCACTTGGACCCTGCCTGTGGTTGAAGCTGTTTGTGTTTGTCGTCTCTTGGAAATGATGAAGTTCTCTGTTTGTCCCCTGCACAGCAGCAAACTGTTCTTTGAGGGGTTATCAAAATTGAAAGGGTTGAAAATAATCCAGTGATATTTACTTTTAAAGCATTCATGGTACACGACTTTGATTGGCTCACGTTGATTAGCTTTTTAAGACTGTGAGAAAGTGTGATAAAAACATCATGCTGTTTCTAAGTGAATATCATATATTTCCCATAAGAAATAATACGCATGCAATCTTTCAAGCTCTAACAGCATTTACCTCCTGGCAAAGATCAGACTGAGACACTGAGACACAGATCAGTGGAGGAGTCTCTGGGGAAAAGTCAGTCTTCATCTCACTCTCACTAATAATAACACACACATGCTTACAGACTTGAATATGCAGAGATACCACACGATCATTTTGTTCTCTTTTCTTTTTTTTATCTTTCCTTCTTCCAAAAATGTTTATGGGTGTGTGTATATTTATATACATTGTATACCTTGTCACTATGTCTGTCCCTGCTTATTTACACTGCATAATCAATATGAAAGGACTCAGGGACATTGCAATTACAATCATTATTACCATAAAAACAATCTCTGGGTATATTCACACACCAGAAGGACCCATCTAATTGAATCTATTTCCTTTGCAGATGATGGATTCACCTTCTGTCATGGTGGATGTTGTCTGATTTCCATGCTGTGGAAATATGGTTTTATTTTCTGGCTTATCTCGGCTGCCTCTAACTTATCTGCTCTTGGTTCCCTCAGAGTTACTCTCTCTCTCTCTCTCTCTCTCTCTCTCTCTCCCTCACTCCCCGACTATCTCACTAACATTACCACCACCAGCAGAGAAATGATGGTAATTGGCCATTTTGGGCTTGGACAGCTGCTAACATGAAAGCGAAAGTGGCTTCAGCTTGGAGTGCTGGGCTCTAACCTCTTCAACAGTTTTTCCCCTAATAACCAGAATACCTCTTTTCCCTCACACTCTCTGTACTCTCAATAAGCACACATAAATAAATGAATGTGCACCCAGGTAAATTGAATAAACACATATGGGATACACAAACATACATGAACATTGTCACTACTGATTTCACCTCGTCTTGACTGATTGGAATTGAGAGCTGACAGATATGTGTCTCCCATATACAGATTAAAAAGCCTCTTATCTTGCCTCTTAAGGCCTTTAAGCAAGGACGATGTGCTCCACTGAATAATAAATGAGAAAGTTCCACTTGACTTGTAGCTTTTAATTTAAACCAAGCCATTACCTAACTTGTATCAATTAGGCATCCTCGGATTCTATGGGACTGGCCAGCAAAAGTGTGAGATCGTGCCTTTTTTTTTTTTTTTTGACTGAACCTCTTTGCAAATGTGTAAAGCAAATGAAATCATCTCACAGTGTTACAGTGGAAAATCATGAAATTGAATAGAGTGATTCCGCTATTCTGCAGAACATCCCGAGGCTTGGTACCTTGTAACAGAGATCCAATCGATGCATGTAGCTTTAATCACATCTAACTTTAATGCTGGACACATCTCCGAAGTCTAATTCTTTACTTTCACACCAAATTACTTTCTAGCCCAAGGCACATTTTCTCAAAAAATGTATCTGTGGTCACAGCTTCAGCAGTATGACCATGGTCCATTGATTGACACACGGCTAAACGCTGAATCCCAATGAAGAGGATTCCTGGTAACACATGTGGCAAGCTGTTTCTATGGAATTACTGCACATGTAACTATACCTTCATTACAGAGAGAGGAGCCTGAAGCCTTAGGGTACCTCTGCCATTAATACTAGGCCTAAATTCAGGTGCCGACCAGTACAGAGCACAATCACAGCCCTTTATTAGGTTCAGTAGCAGTTTCTTATTGAACCTATCTAACAGCAACCAATAATTCAATGAGAGAGTGAACTAAACCTCCGAACTCTGGTAGTTAATTAAAATCCACATAGCAAATTTGGTCAATTTCATTTCATCATTTTAGATCAATTCCTCCAGTTTCACTCTATCAGTTTGATTCCCCTGAAACCTGGATTTGCCTGTGTGGTATTACTCCTGAAATAGACAATATTCTCAAATGCACGCAATATCTGATTTTTAATAATAAAGGATTGTCTTTTAATCCACTATACCACTGCCAAGATGCATGTATGTCCTTTGAAAGAGCCAGAGTGCCATCATGTGGTAGAGGCACTAAACTGCAGACTGGTGCACAGGAAGTTTCATACACAACTTAAAGTATTGACATGTAAAGTGAGAGCATGTTTCAGTGACAGGCGTCCTTCTCTGCAGAAATTCCTTAGTGTATTTTGTATTTAATGATCCATCAAGATTCGTCAAATTTGACATGTGAAAAAAAAGCCTGTTGGTAAATAAATGAATGAGAACTGTTTCAGTTGGATCCTCTAGATGTCTCTCTTCACCCGGGTGGATTTCTGCTTTTGAATATTTGGAAAGTCTAACAACCTCTACAAGCAGTTACATCACAGAGAGGATCTAAGAGTGTGCATGTCTGAAGGGGCGGAGGATTGTGCAGATGGCGGGGAGGGGTGCACTTTTAGAATTCACAGAAGTACATGCATACTCCAAAACATACAATGCCGGGTTTGGTTTAATTGTGTCATAAAACGACCTATATATAACACACGTCCAAATATTCACAAAAGAAGGAAAGAAAGAAAACCAAAACAAAGGACACAAATTAAATTGAACATGGAAAACTGACATACACATAAAATACAAAAATGAAACAATATAAAACTAACTATAAATAGCATGTAACACAAACTAGATGTTATGCATAAAACAAAGCGTGACAAACACTAACTTATTTCCATAGTGGTCCTTGGCAACAACAGAGACTGTTATGCCTCTGCTACATTACAGACTTTCATGAAAGTTGTGACATGCTGATTTAACTTAAGTAGATAATACTTATTATACAAATAGTACATTTTTTACTAAAATACATTTCTTCAGATAAAACGTTTTTACACTAGCAACAACTGTAATAGATTCTGAGTATCTCATGTCATCTGGTCTCCAAATTTTAGCCCTCTACATATTAGGAGAAGGATTTAGATCCAAAAGAGCCATATCTATGAATTTTGACTGAATTTTCACTATGGCTACAGTATTATATAAGCACCAATAGTCTGGTGCCCGGACATTTAGACATTTAGACACATGACCTGCTGCTAAATGCTGAACCGTGTTCAGTAACGTTTGGAATGTTTGACTATTTTAATGATTAAAAATGTCTTATAATGAATGGGTTCTTTTATTGTAATCAAAGATGTATCGTGTCATCTTACTTTGTACAATCTGTAAGTAGGTTGGTTGTTGCTTAAAAAGACCAATAGATAATAAATGCACAGTCAATTCTTGATTGTATCATAGCCATACATAACATTTTATTTCAGGCATTAGACTTCTGGACAGTTTTTTTAACCATACAGTTACCAGATAAATATAGGGGATGTTTATAATCTCGGGATTATGAGTGAATGTATAATTTGGTTATGCTGCTTGGTCAAAATATTAAAGCACAATGTAAATTTACAAAAGGACAGCCTCACTCCCTCGTTTGCTCCCTCTCTGTCAGTGACAAGACAGAGGAGAGATGCACACTCGGCATGCATATCCCTCCGCCTCTAACTAGGACATGTTAAAGGAGCTGTAGCGAGGACAGAGAGATAGAGAGGGATGGAGGGAGGGATTATATCCAGTTATAACTGATAGGCCTAATAATGTGACTCTTGTTCCATCTCTATTAAAAACAGGGGGCTGCCCAATCCACTGTTTTCACAGCCTGGAGGACACAGACCAGAGACAATGTGGTCAGAGGTCAACATTCATCAAGCAGATAAAACAGACAACTTTCTCAATGACGAATCAGTGAGAGGAATGCCAGTTTACTATCAGTCACTCTACTAATTGTGTACTATCCTGCCTTAGATCTCAGCCCTTTACTCCACTCAGCAATACCGACACATTGTGTTGAGACAACACAAGATGATCTGTAATGTTTTATCTCCTTTTAGTCTTTGTTAAATGTCCCTCCTCTGCTAGACTGCGATCCCACCCTTTATCATCCCGTCCCCTGGGCTTTTTCCCAGTCACAAACTTTGCTCTCTGAAGAAGTGGAAGCACCCGGATGAGCGGAAACTGTGTTTTGTGTGCCAGGCTGCTTTTCTCTCACTGCTGCTGCTGATCCACAAACATGGCCAAGTCCAGTTCAGCCCAAAGCCCATACGGCAAGACACAGAGCCAGATAAACAATCACACAGATACAGAACTGGGATAAGCATGTGCCTGATCACACTTTTGACTTTTGACAGCAACATTTGCACAAAGGAAATGCTAAAAAACTGCTATACTAAAACCCCATATGAAAATAGAAGCGAATAAAAGCAAATAGTATTACAAAAAAACTAAAAATGAACCCATAAATGCTAATAATTTTGCCAAAACAAGAGCATTTTATTTGTTATGAAGATGTTCTTTCCGGAGTGCTGATTCTGATTTGAATTCCTAAAAAATCTGCTGTTTCCTCCCTTGCTCTGAAACAGGAAGTAGAACTGTGGTTGTCTTCCGTTCGTCTTGTTTAATGAAACCCCCCTTCCTGTTTTCAGATTCATCCTGATAATGGCTGAAAGTCCCCAGCTGAAAGCTCCACACAAACACACACACACACACACACACACTCACACACACACACACACACACACACACACACACACACACACACACACACACACTCCCCCTGTCCTGTCCTTCTCTTTCTTTCTTTCCTTCTCTCTCTCTCCCTCTCACTGCCTCTAAGATGGCTGCCTGATAAGTCGTTTAGTGAGACGTTCCCATCACCAACAACATTAAGACCTTTCCACACATTAACATTCCAGGTGTCCATGTGTGTGCCATGTGAGCTGGTACAAACGTATGTGTGTGTGTCCATGTGTGTGAGGGACCAAACTGATTGATTATCCCAAACTGATTGCTGTTAAGATCAAAGTGTCTGTGAACTGCTAGGATGGGCTCAAGTGTGTGTGTGTGTGTGATTGTGTGTGTGTGTGTGTGTGTGTGTGAGTGTGTTTAAGGGATAGTGCCATGTGCAGCCAGGCCAGGGAAGTATGCAGGTCAGTGCAGAGGGAATGTCAGGAATGTCAGTGTAATTCAAACTCTCTTCTACCACTGGAGGCAACTACTACTTGGGCATATTTTATACCAAAAGTAGGCAGAAATGTTCATGTGTGTGTGTGTGTGTGTGTGGCAGTGTGTCAGCGCACTTTAACATGCCAGTGTATAAGGAGCCATAGTGTATACATGCTCACAGCATCAACTTAACTCAGCAGTCTCCCCATCTAAGGCTATGCAGTAATATTACAAAGCTACACAGTGTTTCAGCCTCAATGTTCCCAAACACCTGCAATTTAAAGCCAAATTTGACTGAACTCTCAGCTGTTCAGGAGTTACACCTCCTGAATCCAGTTCCCAGGCTTTAGTAAGCCTTTCATTTGATATCACAACATATCTGCCCCCCTCCCTCCCTCTTCCTCCCTGTCTGACCGGCTTTTTCACAGCAGCCTGTTTTCACTCAGCTGCTTTGACAAAGACTGGCGAAATAATTACAGCTGGGCCTAAATTCAGCAAGTGTTTGTATCCAGTAATCTCCACCAAACCCACCAGAAGGGACCGTGTCATACATAGGAAGAGGAGGAAGAGGTCGATTGTTCTGAAAATGAGATGCCAATGACATCATTTCAAAGAGCTCTGTTCAGAGTGCTCAACACTCAACATCAACAAAACTTATCATTTCAGACACAGGCCCAGCTGGTAGAGAGTCTATAAATCTGTAATCTGTCTCCCTCCACTCATCGCTCTCTTTCTCTTTTGCCCTCATGCTTTCTGTCGTTCATACAAAACTCTGTTTGGATAAATGTATTTCCTAAAAAGATAAGAGGTTAGTTTTGTGTCTGTACGAGCCAGATCTGAGCTGAAACATTTGGCCTGCTTGAGCCAGGATGTCTTTTGTGACGGGAGGGGACAACAGGAAGACAGCTTGGGGTTCTCAGGAAGTGAGTGAGTAAGGGGAGCGAGGGAATGGAAGTGAAGGAGAGTAGCAAAACAGTAAGTCAGAGCAAAACTATGAGGATATATGACAGTACAAACGAGAAACGGCAAAAAACAAAAATCAGAAAAAGACAAATATAGGTTATATAGGTATAAATATAGGTGTGTATATAAATAAAAAAAGAGCCTATAGGTCCACATGTGAAGCCATGTACTAAAGATGCTCCATCAGAGGAGAGGTCATTTGAAGATGAGGTTGCTGTAATTCCCAGTGACAGTTACAGATGAGTTATCGAGGAAGTGTAGCATATAAATCACCATGTTGCAACTACTACTACTACTACTACACCTTCAAGTACTTAAAGCTGCTCCAGGGAGAGGAGAGCGAGCAAGGGAAGCATGGACACACAGAGATATTTACATACAGTCAGACAGACTTCCTGGAATTGTCAGCCTGAGAGCGTTGATGTCAGATCCACTCCTTCCTGTGCAGAAGGGAGAACGCCATGCGATGACAATGGGCCCAAAACAGGACAAAGAGGAAATGTTTAAATTTAGGCCCCTTCTTCCACCATCTCCTCTTTCACGGCGATGGAGCTCGGGAGCTGTTTAGTTTTTGTGAATTCCTCCAGTTTCCCCCCCTGAGCTCCCTCTCCCCATTGTGCCATTTCAATAGAAGGATTTTCACATTCAACGCAAATCCCAAAGGAGGATCAGCCAGTGAGACCAGAGTTCAGTCAATCACTTGTTTTCACTGATGTTCTTTTAGAAATTATAAGTGCTTCCTTATAAATCCGTCCAACAAATAGGATAGAAAAAAGCTCTAAAAGAAATATATGCTATAATGGCTGTGGAGAATAGTTTAGGATTTTAATGAGAAAAAAAAACACAGTTAACATTCCAGTGTTAAAAAGCTATATAGCTAAGATATTAAACCTAACTTAGATCTAAACTGGCTATTTATTTTAACACTGAATTAAAATAATTGCAGTGAATTTGGTGTGTTTCTGAGTGTGTAGGTACGTGTGTGTGTGTGTGTGTGTGTGTGTGTGTGTGTGTAGGGTGTGTTGGTTTGTGTGTGTGTGTCGGTCTGTCTGCCTGAGAGCTTTATCAGAGTGTCGGCGTCTGCAGGCGCTTACAGGGCAAGAGTTCACCGGTCTGTCGCTGACTCGGGGAGTTTCTCTCAGTTGGATGATAGCGGACCAAGTTTAGAGGCAAGAAAACCGAACACACGAGATCTACGAAGGAGTCGCTGTCCGCAACATAACTTCAGCCTTACTCGTGGATATAAATTGAGCCCGTAAAGTGGATAACGTTACGCGTAGCCGGTGTTGAAGGCGGTGTTTTTATTGATTTCGAGGACAGCAACGACTATGCCCTTTTAAACGGGGGAAGTTTTCTGGCGGTAAGTCAACAGCTTAAACGGTTAAATTTAAGTGGCAAGAGGAGATAACGTTTATTTTTCGCGGGCATAACTTGATATGAAAGTTTCTGAAGTTATTGATACGGACGGTTAATTCGGCTAACTTTAACAGTTTGAAGAAGCGTTGACTAACCGAAACGCTAAACTAAATTACTACAAAGCAGTTTAACAAGTGAAATGGCTTAAACGTTAATGTCAGTTTTACTGACGGCATAAACAGGACACAACTTCCAGACGCCCAACCCCAACATAAAGTCATCCTGTCACTGTTAGCTAACATGAACTGTCAGTGCTAGATGGAAACTGAGTCGATAGTTACCTTAAGTTTCGTGACAGGAAGCTAGCAGCAACAAAACTAGTTTTATTAAAATGAGTATTTTAGTAGTTTATGCTATGATAACTGCCAAGCGGGCTTCATAACAGAAACCATACTAACGTTATCAGAATGACTGGTTTTTAATAGTCAAGTAACGTTAAATGGGCGTTTTAAATTAGATTTAAATGCTAAAATAAGGACTTTCTTATTGGAGAATATGCTGGTAAGCTAACATTTTTGGAGTGGGTGACTTCTTTCTTTAGATAGTATTCTTTAAAAGCTTATCAGCAAAAAGCTTGTAAATTAAATTGTGACATTCTGCGAAAAGGCCAGCATAAATGAAACACATCTTTGGTGATGATCTCATGTAACAACAAAGATGTATGCTGGAGGCCCCAATTACACAGGAGGCTTCCATACATTAAAGGGATTATGAAATGGGGGTAATTAACATGGCAGTGTAGCACTGAGCATCTTCTTCCTCAGAAGGAGCTTATCTGAGCTATGATGATGTCACAGCCAGAGCAGGCCTGAAATAACCAGACATCTCTGTAGTGAGTGTTTCCATGACAACACAGCCTCCTGGTTTAAATGGTGGACGAGGGACTGTGTCTCAAATAATTACTTTGGATAATATGGGCCAAATATGTGGGGAGGGGGTCGGTGGGTGTTTGTGACTGTTGACTCATGGTACAAAAGCCCTTGTGTGAGAATCACAAAAGTAGACCTCTAATGCTCTCACTGTGTTGTAGTGTTTCAGTAGCACTACATATCTATTATTCTTGAACGCTTGACCTCCTGTGTAGATAAAATACAGCCGACCCTCCACTGAGAATATTTAATATTAATATATTTTCCATTTATGGCATAACATCTACAGGCGTTAAGACAGAATAAGCAGTAAGTTTAATGTCAAACTCCTGAATAAAAATGTGGTTTTGTTCCTCCAGGTGTTTGAGAGAGAGAGAGAGAGAAGCCCGAGACATGATGTCCGTCGGAGCTGATAGCTGACACTGTAGAATGAGAGAGGATGGAACAGACAGACAGCCCTGCCCCTGAGAGCAACAACCCTAATGGGTTTGTCAACCGAGTGTTTAATGTTTCTCTGGATGTGGAGAATGAGACCAGCAGTGTTTATATTCAGGAGACTGGGCCAGGGCCTGCAGAGGGGCAGGGGGAGACCCAGGCTGCCTCTTCTCAGACCCCTGTCAAGGACAGACAGGAGGTCAACCGGAGGCCCCGTGCCACAGGGGGCATCTGGAAGATCTTGAACCGAAAGAGAGCTGTCTCAGAGCTGGAGCGCAGACCTCACTCCATGATCCTGCCCGGGGAGGCATCCATCCCTAAACTCTCGTTTGCTGACAAAGTTCGCTCCTTCAAGAAGCTTAAATCCCCCTCTGTGTTTAGAGGGAAGACAGGGAAATTGTCCACTGCCAAGTTCAGCAGCTCCTTGGTGGATGAGGAATCTTTCTGCCGCGACATTGGCACTCCTCAGCAGTCCAGCAGGGGCACACTTAGACACCGTGGCAAGAGGCACTCGTATGCTGGCTACACAGCAGAATTTGACTGCTCGTTCGAAGACATTGACCTCACAGCTCCTATAGACAGCCACCAGCCCACTGTAATGGGAGAGGCTGTGACTCAGAATGGTTGTAAACCATCAGAAAGAGTTTGCTATACTAAAAGAAGCCACAACAATTCAAATAACTGCAACAAAACAGCTGCAGGTTGTGAAGAGCCCAGCAATAAAGGTAGCCCGAGCACCCACCAGGGCAGAGGAAGGAGACACAAAGATGTGTGGAGTTATCTGAGGAGAATTTCCCTTTTGGGGAAGGCCAATCCTGTCTACTCAGAGAGGAGCTTTGACTCTGAGCTTCACTCTATGGACAAGACCATGGACTCAGACTATGGTTCTGTAGACTTCGAGAGTGTCAGAGACTTTCAGCCACCGCCCTCAAAACACTCTGACACCAAGGGGCACTTTGGTGGTCTGTTCAAGTTTTTCAACAGTGTAGCAGAGACAGCCAGAAAATGGCGGACAACATCACACTCCTTCTCTCCTCCGGAGGGAGAGAGGACTCCGATTAGCTCCCCTCGGGCCCCACAGCGCACAGTGGGCAACATTCACAGTGTGTCCCTGACACTCCACAGTGAAGGACTTCCAACATCCCAGCCTATTCCATCATCACCAGTGACCGCTAAATCCTCACAATCCAGTAGCTTTGACAGCGCGGCTCCAGCACCTGTGACAGGTGGACGGTCCCCTAAAGTGGTCCTGAAAGCCTTTAGGGCATGCCCAGGATCTCGAGCTGTTAATGGCCTTCAGAGTTCTGATGGCACAGACAAACATATAGACAGAGAGACAAACCACAGGTCCACAGCCATAGTAGAGAATCATATCCCCCAGTCAGGTCCAAACACAGAGACTACAAAAGAAGCAGAGGTTAAAAGGGAGCCATTAAACTGTCTCTGTCAAGAGGAAAAGGTAGAGGGACAGACAGGAAATGAGCAGGATTCCAGGGATGCTCCACCTGACTCCCACCAGATACAGGAAGTGAACATCCAATCACAACAAGGTGATAAACAGAGCACAACCAATAGCGTACCAGCATCAGATTCCACAGAGGAAATATTTAAGGTATGTGCCTTTTGAATACAAAATGAGCTGTGTTAATTACCAGCCAATGAATTTTAATAAATGCATTTGTTAAAGAAATCAGTCATTTGCGTTGCTAAACTACCATTGTGTGTGTTTTTTTTAAGAGAACAGCATTGTCATGTATAATGTGTCTCATATGTATGCCATAACCACATTCCATTGCAGGCTTTTTTCACATCATTAACATAGCCAAAGGCATGCATCATGTAATTACTGCATAAATGCTTGAAATATCATTTATGTAACTGTTTTAACCATGGTCATTCTCTTGCTTCTTAAAATCATCAACAACAAACTAGAATGTAAATGGTACCAGAGCTCTTACTCATTTCTTCATGATATAAGTCCTAGGTGTGGTTCATTAACTGTCAGGGAGAAACAAAAACATTCGCCATACACCAGCCTGTGTGGACATGAATTGGGCACCCCCTCTACAGTTGTCCTTTTGCCCCATCTGTTGGTGAGAGGAGGAAACAGTCAGCAATTATTACACTGGTGGAAAACATCATAATTATATAATTAATTATAAGTTCCTGCTTAGCCAGCCTTGTGTAGCATGCAAGTAAAACCTGCTCCCCATGAAGCTGGCCGTGTGTGACTGCGGCAGCCCCAGAGCTGTGTGACGTCGTCTGCGCTTCATGACGGCACCCTTCCCTTCTCACTCAAGTGGAAGCATTAGTCATCTCCCTTCTAGTCACACCGACGAGTCAGGACATGTTGGCCCTAACTCCTAATGACAAAATGTGATGTGACATCTCAATACTCAGCACACTTTTCATAGGGGTTTATTATGCAAGGGCGAGGGCTGTGGGAATCTGTGTTTTGGGAAGGGTGTTAATGTGCAGTCTTGCAGTAATTTAGGAGAAATGATGGCACCAGGAAAATCCTCCTCCCTAATCACCAACCGTTTACATATTAAATCCACCTGTCTATTGTATTTTGTGTTGTTCTCTGAAATTGAACTGCCATTATGGGGCAGTCTTGGAACTTGTGGCTAGCTACTGATGCATTGTAATTAGGAACATGAGCTCATGGCTAATAGAATCTTGAAATTAAGTATGAGGTATATTTTGTTGAATCTATGGAGACATTCCTCCCAATTCCCTACACAAGAAATGCATTGTTGCACCTTTATCTGGGCCAAACTGCTAAGTATCTATGCCAATCACAGCTGTGCGAGCAGATTGCCAGCCAGGCAGGCTTCAGTGTAAGACAGCCGTGCCCAGCCGTGCCCCACTCTAGCACAGAGAAGACCTCTGTACCTCACAGGCCCCTGCGCCCTCGCCCTCGCCCGGCCTCAGCTGTACTGGACCTGTGGAGGCCCAACCCAGACCGAGATCTCTACAGCCATTATAGTGAGGTCGGCTCACTATGCCGCCGGAGACGCAGGCCTGCTCCCACCATGCAACACTCTCCGGGGCAGAGACGGATGGCTGCTCGCTCCAGGCCTTTCTCTGTCATAGAGACCAGTGTTACTAGGGAGACGCAGTCCACGGATCTGCACCACAGAGTAAGATGTCAAATAACAAACACAGGCATTCATGGATAATTTCACTGAAAGTAAACATACAAACATTGACAGAAAAATTACAAATATGCAATCCCATAAATACCCAAATACACATTTATACTGAGTAAATGTATCTACATGGAGTAGTATAAATATATCATATCCTGATGTTGAAAAAATGAAAGCAGGAGGGCAGAGTCTCACTAGTAGTCTCCACCAACTCACTGATAAATATAGCCCAAGCCCATAATGAATCAAACACACACTACAGACTTTGAAGGGCAGCCCAGTACTAACCCAGTATTTATACAGCACTCACTGTTTGCTGCAACAATGCATGCATGCTCTGCCCCATTTATAGAGACCTGTATTTCTGGATGCTGCTTTTCCCTCAGCTCACATCCCCCCTCTCCCTCTCTTTTTCTCTCCCTCTCTCTCTCTCCCTTTTTCTCTCTTTCTTTGTGGCTCCTCTTTCTCTCTCCCTCACTCTCAGTCTTTCTCTGTGGCCAATTTTCTGCCTCATCGCTCCCATAAGCTCTACCTCTCATTGCCCTAACTCAGAGTCAGTTCATTTTAACCTGAGAGACCGCCCGGTTGGCATGATGTATAGTCTCTCATGGTTTGCTGCAGGGCATGCACACCGACCAATGCACCAGAATAGACTTGCTGAATGTGAAATACTTTAATTCACCACAAAAAAAGGGGACAAGGCAGTAAGGAAGATTTTTTTTTTTTACGTGAAGGGCAGGAGAATGTGTGCATTCAACCTTGTGTGTGTGAGTGCGTGCATTGAAGTACCTCTGTATGGAATGAAGGACGCGATGCCCTAACTACTCAGTACCCTCTAGGCCTTGTCTCGTCCCCCGGGTGTGTCACCGTTAGAGCCCCCACTCAGTGCATCTCTCCAGCGGTGCCGCTCCCTGCCGCTACCCCCCAGCACTCTCACTGCCTTGGCGCTGCTCCTGCCTCAGTCAGGTACATCATTGCATATTTTAATTTTACATTAATATGCAGACTGTTGATTGATGTGTGTTTGTTAAAATTGATCGTCTGTGTGTGTCTGTCCCCCAGACATGGATCAGTCGTCATCGTCGGTGCGCCTGCGGTCTGGAGGCTCCGGTAGCTGCAGGAGGAGGAGGCTGTTAAGACCTGGTTCAGAACCACTGCAGGTCAACATTGTGAGTCGAACACACACCCTCATAAACAAACACACACATAGATACAGATTGATCTAGTGACCGCTTTTACTCTTCTTTCTGTCAGGCTTTCAAGGCCTTTAGAGCAATTTATAAAAAAGAGCTGTATGTACAGATTTTTAAAAAATACTGTGACCACTATACATAAGATAATAAGTGCCTACACACACACACACACACACACGTCACACTGAGTTTGTTCACCTGTTGCATATATGAGCAGATGGAGATGAGATAATAGGATGTATAATAGCGTAGGAGTATGACTGATAAATAACCTCTCACTGATAATATGGAGATGACAGAGCACTGGTCAGTGTTTCATCAGATAATGAAGGGAACTGATCCGTGAAGATGGTGGCCATGTGGATTAATATCATCCAGTGCTCTTAGGCCATTACTCATCCCTGAATCGGATCCCCAACATTTCAGTTGTTTTTTTTGTTTTTTTTATGTGACGAGAGCGCATGCAGACAAATGGAGTAAATTTCGCAGCAGAAAGAGGAATGACATTAAATCATTCTCATATTTCTGGTGTGCAGGAATCTGTGAGAAGTTTAACGTGTCTTTGTCAGTTGTGTAAAATTAGCTCCAGAGTACGTTGGAGTAATACTACTCAGGAAGTGAAACCAGGCATTTCAGGATCGGTGCTTTGATGTGCGAGTAGCCTCGGGGGGATTCTGGTGGAAGGAGATGCAGAGTTTCTCTGAAACATCCTGACGGGGTAGTGAACATTTCTGGGGCTGTGTCCAACATCTACACCTACAGAACTGCAAAGCACAGGGCTTAACACTGTTTGCATTATTATTTGATCATGCTAAATTGAATCTGCAGTCTGAGTCCTTTAGTTTCATAGCATGTTTCATTCAAAAGTATAAATACATATTCATTAGCATTTAGCAGAAGTACTGTCCCGCAAAGAAATATATGTTCAGTGTAACGTGAGAATGAGTGCACAGTGTTGTTAAGCTTTGTGGGTAGAGCTCACATTTTCTACAACAGGCTCAAATTCAAATTATTTACAAGGAGTCAGGAAGGATTAAGCACAACATTTGTAATACAAGAAGTTGTCCATTTTCATGAGAGATGCTGTTTACTCAACTGTTGAATTATGAGCCCCTGACTTGCAGTCCTGGCACGTCTTTGCACTGAAATTGAGTAAACTGTGTCTTTGAAGAGGTGATATTTCTGCATTTAGGCTTTTGATTATAACTTTGTCTTGCTGGTCTAAATAGTGTTTGTGAGCCACTGCACGTTGTTGCCATGACACTCGCTGGCTCATGTTCATCTTCTTGCTTCTATCTTTAGGCCGTCTTTTTAAGTGTGAGCTAAATAGAGAACGTGTGTGGGTGAGAGAGAGAGAGAAAGGGGTGGGAGAGAAACAGAGAGGGGAAGAGAGATGCTCCCTTTGTATGTGCACTTTTGTGTCGTGGCCCTCCCCTGGGGTAGGGAACGTAGACTCATAACACTGGAAATGTCTTATGTGTGTTTGAATGGTGAGGGAAGTTCATTTCTAGTGGGCCCAAATTCTGGAACTGCATCTTGAGCATGAAGGTAGCATCTCTCTCTCTCTGTATGTATGTATGTATGTATGTATATAAGTGTGTATGTATATATGTGTGTATATATATATATATATATGTATATGTGTGTGTGTGTATATTATACATATTACGTTATTATTGTTATTACATACACATACATACATACATTATTACACATTATTATTATTACATACACGCGTGCGCATACATACGTGCGTATTACATACGTGCGTGCATGCACATATACACATACATTACATACATGCGTGCATTACGTGCGTGCGCATTATTATTACACATACGCATCGCGTGCGTATTATACGCATACATATTACGCACATACGTGCGCATATTACCGCAGTATTATTACATATACATATTATTATTATTATACATATTACATATACACATATACATACATACATACATACATATACATACACATTACGTGCGTGCATTATTATTACATACATGTGCGTGCGCACATATATGCGTATTATTATTATTACGTGCGTATTATTACCCAGGTATATTATTACATACGTATTATTATTGCATGCAGACATACATACACATTACATTATTATTACATGCGTATTGCATGCGCATTATTATTATTGACATATGCTGCAGCATGTACGCGCATATTATTACATATATTATTACATATTATTATTATTATTATTACACATTACATACGTGCAAGTATTATTATTACGTGCGCATTACATACGTGCGTTACATAGATACGTGCGTATTATTATTATTATTACATTACATACGCATACGCATACATATTACAGTATTATTGACATTAATACATATGACATATTACATATTATTACACATTATTACATATTACTATTACGTGCATTATTAACCAAGTAAAGAGCATACATATTACATGCGTTAATATTACATACATACATATATTATTGCATTGCAGATATTATTATTATTATTATTACATGCGCATACATATTATACGCGTGCGCATTATTACGTGCGTATTATTATATGTGTATATATATATATGTATATGTATATATATATGTGTATATATATATGTGTATATATATATATGTGTATATATATATATATATATATATATGTATATATATATATATATATATATATGTATATGTATGTATGTATGTATGCTTCAACATTAAATCTGTCTGTTGCTGTGTTATTTCTGGTAAGTCATGCATTGTTTATTGGTATGGATCACATGTCAGGATCGGATCTGTTGTTTGTGATACAGTGCAGTGTATGTTACAGTCTTCCTGTTAGGATGACTACTGGAGCCCAGAGGCCGCAGGCGGAGAGAAAGCATTCTCACTGCAGTGGATTAACTGCTAATGCTGACGCCTCTCTTCTCCCTTTCATTTAAATGAATTTCTCCTCCAGTCACTTCCCTCTCCTCTCCTCTCTTCTCCTGTCTTCTCCTCTCAGTCTTTGTTAATTCCTATGCAGATGAGAGGACAGTTCCCTGTGTGTTACTAATGCTGTGCCCGAAGCTGTGCTGTCAACTTGTCAGAAAGGGGGACTGTCTTATTAAGGGCTTCACGCAGATTAAGAGTTTCAACCGAAATCTTACATGATTAAGTTTGGGCTAACCTAGGTCTGTCTGGTCATAATCATATTATGCAATGCTATCTATTTATTATGAACGCATGAGTCAGCAGGCAGTGGCTAGTTGGGCAAATAGTAGGGCAGTGATGAAAAAGGAGAAATTTGAGTTGAACAACTACTTATGCACACTCTTTTATACACATGTGGGGAGCGCCAGTGGTCATATGTTACAGTAATTTAACCACATAGATTCTGTCTGTATGCCTCCTAAGCCTCGGCCCCTATGATACACCCTCACACATACACACAATCTTCACATGCTCTCCTGATGTATTCAGAAGTCTTCTGTCAGGGTGTATGAGTCATTGCATTGACGACCTCATTATTTGGTGAGGAATGAACAGCACCGGTTAGTGATATCTCTGTCAAACACACTGTGAATATGTGGCATTTGTTTCACCCCAGGGCTTTATTTCAGAGCCCCCATGAGACAAACCGTTGGAATAGGTCTTCCTCAAAATAACTGCATGTATGTACAGTCCACACTCTGGGCCACAGGCGACCTAGAATCCTTTATCAGTGTTCATTCAACATCGCTCCCCTGCCAGGGTACAGGCACGTATCCGCTGTGACTTACTGCAGCCACCAGGTAATACTGTTTTGTTGGATGCAGCGGGTTCTGATAAATAGTAGTGCCGCTGACTGAATCTGAGCAGGTGGTTGTGTCAGAGCCTCCCTAGGCTGTTTCTTCCAAAGAATGGGTTTCTGCCTGTCAGGTGTGTGTTGTTGTTGTTATTGTTTTTGTATGCATAGGCGTGCGACTCCATGCTTTCGTGGTGTGTGTGTGTGTGTTAGGGAGAGAGACAGATAGGCTCAGGGCCTTTCTCTTATATAACTGTTGAGGGTTTCGTTTGCTCCCAACAAAATCCATTTCCACTTTTATTTCAGTTGGCTGCATGTTCCCTGGGACTGGAGGAACAGTGCTGTGGGTTCATGCTCTTACTCACTGGTGTATCTTGTTTTACAGTATCTCCGCACTATTTTGTCAGATCATGCATGCCTGTGCATGTACAGATTTGTGTTTTGTGCTTTCTTGGAACACATTCTGTTTTGTACCTAATCAGGGCCAGTGTTTCTATCCTTCCATCATCACGTCAACTATGCTATGCTGCTGCCACAGAGGGACAGTGGGGATATATTGGTAGATGGTTTCAGTAATGTCACAACATGCAGTGATTTTTTGTTGTGAGACTATTTAAGGCCTAAGGCACTCCGGTGCTTGTTATCCAGCATCACTTTTCCCAGGCTGCTTAGGTGATTTTACCCACAGTCCTCAGCTTCTGCTGTTTGTGTAATACAGTGTTTATTTTCATGGCTGTTTGGCAGGTTTATATTAGGGATAAAGACCTTTTCTGGTCTTAAGTCAGCACAGAAGAATGTCACCTTGTGTTAGGTAATATGATGATCCCTTATTATCTGACAGCACCATCTTAGAGCAGACGCCCCACAGGCTAAAATATCTTACAGTTCTTCCATTTTTATGTATTAATTCCACTGACATCTTTCACTGTAGCCATTCCCCTTTCTTTTTACAACTTTTTGCCAGACTATAATAATAGCCTAGAATAGTATATTTCCATATCTTATTACAATCTCATTACTTCTTACTGCACTACAGTACATTGCATTGTAGAGAGGAGGTCGTGTGGCCAAGGTCCTGCCAGTGTTTAGTGCCACATTTTACTGGATCCAAATTCTTCATAAATGTTTGCTTATCTGATGAGGCAAATTTGTGATTTGGGGCTATATGAATTAAACTGACTTGACTTTAGCACAAACAAACAAATAAACGTAATAATTCTGTCTGCAGCTGAGAAAGTTGAAATTTTACTGAGCACAAAATACTTCACATTTTGGACACTGCATCAGCTCTCTCTTGCGCCACCCTTAGGCCAAAACCTTCCACACAGGAGATCTAACATCCTAATTGGCAGATTGCCAGTAAATGTTACAATAAGTAGGCCAGTTTAATAACCTAAGTTGATATATAAATATTGATGATAAACAAAACATATATAATTGTTTAATCCTACACACATTAAAAATTAATATCTCAAGCATAATTTGGCCATTGCTATGAACATTGCTATAATATTCAGGGTCAGCTCTCATACTAGCTAAAAAATGTTTTACAAATGTAACCAACAGTGACATTGGGGTGCAAATAAACAGAGGGAACTAGGCTGGCAAGTATTTACACTCATCAGTGGTGCCAATACAATATTCACACCTTAGGGGTTGTCATCTTGCTGCTTTGTCAACATAGAGGCTAATATCTGCTGGCTGTTGTTGTCTTTGGGATCATGTCTGTTTTGCATAAATTGTCTGCGCCAACTCAGTTTGCCTTACTTGGAAATTTCCCACAAACAACGTACACATTCACCATTTTCAATTCATTCATTGTCACCAACCAAGTGACCTGTTGCTTCTACAGTGAAATGCAATAGCCAAGCCACATTGCCAGTCAACACAATTCTGACTTCAGGTTCAGGTGAAGGCAGCATCCTGATGAAGTCATTTGAAACATATATCCACATTTACTTAAAGATTGTTCAGTACACTTTCCTATTTGAGTAGATTTTACATGTATAACAATGAACAGGCATCACACTAATATGCAGCATTTACTGTAACTTTTTTATGACCTCAGCAGAAATCTTGTACTGACAATGATCCTTCAAGTGGGCAATAAGTAATAGTGAATTTTAATGCTTTTTAGGAAACATTGTATTTTTGTACATTTAAAACTAGACAACTGCTGTGATCTAATTGAGTATTTGTACCCTGAATAAAATACATAGCTCCAGTCCTGGTCACTTTGTCCCTGCTCTGAAATAATGAGACAGAAGCTAACTGCCTGTACAGCATCCTGCTAGTTAGAATGTATCCTGCAGGCCTCTGTGAACGATGGGCTGGATTTTTCTGGCAGCTGCCACTTCTTGTGTACATTATTTAGCTTAACTTTCTGCCTCTGACCTCCTTGGCTCCCTGCTACACCACATGCGGCGTCAGAGAAAACCCTCCATCACGTACAAGTATTATGCAACCCCCTCACTCCATGTACTTCTTCCTCATTCCCCCCTCTCCATCCGCCTCCCTTTCTTCCTGACCTCAGAGTTCGTCATCCCTCCCTCCATCACTTCTATCTCTGTTTTCTCCTCTCCTCAGATCACGTCTTCTCTCCCCCACTGTTTTTCTTCCCTCCCTTGCCTCATCTCCCCCGTATTCACTCCATCCTGTTCCTCCTGGCATGTTAAAACACCTGCTTCCTGCTACCTGTTGTGTGTGTTTTTGCGTGTGTGAGTATGAGAGCATGTAAGTTTCTATGTGCCTGTGTGCAGTCATATATTTTAGATGGCAAGCCTGTAAGTGAATGTTTTACAGGACAGCACTATATGAGGTGGAGTCAGTGAAGACTTTCATGGCAGGAATTGACCAATCAACAAGAAGTAAGGTGCTGAGAAACACAGAATGCCAAACAACCCTGCACCCAAATATCGTTTCACTGCAGAGTTTTGCATTTCAATCCAATGTTCTGCTTTTGAACTCTCATGGCGTGGAAGCAGTGAGAATGTAAAATCATTTTAGCTCAGAGGACAGGTGGAGCTGTAGATTTTCGTATCCCAACCCATCCCCCCTTTATAGTGAGTTACACATCTATGGCATCTAGTGGGCATGATTAGGTTGATTAGAGTGAGAGGTGAGTAGGCTGTTCATTGCAAACCACAGCGTTCCACTATCTCTCTAGCCTCACTAAAAATGTTACAATAAAAATCTAAATATACAATAGTCTGCTCCCAAAGAGACACAGTACAAATATCCAACAAGCACTGCATGCAAATGTAGCAGCCAGAAAACTCAGGAAGGATGGTAAGGCACTACTGCTCTTACCTCCCAGTGTTTTGGGCCGCAGGTGGCTGACAGTGCTCTGATGAATGGTGACACTAGCGAGCACGCTCAGTAAACTCACAAAGCCCAAAGATTGGTCATTTGAGAGCCCAGCTGTGGGGTGAGGGATAACATCTTATGACCTATACTAAGATTTGGTTGGTTGCTTAAGCCAGCACTGCATTACTGTACTTCTGCTGTGCTGGCTTAAGCAACCAACCAAATCTTAGTATAGGTCATAAGATGTTATCCCTCACCCCACAGCTGGGCTCTCAAATGACCAATCTTTGGGCTTTACTTAAGTACACGCTGGCACCGATGCTGAACAGGAACATAGATAAATAAAAGCATTTTCAACAGTGTTCCTTAATGCATCCTTTTTGTTGCCGTTTGTGAAAAGCTACAGTGCCGTCTTTGGGGAGCTTGTTACATTGTCTTTTAGAAGAGGTACTCTTTCCCCTCTATGGGAGGTTTTACAGAGATTTCAGACTTACTACCCTGTCACTGAAGAGAGGAGAGCTTTAGGGATTTCAGTTTGAAAATGTTCAGAACCTTCTACTCTTTAGATGAGTCAAGGAAGTCTCTTAATGGATATGTAAAAGAGTAAACGTGCAAATGAAGTTGAGTTTGACATTTGGGGAAATACACTTATTGACTTTCATGCCGAGAGTTAGATGAAAAGATTGATATCACTCTCATGTCTATAGGGTAAATATGAAGCTACAGCCAGCAGCCGGTTAGCTTAGCTTAGCATAAACATTGGAAACGGGGAAACAACTAGCCTGGCTCTGTCTGGAAGACAAAATCCGCTTACCAGAACCTCTAAAGCTCATTAATTAACATGTTATATCTCCTATTATACTTCCTATATAACTCCTGTTACTTGGCCAGGCGCAGTGACTTGACCTCGAGTCTTAGCTTCACTGTGAGGTTGCCAGGCAACCAGCATAGACTCCAAGAAGTTACAGCGTCCGTCCGGCTAAGAAATAGTCCCGCACATAACCCCTCAAAAACAACAATGTGCCGATTTTACACTTTGGGTTTGGTACAGAGTAAAGAAATGAGACATAACTGTCAGCAAAAAAGCAAAGAAGTGTATGTCCCAAAATGTTGCACTATTCCTTTAACCTTTACCATAACACTTGGTGGGAATCGTTAAGGCAAGTATGCACTGTCAGCAAACACTGACAGTTCCCCCAAGTGGTTTCAGTATAATTTGGATTTTTAATAGAAGTACAGGGGGAGAGTGTTGAGTTGGAGTTCTCTGTATTGTATGCTTTCAGCCATTAATGCCACAGTTAACCTACTTTCCCTTAGCAAATAAAATGCAATTATCAAAGTAGCATAGTAATGACCAAGTTTCCGTCACAGAAGTGTGGAAAACGGGTGAAACTTGTATTAAATTAGCTTCATATTTTATGTTTCTCCTCTGCAAGCTTGCCTCCAAAAGCCTGTTTTAATTCCACAAGAGACTTTATATACCCTAAATTCTGACAGTGTTTATACAAAGACTTTGTGTCTTCTCTTTCCCTGCTAGAACTTCACTATGCAGACGCACAAGGGGCTGACATAAAGAAAACAGTCGCAGGGCAGATTCATCTTGTTCTACTGTCTCCAGAACACACAGATATTGCACTGGTTTATCATTAAATAATAATTCCCTTTTACTGGTCCCGTGGCTATGTCATGACTGAGTGGGAATAGTTCTGCTGCAGCCGTTAGAGGTCTAGGAATGTTGTGATATTGCTTGTGATGTCTTTAACCATCATTTCTCCACCTACCTCTTTTATCTCATCTCTCTTAAATTATTTCTTCAAATTCTCTGTGCTCTGACCCACTGACTCGCCTTTACACTTAACAGCCAAACTGAGCTGAACGAATAAACAGCTGATGTCTGAACAATGGTGACAAAACTGCATTCAGGAAAAGTCCAGCGATTTATTTTAGGGCGCTTTGTGGCTTGTGAAGGCCTGGGAGGAAGCAGGAAGTCAGCGTGGTTGTCGTGGGGATGGAAGGGGAACAAAGGAATTGGAGCAGACTGGAGGGGAAATGGGTGTGGTGGGCTTTGCCTTCCATTAGCCAAATACCTACTGACCACATACAGATTCATTTGCTAGCGCTGAAATTTGTAGTCTTACTCAGAGAGAGACTTTCTAAAGACGTAGCTCGCTGGCTAAAGGCCAGTAGAGTTAGGACTGACCTCAGAGTAGATCCACAGTTAGAACTGAAGAGCTGATCTCAGACCAGTAAATGAACATGAAGGAGTATTGTCAGTGTTCTTTTGAAACAGAGGCTGTGTAGAATTCAGCCAATTCAGTTTGATTCATTCACTTCATACTGGTGCTGGACTTAATCTAATGCTTAAAAAGTAGGGAATATTTTTACTGTCTTTCATCTAAAGGTGAGAAGTGCAAACATTGTTCCTAATATGGCTGTCAGTGTGGCAATGATGGATGATGCCAATATTGTAGCAAACGACCGCTGCCTAAAGTAGCAGAGCTTCCTGCCTACATCCTACCAGGATACTACTAACTATTATGAGTAGATATTGCCCGGAGGCATACGTTTGGAATTAGTGCTGTGCGGCAATAGTATAATTACACCATGCTTTTTCGGCAGCATTGCATCAACCTTGTTCAAGGAAGGTGTCGAGGATGTGCTTTGTACTCACATCTGTTTGTAATATTCTTTGACAGGATACTGAGGCCCACTCGAGGTCTGGAGGGAGTCCAGTTTGATGACGTTAGATCGGCCTCTGTTATTTGCAGATGATCTTCTCCCTTTGGCGTAATTGGACCGTGGTATCCGATGTGCACTGGAGTAGCTCTCTCACGGGCAAAGATGTCCCAATCAAGTGGGGAGTGAGCAGCTGCTTCTGTGGAAGGGGTTCAGGGTCATTTTCACAAGCGAGGGTGAAGGGTGAGATCATGAGATTGACTGCCAGTTTGCTGCAGTGGCTGCAGTAATAGACATTATATCAGACCTTGGCGATTAGGAGAATACACAAAGCACAGTTCACTTACCTCTTCTGACCTCTCTGCAAGATGATTAAAGGATGGGTTAACTATTTTCACTATCTTAATACAGTACTCACATGCTCATATGTACATTGTTCCTCCTGTCCATACTGGCTGCAAAGAGATGCCCTCTTAAAGCAATCTCAACGTAAGAAAAGGGGGACAGAGATGAAGTGTAAAGCAAAGCTGAAGTTAATATGAGACTTTAGCAGTCTCATATTAACTGAGTTTGACAAATCAAGTGGATATCTTCCGAAGTTACAATCTTTTTGATACCAAATTCCCATCTCTCTGCCACAGCTCAGCAAGTCTGTGAAAACACAAAGAGCAAATCTCATCCTAAAAAGACCAACTTTGGAAGGTACTCACTTGATTTGGCTGATTCAGACTGCTGAAGCCTCATGTTATCTTTAGCTGAACTTTGGGCACGTGGGCATGTTGGTTTTGTTTTAAGATAGACTTGAAAAAATGTGAACCAGTTTTGTTGAGGTGGGTCAGGTATTTACAAATGCGACCCATGACACAATGGAGTGATCTGCATTGCTCTGCTTGCCCTGTTTTACTCTGCACTCTTAGCTTGATAATTGACAAGAAAAGTGGTAGATGGATGGCTGGATGGATGGAATAAAGCCTTCACAACCCAGCCAGGAAAGAACATATGCTTCAGATATTATCTTCATTATTAATTTGGTAGTTATGGTCATCAATTTCCTTTGGGAAAACTGAAGGGTTTGGTCGAAGCTTGCATATAATTTGCTGAACTGATTTAAAACAAAGTTACTGCACATACAGTGACAGTAACATGAACATTTGCACAATACAATGCAATACACAGTAATACGATGGTCCTGCTATAAATACCACCCCTTTGAAGGTTAAGGTTTAAATATTGGTTGCAACTGTCTTAAAAAAGTGTTGACCCAACTCGGATGAAGGCCACGAGATGTGGCTGAGAGTACCGGACAATTCCCAATAAGTGGACCTTGAGCTAAGCATTTTTTGTCAAACTCCACAGTAATCTTTGAGGTCGTAATTTGCAGTGATGGTGTTCCTAAGATTTTTCAGATTTTTCAGATGGTCAAATGTAAAGATGTTAGGTTAATTATTGTCTGCTATCAGTAGCCTCAAACCAAAAACATTGGTATCAGAATTGGCCTTACATTAGTCAAACCCCAGTTATATTGTAATAGTACAACAATCTGTGCTTGTGCATGTAATTCACGTACAGTAATTTTAAGTTCAGCCTTATTTAACATGTGATTCTCTGCTGGTGAGAGATATTCAGCCATTTTTCTTTTTTGTCATTTTTTTTTTTTTTTTTTTTTTTTTACAAACTCTCCCTCGCTTTTGGTTATGTATGAGTATATTAGCATTGGTGTCTGTGCAGATTTAGACTTTCAGATGTGACCTTTGTTGTCTAAATGTCAGGGAGATTGGAGAGGGAGCCCACAGAGGTAGGGCAGGCTTATGTAATCTGCTCACTCTGCCTTTCACACAAGCACAGAGCAAGGGGGGGGGGGGAAGCTTGTTTGAGGACGGTTGTCATATCTCAGCTCGTACGGCTCTCTGCAACTCACTGAACGCCTGGCTTTCAGGAGCCATTGCTTTTATCAGCATGTATGTGCAGAGAGTGCCCTGGAAATTATTTATGGCTTTAAAAATACTGATATAGTGCACTCCTTTGGTGTTATTCTTTTAAACTTATTCTGAGGGCTTTTTTGATCCATCCCAGAGCTCTCAGCTGAATGTAAAGACAGAGTTTAGTTTGGAGAGGGTTTTTGTGTCTGTGCGTTTGTTGGATGGTTGACTAGATGGTGGCCGGTTTGGGAGTGCGGGGACTGAACTGAACTGATTCTCCTGTATGAATTCATTCATGATCATACTGTGCTCTCTTCATAATCTGCCAACAATGAGCGGCGCGGACACCAGGACATGTGCTGCAGGCTGGGAAGCGCTCATGTGTAATACAACGTTCACCTTAAGTATCACTGTGAACACGGAGGCCAAAATAACAATGTGCATGCCAATGGCAAACACGTGCATCAGATGGGGGCTGGAGCCATTTTGTCCTGTCACTCACAACACTGAGCCTTAAAGGAATACTCCACCGAAAAACTCTGCTTTGAATACCAAACACTTGCCTCCTGTAGGTTTGAAAGGTGGTTCTGAATCGTTTGTAGCTTGCTCCTTTGTGGAGAATGTCAGCTGCAGTCTGCACAGCAGTTACAGTGGATTCCAACAGCAGTTTCATGGCAAAAAAATGTGTCCAAACATCCACAGAAACTTCTCAGAACACGTCTCTGGTATCCATATGCTCATTATTTTCCAGTCATATTTTTGCAGAAAGATATCAACCCGCAACTAAGTTTGTTTATGTTGGCCCTGAGAGTAACAAGCTAACTAAGAAAGCAATGTGTTTATTTAGATGTATTTTGGTGCAAATATGACAGTTTGGAACATATTGAGCATATGGAATGGCAGCTGCAGGAATGGAGTGAGTTGTTTCTGTTGACAGTTTGATACCTTTTTCTTGCCATGAAGCTGGTTTGCTGTTAAAATGTATTGTAAATGGCATAAATTTCAAGCTGACTACAGCCTCTGTCCTCTCTAACTGACCAGACTACTGCTACAAGGACGTATCCCTGTTATTCTGAGGGCACAAATGATTAATTCACAGGAATAATACCTTCATATCTGACCTTTAAAATGATATTGGGCCAAAATTATATTGGTTTTGGCAATTTAGAGTGGTTTTTGAATGTGTGTAATGCTCAGGAAAATTGTTGCACTGTCACGGTTGTTTCTTTTGTAAAGCATGTGTATGTCATAATGTCCTTCTGTGCCCAGGGCGTCACATGATTACAGCATTATTGCACATCACTTTTCCAGGGGGCTCAGAAATAAGATTCACCATAAGTACTGGTTTCTGAATAACTTGCATTTACACACCTTCCCATCTGGAGGTTGCCTCTGCAACCTGATCTGTGGGGCAGCTCCACTAGTGCAGTTCAAGGTTAACCGGGTTGCTTAAGGGCACCTCAACGGTGGTAATGAGGTTGGGATACTCTCACAAACCAATTGGATTCCATTGTGCAAAAACAAGGATATGATCTCTCGCTGGCCCGCCCACCCACACTGCTGGTCAGGACATTTCCCTACATATGTTTTCAGTGTATAAATCAACGTTTGTGTGAGTGTGTGTGCAAGTGTCAGCATACACAATTAAAATGATTATCAAAATGTATCCACAAAGCACATAAAATGCACTTTTTCCTAGTCTCATTACAATGTACACAGTGTCTAGTTATTAAATGTAAAGGGGAGCTTCACTTTACACCTCAAGATCACTTTACAAGTAACAGGGAGTACCACTCAGCCTGTAAAAACAGATGTAAGTCTTATTCTGTGTGTAGGTATTTAAAGGGTCTAACAAAAATATCCTGTCAAATTTCATTATGAGAAATGTAGGATCCAGCGTTTTTGGAGTTTGACCCGTATTAAGGACTAAGTGAGGATATCTTGCTCTCTGCTGCACCAATTTATGGAAGTATAATGCTAAATTGGAGAATTCTTTAAATGAAAAAAAAAACCCTCATAATTACTATGTCCAGAACTTACTCTCCAGAACGTTTTGTATTCTTTATGCCTCCTAATGCCTGCATTGTAAATTGAGCAAATTAAATTTCACATTTTAGCAATGAAAATCTTCCCCTTTCCTTCGCACATTAATACAACTTAACCCTGATTTTTTTGTTGTTGTTGTTTTTTGACAACATTATGAATAAATGAAAAAGGAACTTAATATTTGTAGGCCCATACCAGACATTTTCCCCTCATGTCCCTGTACTCCTCCTGATAGTATCCCATTTTCCTAATCCTACTGTTGTGTTATGATAACTTGAACTGCCTATTTTAAAATGTATTTTAGAAAATGCAATAATTTAGAATTAAACCACTCAAACAGAGATTCAGACTGTTTTCCTTAAACATTTTTGTTCATGTAGAAATACTTTTGAATGCCCATGGATGGCACCTTTAAGTGATTGCTGCTTGCATCAGTGGTGTTTGTCTGGTGCACCAGTGGTAATACAGAGTGTAAACGTGGTTGATTATCAGATCAACAGGGCACACTGTATCTGATTGATGCGTGGCCACAGACAAATAGGCAGAAAAGGCTGACATTATGCCAATAAAATTATAAGATGGTGATCACTTTGAGGAACGTGCATCCATTGTCCTGACATTTTTTCTCCTTCATCACGGGCTGTTAATGATGAATGATAAATCACCACGGCATGGTGATATTTTTAGATGGGGTGGGAGATGAAAGAGGTTGTGATTATGGCCTCTGTGGTCGATGTAGTCAGCGAGGGGCTGGCTGTGCCCCTCCCCCGACTGTAGGTGATGGCTGCTGCCGGTAGTGTAGCAGCGGAGCGCTGATCAGTATTAATACAGGACCGCCTCTCAGCCTCACAGCCCATCTCTCTGCGGTCCCCACTCACCGGAAGGCAGCTCGGCAGCTGCGAACAGCTTGCGCACAGCCTCTCTCTTGTTTGCTTTGAGAATCTATTGGCCTGAGAGTCGGTCGGTTTAGGGGAAGAGACGAAACACCGGCAGGTGTTGAGTAGCGGGGAGAAAACGCGGTGCAGACTGATGACGATGATGATGGTGAGGATGATGCATCTCTTCCCGTGCCTTTATGAATTACATCGCGTAGTGTGAAGAGGCGTAGGGGCATCTCTTTTTTTTTTCATTTCTTGCCTAACTGTAATGGTGGATTTCTCGCTCGTGTCTTGACGGGAGAGCTGAATACTGCCCGTCTCTGAGAGCGCATCTCAGCATCGGCCTGCAGCGCTGCGCCATGGCCTTGGATGTCCAGACTTGCGCGGTGTTTACGGTGATCGCGGTTCTGGTGCTTGTGAACGTGCTGTTGATGTTCATCCTCGGTACTCGTTAATGGATCTGCGCTTGGGGCCCGGTTCGCAGCGCACCACACTTTCACACAGGAGAGGAGAGAAAGGCAGTGCGCGTTGGTCGAGAGCGGGGACACCCGGCGCTCCATCACGGCTACGCGTTGAAATGAATGACGTTGGTACAACATAATGTATTTCTGTTACCCCCTCCCCAATCCTTCGTTATGTCTTGTGTCCTCTCACCGTTTGTGATAGCTAGTGTTGTCTGGTGGTGGTCGTAGTTGTGCGGATACAGATCTGTGATGCTCTTACCCTTTCTGTGGTGACTGGAAATTCATATCCCCCGCATATAAACATGCCCCCCCCCCCACCCTACGTCGATCTCCCTCTCTCCTCCATGTTGTATTTTGTGGATTATGCGTATGGATTAATTTTATTCCATAATAATTTGAATTTTATATGATAAAAATGAATCTGATGGGGTTTTTTTAACAACAGCTACTACTGCTGCGTCAGGACTTGTTTTCCTATTGTGATCCACTGTAGCCACATCCCCAATATGGCAGCTAATAGCTGAGCAGTGATCTCTCCACTGAAGTAAATGTGATATTTGTAGCAAATAGCGGTGCAAGCAAGAGGTTTGTGCTGCTGATCATAGACTCTGGAGGATCATTGTAATCTCAGTTGAACAGTAACCAATAGCAGGCAGAGCTAGGCCTAATAAAGGAGGGCCTCTGACACTCCAGGTTTCCCCCATTTTAGATGCAGCTAAACTCAGCTCCCATTTCATAGCCCACAATATTCACATTTCTCCTGTTTGCAACATTTCAACTTGGTTTCTGAAGCCCACACGTTGTTACACCTGGTCACTAAATAGAGACTAATAAAAGATTTATGTAAATATTTCTCACAGATGAAATGTCCTCCAAGTGAAAAAGAACGTCAGGTGGAGATAAAAATGCCTATTTCCTTTTTTTTTTTTTTTGCCACATGCAGTGCCATAATCTAATAAAGGATTGGAGGCAGGTGTCATGAATGTTGAATGAATGTCAGAAATAGATATGCTAAAAGCCTATCCCAGAGCCGTCCATGACAGTCCTATTAATAGGGACGGTAGGCTGGCTAGGTTTTGTGAAGATACTGTATGTGCTCTCTCACACTGAAGACTAAGTGCTGTGTGTTTCCTGTGTGTGTGTCTAGTTAAGTGGTAAATGTTGTACTGTAGGTGTAGAAAGAAATGTTTGGCGGCCATATATTATGAACAGGGATACCTCCATCACATGCCGTGGCATGTGAGCTGGTGCTTTCATCACTGTGGTACAACGCATTAACATCCTTCCTAGCGGGGACCCCCACAGGACTGTAAACACAGCATCATAAGATTGTATACTGCAGTGGTTATGGCTCAGATGGCTAGCAGCGATAACATAGTGCTGCTTACAAATGTGTGCTCACATGTAAGCATGCGAAGGTGTGCGTGCGTGCGTGCGTGTGTGTGTGTGAGAGATAGTCTGGCTGGGTGTTATCTGTAGTTCCTCTTTGAATCAGAGTCGTGCACACGTCCCAAGTGTTCACGCATTTGTGATCCCTCCAGGGCAGGTGCCTCCTAATAGAGTTCTGTTAAATGCTGTGCTGTCAGAAGTGTCAATGTGCGGATGGCGTGTGCGAGCGAGACAACAGTGTGTGTGAGGATGTGTGTGTATTTCTCACCGGTTTCAGGCAGAGCATCTTTGATTGGCTCCCAGACTCAGGGTATAAGTGTATTACATAACGGGGTTGGCAGACACAGGGAGGACGGACCGCGAGACTCACTTGGTGCGTCGGAAAGAAGAGCCTCTTTCTGGAATACAGCACCTCGTTACTCGACATCGCAGGCTCAGCTCTTGCGGAGGACCATTGTCTCGACCACTTCCAAAAGAGATTTATTTATCATGATTGTATGAACCGGACTTCTCCATGCATACACTCTCTGAACAGTTACATGCCACAAACATGGTAAGGCTGGCTTAAAGGCGTGTGTGTGTGTGTTTCCTCAGGGATGCTGTAGGTGCTTTGGTGCAGATGTGCTATGGCTAGAGATAGAGGAGGATGTTGGAATGCAGTGGAGCTGCCAGTGCAGTGAATGCTGATGTGTTGTGCAGCAAAAATGATATAAGCAAGTGAATCAGCTTTCTGTTCTTCCATATTTCCTTGTCGGTCTCCATGTCTGTGCTTGAACGTAAGCAGAAAGCACTGTCATATATGTCCATGTATAAGGATAGATTCCTCTGCATTCATTTGCATTGACCCAAATACAGGTTTTGCGGTTTAAAGACGGCTGTTTCGCCCTCTGATCTTTGATGCTATAACTGCAGTGTAACCACAATGATGACATAGGTCATTACAGCTAGTAGGCACACAGGTAATGATGAGTATTGTAGCAAGACTTCTCTCTCTCTGTCACTCTCTCTCTCTCTCTCTCTCTCTGTGTGTTTACTGTGTGATCAAGCTAGGTATGAGGTAGTGCTAAGGCGGGAATTGGGAAGATTGATTATGTAATGCTTTTAATTTATTCAGACATGTAGAGGGAAAAAGGATGCAGTGTATTGGAGAGGGCAGTGCTGATCTCATTTGGGAGATGGAGGGATGAGGGGAAGGAGAGGTGAGCAGGGAGGAACATTGGCTGTGAATGGATCTCTATCTGTCTCTCTGCCTCGCTCTGTCTGTCTGTTGCCTATATTACAGCAGATTGATGGGGGGCTGGAGAGATTGTGCTCGGAGTGAATGGGCCTGAAAATTGAGTGGTGCTGGAGGGTGTTGGGGGGGTGGTTGGATTAGGGCAAGCAGACATTACAGTGAAGAAGCAATAAGCAAGACTGACCTCGGTGCCAAGGCTCATCTGTTCTGTGGGTGCTGCTTCAGGCCGAGGTCCTGATGTCAGATGGTGACGGTCAACGAGAATTGATTTGGCTTCCTCTAGCTATTCCTGTGTTTGTGTGTTTGATTTTTTAAACTATCTCTAAATCAAATTCCTTTTCCTGGATCAACAATGATTTCTTAAATATTTTTGAGCTCTATTCATGGACTGTTTCCATGGCAGCGTGACACATGTTTTTGCGGTAATCCTTCTCTCTTCCTGTAGTGGAGAGCTTTGAGATATAGGCTCGAGCTATTGTTACCCCAGCTCCCAGCCCTATGTGGTACCTGATTGAATCAACCTACTCAGTGACATCTTTGATCTAAAGCCTGCATGCAGAGGTCGACACTATATGTACCTTTGCATTTTACACTGACATGGAAATGATCACGTTACTGGACTCTCTAATGTGATTGGTTTGTCATTTTTAATATTTAATCACAGAGTGCTATTGCAGTTACTCAGTGGTCACTCTTTGTGTGTGTCTGCTCACAGAGACACACACACACCTAAAATTGGAAATATGCTGTTGCACCCTGAAGCGTCCTTGCCTCATCCCATCATCATGTCAATACCAGTGAAGCATCCTCATCTGTCGCCATGACGACAGCTGTTCTTTCCCTTCCAGGCATGGACGTCCCTCCCTGTGTTCACCCCTCTGCCTTGATTGGCTTATATCCCCTGTAGCTGTCTCAGTAAGCCACCAGGGAAGTAGACTTGTCTACAGGTTGAAGGGGCAACGTAACTGCTGAGTCTGAGAGCTTAGATCCTCATGGGGGGGTTTGGATGAAATACAATCTGCTGTTTCTCATGGACATTCTTACAAACGCACTGCATCAGCAAATAGGTAGAATAGCATTTTTGTGCTAGAGTGATGAGGTGCATTTTAAAAGGTTTTCTTATCCAGGGATTTCGTTTTATAAGACTTCATTTTATAAGCAATCTTAAAGGACTGAAGGAAAAAGCATAATGAGCTCCGTTTACAGTAGCTCAATATTAATATGCAAAAGCCTTAGTACAAGTAAAGAACTAATTTAATGTCCATCCATGTGACATCCCTGTCTCCAGGGCTCTGATAACTCCTTACCTAGACCCTAAGCAGCTCCTGTCAGGCTTGGTTAGCGCTGGCTGCTCTGCCCACAGCCCCAGGGACTGGATGCATGGCTAGCTCTGGACTGGAGAATGCTCTACTTTGAAGAGAACAATTGGAACAAACAGTTGGAGCTGTGGCACAGATGCATACAGGGATTTAACATACATGAAGTTGAGAGAGTGGCTGCACGTGTGCGTGTATGTATGTGTGTTTGTGCTTGCCTCAGGGGCAACAAAGCTAAGTCCTCAGTGTGATGGATGGTGAGTCTATTTGGTAGATAGATGATGTCACATTCAGGTCCTTCTCTGGAACATTGTCCGCTGTCTCTTCTCCTTTAATGAGAACAATCTTTAGCCTCTCTAAGTCCCCTAAAGAATACTGATCACCTGACAGGCTTCCATGTTCTTGCAGACTATGTTCAATGCATGCATGTAAAATAATACTCTGCCCATGCACATGCAAGTTGTACAATTTAAACATTTCCAGTGTCGCATAATGTCCACATTATTTATTCATAATGCTAAAATCAATAGAAAAGATTTGATGAGTCATCCTTCCATGTTTTGTCAAAGACGGCGCTGCAGATTAAATAACAAGCCCTGGTGACAGCATGAAGGAAGGGAGATTATCCCTTCACATTTGTTTGCTCCTCAGCATTTATATTACATTAACACATGTAATTATTCTAATGTCATAATGGGCCAATTACAGTCCCTGTGTGGAGACTGGTGCTGTGCTTCTGAATGCTGTGTTGTTTCTCCACTAATGGCTCTGCCTTGTTTGTGTTGTTGTATTTTGTTGTGTTGTACTGTGGTCTGTGTCGGCTATTGTGATGTTCTGTTTGCAATCCCTAAACTGCCAGTGGGCCCTGGCTTTGAGGGTGTGTATTTGCATCCATTAGTAATCTGAGTGGGTTTAACAACAAGGATTCACACAAATCGAGGCCAAAATGAGGCTGAGTACTGAATTACAATCACTTTCAAATTTGATTTATATGCTGTTTTAGATCACGTGGCTCCGTATTTATTGGTCAGTGCCTGCAGTGCTGTCCATGCTGTTTCCACAGCAGTGGCTTCGTGTAATGAGAATAAAGCATAAATTATGGCCTGTCTTTCCTTCCGATTTCTCCAGTTGATAAGTGGAGGTTCAATCGTCAACGCTGAGGCGGTATGGGACCATGTGACCATGGCGGACCGGGAGTTGGCGTTTAAGGCCGGTGACGTCATCAAGGTGCTGGACGCCTCCAACAAGGACTGGTGGTGGGGCCAGATTGATGAGGAGGAAGGATGGTTCCCTGCCAGCTTTGTACGGGTGAGTTAGCTGCAGCCATGGCTGGCCAGCGACCATAGACACAACACACACCCACTCACGTACAGAAATGGAGGCACATAAACATATGCACACAAGCTGATACATACACAGAGGAAGGTGCACACGCACAAAACACACACACATGGATATGCTTTCTCCACACACGGATACACACAGCTGAATAATACTACATTTTAATAATACATGGCACTCAAGAGATGAGAGAACAGCTAGCTAAGTGCCTTTATTTAGTGTTCAGGGACAGCGAAACAAAGATGCTGATGAGCCCCTTTTTTAGTTGGCATCACCTTCAACTCCTACCCTTGAAATCCACTTAAATTACAAGGTCCTCACTTTACACCATGATTATATAATCTCACCCATATCTGAGCTCAACTAAACCCAGCTACTGTATGTTATTCCATACTTCTTTTAATGAACTTCTTGAAGGAAGAATTAGCATCCTTGTTGTAGGTGGAGGCTTCCCACAGCAGAGCACACACACACACAACCCCTCCCCCAGACACTCCTCATGGCCATCCCCACCTGTCCACCCTTCCATATTCACTCCTGAGAGGGCAGGGCAGACAGGCTGACTGACTGTCAACCAAAAAGTATCTTTCTGTTCTGTCATTCTCTCTCTCCAAGGTGGAACCCCACCCTCCTCAGCCCCAAACAAAACAGGTTTTCTATATCAACCCCATAGCAACTCCACGGTTCCAAAACACCACGTCAAAGGTGCGTTTTCCCAACTTCATCTACCCATCCAGCCTGCCCGCCCACCCGCCCGCTCCAGTCTGTCCACACAACGTACCCTCGACATTACCAAACATTAACGTTCCCATGACTTTATCACATCATCCTCGACGGGGTCGATAGAGAGGCAGAACTGATGAGTCAAAAGTAAAATAATGTTAAATGTCTTCTTAATGGCCTATACTCAAATTACTACAAATGTTTTCATATAGAATTAGATGGATTTTGGAATCATTATTCCTGTTAACATTGTTTCGATTTTAAATATTGATTTGTTTTTCAGTACTCTATTTACTATTGACTCTGACTATTTCTCAGTCTTAATGCTGCGCTAGTAGTTCTCGTGTGCAGTCAGTGCTCTACCACCCGTCACTCTGCTTGTCTGTGGCGCTGCATCTCTCATCTTGTGTTTGGCATTCTACCCGTCAGTTCTTTGATGTTCTCTTGGCAAACTGTGTGTCATCAGGTGTTGGCTGCTGGACATCTGAAACCACGCTCACTTGGCCCTTTTCTATGAGCGAGAGTGGAATACACTCTGTATGTGGATCTGTGTATGCGTTCGTGAGGAAATTGTGAGGTTATGTGCGAGTGTATATGCATGCATATGTGCAGGTGGGGATTTTTTGGAGTCACACACAGCGCCGAAGTTGGGCAATGAATAGCCTCTGGGCACTAGTCTCAGAAAGAGGCTTTTTTTAAAACTCTGGAGTGTTTGGCAGTTTGTCCCTCACCTTTCTGACATGCTGGACCAACAGTATTACTCTCTGTCCAAACTACCAGAGACCCTCTAAATGAAGCTCTGTGTGTGTGAGATGATTCATGTATGTGATGTGAGTGTGTGCGTGTGTGTGTGTGTGCGTGCGTGTATATGTGTGCTGTGTGCATTCATGCTCATGACGAGTGGAGTAGTACCACTTAATATGGCAGAGATGTGACTTGAATACCTAAATAAATACTCTTTTCATCAGATTTATACAACACTTAACTGAGCACATTGCTCACAAGTGCATGTGTGTGTGGCTCTGCGTGTGTATGAATGTGTTTGCACTCAGCTGTGGGTGAACCAGGAGGACGGGGGAGCGGAGCCCGCCGAGGGGACCAGCGAGGTGCAGAACGGGCACCTGGACCCGACCAATGACTGCCTGTGTCTGGGCTCGCCCCTCCAGAACCGAGACCAGATGAGAGCTAACGTCATCAATGAGATCATGAGCACAGAGAGACACTACATCAAACACCTCAAGGACATCTGCGAGGTACTAAACACGTGCACACATCCACCAACACACACACAAACACACACACATACATACATACTGCAGTTCCAGGGTAGGCTTTAATACCAAAGAGACGATAGGAAAGGTACATGGAGGAACTGAATTAACTGAAACGTGTATTAGAGAAGAAGCAGCCCTTTTGATGCTACACAAGGGTCTAGTATAAATCCTTAACACTCCCACATTCACACTTTCATTCAAGGCTAATTTTCAAAACAGTCCAAAAGTAACTCTCTTTTTGTTACATATGAAAACACAACTTGTCAATTGTACACATTAGTGGCAGCTGCCACACTTGAAGCGATCTAGTCCAGATTAAATTTGTCATTAAATTATGAATCATGCCGAAGTGACAAGAGAGAATTCACACCTAATACAATTAAACAAACGCCTTGCCATTTCTTCCATTTTTAGGATGGCAAGCCTTTTATATCTTTGTCTTTTTTTTTAAATGTACATTTTTCACCAATTGTGAATTTCTCTGGCCTATTATGTATACGGGCATAGATTTACATGGTATGGTGATATAGTCCACTGTGTAGCCTGTATAGATGTATGCATGTACAGTACAGATACAGTATTCTACAAACATTTTATCCAACATAGAACAGTTTTGTCTTTGTTAATAATGACCTGTCCTCTGTCCCTGTCTTGACATTAAAATCAAGAAGTCAAGAGGAAGCAGTCCCGCATGATAATTGGTTCAATAGAAACAAATATCTATGGGAAAATAAGGTAATTGCTGTATTATGTTAATGGAACTGAGGAATTGGCATCAAGATTTCCAGTCATGACCAACCAGCTACATGATTGTTTTATTTATGGTGGAAAACAGACCACAGTTATAATCAATCACTGTTCCATACCTATGTGTTTGTTCTGCTGCTGTTGTAAAGTGCAACACCTAAAGCCACAGAGAACACACAAGCCACACACTGAGTCACCCTCAAGACAAGCTCTATCAACAGCCTCCAGCATCTCAAATAAAAACTCAAAAAGAAAAAGAAAACAAACGTGAGGTAAAGCCAATGTGGGGATGATTTCATTCACCAATGGGGGGATTCCCAAGTCAATTCCAAAGGACTCTCATTAGTCCCTGACACATCCTTTCCCTTAAATCTTTGGTATTAAACAAAAACTTCCCCTCTAGTCTTTCTACTCACTGTCTTTACTTTCTCTACATTACAGTTCCTTCAAAAAATAAAAACAACCTACACATTAGAAACTACCAGCTCTTGCATCAAGAATCTTCACATTCCAGTTTCTTTTTACTCTATAACATACTGTAAAGTACAGTAGTCCATTGCCACCAGTTGGTCTTCCTGCTTAACCTGTAAAAAATATAGAGACAAAATACAAGTCAGTTAAAGTAAGATCGCAGAATTCTATTTTTAATGTGAAGCAGTTGTTTCTCAAACGTTGTTTGTCACCAGCACAGCCACGCCGTGTGCGCACTTTGGGTGGCCAAGATTATATAGTGCAAATTCTTGCTTATCTAATTATCGTTCCATAAACCTCTGTGTGTAAACCCTTTGTCTGTATTCCATGTGAAGTATAATGTTTAAAAATAGTTGCAATAAAGCGTAAATTTCACCTTCTCACCTCTGCACTTCGGAGTACACTATGGGAGTACCCAGCATTTTCCAACTTGCTATAAACATGCACAGGCAAGAAGAGTTAATATCCATCTTTGATGTGCTTGAAAACGAGGTGAGATTTATACTTTATATAAATCTCTTTACTTTATACTTTATACAATGCATAACAATTTTCAAACTGTGTGTATCATGTAGTTAAAAGTAAAGGGTTTAAAGGTTTAGGAAAGCTAATTGGGGGGGAAATGGTGTGGAATCTCTGTGCACATGAAGTCAAAATGCCACTAAGCTGGTGTTATTTTCCTGGGTCTTAATGGGACACTTCATGACTGTAGTGGCTGTACTAGTAACTAAGGATGCTATCAAAGAAGATCTTAATGTAAAATACAAAATACATACAGAATAGTTTGTTTTAATCTTGTGCCATCGATTCTTTTTGAAAGATATATAATACTTTTTTCAAATCAAGGATACCCAATTCTAAAACACTGCTTTCATTTTGATTGTTTGCGTTGAACTTGACTTTAAGGAACAAAACAAAAAGGCTTAGCATGTGTATTGCACAAACAGAATATTCTGGGTAGTGGAGTGTGAAATAGCAAAAACCTACCTCTTAGAGCAAATCTTTTCCCATAGTGCCAAAGCTTCAGGGCATTTAATTAACCACAAGAATCGGACTGACAAATTGGGGCCACAGTTCGACTTATACAAAATTGTTTTTGACTCTACAGAAGCTTCTAAAGAGTCATAGTTCATTTTAATTCCAACAAATTATACTTAAGAAATGACTTAACATGTTTATGAACAAAAATAGGCCTACATTGTACTTTTCTGTAGCATTTTCTGACTCATAACCTTGCAGCCATGTCACAATTCAGGACGTGGCATTTAAACGGTATTGTCTTTGAAAGCCTCACCGTAGCTGCCTCACCATACTGTTGCAGGGCTACCTGCGCCAGTGCAGGAAGCGTGTGGACATGTTCAATGACGACCAGCTGAAGGTCATCTTTGGGAACATCGAGGACATCTACCGCTTCCAGATGGGCTTTGTTAGAGACTTGGAGAAACAGTACAACACAGAGGAGCCCCACCTCTCTGAAATTGGACCGTGCTTTTTAGAACACGTGAGTTCAAATAGTGTTTTTTTAAGCATTTTTTCGTTTTTAGCTGTCCAGCCGAGAGCTGCCATAATTGCTAATAATTTGGTTAGGCCTGTTATCTCAAGATCAGAACTGAATTATCTCGTTATCTTGAGATAATAGTTAAGTTGTGGAGATAATTAAGTCACCAGCAAAACAGTTTATCTCAAGATAACGAGATAATTAAGTCATGATCTTGAGAAAACGGCTGTAATAAAAATTTTAGCAACCGGAGCCACTCTTCCACAGCATTTTTTATTGAAAAGAGGATTCATTACATAATTTCCTCTCTCATCGTGTATCTTTCTATATTTCCTTTATTCTACAGCAAGATGGGTTTTGGATCTATTCAGAATACTGTAACAACCACTTGGATGCCTGTATGGAGCTGAGCAAACTGATGAGGGATGGCAGGTACCAGCACTTCTTCGAGGCCTGTCGCCTCCTCCAGCAAATGATTGACATTGCCATAGACGGCTTCTTGCTCACCCCAGTCCAGAAAATCTGCAAATATCCACTCCAGTTGGCTGAGCTTCTCAAATACACTGCGCAGGAGCACAGGTACTGTACACTCTGATCAAGGTCACATTTAATCTGCTGAATGTGTTTTGCTTTTTGATGGCAGCTCATTTGTTTCTAAAAAGAAGCCATTACTGATGCATCATTGTGTTCTAGAAGCATTGTGTAGCATCATGCAGCCGCTGCAGGTGTTGGGTTTATTCTACTGAAGTGGTGATTATCCATGCATGAACTGAAACAAACGTTGTTTTACACTGTTTCTGTGAATGTTTTAGAGGAAAACATTTCATAAAGGAATCTCAATTGTATTGAAAATGACAGTACTGCAATTCACAACCATGTCAAATCATTTTCATTTCAATACATGGCCATATGATCATTGCATAGAACTCTGGATATAAATAGATTGCAGATTAAATATGAATTTGGGCTTTTGCTGGCACACATACAAGCATCAACATTCTCCACACACTGCATGCACAGCACAGTACGCAGTATAAACATTTGCAGATGATCTCTCATGCACAGACGCATACGCGAGCATTCCAGATGTGCAAACTCATGCGTGCAAACCCACATAAACACGGTGTAAGTGATTCAGCGTGTCTCAGCCAGCTCCAGGTCATTCACAAACCACGCGTTCTCAGCCAGAGAGGGACAGGTGCCAGCTCTGCCAGCGAGGCCTGCCAGATCACAGTGTTTGACTGTTAGGAGCTGTGGAGAATCTGCCAGATATAGGCCCGCTCTCTGTCACACACTCACACACACACGCGCGCATTATCTTCCAAAGTGAGGATTGGATGATCACATCTAAGCCAGAGGGATAAATCCAGCTCAGTTAGCAAAGACGCAGCCAAAGTTAACTGTGGATAGAGAAAGTGGCTGATTAGAATTAAATAGCATTGTGTTATTTTGACTGTGCTCCAGCAGACTTACTGCTGTTACTTGAGTTTATAACCCCAGTCCTTTAATAGGCAACTCTGTATCATTCACTACTGCAACACTACATGTCTATTTTAAAGAGTGGCCGATCTCCAAGAGCTAGAACTTTTCCCTTGAACAACCCAGGAGTAATTATGTATACACTGTGTCCGTAGTGACTATCGATATGTGGCAGCAGCGCTGGCAGTAATGCGGAACGTCACTCAGCAGATCAACGAGAGGAAGAGGAGGCTGGAGAACATCGACAAGATTGCCCAGTGGCAAGCCTCTGTTCTGGACTGGGAGGTATGTGTACGTATAGACTGTGGAGTAATTACCAGGCATCTGATGTCCACTGATGTTGTTTTACTGGCAAAATCTGGTCTGGTCTGTTTAGTCCATCTGTTTAGTCACAGATTTTGCCTAGGGACAGAAGAACTTACGTTTTACTCCACATGTCTATCACTAAATGTAGAGAGTTTTACACAACCTCAAGTTAACTTTGTGGAAACATAAAATTTTGTGTTTGTGTATGCTTCTTTAGGTAACTCCTTGAATTCATTTAATGTTTGTCTTTTAAACAAACTAAAATTGATTTTTCCCCCCCCAGACTTTCAGGCTTTTAGACCTAGACATAGATAGGAAAACGGACATTTTACTCAATATAGCTAAATCACTAAATGTAGAAAGTTTTACACAACCTTAAATTAACTTTGTGGAAACATTACATTTAGTGCTTGTGTATGCTTTTAAAATTCCTTGAATGTTTGTCTTTTAAACCAACTAAAATTGATTTTTTTCCCCCCCAGGCTTTCAGACCTAGACATAGATAGGAAAACAGACATTTTACTCAATATAGCTAAATCACTAAATGTAGAAAGTTTTACTTTGGGAAAACATCTAATTTAGTGTTTGTGTATGCTTTTAAAATTCCCAGTGACTCGTTTAATTCCTTTCCCTTATTTTTTCTTTTCAAAAAAAGACATCATCTCAGCTTTCTCTTTCGGACTTTCAGACCTACACATAACCCTGCATTAGATGACTGATTGTCTATATAAGTCACCTTTCCAACATTGTTTAAAGTAGTAATCTGGCAATTTAGTATTGCACATTCACAAAGTTGGGAGTCTTGTAAGAGACACATAAAAAAAATAATATCCTCAAAAGATATCCTGAATTTTAGTCACTAGTGTGGGTCAAGCTCCAAAACCGATGGCTCCTACATTTCCTATAATGCAACTTGCGTTGCATTTTTTTGTTAGACTTCCCCTGTCTGGTAAACAGCCATGTCTTATGAACCCTATGTCCCAGTTTGTAAAGCAGGATTTCTGTTAAAAGAAATGATAGTTTTCAAGCTCCAGCTGAGGACATCACTATTTCTTGTTTATTATTTTTAATTTTAAATGTTGCCATTCATGTATTTTATGATTCCCTTTGTTACTTTTCTTTCATTTTTCTCTATGTGAAGCACTTTATACTTGAGTTCACAAGTGCTCTTTAAATAAAGTTTATTATTATTATTGTTATTATGGCATCATCAGGGTTAATTCCTCAGACTGATTATACATCAGTTTCACAGGCTGAGAACCACTTACCATGATGAGTAAACTGATCTTTCCTGTGTGTGTAAAATTGGTGGAGCTTTTGGCAGTGGCATCAGTTGCATAGTTCTGTCTACGAGTATTTTCTTCATTTTATAAATTGCGTATCTGCGTCTGTGTGTGTGTGTCTAGGGGGATGATATCTTGCACAGGAGCTCGGAGCTCATCTACACTGGGGAGTTGTCATGGATCTATCAGCCGTATGGACGCAGCCAGCAGCGAGTCTTCTTCCTCTTTGATCACCAGCTGGTCCTCTGTAAGAAGGTAGGCTCTCATGCTCTCTTTGTTCACTTTCTTCCTTTGTTGGCTGAAAACGAGCTGATAAGCTAAAAAAACCCAACCTCAGCCTGTGTTCTCAAAAGTTGTGTATCACACGGCTTGGTGACGGAGATGCTTGAAGACAATGTGACTTCTTCAGCCTTACTCAAGAGCTGCAAACAGATTACATAACACCGTATGAGACGCACCGGCTCTCAGTGAAGATGCGTTCAAATCCTCAGCACCTTTCACAAAATGGAGTTGTGGTAGTTTGGGCTCTAATGCACCAAGGCAGTGCTCTCCTGTCAGACAGATGTTCACGCTCAGCTGGGCTTTACAAGACGTGCACACAGAGACACAGACACAAATGCAGACAGACGCTTATACACAAACACACACAGGGGCCAAATAACTGCGTCATCACACGCGCACACACATGTACACATGGAGGAACCATAATTTCACCATTACACAGACAAACACACACAGAAAAACTAACAAAAACATATAGATGCACTGACTTGTGTTTTTCCATCCTTCCCTCTGTCCTCATCCTCCCCCCTTCTATCACTGTTGAACATCTCTGACACCAGAAATAAACTCCAGTATTTCTGCAAGTTACCACATGTGTTTTAGCTGTTCTGGTCCACTAAATAAAGTCTCCTCCAAGACACACTAAATTATAAATTCTAGTCTTTGTGCTGCACATCCTTCTCCAGCATCCTTAGTACAACATGTGTAATGGCAGCCCTCAGGGTGTGTTAGTAACACGTTGCATGTAGCATTCCATCTTTTCCTCTCATCTCTTCCTTATCAGCACACGGATGCAGATTTGTCTCTGCACGCTTATTAAAAGATGCCTGCACTTTATTTTTTCTTTTTACCTTGCTTGACCTTGCAGCGTGACTGGATGTTATTTGGTCCCAAGGCAATGGCCATGATGAAGATTTTTTTTATGTGGCCTTCTTATTCCCGCAAATTATGAAAGTTACATAAATTCAGGTTACTTGTGGTTGATGAACTGCTGTAGAGCTTCAAACAATCAGTCGATTGGCAACTATTTTCATGATTAATCGATTTAAGTCATTTTTTAAGCAAAATGCATTCTTTGATTCCAGCTTCTACAGTGTGTGGATTTGCTGATTGATTGATTAATGATTAATTGATTAGTTGATCGACAGAAAACAAATCTAAAATTATTTTGATAATCAATTCATCATTTTTTGGCATTTTTTTTAAAGACAAAACACCCAAATTCTCTTTTTTTCTGTTTCTCAAATGTAAACATTTGCAGGTAACTGTAAACTGATATATCTTTGGGGTTTGGACTGTGGGTTGGAGAAAACACGTTTTTTTAAAGACATCTACTAACTAGCAAGACTAACAAGAGTCTCAAAAAATGATAAGAGTTGAATAAACACCTGTCTGACCCAAACTGTCATCAAAAACTGACTGTTATAAGCTTCACAAAGATGGGAATTATCACAGTGTTGTTGTGCATTGTATTGTAGTGGTGTACCTAATAAACTAGTAAGTATACTTGCCATTGTTGAAATAGTACTTTCTACATTTTGTAGAATCAAGTGTCAAGCAGATTTGCTGAGAAAGTGGAGTTCTGCAATGTGTGTGGAAGGTGTTTGTATGTTTGGGCAGCAGATGGAAAGGGTTGCATAAGACAGACTCACATGATACCAAGGGGAGGATGCTTGTTGACACCTCTAAGGTTCAGCACACACACACACACACATACACACATTAACAGACATCCTCCCCTCCTCTTCCCCAGGATCTGATACGCCGGGACATCTTGTACTATAAGGGCCGCATCGACATGGACCGCTATGAGGTGCGGGACGCCATAGACGGGCGTGACGATGACTTCAACGTCAGTGTGAAGAACGCCTTCAAATTGTGCAACAAAGACAGCGAGGAGATCCACATCTTCCTGGCCAAGAAGCCAGAGGAGAAAATCCGCTGGCTCAGGGCCTTCCACGAGGAGAGGAAGATGGTGCAGGAGGATGAGAAAATCGGTTAGTCACACACCTCTCTGCACCTCCCTGTTTGGAGAGCATTAGTTTCATTCACAATGGACAACGTTGAAGCCATAGAATCAGGCCTTAGCCCTGACTGGCTGGGTCATGTTCAAAATGTTGTCAAACATGCTACATGTACATCTTAGCACACACTGAATTATTATTAGGATTAAAGGAGGTGTTGCATCTTATCGTCACTTTATTGTGAAAAGCTAAACCTAAACAACGCTTCATACGGTGCCTTCAAATGGAACTCGTGAGCTCGTGGTTACGACATCAGAAATCGTGTACACGATGTGCTTGGCGCTCAAGTGGTAAGTCGTGAGAACACCGCTGCTAGGCAACGGCAACATAGACGCCAAAAGACTCCTTGTTGTTCTCTTGACTTTCCTAACGTAATGCAGGAAAGGCAAAGGCATAATGAAAAGATGAGGCCGTTGGGAATATCAAACTTTTCCTCAGACAAAATTACGAATTCTATACGACTAAAATGACAATATATTAACTTAGTATCCACCAAAAAATGAACAAGTCACAACTCGTGAACTCAGAGCTTTCCGAAAATGTCCACTTCCGAGGTTGTGAATACCACAAGAAGGGGGGCGCATTCATATGGACTCCTCTCGTAAACACCGCAAACACGACCCCATTTGAAGGCACCAATAGCTGTTTTTTAAAGTCACGGTAAAAGGAAGCTTCTTGTGGCTTATTACATCCTTTTTCGCATACATTACAGCCCGTGTGTGGAACATTTGTAAAACATACAATCTTGTTTGCGGTTTAGGTTTTGAGATCTCTGAGTACCAGAAGCGACAGGCGGCCATGACAGTGAGAAAGGTGACCAAACAGAAAGGTGAGGCAACAAGAAGATATCAGGTGATTTCCCTTTTCTTTTCCTCGCTGGTGTGCTCTGTCTTCTCATCGCTGTTTACTCTTCCCTTAACCTGCTCTCTTTTTTCTTTTTTTTTACTTTCTACACCTTTTTTTAAACACGCCTACTTTGTTTATGAATGGACCTAAACTATCTGTGTACTAAGTAAGCTAGAAATGTCAAGTGGATTCATGTCTTCTCGCTATATTACTTTCAATATTTTGCCTCTGAGTTAAATGTCTGTCAGCCCGTACATGAGGACGACTTGATACGAGTTGTAAAGCAGCTGTTAAGCATCAATGAAAAGACAGAGGGCTGTTTGCATGACTTATTGAGTTTAAAGGGCAATTCTGGTGTTCATGACATGTGGGTCCTGTGTCACGCTTGTCTTGGAAAAATGTAATACCTCAGACAACTGTTTGCATTTTTTCTGTTACTGAGTTAGGGTGGTTGTTGGTGCCTATCACTTCCATTTACATCCAGATTGTCAAAGTATACCCTAAACAAAAATCACCCTTTTTGGTTGATAATTACTTCTGATGTGTACAGGTGTAGTTGATAGTTGATTAATTTTGTTTTGTTAGAGCATTTGAAGAGAAACTCCCGTATTTTTAAACCTGGGCCCTATTTTTACAAATTTTGGGGTTGAAATGACTAATACTTATCAAAAGTTTTGGAATTGGTCCAGTAGATCGCCTCCACCGGCATCTGAAAAGTACGTCCACTAAAAGTGCTTGTTTTTGTCACTGACAGGCTCAGACTGTTATTCCAAGTGTCTGACAACATTTTGGAAAGGATCCCTACAGAGACAGACCATTTTTTTAAAGAGTAAGATCCTTTCGTCTTCCTGCAACCACTCAACCTCTTGTGAGATTTCAGAGCAAGACTTTTCCTTGAGCGAGACTTTCTGTTTCTGTTTCGACCCCCAGATTTATAAAAAATAGGGCCCATGTTTAAAAATACCGGAGTTTCCCTTTAAATTGTAGAACAAGGATTCTTGACCTTACATTGTGTAATCTAGCACAACGGAACAGCATGACACTTTAGAGTCAGGAGAAACATCAGGGCGATCGTGTTACTTTGTCTTTTAACAAGTTCTGTTTATGTCAAAATACTGTTAACTCCAACAGCTGCCAGCTATCTCAGTAACAGGAAAACATGTCAAATGAGTTCTTCAAGATGCTACTTCCTGACAAACCATCAGACAGAGGACCCACATGTCCAAACTGCTGGTATCATCCTTTAAGATTTAGCCATTTTAGTGCGAGGCTAGATGTTTGTACATTTACCATTACTGATGTTCTTGCTATTGCCAGTTTCACAATAAGCATGACCATCCATTAAGGTATTGATTAACCAATGACCACTGCTGGAATGTTCTCTCTGACATTAGGATCCCTGTAGATGTCTGTCAGAAGTAAATGTTGTGTGTTTCTAAGTGCTGTATGTGTACATGGCTGGCACAAGGTGAAGTACTCTCTTGAATTTCAGATTCATTTATAGATTTCATCTTGAGAAAGAGGGCCATGTTGTATGGACATGGTTTGAAAATGATAAAGGTATATGCATTAGAGTTCTCCTTAGAGCTAGCACAATAAGATGCCATGGCAACTGCTAAGCAGCATTGGGAGGTGTTGTGATTAACGTTGGCATTGGAGCATGCAGTCACAGTCCAATCTGTTTACAAGCATTATCTTGTCTATCCAAGATAAACAGGTTCCACTAACACAAATAGATCAAACCCTTCTAACTGCTAAAACAGTGTTTGGCCGTAAAATACCTGTAACAAAAAGACACTGTTCTCATCTTTTCATTTTTAATAAGATGCCATGGCAACTTTTGAATATTTCATCTCCAAATATTGATTGTATCTAATTTTTCAATTGCACTAGCATAGTTGTGATGCTTGTAGACTGTAGCTTAATGACTTTGTAGGCTGTAGTTAAATGCATATTAACAGCTTTCTGTTGGCTCTATTTTTGCCACTCTTGTGTTCTCAAGTGTCGAGGGTGCTATTCAAACAAATGTGCTGTCAACAAACATGGAAGAACAATGTCCCTTGTCCAAATGCCTGGTTTCATGGTTTCATCATTGTATCAGATGCGATCTGTTGGTTCTCTTGTTTGCCTGCTACAGACTTTGATTGAATAGCATCTTTAGTCTCCCTTGTGTCATTGCTAGAGCTGAATTCCACGTTTGTCCCAATTCAGCCGTCATCATATGATCACTGTGATACTGTGTCATATCTCAGGTTTAATATGCAGGAATGTTAACACTGAAGGCTCATTTTGTACGTCTATGTGCCTGTTGTCTTTGGACGCATGACTTGATGTTGTGTTGTTGTCTCTGTTCCAGATACATTACTGACAATGTTTCCTATTTGCTATCCACCTCCCTTCTTTTTCTCTTCTGCTTTGTGCCCTGCACTTCCTCCTTGTCCCTCCTCCCCTTTACACCCTCCTCTTGCTCTTTTTTGCACCTGCCTTCCTAGGTGTAAACAGGTGCACGCCCCCCTCATACCCGCCCCCCCAGGACCCCCTCAGTGCGGGGCAGTATGAGGTAACGGAGGACATGGCACAAGGAGAGGTTTTTGAATTCAGTCAATCCAAAAGAGGCCAGGCTCCTTTCTGGCAGAATTTTAGTAGATTAGCTCCATTTAAGAAATAGAGATACACAGACTCTTCTGAAGGACCAGCTATTTTTCTTAGAAACACTAAACACTGGATGATCATGTCCCATGACGAAGAAAAATATGAAAAACACACATACACGAGAGACTTCGAAATTAAGGACCAATGTTAATATAGAGTGTGACTGGAAGCAGCAAGAGGACTGAAGACTTGAGAAATTGAGAAAAAACAAAACTTTACAATTCAAATATGTTAGTAATGTTCTTAGTTATCATGCTTCTCCAGCCGAGTCAACTGTCATGAACTCTTTCCCTCGGATTCTGCATATTCACACCATCTGAATGTCCTGGAGTTATTGAGATTGTTATATTATTTCTTTTCTTGTTTTTTTTTTTTAATCCATCATCTGGAAAGAAACACAAGGCCAAGCCAGGGCATTGCCAGTAGTATGATTGTGTCCAAAAGCTGAGATCTTGCTGTGCTGCTATGTGAGATTGCTGCATTCTTCTGAATGGGAGATTGAATTAATGACAGGCCTCAGCTGATGGCTGTGGCGTCTGAAGGACCTGTGAAGCTCGAGTGTCGGCATCATCTCTGAGTTAAGATCCATTCCGCCACAGATCACAGACCGGTCAGGCCCTCTCTGTCGGCTCCGCTGATGTCTGGATCTCCTCTTCACTCTCAACGCTCCTCCATATTCCTCTCTCTAGCTGTTTGCATATAGTAGCCCCTCTCTTCACCGAGTCTGATGTTCACAGTGTTTCCCTCACGCTCTGCATCCCTCTTCTCGTCCTTTCTATCTCTCTACCCACCTGCTCCGCCTCTGTGAGTCAGCTGCTCTCCAGAGCTTCATTCTTTTGGAAGCCCGCCATTGGCCATGATGCGATGGGTCAGGGAGCGAATCAATAGTCGGAACATCAATAGAATATTTACATCCTTTCACCAACCACTTTTGACAGGGTATTCATAACCGATCACGTCGGGGGGGGGGGGGTCGCATTTGACGGAGAGCTTGCCGCTCAGATGAAACAGCTGGGAGCAGGAGATAGGCAGGCTACGGTCCACCTGCCTTGTGCCAGAGCCCCTCCCCACTCTCCCCAGAGACCACCCCTGTAGCACTGTGCTGGCAGCTCACTGGGTGTTTGGAAAGAGCACACCCTACCTCCGGAAATTCCACAGAGAGCTTAAAGTGAAGTTGATGCGTTGGCCAAGGTCTAAAATAATCTCTTTTTCACGTCAGCTGTAAAAAAAAAAAAAGAAAAGAAAAGAAAAAAGACTTCTTTGGTTGACTTAATTATTTCATATGGCTCACATTGTAAAAAGCACAGCACACATTCAGTCTGAGTAAGGCTTTTTCTAGTAGGAAAATTAGGAGCAATGCAAACAGCATGAGAAAGTAGAAAGAACCCTGACCAGCACAAGGGGAAATGGTCAACAAAATGGCAGACATTATAAATGAACAGGACAACCATATCAGGTGGTTGTGAGTCAGTATAGAGTGCAGAATTGTGAGCCAATACCATAGGGAGGAGGAGAGGTGAATTTAATCTGTAGCATGCAGGTGTCCTCTGACAGATTCGTGCATCTCTAAAGACTGCAGCTTCAAGTCTTGGCACTCCTCCCCGTCACGTTGTTTTCCAGATCTGATCCATGTTCCGGCTGTTAGCTCGGCCCTGTTAAAGTGATTTACAAAGGACTGTGGCCTGATCAGATTGATTCGTTTAATCAGCGATGTCCCCGAAGCTGCTGTTAGGGAGATCCCGTGCTACTTCAACAGAGGTGTTAGATAAGAGACGATTTACTGAGGAGAAACTACCAAGGTGTAATTCTTTTCTACAGCTGGAATGTAAGTGACACATCTGTCCTTGGTTTGTGATCATATTTTGACCTCAGATAGTACACTTTCTGTTGAATTATATCACCTGATGGACAGTACATATTCAGTATGACAACTTGTGCAATGTGATATATCATTCTATATCTTCACTATTCACTACAACGTTATATGAAAGAGTTATATATCGTTCTATGTCATTTGTTTGCCTTCTTATAGGCCTTATAACCTATTGGAGAGAAAAAAAGACTTTAGAATTGCTTTGTATGTCATGTAATTTATGTTTTGTTTCAGTAAAGAAAGTTGAGAAATGGGTGAGTTGGCTGCTGGTGTCTGTAGAGATGGCTCCCAGTGAGATTGTTTTGGAAGATAATTCCCCCGGTCTGGCACAGCAAAAAGATATGGTTCCCAGGCCATGATAACCTCAGGTCCCGTGCTACCCCAACTCCCTCACCCCCATTCCCCTGCTCCACGCCACCACGAGAACCAACATACAGACACAAGCATGCAGGCAAACACACACACACACAGACACATAATCATGCGCACTTGCTGGCCCGTTTTGCTGCGGAGAAGAGAGATGCTATCTAACAGTGCCTTCCAGCATTCCACTAGTGATTATCTATTCAGTTTCACAGGCAGATTTGAATTAGTCATGTATTTTCCCTTCAGTGTGGGACTTGCATCTCTCTCTCTTTCTCTTTCTCTCATACACGCTGGGAATTCCTCGTTCCCCAGTGCATGAGATCCACTCGGACAGAAACTTTGAGGTCAGGCCTTTTTCCATATGAGCAGATACTGTGCTGTCTGACTGAAACACCTTGTTATATTATATCACACTTAATATAGCGGTAATTTTATTGCACAAAAAGACGTTAATTCTGATTTCAGACGTTTAGAAGCTACATAGAATTCCTTTTATTGCTGTCTATTTAACATGCTGAAAGATGGTTTCATTTGAATATATAGTAGGAAACAGATTTTCATTAGTCAAGTTAGGTTTCACATTTCAAAGTATATTATTAACAGTGAGTTATGACTCAAAAGAAGAATCATCTATTTTACCTTTATCAGCTACACACTGTAAATAATGTAAAAAGAACAGATCATATATTTGGATATTGGTATTTTGCGTTGGAGACGAATGTTGTTCAAGTTCTAGCGTGCGGTAGACCTCAGTACCAGGTAAATGCATGCTTGTGGCATCCAATATTTTGCATGAGACTTAAGACAACTCTTAACAGATTGTTTAGTTTCATTTAACTTCCAATGGGATTTTTTCCACAGCGCGGAAACCATTCATTTGTGAACCCATACCATCTCACTAAAGGGAGTTCTTTTCTCTGTCCACCTGTCTCCTGCTCACTACACATCGCAGGCTGTAGCTTCTCTTTTTATTTATTGTCAGGTAGAGGGGAACATCTTTCCCCACGCTGAGTCAAAGACTGAACTGTTGATAGGTGAAATGAAAGGCACTGATGCTCTCTTTGCCCAGATATAATGGGTACTATAGTATAAATTGTAAGATTATTTTCAATCTTTATTTCTATTTTTTATTTTTATTTTCTTTGACTCCAACATACACTGTCATGGTCCAAACTGCTGGTTATGTTTTTGGAATGCCATTAACCGCTGAGGCAAAACGGGTATCATTTTTCTATGACAACGGTGAACCAAATAGGAGTTAGCACTGATCATGGGTGTTTGTGTATAGATTTGTAGTCAAGCATTAGAGCTGAATAAATGCGAAACCTCTCGGGATGAGCTAAAAATAAACATAATCCTCAAGACACACACACACACACAGTGCTTCATTGCAATTCATATCATGCTCTTGTTTCTACTTAAGAAATGATTCTTTGAAGTACAATGACTTGACAGTACAAATTAATTCCTCACTTGTATTTATTGAATGCAGTATTAAATAGTACCGTTTTGGCCACATTGTTAAAAGGATGTATATATTGGTTTTATTTTCTTATATAATTATCATTCTGACCTTGTACTGAGAGCTGAGAGGACAGCCTTCTGTGCAGTAGAATTTTTTTTTTTTTTTCGGTCATGAAACCAAGATGGCCAAGTTAGCAGAGGTTGCTCAGATTTATGTCATTCCTTTTAGTCCAGGGTGTACATGAGCCGCTAACCGCGCCTGCTCACATTTAGCATAGCAACATCTTCAGTAGGAACTCCTTGCAGTTGGTTAAGCAGTCCTGTGTTGTTTCAGAATAGTCAGGGTACAACAGAGTCTTCAATGAGCCATATATTGATGTGGTGTTCAATGACATCAAGGTTAACAGAAGACTGACATCCCACTTTTGGAATCTATTCATTGTATATTACCATCTAGTTTGAGGTCTGGATTTTTGCCTATCACAGAAGACTTTACTCACAGTATCCATATCCTTTTGTCACCATATGCAAACATTTGTCATTTTCTTTCTCGCTGGCCTTTGAGTTTGATTATTTGTTGTAGAAATGAAAAATAATGCCTATTCAATCCAGAAACTGTGAATGGGAGAGTGGAGATGTCAACTGTGTGTACATTATATGTTTTGATGTAATCAGAAGCACTGGGAATATGTTGTACTTTGCTGTAAAAATAAATCCATATCTGATATAGCTGTACTTTTGTTGAAAATAAAACCTCTACAGAACTGCGTGTCCAGGCGTCAGTGTGTGAGTGAGAGCATTGTGCTGGGTTTCCTGTCGTGTGATATCATTTCCTGTTTGCATAGGTCCCATTCCCAACAGCTGACACACTCACTCCTGGATGTATCACAGAAGAAAGAAAGATGGAAGGGTATATAAACACAAGATAACATTTTCAGGATGGCGTTTTCAACTAACTTTCAACCACAAATTGTAGCCTGCAAAAAACTATGCTGCAATCAATAAGTAATGAGACTTATGCAAATATCTTCTCCCAGTTGGCCGTGCTGAAGTGTAGCCTGATCACTCCGCTTCCTAGTGTTTTGAAGTCCACAGATGCAACACTGTTTTTCAGGCAAGATCTAAGACATCCTGGTGCGCTGCAGTCTGTGTGTTTCTCCAGCTGTGTCTGGATGTCTGAAGAACTGAAGTGAGACTATATTTAATTGTGTTATGTCACCTGTGAAAGGAGCTAAAAACGATGCAAAGAGGCATTAACATGTTCGAAATTGCCAATGAGACGCCTCAAATTTCAAAAGCAGTATTACTGTGGTCTCTAGTGGTCAACCACAGTGTTACACTTTTCCAAGGACATGGCAGATTTTTCAACATGGAGCCCTTCAGGATGATCATCTGTCTGTGTTTGACAAAGACACTTCAATGAGCTTTGTGGAGCTATTTAAACTTTCGCTATTTGATAAATACATCTATGGGTAGTCACAAACTTCAATCTGTAAAAATGTATAAATAATAAAAACAAGAATGTCCAGCACTGGGACAGTACAGTGACCTCTAAAGGAACCAACAATATTACACACTGAGAATGGTTGTGTGAGTGTCCATTATCCTGTCCTACTTGTGGGACAATATGGCAAAGGTAGAAATTCAGTCATGAATGTACAGCAATGAGGTAAAGAAAAAAACAAACAAAAAAACATCACTGGCCATATATTCTGATGCTAACGTCAGAATCATATGAGTTCAGAGGTGTCGTGCTTCAGGTAGTTCCTCAGGATCAGAGGAATGTCCAAACTGTCAATGGCAGGCTCCTTGTTGGCAAGAGGGACGTATCTTCGAATTGCTAGCCGAGTCTGGGACATCAGTGTTTTGGGACAAACTGGAGCAGAGACAGACAAATAAAGGTGGATCAGCATTAGCATTTTGAGACATTCCACACTTCAATGTATACGGAACCAACTATATTCAGTGTCTCACCTCTCTCTTTGAGCAGCAGACCCAGAGCTTCATTCTGCTTTGTTGTCTTGTCAATGATCAGTGTGGGCAGATACACGTCTGCCCCAAAGTCTATGAGAAGCTGGATGTACTCCACCCCGCAGCCATAACGGAGACACACCTCCAGAACTGTCTTTGGCTGCTTAATCCTGGCCAGCATCTTCTCATCTGTGCAGTTGTAGTTGGGGTTGGCCCCATGGAGAAGGAGCAGTTTAAAGCAGTCCAGGTGTCCATAAACAGCTGAGATATAAAGGGGGCCCCTGCAGGCTGTGGCATTCGAGGCCCACTCCGGGACTTTGGGTCTGACGTCCACCTCGGCACCGAACCGCAGCAGCTCTCGGAGCACGTCTACGTCGCCCTCCCGGGCGGCGGTCAGCACCGGGGAGCAGTTGTTGTACTGGCTGCCATTGGCATCAGCTCCGGCCTTCAGCAGGGCAACCACACAGTCCAGATGTTTCCCACTGACAGATGTGAACAGAGGCGTCTGGGCCTTCACGTCCAGGCTGTCAATCTGAATTCAAACACAGCAGTACACCAACATGTTGTAACAACAGGAAACACACAAATAGTGATTTGGTGATCCAAGACCTTAAGTGATGTTTTTTTTAGTGCATTACCACTGCATTCTTGTTTTGGCTGTAAACACAACATTGACATATTCTCTCACCTTTCAAGTTGGATTAGTGAACGTCTTAGTAAAGAATTCCAGAACACACTGAGCAAAATTAGCATTCATTTATTTACCTAATGATTTTAAGTCCCACTATTCACTCTCCTTTTAGCTCTGTTTCGGTCTCCATTAAATATTTGTCGTTTTAGCAGCTAAATGCTCCACTATTTCCCTAGCTAATTGCTAACATTGTCCATCTGCTGTTAGGTACTGGTCACGTAGTGTATAGTGGGTTTATCAGAGCTTTGTTTTTTGCCTGCTGCTTCCGGGAACAACGTTGATGACAGCAGAGTTTGAAGGAAGGAAAACCAAAACAAAGAGCTAAAAGGTTCCATAGAACTGAGACGCTGCAGAGTTGGGTAATAATTTTGTGTGGGCTTCTCACTACCACTGACCCCTTTCATATTTTGCTCAATCATTTGATCCATTGTTCATATAAAAATATTGATTAGTGCAGCTGTAATGCCCTACGTGTGAAAATCTCACTTTTCTTTTTTCTTCATTTCTAATAAATAAAAAGACCTGCAGGAAGAATGTAGGGACCTTTTCTGGCTTTTAAATGAAATGTGTGATGGCTGAGTGCAGTATATAATTTTGGTTATTAAATAGGATACTTATGTCCATTACACCCACTGGCAGGCACAGCTAGTGTCCCACTTGCCCCCTCCACACCTACTCTCAAAGAGCTGTACAACAGAATGCTCTCTCTGTATCTCACCTCTGCGCCATGCTTCAACAACAACTCCAAGCACCTCAGGTGTCCCAGAGCAGCAGCAGTGCGCAAGGGGGTTACTGGGACCCCCCACCCGCTTCGAGCATTGATAGACCTCCTGTAACTCTCCTGAGACAGAAGCTCAGAGAGCAGCGTCACGTCGTTGCTGCTCACGGCATTGTTCAGGGCCTGACACTGCTCGTTGTCCTCATCCTCCTCCTTAGGCTGCAGCAGGGAGAAGATCTTAGAAATGTCCATCAAACTCATGTTGACAGCTTGGCTCAGAACCATAATGTAACTGCAGGCTAAAGTCAAAGCCCTTCCATCTGCAATGGCAAAAATGTCAGAGAAAGATGATAATACACCCTAACACATACACAGCTGACATACTCTTGTCAATTTGAGTTATTTATTTTAGCCATGATTTTTATTTCAACATGACAAATTTCCACATGAAAGTAAAAGAATGATGCTTCTTACCATGACCATGCAGTACTACCATAAGACAATGCAGTTTGTTCACATGACTGCATATAAGACAAATCACAGTAATACAGCTTACTGTAAGTAGAGTATATATAATGTGCATGGCTTCTAAGCCATACATGAGTGTATTTTTTACTCATAGACATACAAAACAAATGCTTTTCTGCTAAAGGTCCACAGTATTTGCTCAGTAGAAACAAAGTGACGCGGTTTGTGTCCACAGCAGCAAACTGGAACTTACTGCAACAAGACACTTACCTCATCTAGTCGCTCGCTGATGTTATTTCCAAAGACATTAGAAGAGAAGACACTTTCAAAACTCCATAATAAGTCACGTAGAAGAAAGAAAGGAGGAAAGAAAGGTCCTCCAAGGTGTGTGTGATGCTGAGCTGTGAGTTGTGAAAAGCGCAGTATGGTTTGAGTGTGTGTGCGTGTATGTGTGTGTGTGTGTGTGTTTGTGTGTGTGAGTGTTAACTGACAGAGGGGTCAGGGCTCCTTTCTGGGGGTGGGGTGGGTTTGGGGGGCTAATTTTAGGCCACAGATGGGTCTGGCTAAATTTCCATTCTTGGAGAGTCCAGGCTCAGGTTTATAATTAGAAAGGTGATACAAGTGTGACACTGGGTCGGTGATTGGTGAGTGTGCCTGTCTTTCCCTGGGTCCTGAATAAAAACAAAAAGGAAATGGAGACATCTGTGTCTCTGTGTCACAGTGCACGGTGAAGCATGTTATGATTCTACACGTTTTATTTCAGCTTGTCAAACAGGTAATAACGAGACAACAGCCCCCAACTGCTTTGTTCCCACTGTGATGATAACGCCAAATAATCCACGAGAAGGGCAGTTAGTTAATGTGCCCTGTTATCACCCTGTTTCCTAATTTCACACCGAGGCAGCCATTTTAGTAAGTGTCAGCTGCATGACTGTCAGAAGCCTTAGAGGAGCAGCCAGTCAGCTGTTCCTCTGCCAAACCCACCCATGTCTTCATACTGCCCCATGGTTAGAAGGGAGGCTGTGACACACCACATTCTTTCAGCAGATGGCACAAGAGTCCGGATTCCTGGCATTGTACAAATACATGAGGAAACCTTATTTATTTATTACAGCACACAGACATGGAGAAATTAAATGTGGATAGATTTGCTTTAAATGCAAACTTCCTGAATCCTGACCCAAGAACAGTGACAAAATAATTTCATTAGCCATTGCAATGCAATAAGAATAAAGTATGCGCTGTGCTGCTGTGAATGCACTTTACATTTAAATAGATTAAATGTCATGAATTGAAAATGCATTTTTACTTTTTCTAAAATAATACATCTACAAAATTTGATCACAACTCTCTCTCTCTCTGCATATACTATATATATATATATATATATATATATATTCCCTAAAACCAGTCTGCGACGCCGAAGGTCGGCACGCCCAGGTCCCTGCCCTTGCCTGCCGCCCGGCTTACACTGCACCCAACCCCGATGCCTATCCCTGCAGGTGGTGGGCCCACAGGGTGGCGGCTCCATGTCGATTTTTCGACCGGGCCTTGACCCATGGGGCCCGGTCGGGCACAGCTCAAAAAATCGACATGGAGCCACCAGACGCTCGCCATCGTGCTCCCCTCCCAGGTCTGGCTCCAGGGGGGGGCCCCGGTATCCCTCCTCCAGGCGAGGTGCTCTAGCTCTGCATGGTCCGATTCATCTTGGAGTTGCCCAGGATGAAAGGTGCCGGGTGGGTGTGGGGATACTCACGAGTCCCCGGCTGAGCGCCGCTGTGTTGGAGTTTTCCCCAGGGAACAAGAGGGTCGCCTCGATGCGACTGAAAGTTGCTGAGAGGAAGGCTCTGACTGTTGTTTGTGCTTATGCACCAAACAGCAGTTCAGAGTACCCGGCCTTCTTGGAGTTCCTGGGTGGCGTCCTGGAAGGGATACCACCTGGAGACTCCATAGTTCTGCTGGGAGACTTCAACGCCCATGTGGGCAATGATGGTGAAACCTGGAGGGGGGTGATTGGGAGGAATGGCCTCCCCGATCTGAACCCGAGTGGTGCTTTGTTGTTGGACTTCTGTGCTAGCCATGGACTGGCCATAACAAACACCATGTTTGAGCATAGGGTGGTTCATAAGTGTACTTGGTACCAGAACACCTTAGGCCGCAGGTCGATGATCGACTTTGTGGTCGTATCGTCAGATCTGCGGCCGTATGTCTTGGACACTCGGGTGAAGAGAGGGGCAGAGCTGTCAACTGATCACCACTTGGTGGTGAGTTGGATAAGATGGCAGGGACGGCTGCCGGACAGACCTGGCAAACCTAAACGTGTAGTGAGGGTGAACTGGGAACGTCTGGCGGAGGGCCCTGTCCGCGAGACCTTCAACTCCCACCTCCGGAAGAACTTCTCGCGCATCCCGGGGGAGGTTGGGGACATGGAAACAGAGTGGGCCATGTTCAAAGCCTCCATTGCTGAGGCGGCCGCTAGGAGCTGTGGTCAGAAGGTCGTCGGTGCCTGTCGAGGCGGCAACCTTAGAACCCGCTGGTGGACACCGGCGGTGAAGGAAGCCGTTAAGCTGAAGAAGGAGGCTTTTCGGGCTTGGCTAGCCCAGAGGTCTCCTGAAGCAGCGGACAGGTACCGGGAGGCCAGAAGGACGGCGGCCTCGGTGGTCACCAAAGCAAAAACCCGGGTGTGGGAGGAGTTCGGGGAGGCTATGGAGAAGGACTTTTGGTTGGCCTCAAGGAAGTTCTGGCAAACCGTTAGACAACTCAGGAAGGGAAAGTGGGGCTTGGCCCAGGCCGTGTTCAGCAGGGGAGGAGAGCAGCTAACCCGGACTGGGGATGTTGTCGAGCGTTGGAAAGAGCACTTTGAGGAACTCCTCAACTCGACCAACATGTCCTCAGTGGAGGAGGCAGAGTTTGAAGACTCGGGGGAAGACTCACCTATATCCCTGGCAGAAGTCTCCAAGGTAGTCAAAGAGCTTCTTGGTGGCAAGGCGCCAGGCGTGGATGAGATTCGCCCTGAGATGCTGAAGGCTCTGGACATTGTTGGGCTGTCTTGGCTGACACGCCTCTTCAGTGTTGCATGGAGGTCGGGGACAGTGCCTGTGGAGTGGCAGACCGGGGTGGTGGTTCCCGTCTTCAAAAAGGGGGACCGGAGGGTGTGCTCCAATTACCGTGGTATCACACTGCTCAGCCTCACCGGGAAAGTTTATTCCAGGGTGTTGGAAAGGAGAATACGACCGATTGTCGAACCTCTGATCCAGGAGGAGCAATGTGGATTCTGTCCTGGCCGTGGCACAGTGGACCAGCTCTTTACTCTTGCAGGGCTGCTGGGGGGTTCATGGGAGTTTGCCCATCCAGTCTACATGTGTTTTGTCGACTTGGAGAAGGCTTTCGACCGTGTCCCCCGGGGGGTACTGTGGGGGGTACTGCGGGAGTATGGGGTACCGGGGTTGCTGCTACAAGCCATCCGGTCCCTATATAACCAAAGTGAGTGCTGTGTCCGCATTCTCGGCACAAAGTCAAACACGTTCCAAGTGGGTGTTGGACTCCGCCAGGGCTGCCCCTTGTCACCAATTCTGTTTGTGATATTCATGGACAGGATTTCAAGGCGCAGCCGGGGGGAGGAGAGTGTCCGGTTTGGTGGCCTCAGAATAGCATCTCTGCTCTTTGCAGATGATGTGGTTCTGTTGGCTTCATCGGGCTGTGACCTTCAGCATGCACTGGGGCGGTATGCAGCCGACTGTGAAGCGGCTGGGATGAGAGTGAGCACCTCCAAGTCCGAGGCCATGGTTTTCAGCCGGAAAATGGTGGACTGCCCCCTTTGGGTTGGAGGTGAGTTACTGCCCCAGACGGGGGAGTTCAACTATCTCGGGGTTCACGAGTGATGGTAAGATGGAGCGTGAGATGGACAGGCGAATTGGTGCAGCATCAGCAGTAATGCGGGCGTTGTACCGGACCGTGGTGGTGAAGAGGGAGCTGAGCCGGAAGGCAAAGCTCTCGATTTACCAGTCGATCAACGTTCCAATCCTCACCTATGGTCATGAGCTTTGGTTAGTGACCGAAAGAATGAGATCGCGGATACAAGCGGCCGAAATGAGTTTCCTCCGCAGGGTGGCTGGGCTCACCCTTAGAGATAGGGAAAGGAGCTCGACCCTGCCCCGGATAAGTGGAAGAAAATGGATGGATGGATGGATATATATTCTGTTTTGTACAGCACTTGTTTTTGTTGTCTTAATATTACATATTTTATCATCTTTGTATTGTACATTTTATATTTGGTATTGCACACTATTTATGTTGGATTTTGCACAGTCTTGTGATTCTTGTCAATCTACATTTTGCTGTCCATCCTCTGGTTTAGATGGGATAAATAAAAATAACTGAATCTTTGAATTATAAATAAATAAATGAGATTGGATTCAATAAAAAAAATAATAAAATACGTCCATGTGCTTTCCCCTTCCCACGCCTCTGTCGAGCACCAGATGGCGGTAGAGATGCGCCGATGGCAGGAAGTGCAGCTGTAGTAAACACTAAAAGAAGAGGGCGTGTATACACAGTTTGGTACAAGGGGGAGCCATTTTTTGTCTATGACCTTTGTTTCCAGTTATAAATGATTTAACATTTCACTTAGGTCACTTAAGGTCTGGGTTTGCTAAAAGAAACGGTTGGTTATTTATCCACCGCTTAATTTACAGGTTACGACACTAAGTAGACGTCAGCGTAGCGTCAGTTATGGGGTGCAGTCACCCTGATATCGATTTAAAACTGATCAAATACAACTCAAACGGTGTTCCCGGGGCCTGTATTTTGTACAAAATGGAGGAGGAGGAGGAAGCCCTAAGAAACCACTGCAGAAGAATGATTTCTCTTGTCCGAAACCAACAGCAGCAGCGCCCTCAGTCCCCCGAGGAGGAGAAGCGGAGGCACAAACACAAAGGAGCCGGGGGGAGGACCGAGTCTGAAAGGCGGGTGGCAACCGGAGGAGACAGTAGAGATCACGGAGAGTGTAACCTCCCTCTCCCAGGCTGTGCAAAACTAGAAAGAGACCAGACCTCCCACAGTCTCATGTATCAAGGTCCCGAAGTCCAGCCCGTCCCCCCTCAACTAATTTCAATGCTGAGGCTCAAAACTTTCAAGGAGGAGATGAGACGGGTTAGCGCACATTCTCGCGTGACTCAGTTCTTCCATGGGGTTGTGCTTACAATATTTCTAATTTCTGTGCGTTTGTCTTTTGGGGCAGGCTGCAGAGGCGGACCTCCACGATCCCGCTGTCTGCAGCGTGTGTGAGCAGGAACGGGCTTCTGTGGCCTTGAAAAGTTTTATCAGGAGGAAGAAGATTCAGCTGCAGTTCCAAACACTGAAGGGCAGACTAAACACACACACGAGCTATGGAGTAAGTGACTTTAACACAGACAGACGCGCTCCGTGTCAAGCCACGTCTCTAACTGCCAACTAATATTTGTGTTCGACTGATCAGATTGATTATTTACAGGTACAAGTAGTTCTTTCTCTGTTATATGAGTGTGCGCGTTGGGGGAGTTTGTGCCAAATATCTCAAAGGCCTTCGATGCCCCTCACTGGATTTGGGAGGAATTACTTGGCGGACATGAGCGGGTCACAGCAACCTGGGGTTGCCTTAGCAACCACAAAGGAACGTGGAGTTGCCCTGGCAACAGATGAAATGAGGGGTTACCCTGACAAAAACGCTACAGGAACTCATTTAGCAAGCCCTCGCTGTCCCTTTTCAGACAGATAGCTGCAGACATGACAGGCACAGTATTAACACAATGAAAGGGACAATGTTGTAATGGAGTCAAACATATTCCTGCCTCTCTATGTTGACACACGGGCAAAACCCACCCATTTCCCCAACAAACACTGATCCATATGCTGATGGTGGTGTCCTCGGCTACCCTGAACAGCTACAGCTGTGTTTGTGCTCACACCGCTAAATAACAGACAAGTGTCTAGCCTTTGTTTTGAGTGTAAAAAAGGACACTAACAAGGTTAGTACAAAACAGCCATTTATTTTCTTATCACGGTATTAAACACACACAACACTATTCAGAGCAAATGAGTGAGTCTGGCCTTTTTTCTCTCCAGTTTGTGGTCACTTGAACACTGTAAACATTAAAAACAACATTGTGTTTTATTTAACATCGCAATTAAACCTATTCGATTTCTATATTGGCACAAAAAATACACAACTGACAGCCATGGAAGCACGCATGCATTGCCAAAAATTAGAAAGCACAGTACAGTATCTAAGGCAATAAACAATAGCAACATGGGCAAACTTATTTGGACATTTTATCAAGTTCCTTTTTGCAGTATTTCAGTTACATGATTAGGGGCTAGTAAACCTACTATAGAAGTCATACAATTACATATAAACACATCCAAAGCACTGATAAAAACAAACAACAGAATGACACAGATCCTCGATCAATTGTTGACAGTTTATGAAAAAGGTACTAAGACAATTTGTTGGGGACTGTTTGTGGAAATTGTCCTGAAGCACAGATCTGTTATATTTCAGCCATATATTGCGATGTACATGGCTGGTCTTAGATCAGTGTAATGGACCAGGTCCCTTTAAACCCTACTGAAGCTGAAGGTAGAGTAGGATCTACTCGTCTGGCTTCCTCTTGGGCTTCTTTGGGTTGCGGGAACGGCTCTTGGCCTTGCACAGTGGGCAGATGGGAGCGTTACGATGAATCTGCTGGTGGCATGACAGGCAAGCCTGGAGAGAGGGGGAGACATTTAGAGAAATCACTTATATTATGTCCTTGCTCTGTTGTACAGATAAGCAAGCAACTTAGTCAGGTTGTATCTCGGTGTATCTGACTAAGCTTAATCTTTTAGTTATTCAACTTTAGGGTGGTGCCTGAGTTCGTATTCTTACCATTTTCTCCAAATATGGTAGCCTGGGAACCAGAGGGATCTGCGAGCTCATGTTTTATTTGCTCTGGCAGATGCATCTGGTCCCCTTCCCATTCAGACAGATTTCTGACATATCTAATATGGGGTGGGTTTGATACAATGACTGAGCGCTGTTGAGGCATTTTCATAAACAACCAAGATGGCTGCCGCTGATGTGGAACATTCTGAATCCGCTACCACATCAGTATTAAACGAAGTGGACGGTATATTTTCTCTAAAAGAAGAACAAGTGCATTTAAAGTTTTTGTTGATAAGAAACGTGTTTGCCATACTTCCGACAGGATACGTCACACGTTTCGTTGCTCTGATTGGTTGTAGGTCTATCCAATTGCGTCCAGAGGCATTTTGGTCCGCGCCTGCTTTTAACTCCCTTGGAAATCAAAAATGAACTGAGAGGTTCCAGACTTTTTACATTTGCAAATTGGTCTGGCGATGTCAGGCTACAAATATGGCACAAATAGGAGACAATTACATCTTGGAAATGCACTGTGCTTTTTCATTATTAAGAAAGAAACTGCAAAGTGCAGCCTCATTAACTGTAACCTAGGCCTTAATTGAAAATGGCTGCTCTATTATTAGGTGAGATCATCCACCCGATATTCAAACTTGAAAATGTTACTTTTTTACATCCCGACGGCAGCCAGTCAGTAAGAGCATTACCTTCATAGGTGGGGGTTGCTGTCTGAAGGTGGCCGTCTGGCGCGCATCCTGCTTCCTGGACACCTGAAGCTGCTGTGCTGCTGCTGCAGCGGCAGCAAGGGATTCTGGGATGGTGGGCTCGTGTGGCTCCTTCTGCCACTCCGCTTTCTGCTTCTCAAAGTAACTGTTCAAAAGCAAAGAAAGAGAGAAAACCTGGCTAGCTGCGATTCCAATTTAGAGCTTATAAATCATGTCACAGTTAGTCCTAATCCTATCTACGCTGCGTATTAAGATATGTGGACTGGCAAAACCAAATACAAAGGAGACTTCAGTTGGAGAACATTATTGTCAATATCACGCGTCCTCTTTTATGTACAACCCTGAGCAAAAGTACAGTCATTGTGAAAGTGTTTGTCTGCATGCATGTGAGTGTGTCTGTGTGTGGGCAGGGGAGGGCTGGGAAAGAAATTTGGCCTTGGACTTTATGCATGACTGGCCCATTTTCAAAAGTGATATCCCATTTCTCTACGCTCTCTGTTTTCTCTCAAAATAGGTTTGTGATAGAGCAGAGTAGCACTAACAGAACACATTTAGTGGCTTGTATTTCCTTTAACCATGATCTGCCAAGGTGCCAAACATTAAGTTGTATTTACAAGCGTCACATTATTACAGAGATTTAAATATTTCACAGTTAATACAGGTTTATTTGATATGGATTCTGTGTCATTCTTGCTTTAATATAAGTTAAAATTTGTGCTCATTTTTCTGCTCATATATGACTCTCACAGAGTCTCTTAAAATTGGCCGCTGGCCTGTGATGTGGTGTGATTTAAGTTTATACAAGGTTGCTCCATCACACCGAGTAAAACAAAGCATTGGGCACTATTGCTGTTAAAACTACCCTAGAATGACTTTGAAGGCAGCAAGATGTGCAAGTGATAGTTATCATCATACATCTCTGAGTTCTGTCTTCTAAGAAAAAACACTTAAGTGATAAGCCTCAACCATGTAAGTATCTCAGAAACGTGGGGAACATCAAGGAGCATGTCACCAAGAACGAAAAGAGAGACGACTACCATCTGGCCAGCAATGAACTCATCATATGAGCTTCCGCACAGTACATAGCTGAACTGAGAAGCTCGCCTGCCAACAGTGCTGTCAGCGTACAGAGCAGAAGGCCCAGCACACTTCCTCACAACTAAAGCTCTTTATCTAGGATGACAATTTCCATTTGCAGTACATAAAACATCCCAACCAACCAAAGTGAAAAATTGCAATTTATTTTGAAAATTCTCTGTATTCCCAAGTCGGAAAAAATTGTCACATCTCGACAGCCGTACCTGTGAGTGACTAAATTAACAGGCAGAATCATTACTGGCAAACTGGGTTTATATTTTGGTCTGTACGATGGAAGAAAGGAATCTCAGAAAAGTCATTTTCTACAACTGCGAAACTGTTCTGTATTTAGTGCTTGAAGGGGCCAAGCACTGGGCTCCTCCCACCTCTTTTGCAGTTTCCTACACAGAAAAATGTCTGTGGAAGATAAAATCAAGAAGCAAACACGACCTGAGAGTCTCCTAGTCCAACACTGTGATCGACCTCACTTCCATATTCTAGCACCATAATCTCAGTTGCTCCATGGTAAACTGTCCAATCTTAATACTGTTGATGGATGTGAGACTGCACCTTTGCGCGGCCAGGAGTCTACCTGTCGGCACCCCCCCTTGATGTGCCTGCAATGTTGTGGATAACAAGGACATTCACCGGCATCTTTGCCAGTTTCTGAAGCCACAGAATCTGGCCAAATGGGAGGGGGAATTTAGTTGGGCCTGGATTCCTAAACAGGCTAACAGATCGTCATCAAAAGAACATCTGTCAGAGAAATACTCCTCTTTAAGCCTTAACTTATTCAAATGTCTTCCACATCACCACCAAGACATGAATGTAACGGAGACTAACAGCTTGTGGCTAAAAATATGTGTAATAATATGTTTTTCAAGAAAGAACACTGGCATTTTTGTATAAACGTCAGTGCAGAGTTTTTAACGCCAGCCTCTAATAGCCATTAGTAATACTACATTTTAAGCCACTTAAAGGGTCAGTTCACCTAAATCACAAAACCATATTTTCCTATTTATTCCTTATAGTATATAGTCATGTAGATATAATAGTGTTGCTTTAAAGCTGAGGTAGGCAAAATCTGTGCAAAACCTTCCGCCTCTCTCTCTGCTGACTCGTATCACTCCATTAAGCCCCTCCCACCAAACACACAACTTCAACTGGCAGCAGAAGGAATCACTTGCCCTGCAAAACATCCCTCGTAGGGTTCATTCTCCACGGTGTGAGCCTCACCGAGACCCTGGTCCCTCTCGCCGCGACCTGTTTTCTCAAAGACGCCCCTCCGGCGCTTCATGGCTTCAGAGGCAGCTGCAACGCCGTCCAGCAGCAGGATGAGAGGCTAGTACGCCACACATATATGGCAAGCCAAAGGGATCAAATGTTGTCAGGTTGGCACATGTCCCCGGTACATAAAACGGCGTAACATATGGCTTCCTGATGGTTTTCACGCCGCTTTTTACGACGTTTTTATTTAAAACGCCACTTTTTACACGCATTAAAACCTGTCCAAGACGCACGTTATTTACGCCGTTTTCTTGTATGGTAATGAGCCCTTCCTCCTGTTTTACATAGCCAGTAAATCCAGAGTTTTTGTTAAACATTTTTAATAGTTTGTAGCACGTTGATGAGATTGATGCGATTCAGGGAGAATGTCCAAAAGGGGGTTCTCTGTCATAATCCTCTGAATCTGAATACTATACAATTGATAAAGACAACACAGATAGCAATCTTGCCTAGCAATGGCAAGCATCTTTCATTGATACATTGCTTTGGTCTGGCTTTACTCTTCACCGATTGGTTACAAAAACTCTGGATTTACTGGCTATGTAAAACAGGAGGAAGGGCTCATTACCATACAAGAAAACGGCGTAAATAATGCGCGTCTTGGACAGGTTTTAACGTGCGTAAAAAGCAGCGTTTAATGTACCTCACTAGAGTGCCGTAAAAAGCGGCGTTTTGTATGGTTTTTACTGGCATAAAAAGCGGCATTTTAAAATGTAACGGCGTAAAAAGTGGCGTTGTAAATAAAAACGGCGTAAAAAGCGGCGTGAAACCCGCCAGGACGCCGTATTTTACGTCGTTTTATGTACCAGGGACGTGTGCCAACCTGACGACATTTGATCCCTTTGGCTTGCCATACCCACACGCCACCAATCCCCGTCAAAAGTTATTCTCCACTGTTTGTCATCATGCCTCTTTGCCATGTCGATACGAGTGCCATGGCATCGAACATAATGAGCCTGAAGCTCCGTGTGGAGCTGGGACCTGTTGTTTTGTACTATACGCCGCTGTAGGCAAAGGAGGTGTTGGACATTTATCAGTTGCAGGATTTTCGCCATTGAATCAGGCTTTCACCATCTGAAGGGATGCCTGCTCAATATTCCATAAAGATCAATGACTGAATATTAAAATCAGACAAATCAATCGGGCCCTTCAGACTACTGAAGGCCATAAGATCCTCCCCCATGGGAAATTAACTTCCTCACAACTAAGCCATCTCAAATTTTAATTCTCCGGCTTTGCTCCACCACACAGCGAGTGAGAATAAGCTCCACTATGTTGTCTGCCCTTCCCATCGTAACAAAAAAAAAAAAAACATATGACACCATGGTGACTATTCGCCCTTGACATCTGAGAAATCTGATCCCAACATCTGATCCAAAACTTCTCTACAATGCAGTAGACCCAGGTCCTCATGACCTTCAACCAACCGCCTGTCATTTCAGCAGCTACCTTGAAAGACTTAAGTCATGCTACTTAACCCATCAATAAAATACCTCACTGCCATAATTTGTGCCGTCCATCCCTCCTCACCCAACAGAACAATTGCTGCTATTTATACTCATGTTTGCGATTACTCATGGACTATTGCACAATGTTGCACTACTTTGGTCAAGCTGTATATTAACCAAAACCTTAACTTATTTGGGTTGGAAAGCTTTTTGGAAATTTTGCTGATGCCCTCAACTACAATTGACGGTCATTTTAATATCCACAATGATGTAAACGGTTGTAAATTGTAATTGTAAATGTTGTAATTGTATATTTAGCTTGTTTTTTAAATGTCATCATCATCATCAAACTTATATACTGTTGCTCCAGGAAACACCAAGTCAAAAGTCAACTAAATATCCTTTTATATAAATATCTAAATAAATCATTCATTGCTTTAAGCATGATTGTTGGAGAGTTCAACAAAATATCGATTTGGTGCACGATGAATATATGAAGGAGTTAGATTAAATTTGATTTCTTGAACAAGAAAATGCAAGCAAAAGCAAACTATTTTTTTTCATTAGGCTGATTTATCTAAAATATGAGACTGTTTTCCAGCCCTGTGGACATCACATCAACCGCATTCCTCTTAGACTTGTTATATTATGTAGCAGCCAGATTGCTCCCTGTCCTCTGGTTGTGTCTGAATTTTTTTTAAGGTTGTTTGTGTGCAACCCTTGATTTTATATAGACCCATTTCTAATTTCGAACTAAATTCCATTCCAGTCTTCAATAATAATAACAACACATTAATACCAATCCAGTTTGGATTCTGTTGTTGCTGAATCCGTCTGACAGTGTCGTCAGGGTCATAAATTAGATCTGCAGCCTGATGTTGCAACTGCTGCTTGGTTGTAGTTCAGCATTGATACAGCTGACCTGAGTATCCTTATTAATAGACATAGTCAGTATTTAAAGGACTGCACCGGAGTGATTCTCTTTGACTGGGCGGAAATTCCAACATTCTGTGAATGGGTTTGTTTTCTCAAAGTCACTGATTACATGTGGTGTGCTACAAGGCTCCATCCTTGGACTATTTTTATTTGTATATGATACCTTTATATGTCCTTGTGGCCTAGAAATAAATGTCCCTGTAATGCCATGAAGATAGTATTTTACATTTACTGTACTTTGTGTTCTTGAATTATGTGATTGACTGTTTATATGTAAAAAAACAAACAAAAACAAACAAACAATGGCAATAAAGTTAACATTATGCTTAAATGATACAAAAAAAATTATGAAAAAGTTATCTTTCATATGTAGTCAAAAAAAAATCTGATCTACAGTGAGTTTCAATTGGCTGTAAAAAAAAAACACTGTTAAAAAAACTTTTATGAGACCTAAAGATGACATAAAACATAGTTGTAAACACACTGTAAACTGTGACAACTGTTACAAACTGTTCAAAAGAATTTTAGTGTACCACCTTGCATTTTTTGTGTTTGTCTGTTTGTGTGTGTATACTGACTCCAGGGAGAGCTTCTCCTCCTCTTCGTTCAGGTTAGGGAGTCTGTGTAGACCTAAAGTCATCCTGAGGGCATCAACATGCTCCTTCAGAGGTTTGTACTCATCATGCAGGCGGCGAGTTGTTTCGAGCAGCTTATTTAGGTCATTCTCCGACTGCTTGATGGTGCTCTCCATCTGAGAGGACAGGATTTCAGAAATACATATATGCTTGATATACAGTAAGCTATTTGTGGTTTTACCTAGTTATTATATCTTTTACACTGAAAATAATACAGGCACTGAAATGCATTCTCTATATCTTTATTATGTGTTGTTGGTCTAACATTGCTATTCTCTATTCGCTGTTGCTAAATGGCATTCATCTAACTGAGATTTCAGTAACACTTCCTCTGCAGAGGGTGCTTATCTCTGAATGCAGTACTCACTCACCACATTGATATCTGCATGGATGAGCCGCAGTTCCTCCACATGTGCCATTTTCTCTTGTAGGAGCAGATCCATCTCTTGTTTGTACTCTTTCAGGTGCTTCTCCTCAGACTCCAGAGCCTCAAACTCAATCTTAAGACGAGACTTTATCTTCTGCATCTGGACTGTCTTGTTCCTGCAGCCAGTGGCACAGACAAAAGACACCAGCTGTCAGGTTATTTCCCTCACAGATGCAAAAAAAAGAAAAAAGATCCAAAACACCACACATTCTTTTCCATCTGTCATGCAATGCTTTGAATTTGTGTAAAATTATGAATAACTTCCTAGACGTTACGCATTGATGTTAAGCGAATGACCAATTAGGCTACTACAGCTGTGAATTAATGTATTAAGTGCATGAATTGCTGTATTCTGTAACTTACATCTGTTACGCAGTTACTAAACGTGGCTACAAAGAAGACATCGGGGCAAACAAACACCGTTCTGCCACCGGTGTTTAGTGAGTTAATGACAGACCGATACGCTTGCTAGCTAAAGAGCTAGCTTACTCACAGAAATAATTAGCAACGCACATCTGGCATTTTGTTGATACACATCTGGAATGCTGACGCGCGTATGATCCGAAAACGAACCTCAACTACAGCTTCTTTGTATCTGTCGTATTTAGCCTGTGGCGAGTTCTTGCCAAACCTGTCGGAAACGAGCTAAAACTAGAATAGCAGAAACCTATTAAAGACCGGCTAATACTAGCTAGCTCAGTAACAAAAGCGAAGCCAAGGGGGCTTCTTCTTGGCCGCGGCTAACGTGAGCTAAGATTTCTCAGTACGTGTCAAACGTCTGACAACCATTTTCATTTTATTCCACATCCAAGTCTTACCGTATTTCCAAGATATTTTCTAATTTGCACATTATTTCTTGCTCGTCCGCCATGGTTTCGCAGTCCCTCGTCGTCCAGGCCACGGTGGTCTCCTTGTTGACAAAAACACAATAGCCGGTGGGAGCGCGCACACGAGCACGCGCCCGCTACGTGTGACGAGTGGCCCCACACAGCCCGGGTTACTCTGAAATGCAAAGCAGGCTGTCCACCTGCCCTTAAAGCAGCGTCTAAACCGGGACGGAAACAACTTGACTCCCACATTAACATTTAATGTAACATTAAATAGGTTAATGACTCACCGCAGACTTCTGAGTAGTCGGAGGCACAGGAAAACAGCAACTCAGCAACAGAAAAAAATGTTATGGTCAAATCAAGGGACAGTATGGAGTACGTTTCCCTCTAGGCTACTTATTACTTTAGCTAATATAGTGAAAGAAGTATTCAGATCAGATTACTTCAGTAAAAGTATCAATACCACAAGGAAGAAATACTCAGTAAAAGTCATAGGCTACATTCAAAATTAGAAAAATATAGGCTACTTATACTACCATCAAAAATAAAAGTATTCCTTATGTAGAATGGCCTTTGTCAGTGTTATATTATTATATATTTTAACGTTGGATTATTATTACTGCTGTATTACTAAGCAGCATTTTAATGTTGTAGCTCAAAGTGGAGCTAATTCGAACTATTTTACATACTATTACGGGGTTTATTCTAAAACAGTGTATTGTATTTTATAAGATAATGTAATGATTTATATGAAAAATATTAATCTGTACAGTTAGTGACTACTGTTATAAAATACATATAGTGCAGTAAAAAAGTGCAATGTTTATATCTTAAATACAGTGAAGCAGAAGTAGTATAAAATAGTAACATTCAGGTACAAGTACCTCGAAATTGCACTTAATAACAGTACTAGAATAAATGTACTTAGTTACTGTACAGAGGTCATATTACCAGTATTTTTGGAGGCAAATTGGAGACCTGAAGATAATTTACACTATACAATTTAAAGTTACTAATTTTAGACTCAGTGCCTTGGAATTAGGCAATTAAGAAGTGCATAAATGAATAAATATATCAATTCAACGATTTTCCTCACAAGGATTTATTTCCTGGTGGGGAGAACAAAACATGTTACAACAATAAAATAAAATAAAATTATACAGTTAAATTAACTGAATATTGATATAAGTATCAAAATTAATAGTTTTGTTTTTTAGTCTCTTCAAAATTAGCTGCAGGGGTCGGGGGTTCCTTGGATAAATGATCTCAGTACTTCTAAAATCCTGGCTACAGCCCTGTTAGCTACCAAAATAAACAATATGAGCAGTAAGCAACATTCCTACAAACCAAACACACCACCACACCAACACCACACTCACTGTATGCCATAATAACATATGCTCAAAACATTAACTGGAAGGATTACTAGATTAGCAGAATGTGCTGGAGCCTTCACTGCTACAGGAACATCAGGTGCTGCTGAGTTACTGTTGATCTGTGTCCCTCTATAAATAGGCTTGGGAGACAAAGATCCTGTCAAGGTCCTAGATGAGTGATACACAGTCAAAACCTAATCTATTTAAGAGGAAAACTCTTCACAGAAGATGAGGGCTGCCTCTATAAAACGTGTGGGCCCCTGGCTGCCACTGGATTAACCAAGAGAGAAGTAATTGGGAACAATACAATGGTCCATTCTCATGCTGTATAATCCTTGTAGGTATTGCAAGCAGTTTCATATGACTCCGCAGAGAAAAGGCCACTACAAGCACCTCTCTGAAGAAGTGTTTCGACTACAGATTAAAAAAATACAAATGTCAACTGTAAGTAGCTACCTTTCATTTTTTTACATCTTGATTTTTCTTGTGTTTAATACTTAGTTGAAACGTTTAAATTGCAGCAGTCGTGGTTGGATTGAATTTTTTATGAACCTGCTCAGTAATTTCAAGACTACAAGAAGGCATTAGTCCACAGTTCTTAAACTTGAGAAATGATTTTTTAATTGATATCTTTCCCAGTTGCCAGATGTTTTTAATTTGCTGCGTTTGTGTTCCTGGATTTATTGTGTATTGTCACATTATCTAGATATACCAAACAGTAGCAAAGTTAAGCTTTTTCCTTGTTTCATAAATATTCATTGAAACACTCTGTTCAGCAAGGCTTACAACTGTAGTACATTACTACTATTATAATTATTATAGGCACTAATGAAAGCCTGCCTTGCTTTATTTCTCTCAGAAATGTTTATGAGAAATGGAGCAAACAATTTCTCCTCTGTGCTGCTTTTCTTTTGTACAAGTCAGTCTATACCAACAACTGCCAATATGTGTATATAGTTTGATACTAATATGCAAGATTAACGCTAAATGGGTGTCATTGTTTTTGACCCAGTCGTTAATACTTATGAATCATGGAATGAACCCCATGTTCTCAGTTAAGTCTAAAATATACTGTGGGCTTCATTTTTTGATTGTAGTCCCCATCAACCTCTTGTGATTGGATGCTCCTGGTTGAACAGAAGAATGTAAGGAACACTCTTTTTGGTCATTTTGCTGTCAAAGAACCAACAAATTTAGCACTGTTTCAAAGAACAAACTAAATTATTACAGAATTGGTAGTGCTCTTTTTCACCCCAGTTGTTGCCCTGCATGCTCCTTGATGCTTCTCCAGTGACACAGATGAATCAACGGCAGGGATCTTTTCCTCCTGTATCTCAGTATCTCAGTGTTTTCTCTGGCAGATAAATGTCCGAGTTACAACCATGGATGCTGAGCTGGAGTTTGCCATCCTGCCCAGCACAACGGGCAAACAGCTTTTTGACCAGGTACACTTGTGCATTACAATCAAACAGGTGCTTTGACAGACACATGTGTGATCATGTTATTTATTGATATGTTTAGATAGTGAAGACGATCGGGCTGAGGGAAACCTGGTTCTTTGGCCTCCAGTATCAGGACAGCAAAGGCTTCTCCACCTGGCTCAAGCTGAACAAGAGGGTGAGGAGAAAGTTTGTGTGTCAGCTTTACATCCCTTACTGGTGTGACTTGACTCCCCCGACAGCTGAATTTAAATGAAGATGTTATCATGGTTTTGGTAATGCTACGTCACCCCATTGAGGCTAATTAGTACCTATTTCTTCATTCCGGCATCCCTCTGCTGTGGCGTGCAAATCCCAGGTGACAGCTCAAGATGTGAAGAGGGACAACCCTTTGTTGATTAAGTTCAGGGCCAAGTTTTACCCTGAGGATGTCGCTGATGAACTGATCCAGGAGGCAACGCAGCGCCTCTTCTTTCTGCAGGTTGGAGATGAGTACACGTACAAGAACACTGATGTTTTTAAAGGGGACCATGTTGTAAATTTGCACCCCTGAAACATGGGGTGGTAATAATGGACTTTCCTAATCAGTCTTTTTCTGATTAGATGGCACCATATGTTACTTGTATGCCCTGAGAAGGATCCTGATCCATTCATGTACTATTGATATATTGCTAAAAGGAGAATATTATTTGTATTCAGTCGATATCACAATGTAAATAATGCTGTCTAATGCAACAGTGTTACCCTGCAGATGCAATGATAAATAATGAATCTCAGTCAAAACAAAATGCATAACCTGTCTTAACGAGCAGTGGGGGTTCCACGATGACTCAAGCAGATCCTGGTAACCCTCGTGGGTTGTCAAGGGAGTACATGCACACAAAATATAGATCCAGGTGCACTAAATAAACACCAGGTGACATATGGTTTCTCTCTCTGCGAGTCACATTAACACTAAAATTATCATGTATGATATATTTACACAGTAAGCATCATGAAACATTAGGGATTCATGTGTTTAAGCAGATCTTTCGGTTTCTTTTCCATGTTTTAGGTAAAAGAGTGCATCCTAAATGATGACATATACTGTCCACCTGAGACTGCGGTGCTCTTGGCCTCGTATGTGGTTCAGGTCAAACATGGAGACTACAGGAAAGACTATCACGTACCGGGATACCTCACAAGAGAGAAGCTGCTGCCACAGAGGTGCTGAGTCCTGTGAATATTAGTGTTAACCAAAGTTAAACTTTATTCCTGTTTCCGTCATCTGAATTCTAACTAGTGTGTCCTCTTTACTGATAAAACCAGGGTTTTGGAGCAGCACAAGCTGAATAAGAATCAGTGGGAGGAAAGAATCCAGGTGTGGCATCAAGGGCACAAGGGAATACTGAGGTACTGCAGTCTTACTACAAAAAGGCATTAATGCATTTTTTGCAAACAGGTGTTGTGTAGCTCACTAAATTGCTCCACACCACAGAGAAGACGCCATGGTGGAGTACCTGAAGATAGCCCAGGATCTGGAGATGTACGGTGTCAACTACTTTAGCATCAAGAACAAGAAAGGGTCAGAGCTGTGGCTGGGAGTGGACGCGCTGGGGCTGAACATCTATGACAAAAAGGACAGGTAGGTTTCAATTTGAAAATGTATATGTCTTTGACAAACTTGTTGTGAATCAATGTACGCTGACATTCATGGTCCGCAGTGGATGAATCCTAACGACAGGTGATCCCCTGACTTTTCATCTAGCATCACAACGAAGTTGACATTTTTGTTTTTTAGTGAAATCTCTCGACAATTATCAGATGGATTGTCACAAAATGCGGTACAGATATCCATGGTCCCCAGAGGATGAATCCTAGCGACTTTGGTGTTCCCCTGACTTTTCCTCTAGCGGCATGAGCAGGTTAACATTTTAGGTTCAGTGTGAGATGTGTTGACGACTATTGGATGTATTGCCATCATGAAATTTGGTTCAGACGTTCATGTTCCCCTCAGGATGAGTTGTAATGACTCTGGTGATCCCTTAAAGATCTCCTCCAGATATGGTTTTGATTTGAGTTGAGTCTGATATTCGGTTTCCCCCAAAATAGTTAAATTAACTAGTTAAAATGTATTAATAGCACATCTACTTCTTCTCTCAAATCAAAAAATAGCATGCTGATGTTAGCATTTAGCTCAAAGTACCATTGTGCCTAAGTACAGCCTCACAGAGCCGCTAGCTTGGCAGTAGGCTCTTACTCTTGTTTGACTTTTCTTTTCTTTGTGTAATTACTATGTTTTAACTGTGTCTAAAGAACATGATAGCCTTTGTTAGCTATACCATAGATCATAATGGTAAACCATGCCAATATTTTACAGGATGACCCCAAAGATTGGCTTCCCATGGAGTGAGATCAGAAATATTTCCTTCAATGACAAGAAGTTCCTCATCAAACCAATCGACAAGAAAGCTCCGGTATGCAAAAAACATTATTATTAGTGGTCATTAATAGTGATTTATCTGCAGCAGCTAAGCATTCTATGAAGCATATCATTTAACCAAATACAGGACATGCTGCCAGGGTATATTAAAAGGGTTTTTTTTCCTACATACCTGAAGTCTTTTTGTGCAGCTTGATGGTATGTTGAACTGCGAGCTTATCTTAGTTTAACTCAGTTTATGGATGTTTGTGGATGGGATTAAATGGCTGCTCCTTCTCCAGTCCTTGGTGTTTAATACTTAGTACTCATTATCTTAGCATTAACAGTTTTTATGAAAACATTTTCATGACCACATACAAGATCCTACAAATACTTCTTGTAAGATATGCCTATTCGTATTTATTCACTGTGGCTATAAACAGAAGGCGTGAGAGAATGCCATATCCTTGTTACTGTTGGAATTACCAATTTTGCAAATGCATAAATTACAGCAAGTAGTATAATGAGAGCAGCTGCTACTTGATCTCATTCACAAACATGAATTTAGCCTCACACTTCAATTTGCTTTCTGACTGCATGCACAGACTTAAAGAAAGTGTCCAAGAGTTTAGAAAAATCTGTAAAATCCCCCCCCCCCCAAAAAAAAAAACTATCCCTTTAGATTATATTAACCCATGCTTAACTGTAAAAAATATCTGAGATGCTAATGATGTCTCATAAATCAACCCGTGGGCAATCACTGATTGCAGATTTTTGTGTTGAAGGACTTTGTTTTCTACGTACCTCGTCTTCGCATCAACAAACGTATCCTGGCCTTGTGTATGGGGAACCATGACCTGTACATGCGTAGGCGTAAACCTGACACCATTGAGGTGCAGCAGATGAAGGCCCAGGCCAGGGAGGAGAAGAACAAAAGGCAGATGGAGAGGTAAGGAAGGAAATAATGAAGTCTTATTTTTTACAGTTTACAGTGTGTTCTCTCTGCTTTGAGAAAGAACTGTCAGGAGATATATTTTTTTTTCAGATGTGTATTTATGCACAATTCTCCTGTCAGGGCTCTGCTCGAGAGTGAGAAAAAAAAGCGAGAAAATGCTGAGAAGGAAACAGAGAAGATTGCCCGTGAGACCATGGAGCTGATGGAGAGATTGAGACAGATTGAAGAGCAGACAAAGAGAGCTCAAGATGGTCTGACAACTTTCTGAATACAAATGTTTCTCAACTTGGGTTTTGTTTTTTTCTGTTTGAGAACATTAAAGGAGTGGCTTAGAATATTGAAATATTTCTGATTTTCGAATCTTTACAAAGCTTATACAATATGGGCATGTCTGGGTATTTGTGTTGGATGTTTTTGAGAACATGTGCATGTGTGTTTCAGAGCTGGAGGAGCAGACTCGCAGGGCTCTTGAGTTAGACAAGGAGAGGACAATTGCTCAGGAGGAGGCTGAGCGTCTGGACAAGGACCGCAGAGCTGCAATGGAAGCTAAAGCAACCCGGCTGTATCAATCTGAAACCCAGATCAAGAGCCAGGAAAGCCTGGTACTCATGCAAAACACACCTGTATGCTGGGTTTAATTCAATTCAATAGATCAAGATAAGGTGGATTTTTCTCCAAATCTAAGAAACTGAAAAACTTGCTGTAAAGTCATCATTCAGCATGACACTAATTTACTTTATTCCCATGATCCAGGACTCATTCTTGTATATTTACAAATATTGATCAAGTCTACCTCTAATGCTGGTAAGGTATTGATGTCATCAAGTGTTTCACAAGTTCAGCTTGATGGCATATTTTAAATTATTAAGATTTTTTAGCCGATTGAATAGAAAGGCAATTAACCTGAGCCGTGATTCTGCATTTGAACATATACGCGCACGCGCAGACAGACACACACACACACACACACACATTTTCTCTAAGCCAGAGCACAATGACCTCAGAGCACTCTTAACTCTCTTCATTTGTGTGCATGTGTGTGTGTAGGCCACTGAGCTGGCAGAGCTTACCTCTAAGATCTCCCAGCTGGAAGACACCAAGAAGAAAAAGGACGAGGAGGCGAAGAGATGGCAGAAAAGGGTGAGATTAAATGAAAGAACCATGAGGCAGATAAAGGATGAATCAAACATGAGTAAAGAGGGATGTCTGACACTTCTAAGTGTTAGACCTGGGTAAAATAGAAGCAAGGCGTCAACCACAGACAAGTATATCACTAGACTTTCGAACTGTGATTGTGTACATTTTATAGATGCATTGTTTTATAGATGCACTGCATTGTCACATGTAGCAAACCTCAACCCTGTGAAGCCATAAACAAACCATTAAATGTATATGCAAATTTTGTCCCCAAGATTTACCTGCAAATCTTTGCATACAAATAAGGAGTACTCTACTGAACCTGCATGTAGTCTCCACATTATTTGGTAGTGCTGCGCTGTTTAACCCTTATTTCTGTTTTCTAATGAGAGTGTTGCACGCAATGCTTACAAATCACTTTAGTCATAGAAGACAACATATTTGCCTTCAGTAGTGATTGTTGTACTAAAACATCTTAAGCAGGGATTCAACAGGAAATGGGCAGGTTACCTAAAATAAAATAAAGTCATCGTAGTTTTGGTGTGATTTATTTGAAGGGTCAAATGCCCCTTTGAATAGTACTAATATAAAGAGGTATAAGTGCCATCCTGTTATCTTTTATTCTCAAAAAGTACCTTCATTTATTTCAGTGTTGTGACATGGAGCTCCAATTCATTTTGTTAGAACAGGAGCCCCCCCGTTTCAAATCGTGAATATCACATTTAGGAACAAATCTAGTAGTCTACTTACACTTCAAACCAAACTTCAACCACAGCACTTTACTGTAAGTCGTGTGTGTTGACAGGCGATCGTGGTAGAAGCTGATTTGGAGCGAACCAAAGAGGTGCTGAAGACTAAACTCATGGGTGTCCACATCCAGGATTCAGTCCACCCTCATATGCACGACCACGATGAGACGGATGAGAGTAGCGCAGAGGCGAGCGCTGAGCTGACTTCTCCCGGCATGGTCCGAGATCGCAGTGAGGAGGAAAGAGTAACAGAGGCCCAGAAGAACCAGCGGCTGCAGAAAAACCTCAAGGTAAGGTTACGTTAATATAATCAAATGTCCTTCTTTTGTTTTGTTTTTTTTTGTTGTTTTTTTTTGCAGATTTGCTGTTCTCTTACTCGCCTTCAGGTCAGAGCTGTTCAGCTAGAGATTAGCGGTCCTGGAGCTTGTAAGAGTGCAGACAAATGAATAAGAAAATTCCTTCATCTGCTCTCTAATTCATTGGTTCTAGGTTCAGTAAATAATGCGCTCAGTAAATTAGGAACCACCCCACCTGAATGCTGAGGCCAATGCGCCATTGCCTCAATCTGCAGTTTCTCTAATGGCAATGTTGGTCTGTAGGTCCAGACTGAAATATCTCAATGACTATTCATGATCCCCAGTGGATGAATCCTGCTGACGTTGGTGATCTCCTGTCTTTTCCTGTAGCGCCACTATGAGGTTGACATTTGTGGGTCACAGTGAAATACTTTGATAACAACTGGATGGATTGCCTTGATATTTACCTCATATATTCAAGGTCTCTAAAACATAACTCCTAATGACGTTGGTGATCCCCTGAGTGCCACCAGCAGGGTTGACATTTTTGGTTTTGAGTGAAATATCTTGACAACTAATGGAGGGATTGCTGTGAAATACAGATACTGAATGTCCCAAGAGGATACATTAAAATAACTTGGGTGATCCTCTGACTTTTCATCTAGCACCATCATCAGGTTAAAATTTCTATTCATCCAGTACTTTGGTTTATGACTAAATACCTGCAAAACTAATGGAATTCCCATCATCCTCAGCTGCACTTTGTGTTTAGTCCTGACTAGCAGATGTTTAGCATGCTAACAGGCTAAATTAAGATGGTGAACCTGGTAAACATTAACTTAGTATGCTGACACTTAGCTCTAAGTACAGCCTCACAGAGCTGCTGGCTGCAGGCTCTTAATCTTGTTTCCAGAGAATCTCGGGCTCTCAATCATTGACTTCAACTCTCCAAATTTTATTTTGCTAGTAATTTTTAAAGTAACTGTTTAATTTAGACAATATTAGGCTTAATAAGAGGTATGGAGTGACATGTATCACACTCAGCCATGGTGGGTGCCACGTCCTTGTCCCACCTCTTACAGTTTACAATCTTCCATTTTTTGTTGCTGTTGTGTTGTGTGATTTATTACATTCGCTGTGTTGTCTGCTGACAAAGTCATATAGAGGTTTTGACTCTGCTGTAAATATGGCAGCTTAATTTCCACCAAAAATTGTGTTTCACTAAGTGCACTCTACATAATTACAGATTGTTGCAGGTACATTATCATTCTGTTTATTCAAGTCGCAAATCTCATCCAGACCATCCAGGCCTATTACAACTGAAATAAAATTGGTCTCTATCTCACAGTCAAAACAAGATATGATGTTGCATAGAGGACCCAACACAAAAATAGACTTAATAACTATGGACAATAGATGGGGACTGAGGGGACTGCAGGGTTGAGGGGAGATGGGCAAGGCTCCTGAATAGTCTCCTAAAGAGTCTCAGGGAAGAGGATTTCATTCACGTTGTGTTTTGTGTTCTCTTTCAGTTCCTGAGCACTGAGCTGGCCGGAGCTGTAGACGAGAGCAAAAAGACCCCCAATGACCTGATCCACGCTGACAATGTGAAGGCGGGCCGTGACAAATACAAGACCCTACGTAAGATTCGTCAGGGCAACACCAAACAACGCATTGATGAATTTGAGTGCATGTAAGAGAGGCTGCTGTAGGCCCACGGTAGGCAAGGATAGATGATGAAATCAGACACACTGAGAAATTTTAGAGGTGTAGGTGCAGATTATTGCATATAGGTAGAAAATTCATCTGACACATCAGGTTGAATATGATGGCAGATTATATTGTTACTGTGCTTTGGTGCCTTTAATGTACATGATTTTAATGCCATTTCATCTGGAAACAAGTCAGGGCAGAAAATGGGAACAAAAAACAAACAAACAAAAAAACATTCATGGTCCACCTTCCAAACATATGAGAAGAAACATATCATCTATGCTCTCATTTATGAAAAGATTTGCTGTTGTCCATGTCAATCTTATTACACACATTTGCAATCTCAATATGCCAGCTAATGAAAACCTTAATTGATTAATGAAAGCAATGCCATTTAAGACACTTGTTAAAAATTTCCCCGCTGTGGGACAATAAAGGCTTATCTTATCTTATTATTCCATCTAAATGTTAAATCCTTCATTCTTTATTGCAGAAATAAAATCCAGAGAAACACTGTGTGTGTTGTGTGTGCATCCTTTCCCATATGAATGAGTAGGCATCACCTTCAATGTGCCTAATGAGGCAAACTGTTGTTCAGCATGAAAACAGATGAGCTGCAATCAAAAATTAAAGCTAATTATCACCTTCAAATAGATGTTTGCCTATCAGGTTGGCGGACGCAGGCTGGTTGAGGGGGCAGAGGTAAAAATAGCCAGCTGTATGGTGCAGTATATGGCACCCTTCTCTTGTTGCTGGCGTCCTCATCAATCACATGCTGCCCAAAAATAAACAGATGAAAATAGTCTACAGAGAAACTATTAGACCCTCCATTGACCATCCGTATAAAATATATATTTTCCATTTTGTTTGTGAATATCTTGTGTTGTCTTTCAACAGTCAGTGACTGTGCAGGACAATTTATATTTCATCTGGCAACATTTCCATATGGCAGCAGCCTGCCATACGGTGCTATGACCTGGGAATTTACTATTTAATCCCGGCTATTCTCGCGATACCTGGGGTTAGGCCTACTATTTGCAGCCAAAATAACGGGAGATGCGACGACCAATTGAGATACTGAGTTACGCTTTGGGCTGGTGTTCAGCTTGTAAACCGGCCAAATTCCTCCTAAGTCATTTCTAACAGTTACTTATGAAGTGGCTTTTAGTCAGAGTTTAAGGGAAATAACCTGAAGCTTCGGTATAGAAAAAAAGGGTTACTTTGTGAAAAAGTTCGCCAGCCCTTCAACAGCGTAACAGATAGACGGGACGTCCCTTCCCTATAGCAACTACGCCGACGGCTGCTCTGAATTTCCTCTCCGCTGAGACGTTATCGGTGTCTCACTGGGTAGGCGTTTTGACGCCTGGAGAGTGTTGTTTTATTTGTTATCCGTGCAACCAGCGCACTGCTTAAACTACAACGACGCGAGCTGAAGATGGCTCTTCGCTGGAGCGCGTCTGCTTTAGAAGAAACGGCAAACTCTTCAATAATGAATGACCGGGATCGGTCTGACACCGCGGACACCTGTGCGTGCCCAACTACTGCTGAGCTCAGTAAGGCGGTGTCAGTGTCCTTGGGTTTGGATACAGTGTCTTCGCCGCTCAACAGCATGAACCACTGCTCCAGCGGCGCCTTCGCAGACTTTGACCCCGCTGTGGAGAATAGTTCCCGAGGAGCGCCGGAGTTAGAAGCGGCTCGGAATATTTCACTGAATGACACTAACCTAAGAGAGGACGACTTTGGGGAAGTGTATCATGGCATACAGCAGGTGAGCTGCATGGATCTGCTCAGATCGGGCGAAACGGACACAGCGCAAACCGTGACGCGCGCCCCGGTGATATCCAGATATGTCTGCAAAGAATCAAACTTGTTTATGAACCCGGCGGCAGAGCTGCCCACGCCCTCTCAGGTGGACGAGATCCTACCTTTGAAACCATACTCTGCGTACTCCTCCAATCCGAACCTATACAGAGATACCCCGGGCATGTGGTGCGCATACAGCGGCCGATCCGAGCCAGAGAGAGGTGGATCCGGAGCACATAATTTGTTGTGTAAATATTGTAATTGCGGGCAAGTCTCTCTTGGATCCAGGCAGGATTGTTACTGTGTTTGGTACGGCAAGCGTGACCAGGCTGGTAAAGGTGGCACGCGAGCAGCGATGGCACAAGGGTATAGTCAAGTGGAAAGTTACCAAAGTGCAATTCCTCAAGGGCAGGGCACTTTTTCCACCATCAAGACCGAACCTTCAGTTTGGGTGGATTTCTCAGATCGCAGTTTCAGGTGCGTAATTATTTGTTCTGTCTTGTTTTTCATTGGTATCGGGTCAGGAGGGCAATAGTGTTAAGAGCCACATGCATTCTTTCCTGCCACTCATTCAGTGTAATATTTTTTTAATCCCAAACAAAAGGACAAACGCTGCATGAACAGCGTGTCCAGTGAACACGCTTTAATCTGCCAAGCTTTACAGTTCCTTCTACATCTTATACTTTTATTTCTGTAGAGGGCTGCAGAGCTTCATTGGACTTGCTACAGGGCAGCACAAATAAATCAAATACAACAAACACTATTATTCTGTATTGTTATTTGCAATGCCTTATGTAGCCTTGATATGTTGAATCATGCCCTGTTCATCTGCATAGGCAGCTGTGTGTCAGCATTAAATTAACAGCCACTGCTCTTCTTGGCCTTGGCCAAGTAGTGTTTTTAGCCTGCAGCTACACTGAATCCAAGTTCACTCTATCCCAAACTTTCCAGAACTGTCCTTATTTGTGCTGTGACCAACCAAAGCAAAATACGAGTTAATATATCAGTGTTCCTATAAACATGAGATACAGCACCTGTTGCTGATTCTGTGCTTGAAAAGGAAGAAAGGGTTCAGTTTTTTCCACTTGTTGATTCCCAAGTAAAAGCCTAAAAGGACTAACTCTATAGTTCTTTAATCTTTAATTTGCTTGTCTTTTAGATGACTCAACTTGTTGGCATTTAATCAGTCACGACAAAGGGAAATGTCCCTCTATTTGGATTTGATTTAGGAAATTAGTGCCCCAAATGCCATAACAGGCAGCCTAACACTCTGATGGCATACATCTGTTTGACTGTCTGATATGTTGTTGCTGTCTAAGATAAAACTGTTTTCAAAAATGTAGTATCTGTGCCCACTTTTGAATTCTTTTAAAAACAGCACTTTTGTATATATTTGTGCCTGTGTGTCCAGGCATGAGGATTTGTTTCCAGGTGTGTACCTGTCAGACAGGAGAGTGTGTCAGGTGTGCGGCGACGACGCCTCAGGTTGTCACTATGGAGCGGTCACCTGTGGCAGCTGCAAAGTATTCTTCAAGAGAGCCGCTGCAGGTGGGTGTGACACACACAAACGCATGCGAGTGCACACACACAATTACTCGTCCGCTGATTTAATTTCTTACACCCACTCGCTGGCTCATGCAGGCAGGGCACAGTGACCTGACATTATGAGGGTGAGTTATTTGTTATCAGCAAACACCCACATTTCGTTGCTATGAGTGGAAGCCGAGGCATTGTTAAACCCGCTCCCCTCATCCCCCCAGGACTTTTGTGTTCCACCAGGTAAGCAGAACCACCTGTGTGCCAGCCGGAATGACTGCACCATCGACAAGCTGAGGCGGAAAAACTGTGCCTCATGCCGTTTAAAGAGATGCTTCATGTCGGGAATGAGCCTTAAAGGTGAGGAACTGATCATGAGAACAGAATAAGGCACAGAGGGAGGAAAGAATGTGTGTGTGGTGTGTTTTTGGAAAATGGGGTCAGGGTGCTCAGATACCTTATATGCATTGGATCAGAACTTACTAATCAAATGTTCCAGCTTAAATATAGTGTAACAAATGCATTTCAGCAAAGGCCAAAAGAGCATTTTTTCAGCCTTTGGCCAATGATCAAGAACGTCACCACGTGGTTACGATAAGGACCAGCTCCATGGGCTGTTAGTCATTTCAGTACCACCCCATTAATAGTATTCTACCTCCAGATTGTTTCTTGATTTCCCCAGCTATCTATTGTGTAATAATCAGACCAAAACAAGTTGAAATGGAAGCTTCTTTGACCCTTTTGTCTGCCGCTTGTCTGTAATGTCTGCGGTGGATTCTAGGTCGCAGACTGAAGGGAGCCGGACAGACAAGGAACAGAGAGGAGGAGCAACCCCTGGCTCCCTGGGGGCCTGTAGAGAGAGGAGAAAGGGCCGGAAAGAAAGATATCATCCTGGAGCCCGGAAGTGCAGCTGCAAGGGCTCAGAGTGAGGATTACTGTCACATAAGCTCAATTATCATGCTAACTCAATATTGAACATAGTTTGCCATAAAATATGTGGTATAGTTTTGTTTTTATAGTATTCGTCTGGTCTGTGTATCATTCTGCCTGTATATCTGTATACTCGCAGCATCCCAGGCCCTGGCTCTAGGCATCCCCCCAACCCTGCGCTCCTGCCTCACCCTGCTCAGTGTCTTACAGGCCATTGAGCCAGCTGTGGTCAATGCCGGACATGACCCTGCCCAGCCAGACAGCCCTGCGTCCTTGCTCACCAGCCTCAATGAGCTGGGGGAAAGACAGCTGGTAACCGTGGTGCGCTGGGCCAAGGCAATACCAGGTAAACACGTCTGGGCCAAGGTAACACACTGCAAACTGGTCCGTGCCACGTGTAGGTGTACTTCTCGCCAAGCAAAACACTGCCAGATTTGTCATATTGAGCAAGAGGAGCGGGTGACACTGTGAGAGGTGAATCAGGCGCAAAGGAGCATCACTTGTGCAGCTCCAAGTTCGCAGTGTTTTAGACGAGCTCTAGAGTTATCAGGATAAGGATGTGATATCTGTTAGCACTGGGCGAGACCTCAAGAGCTTGCTCGTCAGATAACAGGCCTTGCCAGAATTTTATGCCAGTTAAACTGCCATGTTGGAGCAGCAGATCCCACCCAACGCAAACCAGCCTTTTCAAATATTTACCACTAGAGGGGGATATGTTCATATTTAAGTCGAGAATGGCAGGCTGAAAATGGCCAGCAATGTACCCACACTGTGATATCCCTGTTGTCAATAGTCTGAAGTTTTTTTATATTTGTTTAATTACCTGTTAAGTGTTGTGTTATCATGTTTTATCATTTTTGCGCGAGCACATGTTTTATTAAAAAAGTGTTTTTAACAGGTTTCCGTGACCTGCATGTGGATGATCAGATGTCATTGATTCAGTTGTCATGGATGGGGGTGATGGTGTTCGCTCTGGGCTGGAGGTCCTACACCCTTACTAACAGCTCCATGCTCTACTTTGCTCCAGACCTGGTCTTCAATGAGTGAGTCTCGGAAAATGCTCACTTTGCACGGCAGACTTCTGCAGAGTTGTAACATTTGAAGTGTTTGAATCAAACAAAGTTAACAGAAGTTTGTCGCACCTGGCGCAGCCTCTTTATCCAACAAAGAAAGTTAGTTTGGGCCTAAACAGCTGCAATAATCATTGTGACATTGGGTTTGTTGGAATATCATGAGATTCCACCTGTCATCACGATTGGAAAGAGAGGCACAGTGGAATACGAGCTTCAGAGGAAGATTAAAAAATCACACCGTGAACGTCGTCTTTTCTAGGCGAGACAGTAAACAAGTCTGTTCCGTTCTTATCATTCCCTTTGCATCTGATGCATGTGGCCGCAGAGGGATCACCTCAGATGATTTATTCCATTTCATCTTTACGAAACCATCGTCAGAACTGGTGCAGCATTGAGTTGTTTCTTTTTTCACTTTGACAAGTTTTGATTCGCACCGCAACCTCCTCCAGCCTCTATCAAAACGTTTCTGACACCTCAACTCCTGTCCTCTGCCTTTTCTTTGTACTTTCGAAAACTTACCGCAGAGTCTGTGAAGCAAATCACCGTACACGATGAACACAAATAGCAATTCCAGCACCTCTTATCAGTAAATTGTCGTCCGTGTTGAAGGAGGGAGTTAAAATGCTAAAGCCAGCCACAGGCCCTCAGAGCAGCTTTCAGTTGGCTGGTGTGTCGCGTAACATTAGTAAAACACTCATTCTGTCTGCATTAGACCCCTGTCACTCTGTTGGGCTGCTTCTGACCTGCATGGAAATGGATATGCCTGCCCTTGTTGCTGACCCTCATTTTTCTCTGCCTCTCTGTCGTTCTCTTTTTCCATTATCCATCTCACTCATTTTTTCTCACCTCTGCTGCTTTTTCCTCCTTTTTCCTTCGCTCTCGCTTCTGCCACCATTAATTGTCTTCCACCTTTCCAAATTTCTCTCTGCCTGACCCTCCTCGTGGCTTCTCACTTCTCCTTTTGTCACACCCGGTGCGCCTTCTTCTCCTCTCACGCTGTTTTTTTTTTTCTCCCTCACAGCCAGCGGATGCAAGTGTCCAGTATGTATGAAGACTGTGTGAGGATGAAGCTGCTCTCCCAAAGGTTCTGCATGCTGAAGGTCACCCAGGAGGAGTTCCTCTGCATGAAGGCCCTGGTCCTCTTCAGCATCAGTGAGTCTGCTGGGACCTTTGCTGAAATAAGTTGAATGTCAACTCAGCAAGTGAAATATACTACGATAGAGTGCAGCCGCTACTTTAGGGAATTGATGGGATGGATAAAGTCTGTGAGAGTTATTGTTGTGTTCTGGCTTTGTGGTCACAGTGCCAGTGGAGGGCCTGAAGAGCCAGCGTTGTTTTGATGAACTGCGGACCTCCTACATCAAGGAGCTGGACCGCTTGGCCAGCCACCGCGGAGAGACCACCCGTACACAGAGACTGTTTCAGCTCACACAGCTGCTGGACTACCTCCAGTCGGTAATAGACACAATTCTACATACACACCATGCTATGACTCCGAACTGTTACATAAATGTATTTTAGTTAGTGTCACAGAACTACTTGAGCAGGGAATAGAGTAGAGCAAAGTGTGCCTACCAAGTACACAAATTTATTAACTAACTAGGTTCATGGCTGGATTACTTCAGTTAGTACATTTAAAATTTAAGCCACAGTCTAGTTCTGTTACAGACAGACCTACACAAACAGTAATAGCATCCTGACAAAAGTAATTCCTGCTCATTTTTTCTCAAGTGACAACCTGGAATACACCTCCAGTTAGTGCCCAAATCCCAAGCCATCAACTAAGGTTAAACGCATACTATATGGCTCCTGTTTTAGCTTCTCTACACTGGTTGCATATCAGGAGGGAAAATGATGGAGTCACCCTCTTGTGGTCGCATTGCTGCATCAAAAGTAACTATAATGCTCCGTAAGGAATTCTGCTGTTTATACTTGTGCCACCCACAGGCAGTGGATGTTTTAAACCTGCAAAATGCAAGAGCTGTGTTAACTGGTGTACAAACGGCTCAGAGTGCCAACATGTCCGTGATCTTTGTCCTCCTGGTTACTTTGAAGAGGTAGGGAGGAGTTTCTAACCAGATCTTATTTGTCAAAATAAAACCCAGGGCAAAGTAAAGCAATAAAAGAAAGCGCAGACTGACCAAGTTTTGTTTTTGAATGAGAACATAAATAATTGACACGTCTGTTTTTATTGGTACACCAGTTAGCTCCGGATAGTTGACCATCTCTAGAGATAATTAACACTTAACAGACTGACCTGTCAGATGGTGCTGTGCCTGAAAAAGCTGAAAAAGTCATAAAGGCTATCTGTTACTGTTTTACAGCCACATGCGGAATTGTATTTCTATTGATAATTTAATATCCAGTAGAGGACAGTGTGACTCGGCTATGTTCCATTTTTATAAATGGTCTGATTTTAGCTTAGGGTGTGGTAAAGTATTAAATGTAAAACCACAAAAGCTTTTAACACAAAGAAAATTATAGCAATTATATAAAGTAAAAGAAAACTGCTTTAAAAAAACCCTGCAATCTAGGCATGTAGGTGTGTATGTACTGTATATGTTCACTATCTATCCTTTATACACATATGTGTATACAGGTACACATGTTCACATGTATGTATAGTATTTTTCCTCATTAAAAATCATTTAAAAACCTTCTAATCAAAGTAAATAGACTTTATGGTGACTATCTGACTGCTAAATGGTTTTATTTTAGCTTAGGGTGTGGTAGAGTATTAAACCACAAAAGCTTTCAGCACAAAGAAAACAGCAGTTATATAAAGACAGAAACTGCCGTAATAAACCCTGCTATCTAGGCATGTAGGTGTGTATGTACAGTATATGTTCACTATCCATTCTTTTTACACATGTGATCAGGTATATATGTTCACATGTATGTATAGTATTTTTCCTCATTAAAAATCTTTTTTTTTTAAAACTTCTAATTAAATTAACTGGGTTTTAAAATTGAAAGGTCACGGTATACTTTATGGTGACTATCTGACTGCTGCTGAGTAGCGTGTGTCTTCATATGTGTTACCAAATTAAAAGGTCACAATGGATGTTTTCAATCATCCATGTACTGTATCATTTTTGATATTATTTTGCACACACCCCAGCTTCATGCATAGATGTAGTCAAGCATAATAAGGTCGGTAAAGCCTGAAAGAAAGCAGCATATAGACATGCCTGACTGTCCTGGGAGCTTTCTGTCTTTGAAAGGATATTTATCAAGGTTTTAGAAGGCCTGAGACGCTGATTATATTTGTACAGTAACTTTTTACAATGCTTTTTGTAGTGGCGAGGGTCATAGTTAAACATTTATTAATGCATAGGCATGAACATTTGTTCATTCCCAAAACTATGCTTACATAGAACATTTTTTGAAATTTGGTTATTGGAGATGTGAATGGAGATTCAGGGACGCAACCACAAGAGGGTGTAGATGAACTGTTTTCCTCCTTAATACTAGCAGAACTTTTAAAACTAATTAGTAAGAACAATTAGATGTCTAAAAACAACTCCTGATATCAGTGATTGGGGCGTGATCAGAAGAGCTGGAAGGTTTTCCTACCAACGAGAGCAGAGCTGCAGCAGTTTGAGCCTCATGTCTTTCACTGTGGATTTACCCTCAAAGGCTCAGCTTTGTCTGTGTCCCACTCACCTCTCAGATCTTCTAATGCCTTATGAACTGGAGGGCAGCCAGGGATTGTCTGGCAGGGCCGTTTAGGTAGAAAACCAGAGTTGATCAAGACTTTGTAGCTCAGACCCCTTCGGCTTTACCCTGCCTGTGGAGCTTAGAGCGTCACAATGAGTGTCATCTTTTTAAATCACCTCTTAAAGCTCATGTCAGAAGACAGGCACATGATTTGTTATGTACTCTTTTATCTGCAGGCCTTGTTCTTTTTCAATGGTTCACACATTTAAGCTGTTATCATCTTTGTTACTAATAACCTCTACATGATCTCTGACTCTTCCTCTCTCTCTCTCCTCGTTCTCAGATTGTGAGGAAGTTACACCAGTTCACCTATGATCTGTTCATCCAAGCCCAGTCCCTGCCGACGCGCGTCAACTTCCCAGAGATGATCTCGGAGATTGTGAGCGTTCATGTGCCCAAGATCCTCTCGGGCATGGTCAAGCCCATCCTTTTCCACAACACAGCCTAGAGGGGAATCTTGGTGATTGTCCCATATGTCACTTGAGCTCTGGCACTCAGTCCTTCGACCATTTTTGGTGATGCTGGAAGGGCTAGAGAGGGTTTTACGATTTTATGAGGCGAAAGAAGTATAAGCCCCTTTTCACCTACAGGGTGAGCATGCAGCACAGTGAGGCTATGAGTGGACATTAACAGAAGGGCATACAGCACATTCTTCCAGTCTATTGTAATCTAATTGCATCTACTCTGTTCTTCTTACTGCCTGTTATCTGTATCACACACATCAAATGTGTCTGGAGCTGATTAAAACACTTTTTTAGCATGCATTCCTCCACACAAGCTCCTGAATGGCCAACCACCTGGCATGTAGACTTCTTCATATTGATAACTGACAACATTTCATTTTGAGAGGTAAGAGAAGTAATGAGAAAAAAAAAACATGTTTGCAGAGTTCACATCACCATAGCTTGTCTGTGTGCAGTAGTGCAACGTGGACTAGCTTTTTCCACAATGAATGTTGTTGTGTGTGCCTGAGATGAACAAAGTTGTTGACTGACAGCTAATAAACGGTTGTGGCATGCATGCTAAGAAGCAAAGCTGTCTCGCCTCAAGGCATATAAAAACATTTTTGAACACTGTTCTCATCCATAGAAATAATAGTCGACCTAACAGTTTTATGCGTCGACAAAAGAAACACACTTTGAAACTGCAAGTGACTGCATGAATGCTAATTTCTAAAGTATATTTATGAATATTGTGATGTCAAAAGGTCACACCAAAAACAACGAAGAGTATAATTGGACAAAACACACAAAATACTCAAATGACTCATTGGTCGTTTAACACTACTGGTGACTTATTATTATTTTTATTTTTTTTAAGTTTGCTTGTTTTTGAGTGTCAAACATTATTGAAGTACGATTTTTCCAGAGTGGACATTTCATACTCTCGTAACTTTTCTACTGTTTCTTAAAGTGCTCTTTGCAAGTGCTTTGTTGTGTATCATCATGTGTTCATTGTAGCTACTGAAATTTTTTGCCAAACCTTTAAATATCCAGCCTAGAATCTATACATTTGTTGCAACACTGACAGCTTTAACATGTAATAAAACTGAAGCATGACTGTGTATCTGTTTGTCGATGATTATCGGGGCAAAGTGAAAGAGATGCACACTGTTGCATTGTAGCACAAAGTGAGGTCTCTTTTGAGTGCATGCTAATGATAAAACAGTAATCTTCCTGTTTTTCCTCTGTCTGATAGATTCATTTCAGTCTGCGATGCAGTCAAGTGGACAGACTTTACCAACAGGCTTTAGAAAACATCAGACAGACAAGTGATTTCCGCGCAGCCAGGTAATAGATCACAGCAGGAAACCAGAACATATCACACAGTCAAACAAGGAGGCCTGACTGATTTATTTCATCTATTTACCCTGTAAGAAACAGCCATGTCTGCCTGTGTTTTAGTACCATCTAGTGGCGGCTGTTTGAATCTACATCAGTAAACTCAAACTCGGCAATAGTGTAGTGGAACAACATCTGTTGGATCCATTGACATTTGCTTCGTAATGTAATTGGACACGGATTCAGTCAGTGTTTGAACAAGGCTACCATTAAGTAGTCAGAGTCACGAGAGGAGAGTTAATGGCATTAAAGGGGACAAGCAAATAAAGAATGCATTTTAATCAGAGGCGTAATTCAGGATTAAATTGTCAACACTTACTGTAATAGATCATTTGGAAGTAAACGCTTTATTTTATTAGAATATAATGTAAACTATATTAGAATGTGTTTTTAAAATTTTATTCATAGAAAAATATAGTTTTTTATTACACATGTCTGTAGGGCTAAAGACAGAATGACATATCTTTGAGAGCTGGTTTATTTTTACATGGTGCATTTAAGAGCCCAAACTGTAAAAAGCAGTCTGTCTGGGTAACCTCTACTGCCTTTTTAAGTCCCATTTCCTGTACAAGCTCTTTCAACAAGTATTTGTCCCTCTCATAAATGAATTGGAGCTGAACGAAGTTGGGATTGAAAGACACACTGAAATATCACTTATTTCTAAATATATTCCCCGCTACACATGCCTCTGTGGCTTCCCTTAAAAGGAACGGCGTCTTGCAGGTTTGCAGTGATCAAAAATGTATGTGTTGATGTCGACATTTGAACTTAGTTTAGATTCCATTTGATTTCTCTTGTTTCTCGCAGTCTGCTCTGCATCAATATTACATGCCTACTCCAGCAGAAGAGGGATTTTTCCTGTTGGGTAACGACAACCACAGAAAGCACAAACACACTGGCCACCGACAACAAAAGTTTAAACTATTTCCTCATGTGGAGATTGAGGAAAGATTAACTCTCAACTCAACTTTATTTATGTAGCTCTTTACACACAACGCAGTTGATCCAACGTGCTTTACTGCACACAGAGAAATGATAATAATAATAATAATAATAATAGTAAAGGCATAGAGCCCATAATGACACAGACCCACAGAGACTTCAGGGGAAATACCTGACCTGGTTAAAGTCACAGTCAAAGGCTAATGAGTAAAAGTGTGTTTTAAGATAAAAAAATGCGCTCCCTCTTTTTTGACCTCGTTAAAACTCTTGCTGCTGCATTCTGAACTAGTTGGAGACGGGATAAACAAGACGGATTGATACCAAAAATATGACGTGTTGCAATAATCGAGGCGGGAGGATATGAAGGCATGGATGACTTTCTCCAGGTCAGAAGTGCAGAGAACTGTTCTGAGTTTGGAGATGAGGCAGAGCTGCATGAAGCTTAATTTTACTACCTGATTGATTTGTTTGTCAAACTGAAGCCTGAATCGAATATGGCTCCAAGATTTTTTTTTTTTTACATGTGGTTTAACAGAGGGGGCCAAGATGAGGAGAAACAATGTTGGTCAAATGCTGTGGCCCAAATAAAATCTGCCGTGAAGACAGTTATTGAGGTCAGTCAAGTTGTTGTAGTTATTAGGCTCTAGGGGGAGGTAGATCTGTGTGTCATCCGCATAACAGTGAAAAGATATGTTGTGTTTTTGAATAATGTGGCCTAGTGGGAGCAAATAGATGGAGAAGAGGACTGGACTGGAAGTGTGGAACCTTGGGGGACACCACAGGAGATGCGTGGATTAACGGGAGGAACTAGTTTCAACGTGACAATTCACTTTGAACGAGAGAGGATGATACTAAAGAAAACAGTGCACGACTAAAAGAGAAGTGGAGATAGTTAAAACTAGAAGCTATAAAGTAACTGAACTCCCACAATAGCAAGCTCACAAGGAAATGTGGTTGGAACAGGGTACAGTACTGTTCTCCTTGCAGGACCTTACATAAAACTCCAGCAATAATGTCTTTAACACCAGGTTACCGCAACTCACGGCTACAGTGACCGGAAAACAATTAGATTGTGGAGGTGGTAAGATGACACCCCTGAATGGGTTGTTTCAGTGGCCTATCTAATGGAGGGCGATTCCTACCCAAGCACCAGTCCATTAACAACCAATTAACTTCCTATTAATATTTTACCAGACAGGGCCTCTCATCCTGACGCGTTTTAAGGAGCTTTTCCCAGGAGTGTTTGAACATGAGCAGCTTTTAGCGCAGCATAAAGAGGCCTGTGTAATGGGCTGAAGGAGGAGGAGTGGCAACCTGATAGCACTGAGAGCAGAGGAGGGGAGAGAGGAGAGGAGACAGACTTCTGCAGCTGGCCTGCCCCGCGCCGAGCCAGAGCCAGAGCCGGAGCACACACACACACAGGGATCACAGCGTTAGGAAATCCGTGGCTTTATGGCACGACATGAGTAACGACCTTGTGCCATGCGTGGAGTGTAATTGTGTTTTGATAGTCAAAGATGTGACTGATGAGTTTTCTCTTGTTTGCTCAGAATTGCAGCCGTGCAGCAGTTTTGCCTCAGGGACATAAAATAAGTCTTAAAACATGAATTTCCACCTTGCTCCCGATCTGCCCTGAAGCTTTGTGCTGCGTAAGGCTGGTTTGGGTGGACATTTCAAACTAGTTCAGGGAAACTCCCTGCCTTAAAGAAAGAGAGAGAGAGAGGCCATTATGACTACAGCCTGAGGCTACTCCCAACGGATAAGGCATTTGTCTTCACTTTAAAGTATGATTTATTTTTCCACCAGTCAGAAGGGTTATGTTTGTCGCCACACACTGAAAGGACTTTTGGAAATAGCAGCAGAAACAGAAATGGAAAAAAAAAAGAAGAATGTCCACTAGGTTTTCTAATGCACTCTTCGTGATTTCTTAAAGACTTCCCTTCTATGGTTACCTTGTTTGAGATCACTTTCAGTCTTCATTAACTTTAGTTAATCATACTGAACCTTGCGTCTAATTTATCAGCAGGAGCATGTGTGTGTTGATGATTAAGAGAAACGGGAATGTGGGAAGGGGGGAAAGATGTGGTTGTATCAGGTTCCCTCCACTGGGTGTAGATGTGGTCTTAGATTTCTCTCTGGGCTGCTGATTAACTGTGTGTGTGTGTGTGTGTGTGTGTGTGTGTGTGTGTGTGTGTGTGTGTGTGTGTGTGTGTGAGCTCGGAGTGCACCAAGGAGGAGAGGAACTTCAGCTTTAATTTCCCCCAGCTCCAGATATTACACCCCCGCGGTCTCTGTTTTTATTGGAATGGAGACCAAAAAACACCAAGTGTTTATGATGCATTAAAACACGGTGGGGAACTCGAGTGTGGAATTGTAAATCTATACATTTGGCCCTGTCTCTCCAAAGCAGAATTAATTCTTTTATAGAGGATTTCGTGTGTTTTACGAAGACCGATGATTGTAGCGCACCATGAAATCATGTTTATCATCTTGATGTGGAGGACAGAGGCTGTAGAGAAAATTCTCCGTCTAGGGGAAAGAGAGGGAAATGGAGGCAGGACTTTAGGTAGAAAAAATTGCACAGGGGCACATGGGAGGTGGGAGGAGTCACTGAGTTTTGGGTTGAAGCACAGAAGGAAGGAATTATTCTGCATTACCCTAATGACCATTTGAACAAACGGATGGGTGAGGAGACCACATTACATTCTATTAACTCCGCTTTTGTTGTCGGTGAACTGTTAATGATGTACAAAGGGAGCTCTGCACCGCTCTCCTGGACAATGCATACTCTGTGCTTCTAATTATACTCAGGAAAGTGCTGACAGCCTTTATACCTGGAGACACATTAGCCGGCTCTAATTAGAGTAAATATTCTTCTGGTATAACACTGGTATTGCCTCACCAATCCAACAGCGATTAGCGCTGTGTTTTTCTGCGGGGCTGCTCATGCATTCCCAGCCCTTCTCTGTCTCTCATTCCCCTTCTGTTTTTCTGTCTTGATCATTGCCTTTGCCTCTTACTCACTCTTTTTCTTCTCTCTGCACTCAATTTACTTCCTCTCCTCTCCCTGCCTCTCTCCCTCCTTCCTCCCTTTTGTCTTTTTTCTTTTTTGCAGCAGCAGCAGTAGAGCACCGCAAGCTGTGACAGAATCGCAGTGTCTGCCCATGCTCCAGCCATCTCCCAAGTTCATTATATCTGTACACAGTGTCCATGCCCTCCGCCCCTCGTGGCCCCTCGTAGCTCCTGTGTCCCAGCCAAACGCAATGTGACAGCGCCGCCACAGCCCTCATTTACAGCCATCACAGGACAGATTTCCCCTTCCAAGGCTCCCGTCTGCAGCCTGATAGATGGCACCCCAGCTTTTTCCCTGCGCATGCACATGAGCGTGTTGTTATTTTGTGAGCATGTGCGACTGTGTGTTCATCCGCGTCCCTACATTCATCTGTGTCTGCACATGTGTGTGTGTGTGTGTGTCTTTGTGATGGAGCAGGCCTGAGTTGGAACAGCGACGTTTCCTCTGTCAGTAGTGATCCCTAAAACAATGTGTTATAATATTACTGGGCCTCAGTTTTCACTCGCTCACACGCTGTGTTTTTATATTTAATGCACTCTGCATACATTGTTCAGATTTTCTGCTCGTACTTTCAGAGTGCTGCTCGGTTTTAAGTGCATAGTTTGTGTAAGACCGTCCATTTCTGTGGCGTGCTTATTGGAGCACCCTTGGGGCAGGCACATCTTTAGTTCGGGAAATGCTGCAGCACACTTCAGCTGCACCACACACACTTTCTGGTATCTTGTCTCTCCTCTGCTCTAAATATTATACTTGTAGCCTCAGGCATCGGTTCTGTGTCATACTGGGAAGGTCAAAACAGACACACACACACACACACACACACACACACACATAGATTTCAAATATCTCTATCAGCCCTCAGAGGATCAGATTGTTTTACGGGAAATCATGTCACGGGTCAAATGATTGAATTATTAATGGAAGTGCGGTGCAATAACAATCGGCCCTTGTCTATTGTGATTCCAACGTGATATTCACAGGCCCCTCTCAGCCTAACTTGATACTACCATGTTACAATCCAAATCCAATAATGCAGACTCTGCAAAAGAATGTACCCCCCCCCCAACCTCTATTGTTTCATCAGTCGAAGAGCGTCTTTAGTCTGTTCCCTTCACAGTGGAGAGTATTACCGAGTCTGTAGAACCATATCGACTGCTGTGCCACATTTCCAAGGACAAGGCAATACATTTTCATCAAAACAGTCATGGTAAAGTAATTCACAATCATAGGACTCTTTCACAATACACTGGTCTATGAAAAGCGTGTGTTTTTGTGCATATATGTGTGTCTACTACAGTATGTGTGTGTGTGTGTGTGTGTGTGTAATCTGGCATTCCTTACAAAACTCTAATCTTTGTTCCTTTTTACAGTGCCAAATATGGATTTTGCTGCTGAGCATAGCTGGAAATCAACCAACAATCTACGGCGCATTCATGATTCACATTATGGAAATGAGAGCAGACAATTCAGTATTCTCACATTTGCATATGTAAAGACCCACACTCAGAGAGGTACAAGTATTTTAACCTTATTTAACATGCGAGAGACTCAATTGAAAGTAATATGTTGCTTTATGATGTTTTGAGAGGAGTTCACCACAACCAGAGGCAGTTCTGGTTCCCTCAGGCCTGTTTCTCACACAGCCAGTATGGAAATGTGTGTTATTGTAAAAGCCCCAGTGATGGATTCTTGACCTCTGCTCAGGAGGATTTCTCACTCTGTTTTGAGAATGACCGTAGAGCAACACGGGGGAAAGAGACGTAAGGTCACCCCTTTAGCATTTATTATCAGCCGGTGCCAGAAAACACAGCTCTTTTAGACATCCTAAACATAGCGCGCTGGACACATGGGCTGACAACTTCACTTATGAGGAGGAAATCAAACTGGCTTGTTAATGCAGCTGCTGAAAACAGTCCCATTAGGAGCAGTCACTCCTATTCTTTGTTTTTTTATCATTTGTACTTGCCTTTTCATCGTCTCTCCCTATTGGGCACGGCTGGGGAAAAAAGAAAAATGAAAAAGAAATGAAACATGTTCCCTTAAACATTTAATGAAGACATTTCTCTTCCACTTATAGTCCGAAATGGATATCATAGAGAATAAAACAAGAAAAGGAAGGAAAAACAAGGTTTTTTTTGGTTTCATATTCCTGAATGAAGGCGCTGCCATGTCTAGCTCCATCAAGCTTGTTTGCGTCATTATGCATTCTCATTACAGCACAACAGAAGTTTCCCATCTGGAGAAGCAAAGTCGCTGTTTACAGTCCTCTCTTCCCCTCCTCTCCTCCCGTTTCAAACCCCGTAGATGTTCTCTGAGACCTAAATGAGCTTGAAGACAAAAAGGGCACCGTGTAGTATCTTTTTTTTTTTAATTTGCCTTTTCCCTCATTATGTTCCCCTGCTTTATGGGAAATAGAAAACAAAAGACAACACATGTAATTACTGCATGACTAAAGCATAAACATGCCTTATAGGATGAGGCTACGCTTTCAGCGCGGAGCTAATTGTGACTTTCCCCTTCTCCTTCAGTGCCTGGGTTATACGATAGCTCACAGTCACACACGTGAACATGCATATGTGCTTACATGCAAGCACACACCCACACAAATGCACCCATGCTGTGTGTGCACCCAGTTCAGTTTCGCTTTCTGTCTCTCAAAAACAGGATGTTTCTCAATGTCGTTTATGGTCTTTATTGCTTTTTATAGAGTGAGCTACGTGATTTCAATGAGGAGTGATATTGCTGCTGTTCTCTCAAGCACATGACTATCATATAGTTATATTGTCTGTACTTGTACAGATATAAAAGAAAAAAAGACACTGAATCAAATCTTTTTTAATACACAAACAGCACTTGAGATTGCAGAAGGCCATGTGTTAAAACTACTGTATGGAACTTGCCAGCCACAGCCTTAAAGCCTCCTCCGGCAGTTAAAACCACAACACTACAACCATGAATGGCATCCCGGCCTTGGTCTACACACACATCATTCCACACATTACTCCCCTTAGCTCTCCTTTTGATGTGTCAGAGAGAGAACTAGCCACTGTTCCACAGTTTTTTATTGCTCACACAGCAATGTGTGTATATATATATGAGTGTGTGTGTGAGAGCGAAAGAGTGTTTGCTCTTCAAAGGCAGCAAAGGGGGTGCGCTACTTAAGGCCTATTAAACCTGGAGCTCTGCTCATTGTAGCCGGGAGAGAGAGCGCTGCGTGCTGAGGCAGACAAAACGGCGAAGGCATACCTTTGAACTGGAATCATGTGGGAGCTCACATTTTCACAAGTGCTGCAGAACTGAAAACAATGTTTTGGCGAGTCCCCTGATATGTGTTTTTTTTCCCTCCTAAGGGCCAGCTAACAGGGAATCTGTTAGGGCTTTGCCCTGACGGTGTGATATTACAAGCCCACAGTACATAATCCAACATACTGCGAGTTATTAAAATATGACCATAGCAGCTCCCCGGGGCTATATAACTCACACTTACACTGTCTCTCTCTCTCACGAACACACACTGTGGTACACATTCCTGTGGCACACATGCATGCACACTGTCCATACCCCTGTCTCTCTCTGTCTCTCTCTGTCTCTCTCTCTCTGTCTCTCTGTCTCTGCCTCTCTAATGCGGACACCCAGACATGAACACACAGTTTTATTTAAAGCTGCACACAAGCTCGTATCCCACAGTGGGAGAGGTAAACTTCACCCACGAATCAATACTTTAATGGAGTTTTATACCTACGTTACACACCTCGCACTGCAGTCAGTTGCCCTGGAAGGTGATGGAAAGCATGTCTCGGGGAAAAAAAGAGTACCAGTACATGTTACTCTATATCACTGAGGTACAGCAGATAAGCACAGCAGACAGCGTTCTCTCAGGAAGCAGGAAGGAAGCGAGGGAGACGCACTAAATCTGATCAATGCCATAGACTGCAGTTTATCTGAAAACAGAGGAATTATTGTAACCTGCAGGGTGGTTTGTGCAAAGCAGAGTATGCTTGGATTGATTTCCAAAACTCGTTCCAAATAAAAAGAAGCAAGCTGAGTGCAAGTCCTGTGGTAATGATAGATATGCCGGTATTGGATTCATTTATAGAGTGGGAGTGGAGCACTATTGTTAGATCATAATTCAAACAACCTGCTTCTTTCAACTATGGTAGATGAGACTCCCAGGAGGATACTGCTATAGTCATCTGCATTACGTGTGTGTTCGTGTGCACGCACACCCTACACACGTACATATACACACACACACACACACACATTCTGTAGATTCACGCAGACTCACACAATTTTGGTGTTCGTGCAGTCCCCAGGGCGCAGAGCAGGACAGGAGATTTATGTTCTCTGTCGTCCAGACACGGTTCTCCCGGCTAGCTCCCCGCTCATTAGGGCTCCTACATGGTCATACGTGTTACTCTAACAAGCTGTATAGAGCCCCCCTCTAAAGCCTGATGGATTTGAGGGGTGGAGTGAGTTCCCTCCCTGCAAGAATCCGGAGGAGACGTCACAATGCATGAAGCATCGCAGACACAACTTATCTCCATCGAGGCAGGAAGAGGACTATCATGGTTAGCTGCATTTATTAGGCCTCGGTTTAATGATCCCTTCAAAGACATGAAGATGCGCTGAAATTAAAATGTTTGGTTTGCACCGTGTTTGTGTAGCACCGAGGCAGGGGAGCGCTGTTATCAGTGCTGCGATGGCAACTGAAGCGGGAGAGTATGTTTGCTAATCTCTATAGTTACCTGATTTGAAACGAGTGTCATTCTCATTCTCTGTTGGTTACAGAGACTGGAGCAAATATGAAGGCCAAATGAACAAACAGATGACTTGTTTGTGAGCTGCTCTGCTTACAGGGTTTATCAGTTTTGCTCCTAATCCGCTTGATAATGCATCCAGAGTCAATTTTGCAACTCGCGTCTGACTGATCGTGGTGTGTCAGTGTGTCTGCCTGTGCTGGTCTCTGCGTCTTTACGTGCGTGTTGTTTACAGCAGAGCTACTGACAGCTTTCTACGAGATGCGTGCTTGTCACGGAAATCGACTGCGATGGAAAAAGGAGCTTTGCTTTGTTAAAGTACCATTTCTTGTGAAAGCTCAGGCAATAAATGGTAATATCACTGCCAATGAAGCTCATTTCATCTAAGTCTGCACCTTGGGATTTAATCAAAAACCCTGTAGCTGTTCACTTACAACTGGTGCGATCGGGCCCTCTACTACTGAGGAATACATTATAATGATTTCTGTAATGAAGACATATTGCATATTCTCAGACTAACCATCGAGGCTCTGATCAGAAAAATAACTGACCTAACCACGGCTAATGATCTCCCACTGGCCTTGCTCGATGCGTTTTATGGCGAAGGCGACAAAGTTACACACAAGAAGGTGAAGGTTGCAATGAAGTAGGCAAATAGTGGGTAAAGAGAGGTGGGAGACAAGCGTTATTTACAGCCTAGCGAGTGCAAGATAAGCTCACGTTGGAGAGCGAGATAGATGCCCCTACATGCTCCACACTGCCCATATTTCAAGCACAGCTATCAAGAAGTGGCAAATAAAATGTCTGCAGTCAAATTTTACAGACCAGTAAAGTGTAACTTAATAAAGGCAGTGAAATGCCTGCTGTATTGACTGCTTGTGCAACAACATAGTGATTCCAGAATGATGGAGGATGCCATTAACAGCATCATTAATGAGCCAACTCAATGCTTTTGTAATCAAACGGTTCCGTTCAGCAACCTAACTTATTCTAACAAACAGTGGGAAGTGAAAACAGTGGTGATAGCACAGGCACAGCCGGCAGTACACTCCTCCCAAGCCTTTCCTGATTAATCACACTGCAATTTTTGTGCACTAGGTCATTCACCTCGGCAGCTTTGGCAACAGCGAGGAGTTTGATGATTCTTGGAAAGTGCTGTTTTATCATCGCACCAAGTACAGGCTTTTTAAATGTAGGACAGGTCAATTCATTCAGTCTAAAGCTGTTTGAGTTGGCATGCTGTATAGGTTTTTAAAAAGATATTTGGGTGATCTGGAGAGGGTTTCACTTTTCTAACACAACATCCAAAGTAAACCTTTTCATTTCCAATGATGCAGCACCAGCAGCGCGGCAGAGACAGAGAGCAGTGCCATTGTAAATTAATCAGGCTTGTGGAGGAGAAACAGGAAAAAGCATTCCTCAAATTAGACAAACCCCAGCCCCAGCTTGATGCGGGCAAGCCCTGGCTGTGATATGGCCAGCTTCCATGCTTCATACAGAGCCAAGGCAAATTTAGAGCTGATAAAGTTGGCCAGGTCTGTTACAGTTAACCTCCGTGTTATCAGTGCTCTGGCCAATAATCTTTTCAGATGCCTCCACTCGTGCATTGCCTATCACTGCAATGCACAGATGAGAGGGGATGTACAAAGTATTGTTCATTTAGGGAAATGATAACAAAGTCAAGCTGTGTCTTTGGGTTTTTATCCAGACACATTTCCACTGCTGAGTCGCTGTCAGATTTGTGCCTCTTTCCTCAGATCCGGGAACACAGTGAAGGGAGACTGTGGCGTAGTCTGTCCCAATCCAAGCTGCTCTGTCTGGGGGACACCAGACCAGCCTGGCTGCCCGGCCCTTTCATGGAGACAGTGCTGGGTTTAATTATCCCCAGCTGTGCCTCATCTCCCTCCCCAGCTGGGCTCTGTGTCCCAGTGTCCTCTGCAAGTATACGGCACATTCACACTGAAGTCAAGGTGAGACACACACGGACGAGTGTGCACACACACTGAGCCTGCACAGACTGATGTGCAGCCACACAGAGAGAATATGCATGCACAGACGAATACAGGCAATGGACACAATAATATGTGTGTGTGTGTGTATATATGTGTGTATATATATAAAACACCTGTACTATAATGCAGTTTAAATTCATTTGAAAAAATATTAGCATTGTAATGTTCAACTTTTGTTGTGACTGTCAAAAAGCTATTGATTCAAATACATGATTTTATACTTATACTAAATTTGGTGTTGTTGTATTTGATTGCATTATATTGTATTGTGTTCATGTTAATTTGTTCCCCAGCATGCTGTATATATACACAGCAGGTACAAACTCAGGTTCACCTGAGATTCTTTTCTCAGGTGAACCTGGATTCTTTTTGGCTCGGCCTGTATACACCAGCCAGAAACACCAGCATTTTCCTATGAATGCCCAGAGGGGTCAATTACCTCTTCCCATGCTTAAAATAAATCAGAGAGACACTGTTCCTAACAGAGCTTCTTCAGATTGGAATCTGTTATTGCCTCTCATCAAATACATTACAAATATGAAGATTTTTTTTAAATTAAAAGTTAAATATATTTAATGAAATATGGTCTCATTTAGATATTAAATAATCCCCTTTTTTGGGCCTGTCTTCCATTTCTCTCTGGTTTATGTACTTATTCAGCTTAAAACCAATTTGTTCTGTCATTTTTTCATTCATCTCTGTTGAATTATACCTATTAAAATATAAACCTTCCAATAAAACCTTTATAAGCAGGGCTGTAGCTCCCATTGAGGACACTGAGGTGATGTCCTTGGTGTTTCTTTCTGTGAGTTTTAGCATCCTGGCGGACATGTGCACTTTTTTTTTTTTCAATTTCAAAATCAAAAACTAACTCTTGATAGATACTGGAGGCTAATTCCAGTATTTTTAGAATCCATATATTTAAATTTGACTACTTTTATACCAAATAAAAAAATGGCTTTGAAAAACATCTTGATCTTCATGTTGGAGAAACAAATGTACAGATAATATAATTTGACAGTTAACTGAATAAATACAAAATGCAAAAATCAAACAATATAATTCAACCTAAGATGTTATATTTGGTGTCAAAACTTTCTTGGGGGGAAGTGGATACCTTTGACTCTTAACCTCAGTACTTCTAATATCCTAGCTATGGCCCTGCTTATAAGACATAATAAAATATATTGTACATGTTGTACGGTTGTTCAAGTTGTTGTGCTTATTGCCTGTATACATGCATAGAGACACACACATGCACCACACACACACACACACACACACACATTTACAGTGGCTTAAAACAGATGTGACTGTTGAGATAACAGAGTACCACCGCCCCATACTGGTTTCGGAACGAGACAAATGCTTATGAAAGCTGTCCCGGCGTGAAGCTTTTGCATGACCACTGGTCTGGCAGTTTTGATTGAATCCCAATCTGACTGGGTTTGACTTGGTCCATCTGTGCGACTGTCCTTGGCCTCGGTTTAGGGTCTGGGGTAGAGGGGGCCGTGGAGTTATCACACTGAGAGGCTGTTAGGGTCATTACAACCCTCTGCTTCGATATTTCCACTTTTTTGATGGGAGCCAAATGTTGTGCTGGAATCCCTGTGTCTGTCTGTCTTTGTTCCCGTCTCTCACCATCCTGTCCAGGGCTATGCCAGCACAGCTGTGAGCGGCAGCGTGTAATAAAAGTGTAATGCAAGCAGCTGCTGGGGGTTTAAACTGTAATGAGATGGTGTGTGAGATTACCACACTTCGCTAGTCGCTGAGAGAAAGCTTGGCACCCCGACAACACCCCCCCCCACCCCCCCACCCCACCCCCCACCCCCATGGTACAATTACACTTTAGATATGGCTAATAGAATATCCGCACAACGCCTGTAAGCAACAAGCATAATGAGCTTTAGCTTAGCCTCTTCCCTCTCTTTTCCTCTGTCTCTCCATCTCTCTCTCACATGCCCACAGCTGCACGGAGCTTCCACCCCAAGGAGTTGCTGTAAACTGCGAGGGCCTGATGTAGGAAACAGAGACAGCGTTTCTGAAATCAAAGGCGCGCCTAGTCAGAAGATTCCCACAGAGGGGGACAGATTTCTCTTTTTTTTTTTAGGGCTTGATCGCTGGAAACACAGTTTGTCTGCTTACATCAACCCAACAAATAATTCAGGCCTCAAGTCATGAATAGTTGAAAGCCCTGTGTCAACTTCATTAGTCATTATGGGGGAGTTTGTGGTACAGGATGTATGCATACCCACATGGTGCCCATACATTCAATAGCAGGGTTACAATGGAAAGGAGGCTTGCTATGGAGTGGCTTTAGGCCTGCTGTGGAGCTTTTGTAATGCGCTACTTTATCATGCAAAATCTCTTCTTTTCGCCCCCTTTCTTATTGTCTTGCTTATTTTCCATTATCATCTCTTTTTGTGCTTGAGTTTCATTTGTTTTACTACTTCTTCTACTTCTCTTCTCTTCTTTCTTGCCTCCTGTCTCTTTCTGTCTCATCCTATTATTGGAGCTCTATCCCAGGCATGATAGGATGGATGTAGGAACATAAAAGTCCTTGTTATGATTCCGGCACCTCCTCAGAGGTGCTCTGTAATGAAAGTTCAGGGTGTCTGGCTGCGAAGCGTCTGTACCTGTCATAGCGGTGCAGCGATAATAGGCCCAAAGGTGCCACTGCCTCATCACAGTGGAGGAGGGACTCCTCTGAATGCATGTGGCTCTTCATTACCTCATGCACAAGGCTAAACTCCAGATTCACAGCTCTGTGGAGCTGGATATTGTGGACGTTACCCCAGGGAGCAAAGCAGTGGAATTTCAATACGCCACACGGTCAGTATTATTCCACACCTGAATGCAGTGCCTTCCAGACAATTAGTGGAGAATTATAGAAGGCAAGGCGTCTGGCAATTTACAGAGTCCGTCTCGCCTCAGCCCTAGCCTTGGCCTTGCCAGCCGGCAGGGATATTTCACATTTTCACAGCAGGGGGGTTGTGATACCGCTGGCAGGGAGAAAGAAAATGGATGCTCTCAGAGAACTTAAACGGGAGCAAACTCAATTTCTACAGGTATTTAGGAGATGTCAAGTGAGGCGGCTCCAGCCATTCAATTTCTAAATGTTATTGTTAAGTGTCTATGTGTCAGGCCGATGTCTGCCTCTGTCGCTGAGGTTGTTTTTGCAGTATTGTCTGTGTTCCAGTGCAGGTACAGCGATGAGATTTCAGCAAATGGCCTGTCACTGTTGCACACTGTAACTGTTTTATCAACCCAGTGCAGACAAGCCCCGACCCATTATAAATGCAAAGGATGATCAAGTCATTAAAGTAATATTTGAGTCTGGACTGTGCCTAGGCAGCCTTATCAGTGCACTCCACCATCCCTTTTCTTTAGCCCACATCATTTTGTTATTCCCATCAGCAGCAGATATAGTCTGGTGGAGATAACAGTTGTCATTTAACCACACCACAGCCCTTGATTAAAGTGCTCTATTAAGTGACACTCGGTTGTTACAACGCCACAGATCCATGTCTTTATCTACGCAGAAATTTGAGTGATTATAGAGATGACATGAAAGTAATGGAAAGTTGAGCAGATTTCCCAATCACTCGATATCAGCTGATAACATCAAATTACTAAACTCCTAAACAAATGATTGAGTTAATGCATCAGTCAGCTCACTTCTGTTGTCCTTGTCATCTGCTTGTCATGCGATGCACCAGCGCTGCAGCTCACTGCTCAATGTGGAATGCTTATTGCCACTTGAGATCTTCGTATCACCCAGCTCTCTCCCTCTGAAACGTGTGTTCCAGCTGTTACCACTCTGTGGAGTTGTGAGGTTATAATGAGCATGGAAGCAGCTGCTTCCTCCTACAGTAGAGGCCCCAGCCTTTCTAATCCTGATCATTAAGAAAGGGAAGGGTGTGGAGAGCCAGAGTGCACAGACTTGTGGGCCTCAGCACCCCAGGACACACTGTGGAGACTTGGGTTACCCGACCGTTTTATTAGTTGGACCAGCAGGTATAGAACCTTATTGATCTGCCTAAAGTGGTAAAAAAGGATTAACTTATGCAAGACAGCTGGAGCAAAGACTACAAAGAAGTGCAGCGGTTCCATTTTTCATCCGTCATTGTCCAAACTCAGACCAGAGTTTGGACATTCAGCAAAAATTTGCCAGCGATTTTCCTGCCATCACAGCGTGAACCTGCTTAGCTAAGATGAAGACACAGTTAGTAGCCCGATATTTCTGTATTCTCACAGCCTTAACGTCACCATGCATAAACTCAGTCTTACATAGAAAATATCAGATTATGAAATATTTATGTTCTGACCTTTCCCAGTAATGATTTCATGATTTAATTTTCTCTGGCTTTACCTTAAAGTGCTGAGAGAATACAAAACAGACCTGAGCACCAGGCGCGAGGGAAAAGAGATGATCTATAGAGACGATGACATTTGCATTCAGCTTGTAAATATCAACAACACTCAGGCAGATTATTCATAGGTCTAGGCTTGCGTGTTCCACTACTGTCTCTCAGTAAGCCTTCAGACATTGGCAAAGACACCTCTCTCTGTCTTTCAATTTCACTCTTTAATACTTTAAGCTGAAACAGTTGAGTGAGTGAAGTTTAAAATGGACTGATATCCAATACAAAGGGTTGTAAATCACAGACCATGAACGCAGCACCGTTTAGATGAAATATATGCACGCGTATACCATGGAATGTACCAGTGTAAAGTTAATAGTGTTACATTTAGAATAACAAGCCCGCTCAACCTTGTCACGGCTGAATCGTGAAACTGCAGCCAGAGCTGCGACTCTAACAAGACTATGTCTTTGGAGCAATTTTATGTAGATTAGTAATATGCTAATTTGAAGCATGACCTCGCTGTTTGCCAGAGAAAATCTGTCTCTTTTTTGATCTGCATATTAATGCCCAAAGAATAGATGGAAGTTGAGACATGAAAAGGTTTAATAAAATCAGCAGGTAAAAGGCAGCCTCATAATTAATCCGGCAAAGAGGAAGGCTTCTGTAGACAATGGCCGCACCTCAAATTCATAATTGGGCCCTTTATTGATATTCCACAGCCTCTCCAGCGCATCTCCTGAAACAGTAATTAATCTCTCACAGTAAAAAAAAAAAAAAAAATCTGCGGTGAGACGTGCTTAACTTCCTCCTGCACCTCTGGCACAACTGGCTCAGCCAATCAGAGCCCAGAATCATCTCAGCCAGAATCCCCCCCCCCAACACCCCCCCGGTGATAAATACACAAACTAACAAAATTACTAACCAAACTCATTTTTCAACAAGAAACACAGATGTAGGTGCAGTTCAGGGGACAGGCCGTGGCTTTATGTGTGATGGTCTGTCATTGCGTTTGCTCTACCTAACCTCTCCTGACACCTGGAGTCAGGGACCCCCCTCTAAATGTGTAATATTCAATCTTCCTGACAGCTCTGCTAATGACCAGGAGGAACCAAAACAGAGGTAATAGGTGAGCCTCAAAATTGCTTTCAAATTATCCCTGATAATGATTCCCTTCCAAGTAATAAACTCTGTGGTGTGTGTGGTTTTGTGTGTGCGCGTGAGTGGCAGTGTGTTTACGTCGGGAGAATGTAGAATGGCAGGGCTAATTATCAGCACTATTAAAGGTAAGTACATCCAGCTGCATCCCGGACAAGTCCTAATGAAGGACAGCAGACAGGCTGGACTCTTTCATCTGGCGTCTGTTGTTGGTCAATATCCACACCTCCGGACTGCTGCTCAGGTTCTGCTTCTGCTCCAACTTTGCTTTGAGGAAAAAAGTTAAACATTTCGCAGTGGGATTGGTATTATTCCACCTTTTGTTTCAGTAGCATGCGGTGGAGAGTAAACCCACCAAAACTTTCATTACCCACAAAGATAAACTTTCACACTGCAAAAAGGGCTATTCAAGAAAGTTACAGTATTTTGGGATGACTAAATCTTTAATTTTGTTTTATTAGCCAAGATGAATAGTCTTGTCAAGCACCATTTGCAGTGAATTATTAACATAACACAACTGGTCTTAATTTGTCTTAGTAAGATATTCAATCTTTTTTTTCAGCTAGAGAGGACAAGAAACAAGTCTGAAAAGTTTATTGCATGGTTGTCACACTCATATCCCAAACATCTGTTACTGTAGGAGAAAACTAGATGGCTCTGCATAATTTAGCCCATTAAATCACTGTTTTTTTTCTCTCAGAAATGTACCAACATAAATTATACTCCTTAGGCAGTCTCATGCAGGAATATGTATCATTCTTTGGAAAAGTTAGTGAAAAGGGGTGTTTTATGTTTATAAAAGACACTGTTTCAAGTACTTTTTATAAATATGTGTGTGTGTGCGCGTGTGTGTATAAAACTAAACCACTCAAATATTCAGTAATTACTAGATAAACCCTTTTATACCTTACCAGGTATAATGTAAACTCATAACGTATGTAAACTTGCTGTAAGTATAGAGCACACCTTATCATACCTCATTACCACATTGTGTTTTATACAGTGAGTTTCTGTAGTTTTTTACATCGAGTATTGTTGGTGTGGATTGTGCAGATGTTTGTGTGGTATTGACTTTTACTTGTTTGTAGAAGGAGATTTTGTATAAGAAGGTTTCACACATTAACGTGCCGCTGCAGGAAGACTGCAGATCCTTTCCCTAGGTCTTCTTATACAGTATGTTTAATGCCCAGCACTGCAGTAATAGGCTCATTGAATAGAGGCCACACTCCTGGATTACAGTTCAATGTATTGCAACACTCCGGTGCTCTGTGTCATATGCCAGCGTGCAATATATCAGTCCCTGTTTCTCCTCTAATGCATGTAATACAGCAATTTGTACTTTTCTAATCAGTGCTGCGTAAATACATCACTGTCGACATGCAGCATAGTTTCTTCTCTCAAATTATAAGCATTGTAAGTGCTCTTACTTTTACAGAGCTGGTGAATTATGAATGATATAAAATATTTAAAAACCAGCATAGAGCAACAGCAGAGAGAGTTTCATAATCAAGCTAAGTACGCGATGGTCTGTACTTCGCTAAATGAGCCCGGAGCTGTGCACTGCGTAACTGTTTGACCTCCATGCGGCACATTCATTTTCCAAACATATGTTGGCTATTTCGGCAGCCCTGGACTGTGAAACTGAGACAGGGGAAGAGAGGTCTGTCGTGCATGTGAGCATGATCTAAGTGGCTGTGAATACAGGGAACAGACCAGCGGTTAGCGGTTGGGGAGGAAAGTTAGCAAACTGAATGACATGTTTGTGTGATCCGATGCAGATTTTTCTGAGGTGCTCTGAAGGAAGGGGATAACCCGGGGCCCTTTGGGCTATGAACTTCAAATCATTTCCAAACATACATGAGCACACAGAGCCAGACGTAATTATGCCACCAACCCCCACCGGCATTAACACTCGTAAGGTACAGCTGTTCTAGTGTGTCTGATATTAAATGACAAGGTGACTTGGTGTCCTGTAGGCCACCTGAGAGGTAGAGCTCTGCAAGGGGACACAGAAATCTATTCTCCTCAGTGCTGAGAGAGGAACTTACTCAAGCAGAGCAGCAGTTATTTCCCCACTCTGCTCTGCTCCCAATCCTTCCCGGTTTGCCTTCAAGTCAGCACCAGTTAGTAGTTCCTTCTGTGTGTGCGTGCGAATGTGTGTCTGTGAGACTGTACGGCAAGCTAATTTCCACCACGATGCACTGCAGTTGCTACGAGCGTTCTCCAGGATATTGATGTGCTGCACATTAGGCAGCAGAGTGAATCAGCTCTGTGTGCTGTAAATATTCTATTGTCACTTTAATGCCTCTGTCAATGGCTTTGTCCAGGGTAATTCAGTCCGCTGCTGTTTCTGTCCCCTGTAGCTTCCACCAGCGAAGCGTCGTGCACACATCTGCACACACTTCATGCACACACATGCAGATACAGGGAGACTGAAACAGAGAAAATGAGAGGAGAAGGGAGAGAAAGGGAGGACGCATACTCACACGCAGGGGCACACACACACACACACACACACACTTTGCCTCGGGTTTTTCTTGCCGTCACAGATGATCAGGCCCAGTTTTGGCTTTAGCTCAGCTGACCAACCCCTGGTCCTGGAGCCAAACTGTTAAAAGACATTAAGTCAGCACAGAGACGCGCCACTGCCTCCTCTCTCTGCTAACCACAGGACACTAAAAGTGTGTGTGTGATGGGAACAGGGTGACTGTGGGATGAGATCTGCGCACATGTATTCTAATGAGTCTTTGCATGTACTGGGGCATGTGTAGCCTTCTCTTTGGTGAGGTCAGATCGAGAGGGGGCAGAATATTTGGAGCAGCCTTTCCGGTCTCTCTGGGCGCACCACATGCCTGTCGCAGCTCAGTGAGCAGACTGTGAAAAGCTTATGTAAATGACGAGCCGCTCAGATGTGAAATCAGCCCTGTATTAAATTGTTTTGTTCCACTTGTCAGAGCTGATTAGTCCAAAAGCTCTCCAATAGCTGCACAGGTATTGTGTTGATTGTATTCATATAGGAGCACACGCAAAAAAAAAAAAGATCACCCCAGGAAAGAGCATCTGTGTAGGTAGCAGGGTGCAATTGCAAAGTGAAGTGTGATCATTAGTCAGTTATCCCATGACAGATTAGTCTGGTGGTTTTTGAAGATGCTGGATGGCCCTTCACAGATGCACACTGATTGCCATCCTCCCCCATATGTATCCAGAAACACTCCACCTGTCTCTTCAAAGGAGGCCGTTCTCGCTCCATTACAAAGACCAGATCACAGGTCCCATTAGTCTAACCTTAGTCCATTTCTGTCTGAATGTCATAGACTAGGAACTGCATGCCTACCCCCACCCTCTCTCTGACACGCACACATCTCTGGGACGTAGCCCAGGTGGCATGGCATCTTCAATTCTGAGCTGGGATAGTGGTGGGAAATTAAAGTGGAGGAGAGAGGGATGTGAGAGACAGGGTGAGGGGCGGTTGGGGGGGGTTGATGAAGCAAGTTCGGGAGATGTGTAGGCAGAGAAAAAGAGATAGAGAGAGAGTGAGAGAGAGAGAGAGAGGCAGTGATGAGATTGCAGCACCCGGCTGGAGGGCTCCCAGCATAAAGCAGGTCTTTGAAAAGGGCAGACAAAGAGAAAAGGTCTCGGCCAAATACCTGAAAGAATGTTGAGAGGAAAGAGGAGCGCGGCCAGAGGGAGATAAGGCAGTTAGCCGCACACTGAGGCAGCTCCTGTGTCATTGGATCAGGTTACTTCTGCTCGCATATGTGTGTGTGTGTGTGTGTGTGTGTGTGTGTGTGTGTGTGTGTCTGCACGCGCTCATCTGTGCGCCCGTCCATTTGAGCGGTGAGGTCGATACCGGCACTGCCGACATTCCGGAGTGGTCTGTCTGCGTTCATGGTCCACTGAGGCCGCTGACAAAGCAGTGATGGGCGAGGCCGCGTGTGGCGCCTCCGGGGCGAGCCCAGGTTGGTGTGACCAGACCCGGACCACAGACGTGAACCACAGCATCAGGCCACACTACATGGTAAAAGAGGGACAACAAAGTCTCAATAATTCTGTTAGACTCAGGATAATTCTGGTTCCCATGCGTCGCCTTTTCAAGCTCTTCTCCTGGGCTTCAAAGCATCTTAAGAGGGGAGCCTGCTTTGAAAGTGATTTTCAAGTCTGGGCTTTATCTGTGTGTGGGAAATCACCCTCTAGCTATTTTGTAAGCTTAGCTACCTTTGAATAGACTAACAGACCCTTAGGATAAAGGGATCTACTGAGCTACCGTAGAAACAAACCGAAAAGAGGTGCAAACCAGCTTCTCCCTCTGTTGGCGTGGAAACGACAACAAATCTGTCAGGATATTAGAAGTGGATAATATGAGTATCGAAACAAATCTAAGCAGTTATTAGTTGTGATTGAGGTCTGATAGCAATTAGTCTCACTCCGGCACACAGACTGACTCCTGTCTAATGATGTCATTGACCTTGTCACCTCCCAGAGGTCAAAGTGTCCATGTTAAACCATGCGTAATGGTTCCGTGTTTAGACTACAAGGGCCTGTCCGGCTAAATGGTGATGGATCGCTTCTTTTCGCTGCTGGTGGTGTGTGTTGCATCAGATGATACGGGTCTCAACATGATACGCAGTTGATTAAATCAATACTCCAAGGAAATGTGTGGTGGGCTCCATTTCAATCCAATAACACCGGGGCTTTTGGTGCACGTGTGTGCACGTGCCCGCACATGTATGAGTGTGCTTGTGTGTACCCTTGAGGAGCGTTTGCACAGTACACAAAATAAAGGACAAGGACATTGTGTTTGTTTGCAATATGCTTTTGAAATAAGGTCATCAACAGTAAATGCACGCCTTTAAAGAGGTATGATTATCATCTGAAACACATGAAAGCAGAAATCTCTTCCCTATCAGCGATGACAGACTAGATGATAGTGGTCATTTGCCGCCCCAGGTTCCTAAATCATAAGGGAGAGATAGAAAATGACAGGCAGTCCAGCAGGCTCATACAAAAAAAACCAAAAAAAAAACGGAGGGACATTTTTCTATTTTCCTTGGCTTGTTCATTAGATTTGTTCGTTAAGAAGCGGCCAGCTGCTGCTAAGGCAGAAAACTGAAAGACGCTTGTGGGAAGACGAAGGATGAACAGTGGATGTGAAATCATTTCCACCCATATAGCCACTGCCGTCCGTGTTTTGTCAAAGATTGTTAGCAGGACAGATGCTGCCCTTAGGCTGTGCACATTAACAAATGCATGCACGCTGCTCATCACACTGTTCCCACACAAACACAAACACAGCAAAGCAACACAGCGCTCAGGATAGGGAAAAGAATGTGTGCTATTATACTGCCTACCTCTCCTTCTCCCTCTTTTTCTCTCTTTCTTTCCTTCTGTCTCACCCCCAGCGGTGACCCGTAGCAACCCCCAGTCTAATGACCATCGCAGTTTGACACTCATTAAAGGTGGTCAATTAACTAGAGGGCCCGGAGTCACTTTCATTAGACGACTTGTAACGGTCTATTTTAGTCTGGCTTTAAACACAAGGGGGGCAGACAGGACGGGTGCTGGGTACCTGGACCTCGGGTGGTTGTAGTTGTAGAGGCAGGAGAGGGGGAGGTTTAAAACCTGCAAGAGAAACACAAAAGAACCTCCGGAGAGTCTTTTGTTTTGTTTGTTATTTGTTTTGTTGAACTGGATTCTGTTGGTGTTTTATGGAAACAAACTCAAATGGTGAAAAACAGTGAAATTGCTGAACAGAGCACAGAAAATGAGATCTCATGAGAGGGAAGATGAAAAACAGAGCCATCTGCTCTGAGGGTTGGCTCTCTAAAGACGATCTGGTCTCATTTCAATCCTTTGTATCACTCCTTTACAGTAAATCAAGGGAGAGACTTTTTTTCCAATGGTGTGGATGGTACGTGCGTGTGTGTGTGTGTGTGTGTGTGTGTGTGTAGTTATGGCTGCACGTGCATGTGTGCAAATCTAGTTGTGAGTGCACCGAGGGGAATGTTTTTCCCATTGTGCATGCTTCCTGCTGTAACATATCTTAGTGTGTGTGTATCTGGTTTTAGGCAGAAAGCGTCTCCCGGTCCCAGGCCTCTGGAGTCATCAGCCTGTGAAGGTCAAGTCTGATTCAGAAAGAGACAAGGCAGATTGGCATGGAAATGGAATCTGCTGTCTCTGTGCCAAACGTCCAGACTGACTGACTGACTGACTGCCCTCAGCCTCTCATCACATCCAAGTCTATCCTCTCATCGCACCGTCCACTCCTCCTCCTCTCGCGGCCGCCTCTGCATACCAATATCAGAATAACACAGAGGAGGAACAGCACAGAAACGGGCCTGTTTAATAATCACGATGTCAAACATTGTCTGCATGAACGGGAAACATGAATCCAGCTGTTAGTTGCAGCTAGGAACCATCTGCTTAAAGCAGAGCTGTCTCTTCACATTGCTTTTTTGCATATGGCAGATTTGCCTTAAGCCATTTTTAAGCAGTTATTTTATAATGAAACAAGAAATGCACTTATTGAGCTAATGGATTCATAAGCAGCCGCTGCTAAGAGATATTGTTCAAATGTTTATTATATCTTTATGAGAGAAGTCGAGTTAGATGAGTTGCATGAGGCCTAATGTGTGTGTGTGTGTGTGTGTGTGTTCTGTTGTATGTAATGAGCATGCGCTTTTGATATGAATGAGTGCAGTGAGGCGTGAGATGAGTATGTGCCTACTGGTATGGAACAAGTCCTTGCACTTCTTGTGTGTATATGATTTTGTGAGCGGACTGTGTGTGTGTGTGTGTGTGTAAGAGCGAGAGAGAGAGAGAGAGAGAGAGAGAGAGAGGGAGTGTTCATTGGGCTGAAATGGGTCCCTGCCCTTCATGAATATTCAGTTACCCGTGTGTTTCCACTGATGTCTCACTGATGTCAGCTTGCGTGTGGGAAAAACGAGTTGCCCCGGTAACAGTGCTCCCCAAAAAGGTGTTCATATTGCTGCAAAAAAAGGGGGATGTGTACTGTAGTTCATCCCCAAAATGCAAAGGGTGCTGGTCTGGAGCCAGTAATAAAATACAGCTGAGTGAAATCTCCTTGATCTCATGTGGCACCCTTAAAAAACTAGGACAGCACTTAGGTCACATGTTTAGGTCAGTCACCCGTCAACTGAGGGATTCTCTAATGCATCCTGTCAACCACTGTGCAGCCACAGCATCGCAGGGAACACAAAGGCATGTCTGCGCCCGCTCATGATGCTTCCTGACTGCTCTTCTCAGTTGTAATTTCTCAGCTGGGTATTTGCTGTGAATTTGCCTGTTAAGCTGAAAAGCTCCCATATAAAAGGTCTGCTTTGTTCCCTTTAAAGGCGAGTGACATTGCGAGATCCTTCGCTGCTGCACTGAATTGAGAGATGTTATTATTCTGACACTGTCATTGTCAAACAGACTTGCAGACAGCCATCGGGCATGCGCACACACACACACACACACTCTGTCCGTCAGCATCCACCATCTCTGCCCCCACATATGTTGCCCAGTATTTAGGTCAGTTCATTTGCAGATGGGTGGTCAGCAACGCTTGTATTAGCTTGTGTTTCCAGGAATTGATACAATAGGCCAGTCAGCTCTCGGCGGCCACCCCAGAGAGGCCGGAAGTGCAGCTCCTTATAATCATAACGGACAGTGTTCGCTTACGGATAACAAAAAGCATAAAGGTTTGGTTAATGACTGTAGCTACAAGATTTAGCTGCTGTGAAAATCCAATGCGCTGAAGAGTGCTTGTACTGTAGCTTTGGAGATAAGACTGATCATATGACTATTACAGTATGTTACGACTACTGTCTGCTACTAGGAACACTTCTACCACTACTAGTACTACAAGGGTAGTACTACAACTATTACTACTACCACTGAGAACATTATTATCAAGCCCTTGTGCCTCTGAGTTTTATTTTAGTATGACTGTACAAGCATGTACCAGCACTTTCATCAATATTTACGATTACTGAATGTCAGCTCACTCACTGACACACACTATAGGCTTAAACTGTATTGCAGTACATAACAGAAACAAAAGACGGCAACAACATTATGTCAACATTATGCATAGTTTGTATATATTTCATTCAATATTCTCAGCTGTTTGTTCCGTATTCTCAAATATTTATGCAATACTCGCAGGTTTTCTTAAATACTGTAACTAAACAATATTCCTATTTTCTGATTCAATATTCTCAGGTTTTCATTTCACGTTCTCAGGTTTTCTTTGAATAGTCTCAAGTTCTCATTAAATATTCTCACGTTTTCGTTCAACCAATGTTCTCAAGTTTTTCTTGCTCAATATTTCGTTTAATATTCTCAAACTTCCATTCAATACCCTCAGGATTTTGTTAAATATTTAATTGAATATCCTCAGATTCTCGCTCAATATTCTCAAGCTTTCATCCAATAGTTTCAGGTTTTCACTAAGTAATGCCATGTAATATTTCCTGAAAGGCGTGCCAGTGACTTAGACAGTTCATCTATTTGTATTTTGAACATTTTAAGGCTTTACTTTTTTAGCTTTGCCAGACATACCTCCTGAGTTTCTCGTCCTTCAACAAACCTGTCAGTCAGCCAAGGCCAGGGCACAGATCCTTGATGTAGCTTAAAAACAGGTTGGAAATAAAGTTTCATAAACACCAACAATGCATAAAGAAGAGGAAGGCCATTACTCTAAAGTACAGCTGTGTGTCTGTATTTGCCGGGGTGACTCTTTTGTAGTGTTAAACATCAAGAGCAGTTTGAGTGAAAGGGGGGAAATGAGAGAGACAGAAGGAACCAAAGCTTCAAGGCATAATACTGTAATTGGAAAATTGTGCAAATGCATTTTGGAGTCATGTTATATAAATGGCCAGCAGAGATAATGCCTGAGATTCGAGGCATGGCCTAATTGAGAGTAGGAGACGGAGGAGGAGAGGGGTGGTGATGCTGAGGGGCCGAATGAAGTGTGGGTTTTAAATTGGGTGAAGGAAATGTGGATGGAAATGGGATGTTTTCAGAGACGTGGGAGGGAGGGAGGCAGGGAGAGCGAACTGTTTCTCTTTAAAGGGGAGGAGGGACAGAAAGAAAGGGAATAATTCCCACTTTCTTCCCTGCTCTCCACACCTGTGACCCAGCAACCAGCCGCCACAGCTATTTCTCCCATAAGTGTGTGTGTGTGTGCACGTTGTTTTTTTTTTTATGTGTGTAAGTCTCTTAGGTTCTCTCACTCTCTGTATGATTGATGAGTCTCGGTCAGACCTGGATCCCTGCCATGGCCCAGGCCTGATCAGGCATGTTCTGGTCATAACAATGCCATCAATATGTGGCTGACGGCTGTGTGTGTGTGTGTGTGTGTGTGTGTGTGTGTGTGTGTGTGTAATGAAACATAAAAATGAAGCATACCATAACCCAGAAGAACCAAGATGCTTTGGTGGAATTTCCATTTCCTGCTGCTCTGATGGATTAAAGAGGAACGTTGTTTAGATATAGTTTCCCCATTGATTGGAATTTGAATCACATTAATTAGCCCTTTCATGAACGATCCATATGTTACTGTTTGACTAATGAACTCTCCTTTCATGGTTTTTCTTCTCTCAGTTTCCGTTTCTTTGCGCCGTGTCAGGTTTCCTCTGTAGCTCTACGACTGACCAAAAATCTGCTTGATATTTGATGAGCAGCATTTGATGAAAGGCATTAGTGGGCCTGCATTATTTATGACTGGCGAGTGATGCATTAACTCATTAAATATGTATATGTACATTACATGAGAACGAACATGTCCCATAGCATGTCATATTGATTCTGGTGTGAGTTACAGGTCTCCTGCACAATCCATATGAAAAAACATTAAGAGATGGCACACCAAATCGCTTAAGAGCTACGCTGACGGACTCTCCCTCCGGATGCATGGTCACAGTTGAGAAGTTGCAGAGTTTGAACTTCCTTGCATCAACAGATCAAGGGCAGTGTCTGCACATGCAGCAGATTTAGTGTGGGAGTGGCGAGTGTGAAATAACGTGAGGGGAAACTAAGATGCGGTGCCAACTTACGCTGTTAAAGGAATCGTACCAGTGTTATTGAATTCCTTCCCTCATCTGGTTAGCTATCACTTTACATCTCCCACTGACAACTTTATTTTCCATCCATGGCTTCTTTACAGGCTCTACTGGCCTCGTCACAACTGGAAAGGACTTGTCTTGCAGACAGTGATGTAATAGCAAACAAAATGATAAGTAAACTATGCTAATGCTCAACCGGTTGGTGATCATCTGAGGCCAACAACCACCAGAGCAATCTAAAATGAATTACTCAGCTCAAAAAGAAGTATTAATCTCTGCTTCCTCACCTTAAAAGACACTGTGCTCATTTCGTTTTGCATCAGTTTGAAAGTAATTACCATGGTGGGCACATGCTGTGAATTTATATCATGCAATTTTTGTCAGAAGAAGAAAGTTCATCATTTCACAAATAAAAATGCGAGTTTGCTCTGCTTGTAAGTCTCAATGCCTCTATGATCATCTCCAGTGATTCGCTTCTTTTCCACATTACAAACTGTTAGAAAAGCTGAACTGGGAGAAAAAAAAAGCTTCACTTGGAAGTTCTTTTCACAATTAGTATTCATGGTCATGGATGAAAATGAGTGTAAGTTAAATTGTTCCCAAGCCACCTTAAACTGCTGGCAGCTGTTGCTTTCCCAGGTGACTTGTTTAATCTATAAAGACATGTGAGCCACCATGTTACACAATTGAAAACACAATGTGGGGGATTACACGTGCTCACATCGAAGGTGTTTTCACTGCAGTTTAAAAATGTACTGGTTTTTAATATGCAAATGAAGTGGAGTCTAAGCGTGCAAATGCTAAAATACTGACATGCAAATGGACGGAAATTAATTCAATTAAAGAGACAACCCTTAATAATCGTTGTAAGCTCCTAATGATGCAGCAATATATATACTGTAATATGTCTAATATTGAAAAATTCAAACTCAACTGTTGAATCCACTGGACAATTGAATATAAAGCTAATATTTGATTTTATGAGGATCTAGAGGGTGCATTTTCCATGAAATGATAAATGAAGAGTAAAATTGCTGCAGTACATGCTGCAACAGTAATATTTCCTTATTTTTGTGATGTTGACTCTGTTGTAGAACAGAAGCACCCCATGGCAAATGCGCACACACACACACACACACACATACACACAGAGAGAGAGAGAGAGACATACACAGAAAAACATGCAGTCACACACAGTAGCTCCGTGGGGGGAAGGTTTTAATAAACCCACAGTAACGTGGATCTATGGGGGCGTCTCGGGACCGAGCCAGGAAACCAGATGAACGTACCTGCCCCGGGGCACAGAGAAAAACAGCGAGGGTAGGAGTGAAGGGTGAGGCGGCGGGGGGGGGGGGGCAGTGAAGCCACAGGCGCATTATGTCTCTCATTGCCCTGACTTTTTTCTCTCTGCTGCCATCCGTCTCTTCGCTCGCCCACTCCGTCTCTGCTCACATCATCAGCCACACGAAAGCCATGCCCACAAACACTGATGTGTTTGTCAGAGAAAATGCCCAATCACTTTAATAACATTTCATGCCATCTCTGCTTTCACCAAGGACTTGGAGTTTGTTCCTCAGTCGGCTAAACGCAGACTGTAATTTCAGACAAACGCAATGGAAATGCCGAGTGCAGCCAATCAGATTTAATCATGTATGAAGAAATGTAATTTTGGAGGACACCAGGGCAGAGCGGGTTGATACGAGTATTAGTTACTATGCAAAAAGGCGTGTCCATACTCCCCGAATATGAATTTATGAAGCCTGCATGTGATTTCAATCTGACTAATGTATCAGAACAAACCCATCTGTGCAGCACTGACCCCTGAGGTGAGGGTTGGGGGGGGGTGAGAGCGTGGGCGGCTGGTTTATGCTCCCACCATGAACCAAGGTGGTCAGAGAGATGGGAAATGAAATCTTTTACCCACATTTGCAAAGCCTGAAAGGCAAAACAAAGGAGGAAGAAAGAAAAAACGTCTCTCCAGAACAAGTTCCATGGGAAAAATTTTATTTATCAATATGCGGTAGTTTCCAAACTGGTGGAACGTTATTTCCATTGTAGCTGGTGCCAATAGGTTACGCTGAGAAGCGGCGAAAGAGTGAATGTCAAAAAAATAAAATAAAATAACAAAACTTGACAGTTATGATTCAAACAAAGGGAAACAAATTCAACAGGTTTTGCTTACACATGCACATTGAAAAAATAATACTGTGGCTTTGAACAATAGCAGAAATCAACCTACAGTGAGGCTCATACCATGAGCAACATCCTTGTGCTAAATTAGGAAAGGAGGGGAGAGAGCAACTTTAAAACAAAGGACCGCCTGGGAGATAATGAGTGGTGTAAATCGGATGATTTATCGGCGAGCGCAGCACAGTCACACAGTCATACGTAGCCTCTTTTCTCCTTTTTCTTCCCCCTCTCTCTCTACGTCTCTCTCTCCGCCTGGCCCGATAGACTTATTAAAACTGAGAAAAGATTAATCTTCCTGTACCAAAATGTTTTTGTTACATCTTATAATGGAGTGGAAGGTGTAGGTAACTCAAAGGCAGTGGTATTACACAGTCTTCATATGCAGAGTTAAGTGCTGTCTCCAACAGGGAAGGGGCCTTATCATTCATAGTTTCAATGACTTATCCATTTCAAAGCCGCCTCGGCGACAAAGCTTCAGTCCTGAACAGTTTTTGAGCAACTAGAATCCTGTCGAATGGCGATGTAAAAACTCTGAACCCCCGTTTGTTTTTTAACACGTGTGGTAACAAAGACTTTTTTGACAATACTGGACGCTGCATAAAAAGACAGCCCATGTGTCCGTTGCAATATTCAGTTTAACTCTAAAAGAAAATAAAATAAAAACATATTGCAAACAGAGACAACAATGCAAGGATTCATACAAAACACACTTTAAAAAGACAGCTATTTACAAACATCCTCCATTACAAAAATCTAATCTTAAATTTTTCTCATGAGCAGTGTTCAGGTGAAATTACATCTTAAATTGGGCTCTATCCATTTATTTACATTTCTCTCTGTTTCTTTTTTTTTTTTTTTTACTCCCCCAAAATTTGAATAACATTAAGTGGTCACTAGAATGAATAAAAATGAGATATGGTTTGTGGTAATTTGGTAATGACTCCCTTGGCTGGTGTAGGTGAATGGATGCGCACCGATCCGAAACAAAAATATTTGATCTAGATGTGTTTCACAGAGGGCCACTGAGGGCTGCATGCTGAGTTAAAACACAGGACCACAAAAGCACGAGCAGCTGTTTAGATTGTTAACTCGGAGGTTAACGACACGCAAAAAGCCACTGGAGTCTTCCCCGAGTCTTCAAGCTGGGCTGCCTTTTAACTCAGCAGTGTATATCCGTGGATGGCAATAGTATGTGGCAGCGGATGATGGGTGTCTCTGCCGGTGAATAAACATTAACTGGCAGCCTGACCGTTTGACTGGAGATAAACCTGGACCCGTCAGTCTCGGTGTGTCTGTGCGTGTGCGCACATGTGCGTCAAACGTCAGCTCGTGTCTGCGTGCTGAGGAATAGCTGTCCTTATCTGCTCCCCTCTCCTCTCACACATCATTAACTGGGACTGCGGCGCTCCCTGCTTTGGCAGCCACACTGTTTGGAGCACCTAGTTCCAGTCCCCAAAAACAAGTCTGCTCAGCTGCTAGACCACAGAATCATTCACAAACACACACATACATACACACACACACACACACACGTGCAGGAAAAACTGCAAATTTAAGCACAAATAAACACTCACACATGGAAGCACCTACATGTGCACACAGACAGTTTCGAACACCCCCTCCCCGCCACCACCACCACCTAAAAGCGAGCGTCGGTGTGCACACGTGCACACATCCAGCTGCAGTAAATCCTGTCTCGGTGCCGCTGCCCTGGGCTGTGTGATAGCTGAGCTGCAGTGTCCTCGCTGGCTGAACACCTTGGCTGAGGAATATTCTGCACAGCATTTTTATTCACAGCACAACTGGTGAGAGGATGGAAAAAAAATTAATGCTAAACTACCTCCACCCCCCCACCCATCACCCATCACCCCTCACCCCAGCCCCCCCACCCCACCCCACACACACACACACACACACCACCATCTTCCTCTCAGGTTAAAGCCAAGTCACAGGAACATTTTCTCCTTTATCCGCCGCTCTCTCGCTCTCTCCCTCCTCCCCGGCTGGTGAGTGTGGGCACGTAGATGGCACATAGATTAGTCACACGCTGGCGACGCCACTGACTGCGCACTCCACTGACTCATCCACAGATGGCAGCCAGTTGGCATCTGACAATACTGTATCCCAATGTTCAGCCGTAGCTCGCCGTCCAACTTATATATAGGGCATCCTACCTATGTAGGCCAGCCAATCAGTGCCGACCATCCAACCTACGCCCACCCCGCCCAGGCAGCAGGCACCGAACTGTTTGATGCTTACACTGCAGCACCAGAAGCTAGAACAAACAAATATCAACCTGCCTGCTGTCTTAAAATCCATCTCCCCGAAAGCTCGTAAAGCCTTCAATCGGTGCCAACTGGAGCGCTGGAGGGGTTTTGTAAGATTTTGTCTGTCTGTCGGCTCGTTAGTCTGTCTGTCTTGCTTTTGAAGCTAACGATACAGTAACTTACTGTAACTTAGTTAAGCCTATAAGTCTGCCCAGATACAAGACTAGTCTGGACATGCCCACACACACACACACACACACACACAGACGCGCACGCACACTCACGGAGGACACACCCTCAAATACACACAAGCAGGTCATAAATACCAGAGTAATGGTAAAGCTCATATCAGACCAGTGGAGAAGGGAGTATTCTCAGACACATACACACCTCGACATCAACAGTCCAGGTCAAGGGACTTTCTCAGGAAAAACATGAACGCAATGGATGACGTGGGTGGTGAGAAGATGGAGTAATAGTGATGATCTATTCAACTCTATACATTGTGCACTTGTAGGAAAAGTCTAACAAAATACAACTGCTTTGTGAACTGAATCAGGGTTTGAGGAAATCCTCCATCAAAAATAGTAAGTAAGGCAAACATCAGAGGTGCGAAGGGAGAGGAACACATTATTTCACACACTGTGTCTGATACCTGAGCTATCTGGAGAGTTTCCTGGCCCAGCACAGAGCCTTGACTAACACACACGCACACACGCACGCAGAGACACACACACATTTTATGCTTGCACACAAACTGCAGGCTGAGTGGCATCCGGGGCCTGTGTCTGCCTGTTCCTGGCTAGTGTGCTAGGATGGTGTGTTTAATTGGGTGTAGCACAGACTGTACTTCAGGGAACTGAGATAAGTTATATCCTGCCCGTTAAAGGGGACAGCGAACCAGGAAGCTACGAGTTCCATCTGTTGGTTTGCTCCAGCCCCCCCCACCCCCCACCCCCCCGTCGGACCACAGCGGGGAGATGTAGAAGGTGGGAGGTGAGGGGAGGACAGGGGGGAGGGGGGGGGGGATTGTCAAACAAACAAACAAACAGAATAAACCTCTCTCATCAGTCAGTTCACAACCCCGCTGGTTACTGGTCAGTGCGTGTCTCTCCAGATTTGTGCAGCAGGTGGTAGATATAACACGGGCTTGAAGAAGCATCAAGTCCCCAAAATGCAAAGGAAAGTGTTCTTTCCAAGAACAATAAATCAAGCGCTCCTCTCTTTCTCTCTCCTGACTGTGTCGCTGGCTGTGCGGAGCGTGTCAGACTTTGTAGTAGATGTTGGCAGGGCTCTGCGGGGGCATCTCCTGGACAATGTAGACGGGGTGGCCATAGTCGCCGCTCACCTTCTCATAGTGAGGGCAGTAGTTGTTCTCTGTCCGCAGCGGAATGATGATGTCACTGGGCTCCGTGCCAGCCGTGCCCCCGGGCAGCTTGGGGTTGGACAGCGTGCTGAGAGACAGCGCTGAGGGGCGGGGCTGCGAGTGGGCGTTTTTCCTGGAGCGCTTGCGCATCTTGATGAGCAGGATGACGAGGAGGAGGATGAGCAGGAGGAAGATGATGCAGCCGGCCCCGATGGCGGAGAACACGGCCACTTTGGAGCCGAGGATGCCGTCCGAGTTTGCAGAGGAACCAGACTGGTCCTGATTCATGTGGTCTAAGAGAGAAATAAAAAGAGAGAGGGATTAGGGACTGTAGACAAATTATTAGGGAGGGAGGCGGGGTCAGAAAAGGGGGAGGGTACTGTAATTGTATTCCTGCTGAAGGAGGGCAGTCTAACTTTTTTTGGAGAACAAGAAAGGGTCTTTTATTTTTTTCTTATCCCATATTTCTATTTTATATTTGTGACATTTATAATTATAATGTAAAAAAGAGATCAAATAGGTACATCAAAAAGATGTTTTTTTATGTGCTCCATAAAGGAGCACATATCCTCTGCATTTTATCACATGCAGAGGATATGAGTTGGGGTGAAATAATAGTGCTGCACAAGCCTTCCAGCACACAGCCTGTTCCTGGTTTACTCATTTGGTGGCTTTAATAACAGTTTATTATACAGCCTGTACTTTCACTATTTTGTTACATTTGCAATAATTACATTATTCTGAGATATTGGGGGAGAATTTGTTTTTTTTTTCTAATAGAGGGGAAGGTTCCAAAGAAAACAATAATACTGGGGAGGGCCTTGCGTTTCTTTGTAAAAATAAAATGTCAGAACCCCTCCCCACCCAAATAAGTTTCATACAGTCCCTTAGAAACTGCTGAACAATCAGAAGTAATAACATTTACAGTAAGCCAGTCCTGTCGTGCAGATCTTACAGTTCTGTGCCTAAATCAGAACTAAATCGTTTGTTGTTTGCCCTACATGACTAACAGCCCCATTGATGTAATCTAATCGAATTAGCTCAATCAAAATAGCCTCTGAATGAAATCTGTAGTCATCACTCAACATAACAAAGATTCCTGCTATGATAAGACTGAGCCCGGGCAACTTGTATGACACGTCGAGGCCACATTTGTGTGGCAAAGGCCAAGTGAGATGAGGAGGGCATATCTGAACATCTGATTTTATTTTATCCTTTTGTCTAAGGGGTTCAGGATGGGGGGAGACGAGGGAGGGGGGGCTGTTACTAGATGAGAGAGAGAATGACTGGCTCCTCCAGTGACTGAAATCTGAGAAGAACCAAATCTGTTTTCCATGTATGCATGCAGCTGCTGCCAAAGAGCAGCATTCACCTCCCGCCACCACCACCTCTTTACTGTCCATGACCCCCCCCCACCACCACCACCACCACCACACACACACACACACACACACACACACACACACACACACACAGGCACACAAAAGCCTCATACCTCCGGAGACTGCCATCCCCACTAATGACTGTGTCTCCGCACTCGGCTGACTACTCTGCACTTAACCATTTATTGAGGGAGGGGATAACTGCGCCTTACGCCGTATCACGACCAAATGACATCACTGAAAGCTACCGTTTCCAGCCCTATCTGTGAAATCAGAGGCGCGAGGAATTTCGTAGTTTCTGGGCACTGGAGAGAGGCTGTCAGAAATTTCATTCCTGAAATATCAGCCCCTCAAACCGCAGTGACACGTCCTTCATTCCACCCTCCACTTCTTCACTTGACATAATCACTGATCTAACAATGGCAGACAGGTAAAAGCCAAGGTATACGGAAAAGTGACATTAGGAAATCTTTTTATAGAGCAACTAATGTCAAATAAGCAATTATTAAATGAGGACAGCTTATCACATTGGGACAGGCAGAACAGTCTGTACTCGGAGGAAGTTTGTGGCATACAAAGTTGTGGAGTAAGTCAAAAAGTTGAGAAGTGGTCCCTCCTGTGGAAAGCAGCTATGAAAGGTGCTGGTGAAAACAGGAAACATGGAGGGCCCAGAGCACCCAAGGAGGCTCGAGTGACTTCTTCAATTATCTCTGCTTTTCATCTTCATTTATCTGCAATTCTAATGAGGTTAAAAAGATATATATTAAAGAGGTCTGTCTTTGAGTCTCCTTGGGTGTGGCACACCCTTTGTGTAGAGTATGAATAACTAAAGTGACTCAGGGTGAGCTGTATTTGTTTTGGGTGGGGTTTCTTGTTGTTTTATTGCAAGCTGCATTTTGGTGAGTATTAAATTTATTCTGTACAACACCGGTTTTACACCTTTTTTAGCATGTTGACCCCCAGAAATCAAAGGAATACCGGCGGCATGAAAAAAACATATGAGAGAATAGTTTCTTTGGGTGACTCAACTATGATTTTTATTTTCTCTTTTCAGGCTAAATGTGATTAATTATTAGAGGAACCCTTAAGGCTGTGAATATTCGGGGGGGGGGTTTTACACTTCAAAAACCTTTATTTTACTAAAATATTTGTACTCTAGAAACTAGAAAGCATTCTGTAAAGTCTGAAGCCGCTGCCGTTTATGGGTATTATGTTGGTCTGTCAATCTGCTCACCAGGGTTTCCTGGACTCTCGGGTCCAATCCGACCTTGGTCAGGCGGACTGGGACTGGACTCCGGTATAGCGTTGTCTTCTGGAGCCTCCGGCGCCACGGGGTTCGCTGCGTTTGGGACTGTGGGAAACAAAAAAACACACAGAAACTCAGCCTTGGCGAGCTGCATGCGCTGAATTACAATGACTTGTTCCTCTGCATCTGCAGGGATTATTTTTTATTATCTTTTGATATATCTTTTATACACAGAGAAGGTTATCTTTGCATGTGTTGAAAGCGTCTCAGAAGTGAAGATGAAAGCACAAAAAGAGGAAGGACAAGTTAGCGAACGTCTGTGAAACACGCCAGTATCCCTGTCCTGTCGTAAAAAATGAGCTCACATCTACATCAGCAGCTCCTTCAGCAAACACTCAGACAGGCATTTCCAACACTGACACATTCATGAGAGAGTAGGACGCACAATCACACACACATGCGTGCACACACATAAGCCCACACCTAAAACACTCTTACAATACACTTAGGCATGGCAGAATGAGGGTAAAGTAGTTATATATTAACTTTTTATTGTTTTACATTATTCATCATGTTAAAAGGCCATAATATGCCTTATTTATTGCTCTGGCTTTAACTCTGCCTGAAAGAGGCACACTTCTGAAGAGGAGAGAATAGGAGGACAGGAAGAGAAGGGGGGGAGACAAGGAGAAGAGGAGAGGAGGGGGTTGCATAAGCTCTGAGGCCAGCGCAAAAGAAACAGACAGTTTATCTGTCTGTCTGTAGTGATTTCAGCACACGCACTTTGAAGTTTTTGTGCTGTAAACATTGGTGGGTCCGTGGCGTGGCTTTTACGAGGGCAGGGCCGGCAGACAGAAGACAGTTATACATTATTACCGAAGCCGGTCCGATGGATTCCACAGCACACTATCAGCTGCCTCTCCGCTATCAGGCCTTATCTGCATCTGCCCGAAGGCCTGCTCAAGGGCCGTGTGTGAGAAATAGAGAGGAGGGCGTGTGGGGAGGCAATTTACATTTGAGTCTCTTGTGGCAAGTTTGTGTGGCGTGTGTGTGGCAGTGCATGTGTGTGTGTGTGTGTGACACTCTAGCTGTCTATTTTCTATTTCCCCCCTACTTTGGCCGAGACTCGCGCAGGGAAATGATTCGGGTGTGGGATGTCTGGAAGATATGCACGATAGAAAGAGAGGAAAAAAAGGGGAAGGAAATATGGAAAGAGGAAAGACAAAGAGGGACATAAATTCATGGGCAACAGCCACCCATCCAACATTTTTATTTTATTTATTTTTTTTGGCATTTGGCAAACAAAACCATACTATTAACAAATTAATCTCCTCTCCTCCTCTATCTCCTCCATGTCCAGACCACCGCATTGCTCCATACTGATTGCAGCAGTGGTGAACCTAGCTGTGAGCTGTTGTGCACTGTCAATAATTGATGAGAAAAGACAGGAGTGAGTGGGAACATTCATGTGTGGCAGCGGATATGAGAGGACACAGTGATCTGATTCTCTCCGTGCATATAGCCCCCAACACTGTGTGTCACTGAGCATGTGCGAGAAGCGTTCGAATGTTCTGACCCATTTTTCTGTGTGTTACTGCTGACATTTCCCTTAGCTATGCAGACAGCAACCACCTCAGAACTGCCAAGCCGCCAGAAGGAGGGAGAAGGCGGGGGGAAGAGGAGGAGTGAGAGTGAGGGAGACAATGATCGAGCGACAGAGGAGAGAGACGGATATGTTGGGAGAGGTGTGGGGGGGGGTGAGTCAACATATTTCTAATGAGCACAGTGACATGATGTGGTGGAGGAGAAAGAGAGTGCTGGATGCAGCGATGGATGTATAAAATATGGGCTCCTCCGTATTTCCCCCTTCAATCAATTTCGCTTCCTCTTTACATTACATTTCATATAAAGACAAAAGACGGAACACGAGGCATTTAAAGTACAATTAGATATCGACGTGTCACGGTGCATAATTTCCTGCAAACAGATGAGTCAACCTGATTACGCCCAGGAGTGTCTCTGCGATAAAAAACAAGTGTAACATTAAAAGAATGGGCACATATTGCACACTGGCATGAGTCACCAAAATATAATCCAAAGACCAAAGTGCAAAGGAGTACGAGTGGACATATGGGAAGATCTTGGGGACTTGGCCACAGGAAGTGTTGGCATTCAGCTGCAGAGACGGAGGAAATGTGGCTTAAACACAATAGCATCTGGGGTCAGAGCCAAGCAGAGCCCAGGTTTTCTAGTGTGGCTGCAGGAGGTAGAGTCTAGGGCTGCAAATTATGATTGTTCTCATTATTAATCCATTTTTTGAGGGTTTTTTTTTTCAATTAATTGATTTATCTTTTAGCCTATAAAATAGTGAACAATGCCCATCAAGATGACATCTTCAAATGACTTGTTTTGTCTGACCAACAACCCACAAGCCAAATATATTCAATTTATGATAAATCAAACAGAGAAAAGCAGCAAACTGTCATGTTTCAGAACATTTGGAATTTTTTTGCTTGATAAAATACTCAAACGTATAATCGATAATCAAAATTGATGTCAATGAATTTTCTGTCAACCCTTTAGTCGATTCATCAACGAATCATTTCAGCACTAGTGATATCACTTTATATTGCTTTTACAGCTGAAATGATTAGTTGATTAATGAGGAATTGATGCTTTTCTTTGTCATATATGATGGTAAACTGAATATCTTTGAGACTGTTTGCATCACATGGTCAGATAGCAGTGGTGGAGGAAGTGCTGTTTAATAAATGTGTAAGGAAATACTCAAGTAACTTCAACATTGTACTGAACTACAGCACTTGAGTAAATGTACTTAGTTACATTCCACCACTGTCGGATAAAACAAGAAATTTAAATACTTCATCTTGGTCTCATTTGGTATTTTCCAGTATTTTCTGACATGTTATAGACAAAACAATCAATAAAATAATCATCAGATTAAGCAGAAATGAAAAGAATCGTTAGTTGCCGCCCTAATGGCAGCTGCTTTCCGTTTTCAGGGAAAACAAACCCAGAAAATTTTCATCAAAGTTTCTGTCGACGCTCTAATTTCTCACGGCCCTTCCTCTAATAGTTACTGGGTTGGTTGGGCACATTATGCATCAAAAATTCCACTCACAGAAATAGATTTAAAAGTAGTAGCAGCTGGGCCAACAGCATCTTTTCTAACAAGGTTTTTAGGGCACATTGATTGTGAGTGACAGCTCACTTCGGACCGTTTTGGGAAACGAGTGCACGGCTCTGGCGGAGTTGAGGAACAGCCGGCAGCCACAGAAACAGACTCGAGCTGAGAGGAACTTTCCTAGAACTTTCCTCGAATAAGACTTTTCCTTTCAACTTTCATTAATGTGAGTTCAGGGATTTGTTTTCCTCCCAGTTAATAGTTTAGTGTAAAAGCCTGTGTTGCAGGCGTGTTGTCATTTGGCGATGGTGTTGCAATCCCGGGCTGTCGGATGCTCATATTGACCTACATGGAAAGATAATGCAATGCCTGTCTGTTTCCGAGCTGGTTGTGGATATTTCTCACTGTATCTGCTGAATTTGTTACGACTCAGGCCTTGCTAGCATCAGCAGCTTGTTAGCCTCTATTTTCCCACCGACTGCCAGGATACACTGCTGTCATCCCACTAGCCAACATTCAAATATCTGCACCCAAGTTTGCACACACACACACACACACACTGCAGATTTCTCAGCAAGTCTCAGTTTATTTTTGACATGTTGCGATCCAGCTTTTAAGCTGGAATCGGATCATCGTGGCAGGCAGATGTTCTTCTCAGATGGTGGTTAGTGTCTGTTTCGGTCAAAACAACCACACTGAGGATGGAGGGAATGTTTACAAAGTAACACATCTGTGTACTGTACCCTGTCAAATTCAGGATATGGATGTTCACATACTGAGCAAAACTGCGTCTAAAAGTGAAATGTATGATGCAAACCAAATGTTGTGTCCAAGGATATCTAAACAAAGCTCGCCTGTTTACTTCCAGCATTTTTAGATGACTTACCCCGGCCGTGCACTAATATACCAATTTCAAACACATTTTCATTCTGCGATTACTGTATACGAATCGGGCTGAGAAACAGCTGAGGAAGATCAGAGGCCTTTTTACAATTAGGAAGTAGAGTCATTCCTCATAGTCGTTTCTTATTTGGTTGTTATTTCTTTGGTTGTGATTTGCACAAACTGTTAATGTTCTACAAAAAGATTTATTCAAAACTACTGTGTATGACTAATAGAGGTGGCTGTATTACGGTATATGTCATTTCACAGCATGATATCGATATATATGATTTTTACAGTAAATTCACTAAAGAAAATGATTACAGACAAAGTAATCAGAAGGGGATGTTCTTTCATGGCAGACTTATACCTAACTAGATACCTAACAAATCTGGGTACTTCATCACATTGAAGCAAAAATCCTGTAAATCCAATACTACAGTCCATAAAGCAGCCCTACTTATTGATTTGCAACACTGCCTGCAATGGCTTCATACAACCAGAGATATTAAAGCAATAGTTACCTCAGTATTCTGGCAAAATCTTTGACGGTAGACAAATCTCTATTGTCTTCCACTATATATCACCATATCACCCAACCTTAAAGACTAACTAAACTGTTGCTGCTGGTTTGAAAGTGATGTTTAAAACTTGATGATTCTCTTTATCTTGAGCTCTTTATCTGAGAGTTAGACAATGTTTTTTGGGTAACAATTTATTTTTAACCCCCCTATTTAGCATTTATAAACATTGTATGAACAGTAATAAATGGTTTATAACATACGACAATACACTGTAATGTAGTTGTAGCTTATATGAGGACATTTTAAGTGTTTATTAACGTATTTGTGAACAACTATAACTCCTCTATAACTGAAGCCTCTGTAAATGGTGTTCAGACAGCTAATGACTGAGTCACAATATACAGTTGTAATAATATAAGATATGCCCTTATATTTTATATGGATGTGGAATATTAAGTATGTATTTATTATATTAATTAGTTATTTTAATTATATTATACAGTATATTGCATTACATTTTTTAGTCATTTTAAAAAACAATATGTTAATTGTATTTGTTTTATTCATAAAAACTTCTTCTTTACTCTCTAACAACTGAGCAAACTCCAGCCATGAAGGCCACAAGGTGTGGCTGAAAGCTCAGAAAGAAATCTAGTAAGTGAACCTTGAGTTAAGAGGGTTTTTTTTATATATATATAAAACTACTATTTTGTGAGGTCAAGAATGAACCTTCAAATTCAACATGTCTCCATGAGCTTTGAACACATTAATACATGTGAGTGTACAGCTAAATGTTTTTTAACACACTGTAGGGATTTGGAAAAAATATAAAATCATAAATATGATTGCAGCTATGTTATTCTGTGTTATCAGTATTCATTAACTACTCATAAACCAGTTATGGAGGGTTTGTAGGAGAAGTTATAGTTAGTTAGTAAATGTCCTTATACCTCCTTACAACTACATTACAGTGTGTTATAAACTATTTAGTAAGTGTTTTTATACTGCGCTTTAATCTTATTTAATCATGTCTTATTTCTTTTAACTAAAGAAGCAAAAGATTTTTTTAATATATCTATATTGTGTTATAACCTTTAAAATCAAACATTGCAATCTAACAGTGCATTTACTATGTTTTTACTGATATATTTTTAAATGGTTGATAATGGTAGGGCTGGGCAATATGAATCTTCATCACAATATTAATAAGAATGTTTGTCTATTTCAATATACAGTATATCAAATGCAAATTTATGCAAAAGCGCATACAAAAATAATAAAACTGCTGTTACTAAAATAAAATAATGGTCTATTGTGATGCATTACACCTAACACAAAACCTTAACTGACTTATTTTGTCAATTTTTTTTATTATATTTAGCTTGGAATCATTAATTTGGACACCAGAATTTTGGAAAATGATAGCTAGATATGATCATATCATCGAGATGTGACGCCACTGAATGTCAATGAATGCTAATATTGAATTATCACCAAGCCGTAGGTAATGCCACTACAGAAGTCATATAAAAAAATTAGAAAATTAAAAAACCTTAACACTGGTGGCCAATTCATTTCATAACACAACTTTACAGTTCTAGACAGCAGGTCCTGTCGGAGGCTGGTGGCGGACAAAGTCACGCTAGCGATAAATGAAAATGTCACACCAAAGTGAAACATGGCTTCAAGGCAGCAGCACTGTATTGTGTTCTACATGTGAGGTGAGCACGCGTTTACCTTGCCCGACTTTCATGATGACTTTCATGGCTCGGCTCTTGCACACGCCTCCCTCCCGGTTCTCCAGGCCCTCGACTGTACCATTGGAGGTTGCTGGAGGGGGGGGGGGGGGGGGAGAAAGAGGAAGGGTTGAAGGACAAGAAGAGGGAGGAAAGTGATGGAGGGTAAAGAGAAGAAAAGCAGGAGAAAGAGGAGAGAAGATGACACACTGGTTAATGAGCACGTCCATAATGCACAGAACTAATCAATATTTACGACAAGCACTGATTAGCTGTTCCAGTGATTAGCCGTTCTCACCCTCAATCAACCGCCAGCTCCTCTCAACGGTATCTCTCATTAACGCAATAAAGTGAAGTCAAATGAATGGAACAACATTAGAGCCTACAGAGGGAGGGTGGGCGCTGAGGTGGAGAGGAGGAACATGGTCAGACCTGTGTGTGTGTGTGTGTGTGTGTGTGTGTGTGCTTTCTGTCTGTGCATAGTTTAGCAGTGAGACATGCCAGCGAGAGTTCCAGCTGCTTGCCAAGTCCTCGAGCAGCTTACTCCCTCTGAGCCACATGTGCCATTACTTGCTGGTAGTGCTGAGAGCTAAATGCCTCCCTTAATATTTGTCCATGCATGTGTGTGTGTGTGTGTGTCCATTTATATATTAGAGCTTGTGTGTGTGTGTGTGTGTGTGTGTGTGTGTGTGTGTGTGTGTCAGCCTCAACATTTGTTTTAAAGTGTGTGTTCTGCTCTGACTTGAGCGAGGAGTTGTTTATTCAATGTCACATTCACTTCAGACACTGTGACACAATTGGCTGTCTATTTTAGGGCCCATGATAATGACCTAGGGAGACAGAGTGTGACTCTGACCTTAACACCAAGCGGCTAAGCACAAGGCAAGTTGTGTGCTTGTGCATTTGAGTGTGTGTGTGTGTGTGTGTGTGTGTGTGTGTGTGTGTGTGTGTGTGGGCGCATGCGATGGCAGCTCTAATTTTGGAATTCCCCAAATGATCTCCATCTCCGCTTAGTCTGCTGTTTCAACGTACTCCCTTCCTCTGAAATGCTTTTGTTTCCCCTTCCTGCGTTATCCGTCTTGGTCTCTCTGTTTTTTCGCTCTCACTTTATTTTTGTTTTTTATCTGCGCTATCTGACTCTGCCCCTCCCCTTCCCTCCCTCTTAACTCAATGACCATCTCCCTGGGTGATTGCTTCAGATGGCACCCTCATTATGATGAGATAGTCTTGGAGAGGGTGCTTATCTAATGATGACACAAAGAGAGGCAGACTCAGCTACAGATGGGGGGGGAGGTTGGGTGGGTCCAAGCAATGCACTACAAACATTATACTTAACCCTCGCTGGCATGATGTATCAATGTTTCTACATGAATTTCCCTGCTGTAAACTGATGTTGTATCAAACAGTGTTGAAATCTGGCTCTGCAGCTATGGAAAAGCTCATCTAGTTGATTCATGCCTTGTCATTCCTAAGTATTATTAATGTTGACATTTTGTTGCCCTGTGGGAATTCAGCTTTGTACTCAGGGCGAAATTGAAGAAAGCTAAATAATGAACTGCACTAATATTATGTTACATTATCAGATCATACTGCGGCTCTAAATTACAAGGAGAACCACAAGATTTTGTTAGTGCGGCCCGGAGTACGTGACAATTTGCGAGAGCGATTGTGATAACATTGTGTCAGGAGCTCTTTGGCAAATCTCCCCCCGCTGTAGACTCAACACGACTGAGTGAACCGGACACTGAAATATATACGAGGAGGCCAGCAGAGCCGAGCGCAGCGCAGGAACAAAAAAGATTTTAAATTTACGTGGCACGTTAATGTGAATGAACACTCAAGGATAAGTGAGTCTTATGATTTATGTAAAGTCCATGCAGGGAGCATGTCTCTTCTAAAGGGAACATTCAAAGACAGTGAGGTGAACAGGCCTGTTTCCAGTCTTAAAGGCACGCTGTCGCGCAGCCCTGAATGGCCCAGACGCTGCCATGAGTGCTAACCTCATCCTGCCATTTTCCACCCAATTTCTCCTCTTCTTTCAATTTTTAAATTTCCAGGGCAAGGTTATACAAAAAATTAGCTCTTTGAAGATCGAGCTCAAAGGCGCTTGAATAATCTGACTAAGAGTGAGTGTCATGCTATGAATTTTATATCCACTCAGGGAGAGCAAATCTTCTCAGTGTTAACTTACTTCTGTCATCTAAATTAACTATTCCTTCAGGCTGGCTGAGCGGGCTCCTGCATTACTGACGTGGCATGATGATGAGTTGGCCCTTCGAGGCTCCTGTTTAGGCGAACAACTGAAAGCGAGCTGGATTTATAAAGAGATGATCACTTTATGTGTTGTTTGTATTCAGGCCATTTAAAATGTCAAATAATTCAAGGCCTTTACTGTACCGCTGGAAATTCATAATCCGATTAACCGTGTCCAATTTTAACCACATTTCCTTATGTGAATCCATCTTTTAAGTACTATTCAAGATGGAAATCGACTACAGAAACAACTGTTGAGTGCATTAAAACGTGTGTGATGAATCTTTAAAACTGTTCAGAAAAAGACTGTTAAGCAGCACACACTCCTGAGTTTGTCATTTTAACCTTTGTCTGATATCACTGTATTTGCATCTGTCATGTCAGAGTTAGCAAAAAAAAAAAAGATTGCCAGCCACGTTTCCTCTCTACCTCTCTAACCCTACTCCACAACAAGGACACACTGCCAGCTTTTTTTTTTTTTATCTGAAAGCCTCTCACTCACTCACTCACTCACTCACTCAATCTCCTCTATTCCTCTCTCTCGTTTCATCCAAGCACTGACGTTAATCCAAATCTGGATTTCCAGATATTAAAAGGCTGACGGTCATGGGCGTGTTTTGGAAAGAGGAAACTGGGGAATTGGGTCTTCCTGTGTGTCTCGGCGGAGATAAAAACACAGGGGGATAAAGCAATGACAGGACGAAGAACAAAGAAACTCCCATTCTGCTGCTAATGATTTAGTGGAACAAACCGCTTCAGCGTTAGCGGCCCAGAATGCCGAAAGAACTGGTCATTGCATGAAGGAATGTTGCTTTTTTTAATAAAGCGGTCGGCTCCAAAGCTGTTTTTTTGTATGATTTAAGGCCCTCTTTGTGGGTGTGGATCATTGGCCGCAGAGTGACTAGTGGGAGAACAAAAGATCTACAGCTGCTGAAGTCATAAGAGAAACCAGGTGCCAAACGTTGATGTTGGGAAATATCTACAGTACAAATGTATCAGCCAAGAGAAAGCCTTACAGGGGAAAGAGCTGGCCTGCAACAAAGACCCCCGTTCCAATACTACACACATACCACTACCACTAGCACATTAACATGCATGTGTAAATGCACACACTTACATATACACAAATGCATACAGATTTCACAAGGACATTCGGGGTAGAGGGGGAGGACTGCTCCCCTAGGTGCTGCGAGGAGAAGAGTGGGAGATGTGCGAGAGACACAGTGCTGACTGGCCGAGACAACACAAGCTTAAGCTAGAGTGCGATGCGGTGGTCTATATTTATTCTCAGGTCTGCTAAATGAGGTCACTCAGGTGGTCCTGCTGAATACATTCCCCATCTCCATCATGAATCATCTGCTGCTTATTATTCCTGTCCAGCCCAGGGGGGGGTTGCTTTCATACAGCGCAGTGGGCTGTGTGTACGTGTGTGTGCATGCTGCTCCCGTGTCTATGCGTGCGCGTGCGTGCTCGCGTGCGCAACATCTGCCCAAAGCACCGAACGAGGGGATAGATACAGCCCATGTGACAGACAGAGAGCAGGTTGTTTAATGAGAAAGTGGATGAGAGGTGACATTCATTGGCTACCTTTCACACACCGCCCCCCCATTCTCCACAGCATTCAGACTTCCACTTAGACGAGCGAGCAGGGACCAGGGAGTCACAGTAACCACCAGTAATAATGTCTACATTTTACAAAAAAAAAAATAAATAAATAAAGCTAAATACATAAACAGGCACAACCACGATCTGATCACTCACACTTAGCATCAAGGAAAAGCACCAGCACACAGAGCTGTTTCATCCACTTGAGGCAAAGCAGGGAGCTAAACACAGCCGTGTCAGGCGTGTGTGTCTGTATCAAACAGAGCGCCACAACAGAAATGGCTATTTCTCATACCTGCGATATTGCTATCTCAGTTTATGTTTACATTAGTGAACCAGAGTCGAAGTGGGGAGAAGGAAAAGAGAGCCTATTTGCACAAAATATTTCACTCCTGAATGAGCACAGAGAGGGTTAGATTAGGTTTATGGGCCTGATTCCAGAGATAACTCTCCCCAGCAGATCTGGCATGCATGCAAGCACTCACGTGCACACACACACACACACACACACACACACACACACTCAGACTCACACAAACATACAGAGTGAGGTTGGCAGACTGGAATAATACTGGGGGATCTAGATGTTTGCACTTTGAACCTTTTCTAATCCTGAGTATTAGGGCATGGCTAAAGCCTGATTATGGCAGAATGAAATAGATCTAAATAGATGTCCAAGCCCATCAGCCCTCCATTTCTTTGTCTCCAAAATAGAAATGGAAATCAGTAATCAACCTCCAACCTCTCGCTCGCCGTCTCTCCCATGTAGCCTCCTGCGCAGGTTTGGCATCGGCAAAGAAAATTCATTCAGACTTTTCATATCATCTCAGATGAATTAGACGCGCTGACCTCGGCCAGTGTTTTCTTCCCGTGTTTCTTTTCAATAATAAAACCTGGCAGACAATATAAAATAGTCATATCTTTGACGCTAGTGGCTCACATTTTTCATGCTATTTTGAAAATCCACTATTGAATTTCGGTTAGAATAAATGTGGTTTTGAGTAATGTGCATGGACACAGCTGATTTTTTTCATCTTCATGTTCAACAACGGTGCTCTTTTTCTCCCCCCGTTTAGTTTTTGCAAAGCATCACCATGTAGCAGCTCTAATATCACCGCGTGCTGCCTGTTCCCAGGAGCCCCTTTGCTGCGTGTACAGTAAGCAGGTAGCAGCATTAGTGTCAAGGTTTAAGGTGGTTAGCGGCCCACTGCACACAACTGTTGCTCAGCTCACTGCTTCAGTATACAGCCAGAGGGGGAGCTCCTCTCCTGTGTCCTGATTAGACTGCTCTCTCTCTCCCTCACATGCACACATGTGCACGCACACGCAAAAAGCAAAAGCATGCACGGCTGCACACACACAAATGCAACCACACTTGAAACGGTTGCGAAAAAAATATACAGACATGTAAGCACTTTGGCCCACAGAAGCGAACACGCAGTGTAGCACACACTGACATGTGCATGAACACACACAAATGCATACTCACGGACACACACACACACACACATTGGCTGCCTGTGTAGCCAGAAGATCAGGCAGGACTTAAGAGCTCCTCCGGCACCAAAATTACAGGGTACCTCTAAATCCTTCCAGCAGAGAGCACTATGGGATAGAGCGGGGTGGGGGGGTGGGGGAGCAGGAACGGTGGTGCTGTGGAGGGGTGAGGGAGGGAGGTGAAGTGGAGAGGTGTATGTGTGTGTGTGTGTGGGGGGGTGTTTAGAGAGAGGGTATGGAAAGAGGAGTGCGCAGTGAGGAGGGGGCAGGAGAGGAAGCAGGAGATTCCTTTTTTTAAAGACAAGAGAGTGTGCGAGCCGGGGAGGAGTGAGACTTGATCTGTCTGAAGTGTGCTTGCGTGCAAATGTATGTGTGTGTGTGTGTGTGTGGCGGTGGATGGGGGTGTCTGTGCGTGCGTGCATGTGTCGGTGAGGGAATATGGAAGGAGGTGATGAAGTGAGGAGTTGAGAGGAGGAGGAGGAGAGCTCAGTTTGGAAAGAAGAAGAAGTGGGAGGTGATCTCTCTCTGTGAAGCAGAGGAAGCATATGCGCGTGTTGGATTGTGCGCATGTGTGTATGTGAGTGTGAGTGTGTGTGTATGTGTGTGTGTGTGTCTGCCAGCTTGCTTCTTTCTCACTCACATTAACCATTTCTCTTACACTCTCCCCTGAGTCTCTCGTTGTGTGTACTTTGGCCTGCAACTGTGTGCATTTGAGCATCTCTTCATCGTGTGTGTGTGTGTGTGTGTGTGTGTGTGTGTGTGTGTGTGTGTGTGTGTGTGTGTGTGTGTGTGTGTGTGTGTGTGTGTGCATTCATGTGTATTTGAGTGTGTGTACATGCTTGGACAGATATGTGCATGAGTGTGAATTTGTATTTCTCCATGTTTGTGTACAAATGTTTGGGAATATGTGAATGTTCCTGTGTGATTTTTTTTTTTTATTGTGTGCGTGCGTGTGTGTGTGTGTGTTTGTGTGTGTGTGGTTCCTGTACATCAGTCAAGACAGTCCCAGATTACAGAGCCAAAGGTTGGGCATTATGGACTTCCATGGCAAGCACCACTGGGCTAGTGCTTCAAGACTACTTATGACAGCTTTTAACCTCTGCAGAGGACCTGTCAGCAGCTCCCAAAGTGTCTGTGTGTGTATCCGTGAGTGTGTGTGTCTGTACAAGACTCACAGCCTGCAGACACAGAGAGCTTCTGCATCATTTAGCTGTGGGTGTCTGTGTGTCACCTCTCCGGTGAATCCAGCGGGGCAGAGCTTTTACACCACTGCACTTTCCACTCTCCATTTCCCAACTCAGCATGTTGCAAAACCCCCGTGCTCCTGTACGCAGCACAAAACTTCCCCGTGTATCCGCACGCACACAAAGACAGAGGATGGCATTGTCCTGTATGCACATGCAGAATTTTCACATACACACACACACCCACGCCTACACACAAACAAACGCAAGTACACACATGGTGCAGGCCGTCTGTCAGATCAGTCGGAGATAAAGGACGCAGAATAACAGGAGGACCTTGGGGAGCAGAGCAAGTCATCTGTCTCAAACACGAACAGACTGAGCACACTCCAACATGACAGATGTAGACAGACTCATCTTAGAGCACATCGCATCCCGAACCTTTCTCCTGCACTCCTGCCAGTCCCCACCCCCACACCTACCCTTCCACACACACAAAATGAAGGAGGCCTGCTCAAAATGTGCACGCTTCTAAGCCGAAACCCACATAATCTGACAGGTGTGCACCGGGGAATTCAGATCATAGAATTTTGAATGCGGTCGATTGGCACAATAAAACAGTGTAACCTGAGGGAGGGGGACTTACAGCTTATAATACTATAAGCTGTTGCATATAGTATTAAAGTTATGAGAAGCAACAACAGCAGCCGAAGCATCCAATATTAATTTCATAACCACACTGACTGTAAAATTCAAGCCAACCACGACTCCGCTGTTCTTAATATGGAACATTTTTTAGATATCAGCTATTTCAACTTTACCAGCTATTTCAGCTATAATATATTCTGTTGTGTGGAGAAGTTGCCAGTAGCCCACACAACCCTCCCTAATGACAGAGTAGCTAATTGGCTGTAATGGCTCTTTTCACCGATATCATCGAGCTGCAGCCGCAGAAAACATCAGCAGTTTTACACAAATCATGTGCAGAGTAAAAACAGGGGGAAACAGCCTGAAGAAGAGGCCCGCAGTAAGTCTTTTTGCTTCAGATGACCAGCAATTGTATACACCCAAAAGTGCAGACTGAACCATAAAAAGAAAAGTAACATTTCAGGCGGTTGAGACTGTTATTCTCCTTTTGTTTGCGGCGAATGTGGCTCCTTATCAATTAGATGATTCTTTTTAAAAACGGGCACAGCCCTAGTGGGCACACACACATTAACACCGTGAACAGGTGAACAAACATGCCTTGAGAGCTACACACAAACACCCAGTGCAGACACACACTTGCCTCTGAACTCCACTCTCAGACACTGCATCATTTGACTAATAGCAGCTGAAATGTTGCGTGTTCAGAGAAATAAGCAGAGGGGAAACTGGGTCAGAGAGAAAACAAAAAACAGCATTTCACCTTCCTATTGGTCAGAGCTAAAGGTTAGAAGAGATGCAACACATGCTGAGGCACGCACACACACACACACACACACACACTCACACACTCACAAGCTCAAAAGCTAAAGGTTAATATTGTTCATGTGGGAGTTGCTGAGTTGCTGTTTATCTCGCGCTTAACCAACGTGTGTGTGTGTGTGTGTGTGTGTGTGTGTGTGTGTGTGTGTGTGTACAAGGCTTGTTTGTGCACTTGTGTGTGTAGCTAACAATGAGCACACAGAGTTTCATCCTTGTTTAAGACAGAAGGGAGTTCCACATTAGTGTTTCATTAATCCCATCATAGGCCCAGTGTTTCCTTTACCACAGAAATCAGTGGGCGAGAGGCGCACTCTTCTGAACCAAAAGCCGATATCAACAATCAGTCCACGACTTCTTCTACTTCTGTATTTCTGTTCTTTCTTTCATTTAACAGTTAGCAGCGTCACTGGTTTCTGATCTGCCATCACTTGCCATGTTTCTGGAGCTTCCGTTAAGCTGACTGATCACTTCCTGCTGCTACTTCAAGTTAAAAGCTGCACACCTCAGCCATATCCTTTGGTCGCGCCCGGGGGTTAAGAACATTCTGGGAAGTTATACATAAAGAAATGGAGCATGTTATTCAATTTTCATTCTCCATTAACCGTCATTTAAACTGGGGAGAGTTGGGGAGAATGCCAAGAGAAATGGTGGACAAAAAGAGACAAGGATCTATTGACAGTTTTAACAGAAACTGCCCTGAAATTAACCACTAAGAAGTGGCTGCAAAAAATATGTCCATAAATTTCAAGATAATACACAATATATAATAATGACTACCTTCAATGTTTGGGATGGATAACATATAAAATAAGAGGTGATGAAATGGTTGAATTATCTCTAAGTCAGAGAACTCTTATATTACATCTTCCTGTGTTGTGAAAACATTCTATGTATTTTCTTGCTTTTCTGTTGCTTACTCTTTCTTATCATCTAATGGGTCTTATCCATTTGTTAGGGCACTTTTCAGGAAACAAAATTTTTTTTTTACATTTTTGCCTTTGGCTTGTTGATAAGGAAAATTTCAATAAAGAGCCCAGTTTGGGAACCACTAGTCTATATAAAGATATGGACATTTTTTTATATTTTTGTGTTGGTGGATCAGTAAGCTGATTTTTAGTTGGGCTTCAGACAACAAGCTGTTTTTGCAGTTTGAGTGCATTTCAAACCATCAACATTTCATCAACATAAGCCTTTTTACCTTATTGCTCCTGTATGGAGACCCACAATGCGTGCATCACGGCCTCTAATCACAATTGCTCCTGGCTAGACGCTGCTCTCCCAACTGTACATATATTCAGAGTATGAGGGGTGCATTTTATGTATATTAACTGAAAACTATTTTGCCCCCAAAGCAAATGTATTCACGATATTCTCATTCAATTTCAACGCATACATTTTTAACGCAAAGCAAAGTACAGTGTTCTGAGCTCCTTCTTACTGTAATTAAACTTAGAAAACTACAGGTTCAGAGAGAGAGAGAGAGAGAGAGAGAGAGAGAGAGAGAGAGAGAGAGAGTAGTGCTCTGATTATCCCATTATTGTGCCCATTTAAATGCCTTTGTATTAATCTTAGCCTGTTATAAATCCCAGGAGTTATAACATCCACTAACATCCATATTAGTGGGTGGTATTGGTATAGTCAGGTTACACATGTGTAATCAGCTGACAGATGCACACAAAAGGTCTCGTAGTGAGCGTGTTCCTCAGCAGGAGGCTCATTGAAGTTTTCGTCTTGCTTCATTTGCACTGATAATCACATGAGGTGAACCTTGGTTCACTCGCTAAATCCCAACAGATGATAAAACTGATCCTCTCAGTCTTTTCTCTGGCCTTTGTGGTCATCTACAAAGGTGATATGGGACTCTGGACTTCAGAGAGGAGTCGCCCTCCTCGATCTAAAAGGTCCACGAGCCACAAATCAGCCTGCGCTGCCTGATAAAAGAAGCGCTGGGATGGATCGGAATGTGGTGGGAGATAGTAGTGGCATGTCAAAGGCCACGAGGCTACAAAAATCTAGACTGACTAAAGAGCTAATCTGTGAGCAAACCCCCCCCCCCCCCCCCCCAGGGGAAACCAGAGCCGAAGCCCTGGAACAAATTAACGAACACGAATGAAATATCCTCAGAGAACTCACCAGTCGTACATGTAAAAAATGTGCTTGCAGGGACTGCACGTTTGTGTTTCTGTGTGTATTTATGCAAATGTGTTTGGATGTCTAAGAGTGTGTACATGTGTGCAAGGCTCGTCTGTGTGTGTGTGTGTGTGTGTGTGCGGAGCTCCTACTCTGTGTCCATTTATCCTCTGTAGAGAGAGGAGCATCATTTTCACTGACCTTTTCAATCTGGCCTCCAGAAGAGAGTTATGACAACTGAGCCTTGTGTTCCTGGGCACAATAACACACACCAAAGATGGGAAACAAACAAACAAACAAACAATAACTCTTACCGCAGGCTCAGCGCTTCCAATCGCAAATAGGCGATGCAAAACAAACCCAATGAGGTATTCTAAATAAGAGGGAACGGTACGGTGATGCAATGTGTGAGGAGAGACAAGCTGAGTGCTATGGCTCAGGTGAGAAAACTGCCTTCTGGGTAATGAAGCTGCCTGGCTGCTGATCAGGTCAGAGACACACAGACAGGGGAAGATTTAGGGCTGCAACTTACCACTTTTGCCCTGTGGATTATTTTTTGGGATTAATGGATTCATTTTTTAGTCGATAACATGCCAGGAAAGAGTGAAAAATGGCTATCACAATCACAAGGTGATGTTTCCAAATGTCTTATTTTGTCCTGCCAACAGTCCAAAACCCACAATTATATAAAACAGAGAAAAGCAGCAAATCCTCACATTTCAGGTTGCTTGATAGATGACTGAACACCGAATGACTGACAGATCGTTTCAGCACAGGAGATACTGCAGCGCAGAGAGACAGTAAAGACAGTGAGATGGACAGTGAGACACGTCAGAGACAGAGCGAGAGACAGAGAGTGTACTTGTTATTTAGGAGAGAGTGGCTGTCAGCCCATCTGTTGTTCGCAAAAGCAAAATCTGCAAGAGGCAGAACAAAGACAGAGATTGAGCGAGAGAGAGGAGAGTGCACGAGTGTGGGCGTGCATGTGTCCCTGTGACTGTGCGTGCGTGCATGTGTGAGCCTGTGTGCCTAAACCCTGGGGGAATCTCCTGTACCTGCTAACATGGAGGCGACTGAACAAAGCTGACTGCAGCCAACATGGGAGCAGCTCTAGTGCACACAGACACGCACAACACAGACATCGAGAGACACAAGGTGGCAGAGAGACGGACAGATACATAAGAGATAGAGGGTCTTGATGTAGCTGATGTGTAAAGAGCCAGAGCTCCGAGCGCGGCTCCAAACCACAGCGAGGCTTCTCCAGCTCTGAGGCCGGGCTGCAACACAAGAAGCAGGAAAAGAAACACACTTTCTGCCCCCCTCTTCCCCTGTTATTCGCCAAAACCCCAATCAGAGAGCACAGCAGACCACAGAGAGAATGCTGCTGATTACATCCTAATACACACAAAGCCAGCAGCTGACGCACATATACAAACACGCACACACACACACACTGATTACATCCTCTCTAGTGCTCCTCTCTCCTCATCCCTGGTATCGGTTACACGGTAAAGCCACGCTGATCGAGGATCAGTGTTTTTTGGCGCAGGGCGGTGAAAGAGTTCGGGAGCTTAACCTCTAGTCCGAGAGCGGAGAGAAACCGAGGCTCCAGTACCCCCGTGCCCCCCAGCACAAATAAACAGCTACAACACAAAAATGTCTGGCAGACTCGAAACAATTTCCTGAAGGATCTGTCACTGTGCAGGAGGGATGGGGAGAGGAGGAAGGGGGGTAAGATCTAAGGAGGAGAGAAAATAGGTGGAATGGCAAGGCGGAGGGAGAGAAAGATTAAGTTTTAGGAGGAAAAAAAAGGCAGAGAGGAACAGACAGAGAGAGAAATTGGACCTGTGGGTTTGGGAGGTAAAATTGTTCCGTCGCCGTCTACGAAATCATCAACTCGCTGTGAGAGGTAGCACAGCCTGAACGCAAGCACAACACGCATTTATTTGAAGCCATGAAGCTTCCTTTTCAGCATCCATCCATCCATCCACCACGGTACGCATGCACAAACTCTGACGGCACCCACGTTCGCACCCATGGGACCACCGACTGAAAATATCTTGTGCTCAGCTAAGCTACAGTTCTCTTGAATGTGCATTAACAAATGCTCAAAGCATACAGCAGCTTCTATTACGCAAGCAAATCTGTGCAGGGAGAAGGAGGATGGACGTGTGAGAGCGCATTGTGTTTTTTTTGTTTTTGTGTGAGCATCTATTTGCATGCTAGTGAGAGCTTATGAGCATATATATATATATTTGAATTTGCTTATGTGGCTTTGTGCTTATTTATGCCTGCGTGTTTGTGCGCACACACGCCTCTTGTGTGTTTGTCTGCTCCCGTTACTGTGTTTGTGTGTCTGTGGTTCGTGCTGGAATGGAACATGGACATTTTGCCACCGAGCTGAATTCACAGAAACGGGCTTGGTCCCTGGCCTGCAGAGCAGTATTTAGACTGTGTATTTATGCGTTGGACAACCACAGCAATCTCTATCACCGCCTCGTGATTCATGTTTGTTTGCTTTGCTCGGCGCTGATTCGATTCCATCAAGAAGCTCCTCTTTCTCCCTTTGCTCCCCCAAAACGCTTTCCGCAGAAATGTTCACGCTATCCCCGGTCAGAGTTTCATCAGCCGCCCCTCATCGTAGCTGACCAAGCATGCAGTGGTTTCCATAGCAAGGATGCGACATTAAAACTAACAGCCTCTATAATTATACATCCATATTTCTCCGATGAGTTTGTGTAAACAAGCCCGGGCTCCAGCTCGGGGAGGCGGACTTCTTGGCAGGCCCCGGCTGAGGGTGCCACTGAATGGCTGTCGGAAAACAAAGCCATTTCAGAGTGTGCCTTGGAAAAGACAAACCACTGTTCTAGGGGATGGTGGAGAGGGAGAGCGAGCTCCATCGGAGAGACAGAGAGCTGTGATTTGAGCTTAGCTATTGGCCGGAGAAGAAAGACACCGAGAATATGTGTTGTTGGCAAAGCAGAGGGCACACAACCTCAGACATCTCAGATGGAAAGGGAAATATGCATTTCCAGAGTGTTTTAGATTATGGGTTGTCATTGTTTTATCCTGCACTTATGTTTCTTGTGCAGCAATACACCATTGTCCAATACAATTTGCCTTATGGACAATGATGCTCATCTTCTCCTGTCCTACATTTACTTTTCCTAATCACCATGGACTCTACTCCAAACATGCATCGTTCCAACAGTCTTAAGATGTCTCCTCTCCTTTTGCCTGGAGCTATTTTTGGGTTGCAGAACCACAGAGATGGTTTCTGCATAGCGGATGGAATTAAAGAAAACCAGGAAGCTACTTTCAACAGCTGAAAAATTGCTCATAGAGAAAAAGAGTCATTCAGAAAATGAGTTTGTGTTAGTTGAGAGGAGGAAAACAAAAATCAACAGTGTTGTTGTTTCGCAGAGTTAGCTCTGTGGTCTCTCGTGGTCCGTGTGCTGAAAGGAGATCTAAGCTATCACTTAACAAAAATGACTTGAACACAGACTTCCCACAGCACCTACACACACACACACACACACACACACAACTTCCAAACGTGAGAGCAGACTAATGGAAGGAGAAAAGGATGGCTGGTAGGAGAGAGAGAGAGAGAGAGAGAGAGAGAGACAGAGAGAACTCACACGAAGGATAAAATATTCAAATAAGATAAGCATGGAGCACAGCCGAGGAGGGATGAGTGTCTGCATTTGAAGATGCGCGGAGCGGACTAATTGAGATGAATACATGAATATATCAGCTTCATCTAGCAGCGACGGGTTCAGCCGTAACCAATGGTTACCATTCACTTGTACAGCCACGTGAGCAGCCCTCCCTCTAAAAGAAAGTCCTCATGCCCCCCCCCAAACCCCCCCCCCCACTCTAAACAAACTCCTCTGTAATAAACGAAAGGCAATAACCAGCGACAATAACGCTGTGCCTGCTAACCCTCTCTGAATGAAATATCCAGAGGAGAAGTAGCAGAGGCAGCCTGGATAGATTTGCAAAGCAAGCAGAAAGTCATATATTACACACTGGCACTCTAATAAACACTGGGCTATGCTCACTCGGGGGGGGGGGGGGTTAAATCTCCTTATCCCAGGCCATGCTGCTCTACCGGCATTAACCTGACCTGTTAGCAGGGTTTACTTTGAAAATGGAATCCGTTAAGGCTTACTGCTTAAAACTCTAATCGGCAAAATCAATGACAGTCGCTTGAAGTCAAACCGCAACTGATTTCCTACCTGAATCCGATTCTTCAAGCATGTTGCTATTCATGATGATTTACTAACTGAAAAACACGACATACAGTATAACACAGCATTTAAACAATTTAAAAAGGTATGAATGACAGCATCCCCTAGAATCAAGGGATATAAAGTTATAAAACCACCTTTTATGTTTCTTTATCCCTGAATATATACCATAGCATTTACGACAGGACTGACAGAAATGTTTGCCAACAATAGTAATCATTAGTTAAGGTTCTGTAAGTGATTTTTAACGTCCGCAATCTGAAATATGCAATAAAACAATACGTCCTTTGTTCGACATGTATGTGGGAGAGTCCACAATCAAAAGGAAAATCCTGCACAGTGTCTCGTCCTTGTAATTACACTATTTCAGTGTGATTTCACTGAGGGAGTTTACCAGATGTTAATGGTTATCGCTTCTCAACAAAAATCCATTTAATTGCGAGTTAGAAATGTGTGAGTTATTTGCATCTCTATAATCTGACAATCATTCAAAATGCCTTTGTCTTTTTTTTTTTTTAAACGTGCCGCTGACAAATGCAACTGCCTTTTTTTTCTCCAAGTGGCTGTGATTTGATTATGGTAATTTTATGTTAACTCTAAAAGATGACATTTAACACTTCTGTTTTCTAATCAAATTACTATTATTGCACTGCGACAAATCGAGCTATAAGCCTGCCACTGTTTATATTTATTTGACTGTGTACAAGCCTTACTTTGTGTATATGTTTGTGTGTTCCTGAGCTCACTTGCATTACTCCTGTGAGTACCTGCGTAGGAGCGCACACATTCACATATGTTGGAGTGTTTATGTTCTTGCAAATGCAGGGCAGGGGAGGATCTTGCCGGGCCAGGGATTTCAACCTTGACCTTCAACTCTCCCAAGGGCAAACAACAGGAGAAGACGCTGACTTGTGAAGCATAAGAAGATGGTGGAAGTTGCATACATATTGCCCAATGGAAAAGGATTCCTTGGGGGATGTATTTGGATGGGGGGCATAATGTGTAGGTTGTTGAGCAAAAAATAACAGCAATACAGAAGAGAGCCCACGCAAAACAGTATGAATGTTAGTGATATGTAACATGCCTCCTAACCTTAATCCTTTCAGGTGTGAGCACCGCAGAGACATCATCCTACACTGTCACATGCAGTTTGTCAGATATATTCTTAGGCATTGTTCTTCATAGGCCGGGTCAGCACCCATGCCCACCATGTTTAAACGAGTCAGGAAATAAATAAAGCTTTTCCATTACCAATTTAACCTCAAATAATAGTGCTTATCAGTCGCTCTGTGTTTCCAGACTTAAAAAAAAAACGGAGGAAGATGGACTGGATTTACCTGCAAAGTCAAAGAAACTAAGCAAAAACATCTTTGCTGTCTGCAGTGAGCGGGCATTATGTATTGAACTGAGGCAATCTTCTGGAGGTGAGATAGCGTGTGCTCCACTGCGGCAGTGTTCTGGTGGGGAAGTCGGTGTGTGTCAGAGTCCACGATGGTACACTGAGATGGAGAGTGACAGGTGTCAGGAGGGATCAGGCTTACCCTGCCCGCAACACAGGAAATCAAGGGAGAAGAGGAGCGCATGACGACAGGCTGCCTCTGTTTACTGCCTCATGGCCTTACCCTTATATAGAACAGAGACTCACCGGCCCAGCTAACCACTGAAAACATATCACCAAGCAGTCATGGTACATTATTTCAATGAGGAGTGAATGGGAGAGAAAATGGAGGGACTTTTTTTGGGCTCCACTGGGGACATATAAAGACTGTCTGTGTGCGTGTGTGTGTGTGTGTGTGTGTGCGGGTACGTATGCTTGTCCCTTTTCTCTCTTTCCCGCTCTGTTGCTCATTTTCTCCATTATATTTCCTTCGCCTTAAAAGCCTCCTGTCTAAAATCACTTCTCTCCTGACTCTAACCCCTAAACACAGAGCGGCCATTTTCCTCACAAACAGCTCATTCCATATCCTGTGTTTAGACAACGCAATGAAATACAACCAGTTTGTTCGCTCATACACCAGGGGGGCGGGAAGGTGTTTGTGTATATATATGTGTGTGTGTGTGTGTGTGTGTGTGTGTGTGTGTGTGTGTACATAGGGAGTGGGGGTGCTGATGGACAGCACAGGCTGGTGCTGGTATGGGGTTTAGATCAGTGCAGGGTTATCATTACTGACCCCCTGCTGTGTTTCCGTGACCCCTTGTCCGTGAGTTTTGGCCTTTAACCCCCCCACGACTCCTGTCAGAGCTTGGGCTCGGATTGACGGGACCGTGTGGAAGGGATCCCCTGCGGTGACACCAAGGCTCGGGACACACACACACACACACACACACACAAACAAATATACACACACACCATTTGTTGCTTACTTTACCACACACCTTTTGTTGCTTATTCTACCTCATGGTAGAAGCAGAAGTGGGGGTGGGGGTTGGAGATGATCAAGGAAAAGACAAACAGAGCTACGGAGTCAGAGTGGAAACCGGGGGTGGACAAGAAAAAGACCGCTGGAAGATTCAGTGGAATGTCCACTCCCTGTACATCTTCTTCTCGTCTCAAACGGTGTCTGCCATGTTTGACCGTTAATCAGGCCAGATAAGCCGGGTCTTTATAGGCCGAGCAGATTTACACCGCTCTGCTGGCCGGCTGGACCGCATTCCCAGCAGAGACGGTGGGATAACGCACTCACTTCCTTTAGGCGGGGATAAGCTGGCCTAAAGGGGCCTCAACGCACACACACACACACACAGAGGACTCTACTATACAGGAAAAGCAGGAAAAGTGTGTTCCGCGCAGGTGCTCGCAGTCCCTCTCTTGCTCTCTCAAGAAAACACACAGATATTACACACATACAACAATCACGCAGGGCCATTATCGAAATGATAGATGAAACGTGTCATGGTGTATGCACAGGCTGCAGTGGAATAAATAAAGCAAGCTCTTCCTGTTGCAAAGGACAACAACATTAACATAATACCAAGACAAATGCTACATCCGATTACTGCTGACGCGAGAACGTTACAGTATATGAGCCTAATGATGATCCACCATCAGGCTGGATCCTGCACATCCAGCCTCCCCTGTGAAGGGGTTTACAACAGGCTCTAGTTCTGAGTTCACAGTCTGAAACGCTATGGAGCGAGTGTGAAGCATTCTTAACACTTGCATAATGCACGAATCAGCAAGAACGGCCATATACAGCAGAGACACAAGAGAGTGTTGCATAAAAGCTAATTTAACCTGAAGTAAAGTTGATGTTTTCTATTTGATGTTGGATCCTAGTGTAGTCAGTATGCATGCCCACGCACATGTCACTAATAGAGTTAGTTAAAATATTTATGATGTAATCAGGAGACAATATGTGGAGCAGCCCCGCTCACAGCCGGCTAGGAAAACTTTGAGCAGACGCTGAAATTGCCCAAGGTGTTTTCTAAAGACATGTGGGTGTAATAAAGCTCAAAGAAATATTTCTTAAAGTCCACATGATATGTTGCCACAGCCCCCCGCCCCCCCCCCCCCCCCCAAAAGTGTCGCTTGATAACATCACAAGCTTCATGCTTCCCTGCATTCTGGCTTTGAGGGAGCGTTCACAAATATCGATTGAACTGCTACAGATCAAAAGAAAAAACATATGTGAGATTTAATTTAGCGTGGATTTCTCCTTCAGAGGGAGACGATATAAAGAAGCTGTTTTTTCACTGTAAGAATAAAACATAGCTTGGGTTTATTTTCTTAACATAGGATTTAACTTCATATCTTCTGAAGCCTTTCAAAGCTTTAAGTTAAATCGTTCAAAGGACATAAAGGTCATGATAAATGGGATGAATATTTAGAAAGGTTTATTATGTCGCAGTAAAAGTACTCTGTATTATGCTTTCTCTTCCAAACTTCAATTTACTTCATAAGACATGATTAGTGGTAAATTTACTTCTTATGTCCTGCAGAGCCTCTATGGACTTCTCACTGTGCTAGCAGTTCTTTGGCATGAGGCAGCTTGTTGCGTGTTAGTTCAGACATTGCCTCTCTAATGTCATGATCATCGCTGATCGTTTCATTGATTCAGTGAGGAATCAATTACAGATGTGGCAGAGCCCCCAACTGACAGTATCCTCCAGACCAGATCAACCACAACACATGTTATGATTTTAGAAAACCGTTCAAGTCATTCCAGGAAATGTAGGAAATGAATAACTAAAGTAGAAATGAGATAAGGCCTAAGTAACGTCTAGAGTAACACTGTCTGTTGCGTTATGGACTGAGCTGCAGCATGTTAGCTTCTGCAGCTACTGAGCTAACAAAATGGGGAAACAGAGCCTAGGCTGATGAACTGTTGCTTTGTACCTGCCAACTCGTGACTTAAATGATAAGGCTGGCGTTCAACAAATCATATTAAAAGGCCAAAACCAACAACACATTAGTTTGTCTCTAAATACTACATCTGTGGCACCTACAAGCCCATTTGTTCTTTATGAAAACCTAAATCTTAAAAAACAGGTTACAGATGTAAAGTTTCATTTTTACAACAGAGAGGTGGTTTCCTACAGCTGGGAACTGTAGTGTATTTAGTATACATTACTAAAACAGGAGTAAACAGTGCATTTGTTGGGGACTATTTTCAGTTGCGGATTAATCCACATTCGGTGCTTTTTAGCAAGTATTTACGGCACCAGGGCATTGTAAGTGAAATCGACTCAAAATTAACTACAGTGTCCATGTTCAGTGTAATGAGGAAACGTGTCATCCAGTGTAACAGTGTGCCTCATTGATGTGTTTTATTAGTTTCTGGACAACAACGGAGATCTATGGCACAGAGGTATCATTTATATCAGGCTTTGGCTTCTCAGGCAGGATGTTAGTAGGACGTTGTTTTTGGTCCTTTCATGAGATTTGTTGACAGTTAGAATATATAGAATATCACCAGCTTTAACCTTTACAGCAAAATATACTGGAGGATTTCACTGGATAAAAACCTTTACTTAAAACACTCTGCAGCTCTGCTGGCATATAAACAGTTACAACTAAGACCTACTATCTTTCCAAACCCACACCAATACAAAATACCAGATAACTTCTGATAGACTCTGTCTTGTCGCGCTTAAAGATGACTTCTCTCCCTTATGTTCACCTCCAGTTGTTGCTATGACGCTGCTGCAGCAGTCTTTAAAATAGTTTTACTAGGAAACTCCCAAGTGTGACTGCGTGTAACTGAGTGTGAAGCAGAGATTATTACACAGATTGTACAGTCAGGCTTATCTGGTTAAATTGAGGTTGAAAAGCTAAGTGTCAACAATAAATCATCTTTTAAAGACTAACTTACAGGTGATGTAGTAGTTGACGTTCCTCTTGAACTCCAAGCCCATGTAGTTGGGGCTGAACTCCTGGAATTTGATGGTGAACTTGATGTCCTTCTCCGGCTTGTTACAGTTGACCAGGACATTAGGATCGAGGACTGTACTGCAGCTCTCCGCCTGATCCCTCTTCACCAGGTACAGCTTGTAGTACTCATAGTCTCTGCCTTGGTCCGCTTTGGGACAGATGATGTCCAGCTTGTCCCCGATGTCTGGGTATATCACCAGGCCCTTTCCAACCAGAAACCTGGGGGGCGAGAAAAAAAAAAAGAAGACAAATTGTTACTAACACATAATAAAGGAAGTCTGGAAAAGCAGCCACATAATTCAACAACAGTTTATACAGTCTTAATACTTTGAGCTATAGGAGTTATGGGTTTAGATTTGTCTGGCATGGGCTTTTAGGCAGAGAGTCGTTAATTTGGCCCCACAAAAACGCTGCATGTAGCAGCCTGACATCATTCAGCGTTAGTCGACAGAACGTTTCACACAAATCCTCTAAAGTTTCCTCTCATACTTGGATCCAAATCAAAGCATACCAAGAGTTTGCACAGAGGGAAACAAGATGGCCAAACACAAAATGGCTGCCGCAGAAATGGCTACAGATAGGATTACATCCAAAGAATGCCGCAGATCATTTTTTCATATTTTTGGAGTTCCATATAAGACCTGTGCTTCAGCATAATGTCTGCGCTGCTTCTACTTCAGAGGTCCGAGTTTCTGGAAGAAAACAGTGCGCGGGGGTCAGCCGGGAGGTTAAGGCTTCCTGGTTCATCTTCCCTCTGCCATGATCATCTACTGGAGGATTAAGATAATCCATCTGGCCTTACTGTACCTCTCCACCTCGCACTCTGCTGCCAACTCAATCAGATCAGCTCTTGTTCTCTTTTATTCACTAAAGGTGGGGAACAGGAGGAGACCCACTGTGTGTGTGTGTGTGTGTGTGTGTGTGTGTGTGTGTGTGTGTGTGTGTGTGTGTGAAGAGAGGGGGCGGGGGTAAACTGAGTACTTGCAGTGTGTTTAAGCAGTGGTGTGTATGTTTATGCATGTTTGCATGTGTGTGTATGTGTGCGAGTCGGTTAGCAAAATGGGCTGAGGTTGCGGTCTGATGGGGTGGGGGGGGCAGACGGGCTGAATCATTGTTCTGGACTTGTTTGAGGCTTAAAATGTCAACATGGTTCAGCTCTGCTGTCCCAGTTAGCCAAGCATTAACCCAGACAGCCGGACTGACCACGGGTGTGTTTATGTACATGTGTGTGTGTCTGAGTGTGTGTGTGTGTGTGTGTGTGTGTGTGTGTGTGTGTGTGTGTGTGTGTGTGTGTGTGTGTGTGTGTGTGTTGTGGTCGCAGACAGCGAGCACAGCAGCGGGGCTATCTGCTAGATCTGCCCATGCCAGCGGATTTAAGCAGGATTTAGCAGCGCGCAATGCATTTGTTGTTGTTTCTGATCCCTCACGTTTTAACAAGACATCAGGGGCCGGGCCCCTCTCTGTCTCTCTCTGTCTCTCCCTTCTTTTTCTCTCAGAGTGTAATCTCACCTTATCTACAGCCCCTCATTTCATCATCACACACATCATTTCACCACTAAATAACTGACTCTTCAGACAGGCCCGGGGAAGGGAGGACTGTGATGCCTCCTGAAAGAGACAGATAGAGGAGTGTGCGAGTGTAGGGGGAGCTTATGATCGCCATCCCTCCTCCTCTGATGTTAAACACTGGCAAGCGGCCAGCCATTGTAAGAAACCATCATTTAAAAAGTCCCATTTTCCAAAGAAATACCCCCCATGAAAATGAACATGATTGGATTAAGGCCCTTTCAACATTCATGACCATTCTTCTTGGACAGGGGCATTACCAAATAAATGACTCCATTCACAAAAGAGATAAATGCAACATGAAATTTGCAAAACGGTCAAAATCCTGTCCATCAACCCCCCTCCTTTCTTGGCTGAATATGATGTCATCAAAGCATGAGCAGATAGGACCTCTCGTGCGACGCTTGGGAGCGGGTGAGACGTTATTTCCACGCTATTGTCCGATGCTCTTGCGGGTGGGGGGGCCTGGGGTTGAGGGGAGGGTTTGTGCTAATTCAAGGGCCGATAAGAGAGAGAACGCGGGGTATCTTTTGTCCCAACTCTCCCAACAATTTGCTGGTTTTCAGCAGCAACACTCTGCATGTGCTCATATGTCTGTGTGTGTGTGTGTGTGTGTGTGTGTGTGTGCATAAGTGTACATATGCTTTCGTGCATGCGTGTGTGTGTGTGTGTGCGCGTGCACCATGCCAGGGTACCTGTGCGTGTGGCTATGAAGACACAATCAGTCTCTAATTGGATCTACAAGATGCATCAGTGAGGCATAAACAAGTTTCCATGGCAACATTAGGTTTTGTTGCTGACCCCCCCCCCTTCTCTCTATTCCTCCCTCGACCCCCCCCAATCTCAGCCCCCTCTATTTCGACTCCCCAATCTCATTCCCTCTAGCTTTATCCTTCCCTCTCATTCACCTCTTCAACATTTCCCTCATTCTGTTTTCTCTCATCCCCCCTCTCCATCTTCACCCCCCTCCCCCACCCCCACACAAAAAAACACCTACAGAAAAACAAGCGTGAAACCAGAGGGGGGGGGGGGAAGAAAGACCAGGGAAACATCACAATTAGACCTTGATTTGTTTCACTCAACAAGTAGGTGTTTTCTATTTTCTGTTTCTTTTTTTCAAATGTTCTGCTTTAAAAGTGTTAAAACTACTTAAAAGCCTGGTTCTCAAATAAACAATGAGCCTCACACACCACTTCTCAGTTTTACAACCCATTTATTCCATTATGAAAGCGAGCCGCAACAATTTAGATGAATAATTAAGATTTCCAAAATCTTAATATCTTAATATCCCTGAAGGATTTAATCACAAGCCGGCCCCTGTCATTGATTCAATTTTCAGAGCAGGCCTCCTAGTTGGCGGTTAGATAGCTATCCTAAGTGAATTCTCCGCTTCTGTTTCCCAGCCTTTGTTAACTGTCTGCTATAATGAGGCTCTGGCTGCTGTGGAGGTCTGGAAGCGCCATCGCAGATGGGAAAGAAGCAACATAAAAGAAATAGGGCAGCAATTAGTGTTTAGCCCAGTTTAAAAGCCCTCCACTTGGCAAGCTGAGGCCCAGCTCCAGTCCAGGATGTGAAACTAAACTGGTGGGCTGGGACTTTGTCTCCCGTTTGTCTCTCTGTTGGCTTAATCAGCGCCACTCCGGTGCTACACACAGCCACGCAATGGAGAGGAGGAGACGAGTGACTGAAGATTATTGTACTTTTGAGGAGGTCGAAAGGGAAAAAGGGGGGGAAAAGGGAGGTTGAATTGCATCTTTCATTCATGTTGTCTGGAGACTTTATAAGACCTGTTGATGAAAGAAGTTTGAGTGCACAGAGGAAGAGCCGTGCAGATACAAACGATGTTTCTGGGAAATGACCCTGAACGAGAGAGAGCCTTTATTCCCCTCATGTCAAACGAGGTGGATCTGCCTGAACCAAACCAAATAAAGGGAATCATTTTCAAAACAACTAAATGAGGTTGGTTTTGTTTCATCTGGATGGCTCCACGGCATGCTCAGTCCAGTGAAGAGCTTATACAAACAGACCTACACTACAGCACAGCAGAGAGAGAACAGAAAACAACGAAGCAGAGGGAAAGAGAGGAGAGAGGAGAACCCCCTCCTCTCTCTTTTTACATTCCACTGGTGAATATGAGCACATGATCTCACATATGCTACACCCCCCCCCTCCACCTCCCCATACACACACACACGGATGTGAGAGCACACAAAAGCACTGTGGGGTGCATCCTGGACCTTCCCAGCCCAACTTCCCAGCCACCCCTATTCAAGCGCCCTGCCCTCACCGACTTTCATATAAAACGCCGCCTACACTAAGGCCCACTCAAAGCCCCTTACAGAGCCTCAAACCAGCCCCCCTCCCCATGTTCTCCACCCCCGTCCAGTCAACTCAGGCCTCTGCCCCGAGCATAGCACTGGCAGGCAGCCTCGGCCGCTGAATGAATGGACCCAAGACACAGGAACTGTGAGAGAAAGAGACAGAAACGGCTCATATCAACAGAATCCTGTCAAATTGATTTGTTCCTCCCGAGCAGCAGCATGAACATGCCATACATATCAATTAAAATCAATTATCCTCCACCACATATACAAGGCAATCCACCTCGACCAGGGGGAACATGCCAGTAGCCCGGATGCAGGTACTACCTCTTTCTCTTTCTGCCTCGTTTCTGCTCCCCAACATTCAATCTTTCTCTCTGGTCTATAAAGCACATGAGTGCGCCATGTAAAAACAAACACACATACACACACACTCCACACACAATCACCACCACAACAGGTACTCTATTCCCCTTGCTATCAGCGTGGTAATTATCGCGCCAGGAAAAGTGTTCCCTCACCAATTATCATTTCTCTTATACATTATCCACAAAATCAGTGTGCCTGCTTCCCCCCTATTATTACAGATGACACTTTCCATACAGCAGTCATATTTACAGTCGTTTCAATCAATATTCCATAGGCTTACAGTTTGAATAGATTTATGGCTTCTCATGAAACATTACGGTAATTCACCCACATGACAGGGTTACATTTAAGTCTGTTAGAAACACAAAGCCATGTTATGCACAGAGTATTGTAGTTGAGCTCTTGTGTAATATATATGGCAGCTGGGGTTTAAAGCTGATTCACTTGCCTGAGGCGGTCTACGTTTTGAGTAATCATAGGGTACAAACACATCCTGTTTTCATTCAGGTCAATCAATATTAAATAATTGTCTGCTAGCAGGGACTGTTTCAGCCTTAAACTGCTTTCAGATCCATCAAGATAGAGCCACATGCGGGCTCGGCCTCACAATGGAAACATTCAAACAGCAGCTTCTGAAATGGCTTCCCTCTTGATGTGTGGTTAAGATCCACCGAGCGCTGTTGACACAGTGTGATCATTTCATACTTGGGAGAAAAGGCCCGTATCATCAAACTGTCAGTATGTTTGTACGGCTCCAGAGAAATTCGCCACATGTGCAATGCTGCCGAATCATGTGAACTGTCGGCTATACGGCTTACGGATCTGAAACCAGTTTAAACCGTCTCCCTCTAACGTTTGAAGTGACGCGATGGGAAGGTCAGCATGGCCATAGGTCTGCGCTCGTAGCCGGCGGCTCAACCCGAGTGCCTGTATACATAGCTGGCTTCTGTTAGGCTGTCGCAGGGGAGGATGTTCTTAGGGATGCCTGACTGTAAACACACACACATAAACACACGGCCCGCAGTGTACACACACCGGTTTCCTCACATGTCAAACAAGGTAAACAAGTCGCCTCAATGCTGGTGCAGGCCACACACACACACATAGAGAGACACACGAACAAATACAAGGATCCTGAAATTAAGCAAAACAAGGCCCATCTGGCTCCAGAATTGTTCAGCAAAGCAGGAAGGATTTGACCCTTATTATAGAAGAGCAGGACAAACTTGCCAACGGGTATTGGATAAACTATAAACTCAATCCAAGTTGCATTTAAACTCCAGTAGGCCAGACTTGGCAACAGTGACTTGCTGAAAAGCAGAAAGCTTGGTATTTTCCCTCCGTGCTGTCCCCATTAGAGGGACATAAATGAAGATGTCAGAGGCAAAAAAAAAAAGACAGACAGAATATCCTGAATTCCACCCCGCGGAGGACTGCTTTTGTACGTGTGAACACAGACACCCTCTCTCTCTCACACACAGACACAGACAAACACACACTAGCTTCAGTGAGCTCAGTCAACAGGCTGGCATGCAGAGCAAATCAGATTCAGCGTGACTCATAACAGTTGCACACAGGCGAGTTATAACACACACACACACACACACGAGAGTGGCTGACACACACCTCTCGTGTTCACCAAACAAGCTCAGTATGCTTGCCCTCGATCACTGTCACATGAGGGGCTAGCATCACACCATCGGCGGCCGTAACGAGCTAACAAGATGACGCCCAGATGGCCTTGCCACAAGGAGGACAGAAGTGGACGATGTTGCTACACAAACAGGCTGAAGAGCACCGTTGAGCGAGAGGAGTGTCAGAAGTCATTAGGGAGGAGAAAGAGCATAATCTGTTTCTTCTTATGGCCTCTGTGGTTTCCGTCAAAGCCGAGCCCATCCCTCTCTAAGAGCAGGGGAGTTAAGCGAGCATGGGTGTATGCGGTTGTGATTGAACGTCATCCACGGTATCACTGACAGCGAGAGAAGGCCCAGACTGTTGCTCTCTGAGTCTCCACTTATTCATCCCGGAGCCCAGGGACTGAGCTCTTCCAGCTGGAGGGCTGGGGGGAGAGGAGAGGAGAGGAGAAGAGAAGAGAAGAGAAGAGAAGAGAAGAGAAGAGAAGAGAAGAGAAGAGAAGAGAAGAGAAGAGAAGAGAAGATTTGGCTCGGTTAGATGAGGGAGCTTGGGTCAGTTTCAGCCTGAGTTTAGCCCTCATCCTGGGGTTGCTCTGTGACCCAAACACACACAAGCCTCTTCCCCCCCAAGCCACGACACAAATCACACACACACACACACACACACACACAGCCAGCTGCCTCCCATCACTGAGGAGCAGCCACAGATGGGCTCTGCATGCTCCGTAAAGATCTCTCCACAGGCCCAGTCTACAGTCGCTGCCAAACCCGCCTGGCCCGAACCCGCCTGGCCCGAACCCACTGTATGTGTGAGCGTGTTTGTGTGACTGTGTGTGCAGATACTGTATGTGTACATATATGCCTGAGTGGGTGACGGTGTGTGTTAGTGTGCCAGACACCCTGAACGTGCCAGAGTTGGTGTGTGTGTGTGTGGGGGGGGGGGCTGGACAGTCGTAGAGAGAGGAATCCCCCTGGACCAAGAGCTGCAGAGCAGAGAGTCAAGAGCTGGACCAGGATGCAAGGTTATAATCAGTGCCGAGCAGAGCAGGAGGGGGAGAAAGCAGGAGAACCTCCCAGACAAACAATAGCATCTCTCACACTCACCCGATTGTGTTTCAGTCCCACTTGGGGGAGCGAAGGAGAAACTAGAGAGAAAAAGAATCATAACCATTATCAAACCCACCCAGCTTGCCCGGGTTGTTAACCAGCAGCCATTTTCTGCTCTGTGTCTCCAACCCCATCGATAAGCCCTCAGAAAGCATTTCTCAGAAAAACAGCCCTTTAATGTTGCTACTCAATCAGCACTTCACATGTACTCATAAACACACACAAGCACGCACACACACACACACAGCTCCATATGATACACTAGTTATTTAAATTCTGTTTGGCTTAAATAGAGTAATGGTTACATTCAATTTTTCACAATTGCCCTCCACCCTCAGCACGGTTAAAAATGACTCGAGGGATCACAGTTTTAGGCTGAATAATGAAGCAAAGTGAAAAGCTCATTGAGGATGAGAGTCAGGCTACGGTTTGTAGCTAAAGTTAGCTAATTTTTCAAACTCGTGCTCGGAATGAGTCGGCTCTCAGACACACCGGGAGGTTTAGTTGCCCTGTGCCTACTCTGGCACCGACGCATCTGGGAATCAAATCTCGCGCAACACTGCTATGTGTCGTTTTTACACTGTGGTTTTTATACAAATTAAACAGGTGGGATATAACATGTTAATTAGTGAGCTTTAGAGGTCCTGGTAGGTAGAATTTGTTACCTTTGGACAGAGCCAGGCTACATTTCCCCCTGTTTCCAGTCTTTAAGCTAAGCTAAGCTAATTGACTGCTGTAGCCTCTTATTTAGCGTACAGACATGAGAGTGGTATCAGTCTTCTCATCTAACTCCCAGCAAAAACACAAATAAGCGTATTTCCAAAAATGTCAAACTATTTTAATTAATTTAATAGTAATAATATGAAATTGATTCTTGAAAGGATATTTTATTATATTATTATATTATTTTTTGCTTTTCCCACCCATCTTCAGCTATAGAAAGACTTGGGTTTGCCTCTTTCAGAATATAGAACGAACTGCTACCAGTTTGAATTTAATAGCAACACTTTATGATCAAGGGGGAACTGAATCGATATTTTATGAGTCTATATGTTGGTAACAGGTGTTAATATGACACAGCTACAGAAAGTCTGGCATACTGAAGAGAAGCTAAAGCCTTCCTGGAAGAACAAAGGGAAGACATGGCACACAGAAAGCAAATCAATCAATCTCTGCCAGAACACGTCTGGCTTTGACAGCACCGTTCTGAACCCGAAGAAGTAAAAGATAGCACGCAGGGAAGAAGTTCAAAATACTTTCATTGTTCATCTGTCAGTGTGAAAGACAATTGCAAGGGAGAGGGAGGGAAAATACTAACACAATATTTATCTTGCGTCCCCTTCCCTCCTGACTCACTCTTTTTTAATGTATTCCTGCTATTGTGAGGAGTGCTGGGAGATGGATGGGTAGAGGAGTCCGGTAGGTGATATGTGTCTGCTACAAGCACAGTGCAGTCACTCACACATTTCCCCTGTCTCCAATCTCAAGCAACGGCAATAATTCAGTCACCAACAAACAGCGAACCGGGATTTTTTTTGTGGTTTTTTTGTGGCATTTCAATTGTCGGTGGTTGGTGGTTTTTCTTCTACATTGTTCTTGAAACTGCTTCCCTGGGAAACTGGGAAAGTCAAACAGCTGACGAGATGTCACCTCATGAACTCTCTCCTCAGTTTCACACACTCACAAACAGCCACGTCGGCGATCTGACACACACTCTCCCTTCTCAACCATTCTCTTTTTTCTCCTTGCACACACACAAACGCACAATTGTAAGGATCTCTCATCAACCGCTTGTCAAGCTCAATAGCACACAGCGCAGTCTAAATATGCCGTGAGCTGCAGCTTCTCACATGCACTGACTGTTGCCTTTCAAGGCTGCTGAGTCTTATGATGCCTTCCCTTCGTTCACAAGTCACGGTAAAAGCTCACAGTAAATCTAAGGGATTTCCGTAGAGTGGGAACACATTCCTCTTAACTTGATTTTTCAATTAGCCTACAGCGGCGCAAGCTTGAGAGAACGTGTGTGGTGCAATAAAACTTTTAACAGTCATTTCCCTGTAGCAATACCTGTTCACTGTGCATGCCCGTACCTGGGCCTCACAAATGCCTGTTGTGACTGGTCATGCGGTGCTATATGGGGAGCATGTATGACCTGAGGAATTATCCTGTGTTCGAACAGGGACATATGCATGCATGAGCGCGCACACACACACACATTCTTGCATGTGCATTATACGCACACACATTCTTTAAAAGCCAACAGTAGCGAAACAAGAGACGATAGGCCTCTCTGTGTGCAACTGACAGAGTGAATTACACGGGGAGCTAAAACACTAGCTTCCTGTCTCACACAACAGCGCTGGATGGGTTTCAGATGGATTTCGCCGAATCTTGTACAAACAGTGAGTCAATAACAGGGTAATGGCCAGTCGTTGGGGAAGAACAATTCACAAGTGATTGCGGAGAAAATGTGTGTTTAGGGCACTTTGCACCACAGCCTGTCACCCAGCCACAACAAGGGCGTGCTGCCAATAGGTTCCATTTGCAGGGCTTGACACCAGAACTGCACGCAGATATCTGAATATTCCCGGGCCCCTAATATGGGACTCGACATACCTCATCGCAGATAGGTCTCAGAGAAAAAAAAAAAAAAGAAAGAAATTCCACTGATGAAAAGCTGATAATTCTGTCTCTAACGATTCGGGAAGCCATGAAATCAATGACAAATTTGTGTTATGAGGAAACGTACAAGACATTTTAATCCTTCAGCACTTTGCCTCTGATATTTATGTCTGTCGCAAGCGCTTTCATTATCATAAAGCGTGTTTAATATTTCTCAGCTGTGTGAGAGGACCGCCACACTACAGATGATTGAGTGCACTAGATTTAGTGGCTCTCTCTGTCTCCCCTTCTCTATCTCCAGCTGTGTCCACGTACTTCAGGACCTATACACACGACAGTCGACCGAGAGAGAGAGGGCAACAGAGAGGAGAAGAGAGGGAGGGGGGAGGAAGCACTGTGTGCAAGCACTGAGGACATGGTGCCAACCAGAGAGGCCCACCGTGCCTCAGTCCCATCTCTCCAGCTGAGGGCTTTGATTCGCCTGATTGTCTCCAATATTGAGACACACAATAAACACAACACTTGGCGTCCATTTGCAATTCTAATCAGCCCCTCTCAACTGGCCTGGACAACCCAGCTACAGCCCTCTGGGATATCACTCATCTGACTGCAAAATAATGACACAATCATCGCCATGGCTACGCTCCTACTGCATCCCATGAGCGGCAGCGTGGAGAGGATATTAATACACAGGAGTGCTCGGAGGACAAAATGAATTAGCCAGGAGATTAGCTAGATACCAGGTTAATGAATGTGCCACGCAGGCAACTTCTCCCGTCTTGCATTTGGGGAGTGTTCACACACCCCCACCCACCCCCCTCCTCCCAAAACAAAATATCACTAGCGGCAAGTAGGCGAGCTAGCAGGTCCACACCTGCTTCTGCAGGACATGCTGCAACAGGATTTCAATAAACCATCTTCTTTCAACATTGAAATTCTGACTATGTAAACTTGGTTGATTGTTTCTTGATAAGGCAGCAGCAAGTTGCAAACTTCAGCACTATCTGATTTTGACATGCTGTAAAATGAAGATAAACCAGCATGCAGGCTCTGATATGATCGCTTTCCACCATAAAAGTGTGTGTTTATGTTGAACTATGTGAAATAGTTTGTTTTGCGGATGTTAAGAATTATATTTCAATGCAATTTAAGAAGTTAAAGATAAGCTAAAAAATAAAAGAGGCTTTATCTTTAACAAACTGTCCCTAAATCATACATCTGTAAATTATAAAAGCCCATCTGTTTGCTTTTCCGGTGCTGTTTTCATTGACTTGACAACATGATGGTAATAGATGCTTGCAGATAAATGAGAGCAAAGTGACATGCAATCATCCACGTTTTAGTAGCCTTGATGCATTTGCTTTCACAGTCACCCGGAAGATGAGAAACTCAAATTTATTTCAGAAAATAACAGGCACATCTTATGAAACTGGCTATTTGACTTGCAAATCATTCAGATGATTCATAACGGCGACAGTGCTCGTTTGCCCTCGTTTTCGAGCCAACACGAGAGCATGCCTGCATGCGCGCGTCCAAGCGTGTGTGTGTGTGTGTGTGTGTGTCTCGACGCTTGCAGAGGCATGTGAATGACAGGCTGTCAGTGAAAGAGATGTCATTATCTGGCTGATGGCTGTGTGAGTTGTGACCGGGGGCAGGGTCACATCACTAGCGAGGAGCTGACACTCTGCGGACAGGAAACATTACTTTATGATTTCCCACAAGAGGGGAAACACTCTTGTCACAATCTGCAATGCCACTGTTCGACCTCATTTAGAGGTTATTCCAATATGCGAGACAAAAAAGTGTGTGTGAGTGCAGCACATTCATGACAATAGCATGAGAGATACTTATCTCAGAACCTTTTTATTTTTACAGAAGCTATTACTTTAAAACAACATAGTGGGGATTTTTTTTTTTGCTTTGTTCACAAGGCCTTGAAGAGAGGAGTTCCGGTAAACCTCCCCCTCCCTGTCCTTAGCCTTTGACTTTTTTCTGTGTAACAACAATACACGGGTTTTAGTTCAGTGTCCTGCAGTCGATCTGTTAGGGCGCTGATAAGAGAAGCTGATGGATAGGTTTAATCAGCCAAGCCCAGGGATCAAGACCACGGGACAGATCAATCAAACGCTGTGTGGTTTATAAAAGAAACAGCTTTTATCAGTGTCACGGGGGTATCTGCCTGCACTTTTTTTTTTTTTCACTGAGCGAACAAACCAGCATTAGAGAAAATAGAGAAATCATCTTAGGTACATGTGTTGAAAGCTGCACTAATTAATGTGGCTAAAAATAATATGCCAAATGCAGCAAAAAAAAAAAAAAAGCACAGTAAAAATGAAAAGGCCACATCTGTAATCACTATACCAAGACTATTAAACTCCTACGGCAGCTCTCCAACAAAGCATGAAGCTAAATGTCCCTGGTCTCTAACATACTAAACACCTCCTGACATAAACTGAAATAAAACTCCAACTAAACCCCTTCTGAAACATAAAAACTTAACTGAAACTAAACCCGCACTGAAATCAAAAAGGAGCACAAAAGAGAGACAAGAAAAAAAAGCTGAAAACTATCTACACCAAACAAACAATAGATCTCTATATAAGACAGCGCCAGGCGCTGTTATAACTAGGACACCATGTTTTTAATACACGGCTGCCTTCTGTGTCTTAAAAGCAGCTTCTTATCGGAGAATTTGAGTGACAAGTCTATTCTCTGCTTACAATCTCAGCTCATGATTGTAAAAGACAGCTACACATGTCCCATCCAATCCAAGACAAATGAGTTGCTCTTTCTTTCCTCCCTTGGATGGGAGATCTTATCCAGGCAGACATGCTTAAGTTGTCAGTGGGTTTCTAAAACCCATATTGAACAGCATATTGACTGATGCAATCGCGGAGACACACATCATTAGGCTCATTAACAGTGAATGTAAAAGGGGAGGACGGCCTAACTGGTGTAGCGGGAGTCTGTGTCTCCTCTGATAACACTCGCCTTTAACAAGCAGAGCGCAGGCAAGATGCGGGCTGTCGGTATTAAAATGAAATGTGTTTGTGTGTGTGTGTGTGTGGGTGATGTGCGTGCTAATAAATAGCTTGTTTGACATGATGCTATTCTCATTCACGCAGTTTGCTCTGTGATAACTGGGCGGGTTGTGGCCTCGTAAAGACGCTCCATGTGTTGTTTTAGGAAGCCATTACAAACTGGGCCGTCTCCATTACAAGGGCTATCTGATCATTATTACTGCCATCTGTAACGCACACTCAAACCTTAATCTGCACGAGCCAACCACAGCTGACTCCTGAGCTAGTGCACACACACACACACACACTACCTTCCGCTGTGATATATATGTGCGAGTGTGTGTACATCCAAACGTGACACAGCTGCTGTTCCCTCGTCACATTGTGGCTTTCAGGTCAACACGTTTTAGCAACACTGAGTGGAGCACCGCAATCCTGTTGAAGCCACAGACTTGCAAGTCTCTTTGCAAGGCCGAACCCCCCAACACCCGTGCAATGCAATCGCAATCTCCCAGCCAGAAATGCCCGCACCCTTCAAAGGCTCATCACAGGATGCACATCTAATGCATAGAGAAGGCCGGTTAAAGCCTCAGCCAGGCACACTGCTTTGAAGCGACGGCTCCTGCCCCTCCAATAGGAGCCAAATCATTTCCCCTTCCCTCTACCATTCCATTGTGCGAGAGGTGCACCAGGCAGCTCTATTTGGTGGCCGCATGTGGGGCACCTTCAAGGAGCACACCACTCCATTCCAGAGCAGGGCCACTACAGGAAATGAGACTCTCCCGGATGCACAGGGGCTTCTCGACAATAAATATATTCATGCATTCATGTATATTTCAAATAAGAATTTGACTCAGCCAGCATAATGCACATGCAAGGTTCTGACTTTGAGATTCTTGACATGCACCAGGTGCTACAATCAGAAATGTATAAATAAATCAGAAAATGCAGCAAAGAGAGCTACTAAAAGCAGCAACACAAGGCCTGGGCCCAGCGCACAGAAAGGACTCGCAGAGGTTTGTCTGCAGAGAAAAGCTTTCATCTCGGAGACAGGAGAGGAGAAGAGAGGAGTGATGTGGTGGAGGTTCGGGTTGTCATGTTTCACAGTGGGGGACTTGAGAGGCAGATGAGGAGAATAGCTAAAAGTAGTCAAAGTTTTCAGTGCAGGGGTGAGGGGGAAAATGGAAGATGAGACAGCGGAGCACGGAAAGAGCGGAAGATATTAAGATTAGCAAGTTAAAATCACAGTGTGAAATATTATATTACAGAGCCTTAAGAGGAAAAACTACCACGGTTACTCATTAAATCGAGTCAACACTATGCCGTGGGTCTTATTCTCTGCATAGTTCATAAAGCGAGCGGAGAGGTTTAGGATATTGTGTTTGCTTTAGCAGACCTTCACTCCTATTTCCAATATCGGAGAGATGAGAGGGTTCCATGGCCAAGCACATCATGGGGGAGAATAAACACACATCTGATGGGAAACATGTGTGTGTGAGATGAAACGGCCTCCCTCATATGAATGGGATGAAATATAGACCTGTGTCCTGCTGCGCTCCAATCACGGCCGTAAGAACTCGGCGTGGAGGGGAAATGGCAGACCCCCCGACGGGCTCTCTCACTCAACACACACACACACACACACACACACACAAGCTGCCAATATGGCTATTCTGGAGCGGATTCATGCAGAGGCCAGAGTCTGACAGTGACATCTCCATTCACTCTTGAATTCTTTTTCTCTTCCCAACATGCATGGACACACACACACACATACACACAGAGCCAGAGGCCATGGGAGGAGGAGCAGCGCTGGGGCATAAAAAAGCCTTTCTCCCTGCCGTGGGTCTCTGTGGGGTTTAGCATGGCATTATGGGAAGATTAGACTTTAGAGTGCTCTACTATCTGATGTCATTCTTGGTTTTACGTTGTCTGGATGGCTTGTGGAACTCGGACCTGATGGCAGGCACATTTCTCTGAAAACAAAATGCTCGGGGTTGCAGTTGTGATTGATTGCAGGTTCCTATTGTATCTGTCTGGTACGGCTCTATTGGAAGAAGAATTAGTCAGACAAAAACTCATGGAAAACGCTCCACATCTGACTCCATCAATCAAGTCAGCAATCAAAATAATTCAATTAAGAGACTTAAATCCCGCTGGCTTACGAGTCCCTGCTCCAATAGCCCAGAGACAAACTCAATTTACCGACAATCCATACATGATAGCATTAACTCCACTTTAAGGCTCAAATCTTTTTCCATTACTTACATTTTCTAAATATCAAGGGAAATGCAAAGGAAATAGCTGACTTATACTGTTTACTTAGGGAGAGGACAACTCAGAAAAAATTAAATAAACAAGAGCAGCTTTAAATATATAATAAAATTGCAGGCTGTCCAGACAACTAAACTAATTTGCAAGTTGTTTAGAAGGAGTACTTATTTGCACACCACAGAAACTTTAGAAATGTTTTTTATAGATCTGGTAAATGGCCGTACATCAGAGATGCAGGATTGTGGAAAGACTGGGAGAGGGAGGTTGCTGAATATGTGTGTAATTGTCTTTTTCCCCCCGTTTCCGAGGTGTGAAAGGGAATGCAGGGTTGCACTGGGGTGTCCCAGGGAGAGGCGATTGAAGCGTCAGTCACAGCTGCCACACAGAGCCCCGGCGCGCAGCAAATCCCAGGCCCGGCCCTCGTGGGCGGAGGGGCCGGGGCCGAGCCTGGGAGCAGCAGGAGTCCCACAGGCCTTTTCTTCCAACTCCTCTCACCAGCACAAGGGGGACCGGGATCATGCTGGGAGTTTGCTTAGAAAAGGCTGAGCCAAGACTTGGCAGAATGGGTTAACGGAGGCATGCACACACAAACTCGAATACTTTTTTTGGGCTGTCTGTCTTGCCTGGGGGCATGGTGGGAAAAAAGGATGAAGCAGGAAAAAAAAAATCAAAGATAAATCAAACTTCCAGTTAACATCTGAAAATTTGGGATACACATTTACAGACACACACACACAGAGCAAGAAAGGGACTGCTGAAACAAGATTACTGGAGAAATGAGTGGTTTTTGCCCGATGCCTGGGGAGCCTAATAGTGGTAAAGGCCTGAGGATTATACACTGTGCCATTTCCATGCTCTCCCTAATAGTCTCCATGTCCTGCCTCTGTATGCCATAGATGGATTATGATGCTTTATAATTAACATGGGGGAGGGGGGGTGGTTACAGACCGCCCATCTGCCATGCTGACACACTTACGGGGGGTATCCCTTGGGAAACGGGGGCTGCTGCCACACTATTGCATTACTTTATCATTCTATCATTCTATTATCCTACCACTCCATTCAATTACACTGTCACTCCATTAGTGTACTCATAACAGTGAACAAAGAGCTCCATGATGATCATTAATGATATGTTCAGAGCTGGTTGGGTATGGTCATGCTTCATCCAGTCTCTACTTGTAAAATATTATCTGTTGCAAAAGTAAAGCTCACTTCAAGAGCCACAGGTAAGCGGTTCAACAGTTCCCATAAGAAATGTATATTATATTATATTATATTATATTATATTATATTATATTATATTATATTTTTGGAACAGAAAATCATTTTTTTCAGAACCTGAAAGTTCATTCTTGGCCTTGGAAAGTTTGACACAAGTTTGACAAATAAAAAATCTTAACTCAAAGTCGCCTTACTAGCTTTTTTCAGACCTTTCAACGGCATGTCATGGTCTACCTCAGCAGATGGAGTATGCTTCATAAGAAGACGCAAAAAAAAGCTGGTAAAATTACTATTAAAGATAGTAAAGCTAGTAAGTGGACCTTGAGTTAAGATTCTTTTGTCTAATATACTTTTTGTAATGCGATTGAAAGCTCCTGAAAAGGCTAGTAAAATTGCTAGTAAAGCTAGTAAGTAGACCTTGAGTTAAAACCTTTTTTGTCTAATATATGTTTTGTAATTTTGTATATGCGGTTGAAAGCTCCAGCAAAGGCTAGTAAAATTGCTAGTAAAGCTAGTAAGTGGACCTTGGGTTAAAACCTTTTTTGTCTAATATATGTTTTGTAATTTTGTAGATGCAGTTAAAAGCTCCAGAAAAGCTAGTAAAATTACTAGGAAAGCTAGTAAGTGGATTGTGTGTTGAGGTGATTTAAAATATTTTTTTGTAATTTTGCTCCTCAGCACTAAGGAAATGAAGAAAAAGTTGTCTACACTTGCATCATAATTAAATGACCTCCATTTTTCAGCAAAACCATGACATTTTTATTTGTTAATAAACGTGCACTCCTATTCCTATCCCACCCATTTTTATCATTGTTTGTTGGGATCCCTCATCCCCTTCCCCAAAGTCCTGGCACATTAAATTCAAACCTCCTCACAAAAGTCTTTCGAGTGCCACAAACTGGGGGAAAAGAGATCCCTTGCTGCCTGTATGCCGGTGACAACTCATGACGTCTTAAAGAAACTTGTAGTGCAGCTGGCTGTTAAGTTTGCCTGCCCGCTGTTTGGGCCTGGCGTCTGATGAGGTCTGCCTCCACAGCATAGAGGGGTTCTCTGAGAAAGAGTTAAGTCTATGAGGTCAGTCCAGAGGAGGAGGTTACGAGTTCCCGAGTCGGAGCCGCAGGGGTAATGGTTTTAGAGATGGCTGTCACACAGATCCGTTCCACTGTCCAACACCGCCGCTGATCTCCACCAATCCAAGTCCGCTTGCTTTTCAATCGCTCAACTTCTCTCTCCCTGTCCCCCTTTCTTCTTTTCTCCCTCTCTTTCTCCCTCACACTGACACATGGAAGTAATCTAGGAGCTCTACGCTGGACTGAAAGGATGTGCGGTTGAGCCCAGGGCTGCGTTTCAACGCTCTACATTAGCTTCCTTTCCTCTCCCGTTTAATCCCCTTATTTTCAACTGCTCTTATGTAAAAGAACTAAGATGGCAAACAAAAGGCAGACTTTTCCCCACGTTTGCCCAACTTTTTCCCCCACTTCCTGTAACTCTGCATCCCTACATTCTCACTTGATTCAGCTGAAGCGCAGGCGAGGCGCGAGAAAAGAAATCTTAAGGGAAGCTTTCCAGCAGCAGCGCCTGTGCCTCTGCTTGGCAGAGCTGGAGCTGATGGGAACTTCCTGGTTGCTGCCAGCCAGGCCTCCGTCTAATGAAGCTGGGTCGCTAACTGCCTGTAAGGCAGCCACTGTTCAGCCACTCCACACTCGTCCACCGCTCGGCCCTCAACACTTTCACAGGGGCACACTGGCACGCTTCTAACACTTCCTTAATGCTCCACTGTGGCTGGACAAAGAACAATGGCACACCGACAGGCACTCTCAAGCACTCATTCATTTCCATAAGCTTATACTTGTCCCTTTCATATGAGACTTAGTGTCCTTTAATTGTAGCGCAAACACATAAAAGTAAAATGAACAGGACTCATTAATTTGCAATTTATTTTACAAAATAATTGCACTTGAAATTACTGCACCAGATAAGGACCAAATATCCAATATCTTTGTGTTTGTTTTGGCCCACTTATCTCTTAATTTAATGTGGTTACCAAAACAATTATGTTGAGCAGCACAAAGTTTCAACAGGTTTGTCATAGTTTTCTGTGACTCACAACCACAGACAACCCAAGCCCATGTCTGTCACGCCTATGTGAGAGTCTAGTAGATCCAAACACTGGTTGTCAAGATTAAGATATACAGTATTGTCTGATCTAGGACGGCAACTACAGATTATTTTCATTACCAATTTATTTATCTATTACTTTTTTGGTTTTGCGATTAGTCATTTAGTCTATAAAATTCAGAAAAATAGCCATGACAACATCTTGGAGCCAAAGAACAAACGCTCCAAAACATAAAGATATTAATTCAAACGTATAAATAATAGAAATTCTCACTTCTAAGAAGCCGGAAACACACACTTACAAGCGATAAATAAATTATAGGTGTGGAGAATATGGTAGAAATTGTTTATATTCTTTATACTATGGTTGCTATGTCTGGTTGTATTAATGTTAATTGTTGCATCAATGTGAAATATCTTGATCGGTCAGGTTTTTAATTCCCTGGATAATCCCACAAAACCCTCAGACATTCCTGTCTGGTTAGTTTAGCCACAAACAGTTTCTCAACTGAGTTTCTAGAAAATGTAACATATCACAATATATTGATATCGTGATAGAAGATTTTATCAATATTGTCTACCCCTGGTTAATTATCAAAGTTGCTGTTGATTGTTTCTGATCAGCTAACTGATTAATTGACTAATCTTTTCAGCTCTATTTTCAAGTGATTCATTGCATTCAGCTGTTGTGAATCAGTCCCTATGATATATCTTGAAAAAAAAACAACTGTAACTCTGGGTCATGAGGACCAGTTGGGAACTCATACATGCACATGAAAAAAAAAATGCTAAAAATTAGTTGCAAATGCTACTTGTCCCAAAGCCGGGGGAACAAAACTGGGTTTCATGCGCACCACTGCTTGAATATAAAGAAATGAATGCATCAATAACACACAAAAAGCAGAATGATCAGTTTTCAGTGATGTGGCAGCCAAACCACCAGCGGATAAAGTGAGTCCATCTGGAGCGAAACCATGATGGAAAAATAGCTCCCTCTTTTTTTGTCTTCCTGAAATAACGTAAAGCCCTGCAACCCCTTTTCTGAGGCCAGGTTCCCCAATGCAGATAACCAGATGAGGAATCTGTCGTTGCACACCGCTGAAACAACAGACATGTCGACACAGAAGTGCACACACATAAAAGCAAACGCAGCTGTCCTCGTGAGACATAGGGTGCCTTTACAGCACCATGGGCCAGTTGCTTTGCAGAAGTATTTCTTATTGGTTGGCCCTGGCCCCGGTCTCTTTCTCTCTGAGTGGGGCTCAGGCTCTAAGTCCTCTCTGTGTGTAATGAGATCTTTATCAGAGGGAAACGCGATCAGAGTCTAAAGGGGGAGAAAGGGGGGACTCTGGAAGGCACGGAGAGAGAAGGTGTGTATCGCGAGGGGTAAAGGGGGTGAGCAGCAGGGCGCGGGGCAGGGAAGAAACAAAAACAGGCCTCTGACCCTCTCAGCAGTGACCCACACTGCAGCGGGCAGCAGAGGGGAGCGTTCACTGGACTCTCTGCAAGGAACCAAATCCTGTTTCTGGTCTAGTCCTGAAGTTTCATCCGGCTCTTGTTCAACAGGTTGCGGCAGTTTCGAGTTTTGCAGTTTCAGTTTGTTTTTTTAACCTCCCACTGAAAACCTCGTTATATTTAAATGTCAGCTTAGCGAGGCTTTTTCTGAACATCACTTTGCAGGAGTCAAAGGTTTCTCAGTGTTCGAGAACAAACCTTTAAAACATTTGCTTTGATAACATCCGTCTCCAAAAACAAAGATAAGGCTGGGGTTTGTTTTTTCCTAATTACCTCATAGGGGGAAAAAAACAATTTTTTCACTCAATTATCTTATCGGGAAAAGCTAATTATAAAAACAAAACTTGAACTTTAATTAGGCCTTCTGTGCAGTTATTCTACTAATAAGAGCCGAATAAAATCATGTTGTTTTAAAAACATATTTAACAATAAATTTGCCACCTCATCATCTCAAAGTACAGGGGTTTTTTTCTTTTAAAAAAATTATAACACAAAATTGTTTTTCTGTTCTGGGAAAAATAAACATGTTTGCTAAATATCACAGTGGTAATCAAATCCAGCTTAATCATCAAACTCAATGAACCTCCAAAGCATGCAAGCACGCTATAAACCAAACCAGTCAACTGTTAAACTGTGAGCCAGGCAGCTGAGGTCAGTGGACAGCAAAATAAGATGAGTAAGTAAAGACTCACAGCAACAGAGGCCTTAGTTGACTTTCATCAACACAAACGCCTCTCTCTCTCTGTTGTGCTATTTTGTGCTATGTTGTGGGCTTCAAAACCGACACAGAGGCCAAAAAAATGTCTGCAAACTGTTTCCAAGCCTCGCCGAAAATGCGAGGAGTTGAAAACCAGTGCAGCAGACTCCTGGCCGGCCTGTCGCTGTGTCCCCGGTGTACTTTTTCAGAGGTGTGCTGTGCAAGTCTGTCTTCCGTCTCTCTCCCATTCTCTTGTTTGTCTCCTGAGCTGCTGCAAACTGGCTGTGGTAGCTACAGGTCATGAGATAAATATTAGCTAAGGGGGGTTAGAGGACGTGCAGGAACCACTCATAGCAACCTTGTCAGATTATCATTAAATTGGCATCACCGGAGCACACTGGGTGTGTGTGTGTGTGTGTGTGTGTGTGTGTGCGTGTACGTATGTAGCATGCCTGTACATTGCTGTGCTAGCTTCAGCCAAACCGATGGGACGTGATCAGTCATAACAAAGTGACATTTTCTGGCGTAATCCCACTCAGCTAAATGAGAACTAATCCGATTTGCTCTGATCAAATGGTAGACGGTTCTTTACCGGCCGGGGACGTTGACACATCCAGCCTTCTTCTGCACGGCTGCTCACTCCACGCAACCCCCCACCCCCCTACCCCCTCCACCCCTCGCCATTTCACTCATCCAGCCTCAAATTAAATATCAAAAAGGTCTGAAACATCCTGCAGCAAAAACAAAACTCAGGGATTCTTCTTCTTCTTCTTCTTCCCAGACGGCGCTACAGCGATGATGTATGTTGCCTGTTCAAGCACGCTGGGAGGAAATCAATTAAGCAAACCCCAGTTATTGATAATGCAGGAGCGGGAGTGATGGCATCCTCACATGGAAATCCATAACAGCAAGAATGCTCGGAGGAACCCGCACATACACACACACACACACACATAAAGAAAAAACAAAAACAAACACACCATAGCGACCCAAACCTGCTGGTTTCCTATACTTTGCCTCATAACTCATGGCCTGTAGGGAGGCGCTGGTATTGTTATATTTTGTGTGTATGTGGTACAGTGTGTAAGCAGAGGGCCAGATTAATTTATTAGCTGAGGCAGCAGTGCTCCCCAAAGTGGGAACAGGAAGTAAGACGTCGTAAATCTAGATAAGTCACCAGATAGTATACTGTACATTTCTATAGGCTTCTCCCTCTCTGTTATCACTATGGAGTAATATAGGCCAAGACAGAGAGATGGAGCTTAAAGCAACAAACAGTGAAGACAGATGCTGATTGCTGTACAAGTATTCCCTTTTTATTGCCTATCAGACAGCGCTGCTGACTGATACATTTCAGAAGAAAAACAGGTTTGTCTTTTGTTATTGCAAAGCCTGCACATAGCAAGATAATTGTCTATTGTTTCCAAAGCGCAGAGGAGCGGGATAATTAGGTTGAGAGAACACTTTGCAGAGTGCATTATTGTTTCACTGTGAACTTTATGAAATATTCAGCCAGCATGGGGATTTTACAAGCAGCCGAGTGGAGAAACAGATGGAGAAATGATCTTCCAATCCCTAAACCCAGCGTGGTAACCTTCTAAGACATTCCCTCCAGGTGACATCATCAATCAATAAATGTCTCCCTCCCTTTTTTCTCTCTCATTTGACTGATACAAGGTGTGGGGTTTTTAGTGCACGTGTAATATGTGTGTGTGTGTGTGTGTGATATCTCTGTCTGATGACGCTCATTGTTCCACTACCTCTGCAGCCATAGTCAAATAAAAGCTGATGGGCCGTAGTCTTACCATTAGGACCAGGCCACACACACACACACACACATATCTACACACACTCCAATGAACATGGCAGCAATAGTCATACTCAGTGACTGCACAACGAGCTCCTATGACATCTGACATTTGGGGTATAAATCATGGATTCACTTGAATGAGTAAGTTCTAGTTATAAGCTGGTCGAGCTACTCTCCATTTCCCCTCGATGCTGTGAAGGTCAGCTCCTCGGCTCCAACCATACAGAAATACAGGAGAGGCTTTTTTTTTCCTTTATAGTTTATTTTCCCCTTATGTATGCTTTCCAACATCATGCAAATGTGGGAGTCAAGTCTAAGTGGGTGATAATTGTTACCAGAGCGTATTTTATTATCAGCAGTCTGGGCTCACTCTGCTTGTTTTGATGGGAATAATGTGAATTTTTAGAAGAAGAAAAAAAAAATGTCTGGCTTCAGCTGCTTGCTTTTGAGAAACTTGCCCTGGATCAAAACCAGGACAATTACGGAAAATTAAATCCATTTCAAGCATTTGATCCTCTGGTATCTGAAACCGTCTTATCACACACATTTTTGTGTGTGTGTGTGTGTGTGTGGGTGTTGGGGGGGGGGGGGGGACTAAAATTCAAACAGTGGAGAGTTGGGACGCATGCAGTCAGTGTGGCCCCATCTCAGAAGCTCAGTAGCCCATGTTCAGGGCTGCTGAGACCGGACTGAGAGGAGAAACTTCCTCGATCCAGTTAACTGGGCTACACCTTGACACACTTGGCATGACTTTTCTCTTTCATTCTCCACTCAGCTAATTACACCAATCGCAAGAAATTGTAAGGAAGAAGTGGGCAAACTCTCACAGCTCTGAGATGGTCGTGATTGACGTGTCCAAGTAGACTTTGCTCTCAGTCTGGTAATAAAAAAAAGGGGGCATGTCATATTGTCATAAATTGCTATAATTAATCATCTATCACTGTGTTTTAAGTGAGGCCTACTGTGTATTGTATGAGCCTGTACCTACTGTGTTTCATTGGTGTTGGGAAATCCCCCACTGAGAAACAAATCCTAAACCTCTAGGGCGCAGGAATGTCAATTAAAACTAAACAAATTGTGCTCTTTTTTTTTAAAGATAATTGCTACATTTAACAGAACATTTAACCCAGCTTGCACACAATGGCAACTTTTCCAGTAATGTTAGTCCTCCATTACGCACACACCCAGCGAGTTTGGTATGCTTGTGCAAATTGAAATACGAGACTTACTTGAGATTCTGCGAGCTCCAAATTATAGTCTCCAGCGATTTGGCCGAAGGTAACGCCGACCTGCACATTAAAATAAAGATCCAGAGATAATACTTCCAACAACCGAGTCCCGCCATTCTGATAAATGTACAGACAGTGAGCCGATAACTCAGAGCGTCGGACAGTGCGCCTGGCAGCCTTTATCTGTGGTTCGCCCGGTGGGAAGGTGAGCTACGATCAGTCGGGAGCATGTGAAGTCGATATCAGATACATGTCCTTCTGTCCGGCTCCTTAAAATCTGCTCCAGACCCCCGTGTCCTTGACTGAACTGTCCGCAGGACGTGCGAAGAAGCTCCCCCGGTTCTTGATAGGATCTGGAAGGAAAGCAGCCCTAAGAGTGTCCTGGTTGACCTGTGGCTGAGACAAAAAACAGCCCCTCGCGACCTTCTCGCTCTGTGGCGACAACTCAGCGATACGATATGATGCGTGGTGAAACAGATCTAACGAAATCGCAGTTTTTTGGGGTTTTTTTTTGTTTTTTTGGAGACACAATTTGGCGATGCGGCTGCCGATGAAGCGCTGCGCCGTGTCTTTGTCAAAGCTCCCCTGATGGTGTCTGTACCTGTCGCTGTATATAGCCTACAGATGACCACATTCATCCATCAGTCACAACTCCGCAGCACGCTGGGAATCCCGAGGTCCACCTCATTCCAGTGTTATCTTTCTCTCCCCCCTCCACCTGCTATTCTTCTTCGCAAAGGAATTGAGTTTCTATTGTAAATATCCCTCCAGGCTCTCAGCGCCGTTCCGCGTGCGTGTTGCGCTCCAGCAGGGTAGCCTCTAGTCCAACTCGGGCATGCTGTGTGGCCAGTGCGTAAATATACTGTACGTCTTCCCCTTGTTTGTTGCCGCTCGGACACAAAGAAAAAGTGCAGAGGGGAGATTAGACCTGCTCACCAGCCCGCTCCGTGGCTCTAAATCCGCTCGCCAACATTTCCAAGCCGGTATATGTTTTTTAAACCGTGTAACGCGCTCTCCGCACTCCGGTGAGTGCAGCAGCTCGGGCTCAACTGTAACCCGAGCCGAGGAGAGCGCAGGGGGAACAGCCCACAGTGCGAGCCGCGGCCAATCACAGCGCTCTGTCCGAACTTGGAAGCAGGAAGCGAAGGCATTTATGGGGACGTGGAGGGGTGGATGGTGGATAGAGGGAGGGAGGTGGGGGTGAGTCTGTTATTGGGTTGACCCCACATCTCCACCCCCACCACCGAGGCCCGAGCCATCGACCCAAATTGAAATGGACTTCGGAGTTATTCGTCATACTGAAAGCTTTGGTGAGGAAAACGAGCGTGATAGGCTGTTGGAGTGTGTGTAAAACTGCTTACAGAAGTAAAACTTTGGTCCCTTTAAATCCAGGACCCGCTTGTCCCTGTAGATCCCGCAATAAACATTTATGCCATGACATTGCTATAATAAAGGCCTATCAAAATCTCTCCTTAGGGAATTATAATTATGTCTGTGATAGGTAGGATAAGTGCATTTGTAATATTCTCTCTTTATAACTAGGCAGTGTAATATTATAAACGTCTCTAAATGTATATATAGGCTAGTCTAATTCTGCAAAAATCTTTTGAATTTACTGTATAGGATTACAGCATTTGTTATTTCGGTCCTTTCCGTTGTCCTCTTTGAAAGGAATGATGATTAATGGTCTCTTTGGATCTCTTTCTAGTTGTCCCCTTCTGGGATAATGAACTGCATGAGAACTTAGTCCCCAGTGTCAATAGACAATAGACGGTCGGTAGCCTATAGTCATTGGGCCATTCATTCATTGAGGAAGAAATGCTTGACACATAATTGATCATGTCCATGTCTGTGCCCCCTTTGTGTGCGTGCGTATGTGTGTGAGAGAGAGCGTGGAGAGCTCCTCTTAATTTAGTTACAATCAATGCCGCCCCCTAATGGTTGCGATGAAATCGATTCACTGAATACAGGAGGGGGATTCAGTGGAACTGGAAAGGAAAGATAACAGACATTTAAAGACATGTCTCATGGTTCCTGAATTTTTTTTTTTTTTATCACATCCTGTTGTGCCTTGACAGCCCATAAATCTTTGTGAAACAATGAGCTCAACATCAGCTTCACACCCGAATGATTCTGCACTCTAATTATCTGAGTGTATTTATATTTGTGTGTGTTTCTTGTGTGTGTGTGTGAGCCAGTGATAACAGGGGCCACAGAAGTTGGAGCGCCATGGCTGCATGAGAGTAGGGATTTGTGGCGCGACGTCACCTGCTTCCGAGGTGCATGGAGAAGGGAGCAAAGTCTGAAGAGGTCATAAAGTTGTCCTTTATACTACAAGTGTTGCTGGAGTTTTGCCATGGCTGCATCCTCGGGAGCCTGGCTACAGACTGGTCAAGAGTGTTGTCATAGCAACAGCAAACACAGGCCAGTTGCCACAGAACTGGCATGTACCGTCTGATGGCCGGGACGTCTGGGATACCTGATACCTCGATGGCCAATCAGATGGTCGCAGATAGATACCTGATCTCCTACGAGCCAATGAGACTTTTTGATGAGGGCCACAGCTGCGGCCAAAGCTCAGTGGCCAATAGGAATATGACTCCTGGACGATGACGGTGGACATACCGTGCTGTTGTTGTAAGAGTGTGATCAAACCACAGCCTGCAGATCAAAAACACTTCATTAGCCAAATACAATACAGGCCTAATACAGAGATTTGCCTTGAGAAGCAATGAAAACGAATCTTTTACAACAGTCCACGTGGCAGAAGTAGCGTATACAGTACAGGAGGATTATAGAGGATATATAGCAGATAATGGATTGTCCACATTATTCTACATAAACACAAAAGCTTTAGGCAACGTGACACACAGTGCAGTAAGGACAAAGGAGTGTATTGAGGGTATAGCTTTCTAGTTCAGTCACACACACACACCATGGAAGGCAATTTGATTCCCACCCCCCTCCCTCAGACAGCCACCTATGAAATAGTGGCGTTTTCAAGGAATGAGGTCATCATGTTAATGTGTATAGGTGGCTGTGATTAGTGTGTCTATAAATAGCCTGAATGTACTTTGATACCTCAGAAGCTCATACACACACGCTCCTCAGACCCTTCAAAATGGAGCCGGGCTGCAACTAAAAGTTATTTTCATTACTGATCATTCTTTTATTTAATATGTCAGAGCCCAAGGTGACGTCTTCAAGCTGCTCGTTTTGCCCGACCAGCAGTTCAAAACCCAACAAGACCAAGAGTCTACAGCCACGCCAGCAGCTCTGTGAGCTTGTACTTAGGCACAATTGAGCTTTGAGCTAAATGCTAACATGCCCACAATGACGATGCTAACATGCTGATGCTGAGCAGATATAACGCTTACCATGTTCACCATCTTAGTCTAGCGTGTGACAAAGTACAGTTGAGGCTGATTGGAACGTCATTGGCTTAGCAAGTATTTAGTCATAATCTGAAGTTTTGGACAAATTAAAATTCTTGATCAGATGATGGCGCTAGAGGAAATGTCAGGGGATCACCAAAGTTATTACAGTTCACCCTGTGGGGGACATTAATGTGTGTACCAAATGCCATGGCAATCCATCCAATCGTTGAGATATTCCAGTCTGGACCAAAGTGGTGGACCAACAGACCGACATGCTAGCAAATTACATTTTACTTGAGATAGGAATATTCAGTTTGTAATGATATAAAACAGAAAGAAGCAGGAAATCCTCTCATTTAGGTGGCTAAAACCGGAGATTCAGCCATTTTTCTTGATAAATGACTACAAAGATTAGTCAATTATCAAAATGGTCGCAAGTTAATATTTTGTTCATCGTCTAATGATTAGTTTCAGCTCTAAAATGGAGAATAGTTAGTCATTCTCTGTAGCTTTTGTTTTTCCTCTCTCTGAAACGCCAAGATGAACCCGGCTGCCGAGGACATAGTTCCTTCCCAATCTGATATTTACACTTAGCAAACACTGAAACCATGACATCATCATTCCGGGATAAAGCCACTGCCGGCCTGTAGTCAGCCCAGCAACCTCACAGTGAAAATAAATCACAGTTAAAGTGGCCTCCTCTTGCTTTTAATCTGCCCTTAATGAAGTCTTGAATATTTCCCTCTGGTGTGGCTCTGTGACACGGCCGTGATCTACGAGCCAGTCTGGAGACCAGAGGGCTGCGGCCTCGGTGGAGCTGTGGGAGATGTAGCCTCAGCCGGGGCTATGAATCCAGGTATGAGCGGAGCCCCTTCGGCATGCACGGGGTCAAGTGGTTAACCCTCGTTATCTTGAGAGGAAGAGGAACATGTGACTCGGACGTTCCAGCCATAATCAGTATCCAACAGCCATTAACCACTGAGACAACACACCCTCACTAACACAGACACACACTCACACACACAAGCACTTAGCAGCGTGTTTCCCGTCCATCTCACGCACAGTAAAGTGTTCACTGAAGAAAACATAAGGGCACCAACGCAAACAACATGGATTCAATCCAAACACTGAGCCAGTTGAAACAGTGGGAAAACTCTGTTAATGTAAACAGACTATTTTTCGGAGGCTGACACTTGAAAGTTGTTGTATGAGCTATTCATGCTGCTTTGATTTAACTGTAACAGCAGTGAGGCCAAACACAACAGCTGGGGCATCCGCAGACTTACATTTCCTGTTTGTGATATGCTTGATTGCTGTCCAGACGTCTTCCTCCTCTCTCTTCTGCTTTTCTTGCTTCACTCTACCTCCTCTCCCTTACTCCTCTCAGCCATCATGACTGACAGGAAAAGCACTGATTACAGACAAATAACAATCTGCGCTAAACATGTCCTCCTCAATTTAACATCCCAGCAGGAGATGTAAGCAAAACCTCTTCTCTTCTCTTTTCATATCAGTAATTAGGTCTAATAACAAGCCAAGACAATAGGTGTTTCGTGTAACCAGTTTTGTCTACATATAAACATCTCGGGATCTTGATAACAATCCTGATTAGTAGCTGGTTGTGATCCTCCCTTCTTAACTCTCCACAGTTCCCTGCATTATACCTTTTTTAGCCTCTCAGATGAGATTAGAATTTGAAAAGAGAAATTGTTCTTTGATGCTTGATATCAAAGAACTCGACACTCAATAATTCCAGATGAAAAAATAGGCAGAAAGTTAGGACATGCACACACACACACACACACATTATTAACTCGCTGTTATTATTTGTTAGCGTAAACTGCATTTTGTAGGCCGGTAGCCCAGAGGGTTTAGAGAAGAGCTAAACTGACGGAGAGAATATGCCAAATGCTGGCCTGGGGGGTGTTCTGTCCATTCTAATATAATTACAAGCCTCTGATAGATGAGTCTTTTCTCCAAGGCTACTTGTCTGTCAAACATTAGGTCACACTCAGCTTCCAGACTGGGGAGGGGAGGTGGGGGGGGATGGGCACCGAGAGAAGAGGGGCATAGAAGGGGGCTCAAGGCATAGAGAAGAAAAAGTCTGGAGAGGTGCCTCACTCCCTGCCAAGAAAAGGAGGGCAACAAAAGTGAAAAAGGGTTAGGGGAGAGAGGGAGAAATGAGAGAAAAAGAGAGGGTGGGAGCTAGTGAAAGAGAGTGAAATGAGTGAGGGTGGGGGTTAAAGAAAGAGGAGAGATTGAGAAGTGCACAAAAGGGTGCATTCGAATCCACTCTAATTAAAGCCTGTGTGATGGACAGGACCTGCGGACGTGCCTTCTTTTCTTTTTGAGGGTGTGTGTGTGTGTGTGTGTGTGTGTGTGAGGGTATGGTGTGACGATGGGAGGGGCCAGGCCTCTAGTAGAGATGTCTACTGCCAGCAGCCTGAATGGGACAAAGACCTGAATGGAAACTTCAAAGCGACCTCTGTGAGCTCACCCCCCCTCTTCTTCACAGTCCCATGGCTGTGTGATGGTCAACAAGCTCCTGCTCAAGTGGTGTGTGTGTGTGTATGTGTGATTCTGTTTTCCAGTCTGTTATTTTCTGACTGCTACATGCATTTCTTGGCAGCTATGCGTGCAGTGTGGATTTCAAAGTGTGTCTTTCTGCCTGTGTGTGTTTTTGTCTTATGTGAGGATGTGTGTGTGTGTGTGTGTGTGTTTGCTTTAAAGACCAGACTGCAGGATGGAGATATAATTGGAGCAGAGGATCTGACTCATTGCACTCCCCCTCTGAACTGAGCGCTGGCTCTCTTTGGCGGGATTGGAACTGAAACAAGTAGCCCACAGAGCTGACGTGTTGAAGAAATTATTGTCGCTAAATGATACAGAGGGATTTAGCATCTAATTTGATCCCAATGTCCTTACTGATTTTGGCCTGTGTTATGATCTTGTGGTGTGCGTCATCTAATTCTATTTGGCTCCGGCTCAGGGCTTCTAATGATCTTCCACTTATCGCCTCTCTCTACAGTAGATACTCCTCAAAGTGTCTCTCCCAGCAGAGCTAATAGCCTCACACGACTCCACTGAGTGCTGCAGAGAGCTGGAATCTTTGTGGGCCCCTGAGAAAAACAGGAAGACCTGGGGTGATGGCCAGGGCAGGCAGAAAGATAAGATTTGTGTGTGTATTGTGCGCTTTGGCATGTGTGTGATCGTGTGTGTGTGTGTGTGTGTGTGTGTGTGTGTGTGTGTGTGTTTCCACGCCTCACGAAGGTATCTGTCCTGTCTGAGCCCACTTGCATCAGTCAAGTGTCAGGTCAGGCTCCAAAGCCCATGGGATCAACGTGTCATTGTTGCTGCCTGGTGCGACTGACATGTCCTCAGTGACATCATCACCCGAGGACACTGAACAGATGATTCATCTCTCTTCAATGTTCATCTGAAGAGCCATTAGAGTCCACCTCTAATCAGACTACAGAATAAAGCAGCCCCAACAACCTCGTCAGCGTTGCCTTTTTTTCCCCTGGCAGGTGCAGTGTAACGGCGTAGGCTGCTGCAGCTTTGATCGTGGATTTATATTTTAAGAGGTAGTACGGAAGCCCTTGCATGCAGGCATGACTGTGCCGGTAGAGAAACATCCTCTGAATGTGCCTTTATTCCAAATCTAGAAGTCGCTGTCATCTGTTTCTGGGAAAATACGCTTATATTTGAACCATAGAAAATCACACTGAGATAACCTTATCTGCAGATAGAATGTTATCTGTCATCCTGATTGTGTCATATGTTTGCAGCTGAGCTTGATTCTGTGCAGCTATAAATACAGAGGCCATAAAAATCCTAGAGGTCTGCAGTGTGTAATGCCCACACACACACACACACAAAACGCTGTAATTGTGACACGCCTTTAAAACAGAGACGCAAGAATAATCCCAACTAATGTACACACTTGTGCACAAGCCCGCATACAGAACAATAAGGAAGCATCGCACCCTAGCACGCACTGTTGCACAAATACACCAATGGCTACCAAAGATATACACCAACAAAAACAAAAAACACACTTTAAACCCAGAGAGACAAACTCCTAAATCTGAGGATGTCCTTGTTAGTAAGCAGCCGAGGGTACACGAGTGCTCTCAGCCGCATCATCAAAGCCTCAGCAATTACTCCCATGCTCCTTCTCTCTGGCATAAATCTGCTCTTATCTCGGCTCGCTGCAGGATCAGGGAATATCAGCTCCAGCATCTGCTCCATCTACAAACCCAGCCACTAAAAGCACAACAAAGTAGCTCTGCAGGCATAAATAAAGGAAGGAGGGGCACCGGACGAAGCGGGGACGGGGCATACGGAGAAACAGAGAATGAAAGATAGGCAGATGGGGCACGAGGGTGTGTGTTCCTGCTTGTCTTATTTGCCCTGAGCATTTGAGCTCATTCACACTGCAGTCTGTCAATCAGCCACCCCCCCCAAAAAGACTTTACTCAAACTGATTTCCAAGCAGCTCTGCTCGGCTTAGGATAAATTCTTTGCAGGAAATTAAGACATATGGAGAGAAGGAAGGTCAATAGCTTGGGTTGGGGTAAAAGGTCAGAGTTGAAGAGTTAGTGGTCAGGGGCAGATATGAAGTTAAGGCATGACCGGCATGTCATATTTATTGGAGTGGTTAGATAATCACTGACTGTTTGTCAAAGGGCCTATGAACTGCAGAGAAGTTAGGAACAAGGGTCACCCGGACACATTTTTTGCATTATTAACCCAGTTTTTTGCAGAGAAGTCAGCGGATTCCAGGTCTGTTATCGGGAGCAAAGTTGCTCACACCTGGCTGAAGCAACAGCGAAGACGGATGAACAGGTCCCCAAACTATTTTTAGGAGATTGTTTATTTTTGCTCACGGCCGGACTGAAGCAACATCTTTCATTCTGACCTCTTTATCGCAGCTGTGACCCTGACCCTCCTCCTCCACCTCCCATTCTGTCTCCTGTACCTCCCTGCCCTCTCTGCATTTCCTCCTTTCCTGTCTGTGCCGTCCACTCCCACTCGCCTCTGGGTCAGCCGCTCCCTGCTCTTCAAACACGCTAGCTGGTACGTTTTTGTCTTGCGATGCATACTGTAGATAGCACTCAAGTTTACAACCATTCGAGGCTATTCAGTTCGACGTGAGCTGAAAGACCTCAGCCCGCCGGCCGTGAATCAGTTATGCAGACAAAATGTTGCAAGTGAATGTTATGAGGAAATACCTCAGCCCCAGGTGCTGGCTGGGGGTCAGGGGGGAGAGGTGATGGGTCGCACACCACCCCTCAGGGGCTCCCTGACCTCACAAGACTGATGAATAGCGTGCTAACGAGGACCAGCTCTCTCTTACTGTCTGCACTCTCTCTTCTTGTCTTTGACTACCTCTAATTTTTCCCTTCCCCCCCCTCCACTCACTCTCCTGGGGACTGATCTGGCGGCAGCAGAGTAGTAATACTTATACCTGCTGAAGTGCCTCACCATCTGTCGTCTCCCTTGGATTTATAATTATCATCATATCACATTCAAACTAGGCACTGTCGCACTCTTACATAACCTAACCCCTATCTACCAGTGCATGCAATACTTAAGAATAGATTGAATAAATTATTATTGGGTGAGGTGTTAAATCTTGGCCAGCAATAGAAGTGCTCTCTTTCTAATGAGGCTCCCTACCTCATCTCTGGCTTGTATCAGCGCAGGAGGGACGTGAGAAAGCAATAATCACAGGCACATGCATGGGCCACCCGCCCGCCCGCCCGCCCACACATCCACATGCAGACACACCCAATGCACCCCCCCCTCCCGCATGCACAAATGGACATAGTGCAGACGTGGACATTGCACACACACATTTAACGCGCACGCACACACCCTGGGCCATTTGCACAGTCATATCATAGAGCCAATTAAAGAGATGAGTCTTATTAGCAGAGGTGTCCTGGCCCTCGTTAATCACTGGGGTTTCCTGGCAGGGGCTGGTGACATGCAGAGCTCTCCGTCATCTTTATGAGACCTGTCTCATCACGCCCTTATAAGACACTCATCCAAACTTTACTGAGACTCATGATTTAGCAGAGCTGGCTTGGCCCAGAAATGCATTCAGTCATCTGTGGGTCACCTTTGAATGAGTTTCAAGGGATTTGAAAATGGAAGCGTGGAAATGTAGGCTTTGCGCGGTGCATTGCTACCTCACGGGCTTGCATGTTTTCAGAGTCCCCAATTGAAAAACCATAATCTTGTTTTCTCTTACTGCGGGGGAAACCACCATTATCCTCACTGCAGAGCTCGGGCCCACTGGGACGAGCGAAGGTGGCTCCACAACAAAGATGTGAGGTGAGGAGAGAAGGTGTAGAGAATCAGATTCCAGGGTAACCCAGGGTAAATATCATCCTGCTCCCAGCTGAAAACCCGTCTTGTTTTCTCGCTGCACGGGTCGAATGCCCTGCCCAGACCTCTGGACCACCTGCAGCTCTGCTGATGACAGATTCCCTCCACACACTGGACCATCTCAGCCCTCGGTGTCAAAGGGAGACTAATCCTCCTGCTTCTGTCCTCTAAGTACAATAGCCCTGTCACTCGTTCACTCATTCAGCATACCTTTAGCTGCTCTGCCTGTGTGTCAATACAGAGAAAAACGACAGGAGGCAGACAGTAGGTTCCCACGGCGCTCTATTCATAGCTTTCCACTGGAATCTCTGACCTGTTCTGGCCTGTCTCATGAAACCTGCTCCTCATAATGAAGGGCATTGATCCTTTTTCTCATTTCACATTCACCTTGACATCTCTGTTACGGCCCACAGAGCGTCTCCTCTTAATCCAGGAGAGATTCTTTCCCTTTATTTGGTTACCAGATATTTCATTGGGTGCACAGCGCATTGTTGGAATGTTATGGCTCAGAAATGTCAAGGATGGGGTGTACTGTAGTGCAGAAGAGGATGAGCGTCAGTGGCCTGGAAGTTGGTCTATCTGTATGTGTGTCCGTGTTCCTAATCTGAGGTCCTGGTAAATGATTTCCCAGGGTCAGCTGCTTTCCTCTGCCCTTACAAGCCTAGGAGATTATGCTCTCATTGATGATTTATCCATGGAATTAAAATTCTGTGGGTTTATCTTCTTGCAGAATACTGGAAAAGTCTCCACGTACAACAGCTCTTCTGAGAGTTGCAATCAATATTATGAAAAGGCAGCTGCGTCAAAAGTAGAGCAAACATTTACATTTTAAATATACTTTTCAGATCCTGTTAGAATAGCTTACCCAGTGAACTCTGCACATGTATGTGCGAACCATGATTCCCAGTCCTCCTTGACCCTCTTGGAGGTCTCAACACGAGCTAAACTGATAGGGCCTGTGGAGGACTTTGGGTTATCAGGAGTAAATACAAGCTAGAAGCCCTGCAGAGGCTGTGGCTCTGATTTAAACTCAGCAGCCCTGACCTCTGCAGCACAACTTAACCTAACTCAGCCGAAGCAGATGCACTGCTGTGGGCATCAGAGAGAGAAAAGTTGATGGAAAAGAATCGTTTTAGCACATAAGTGTGAGTTGTGGACATAAAACACCTCCTCAACTTCCGTAAAACTGGTTTGACATGACAATAAAATGACAAAATGTTGTCTTTGGTCTCTTTCTGCATGAACACCACTAACAGCGTGTAATAAAAAAGGGGCTGACAGCTCGGAAGACAATCAAGCAGGGCTACCGAGGTAAGTGCTTTTCTGCACATTATTGTGACAGCCGACATGCGACACGCAGACTGACGTAGTGATAGATGTATCACAGGCCAGACATGAAGGGGAGCTCTCCGCCAGGTCCTATTCTAATACGCTCCTCATTGATCTGAGCTCCTCTTTATTAATCATGCACTTAACACTGAAGTCTCCGTTGCTTTCATCCTTTCTTCTGCAACCTCATGTCCTCACTTTTATCATTACAGCAACTATGGGGCTCTTTGTCTGCACAGAACAAGACATTACTCTCGCTACAATGGCCCCTTTTCATAGTCAACACAAACGTAAAAGCAGTCACATACAGCGAGATGTGTGCAGTGAAGATGCAGAGGGCCTGAGGATACATATTCATAGCCTTTTCAGCAAAGTGAAAAAGATACATATATTATAAAGAGTGACACATGTACAGTTGTAGCACTGCCATTGTTGTAGACTGGATTCCCACCTTGGACTATACTGCCTCCTTGTGCCATTAAAGTGAATAACCTCAGTCACCCCAACTAAACTATACTCTACCCCACATTGCATAAATGTGCAACGCAAAAACCAAGACTATAGGTATACTGTACAACGTGGATCTGACTAACTCCAGTATTAGTTGTAGTAAGTTCATTGTGGTCAAAAGTAAAGAGTACCACAGATGAAATGTGTTGATTTTTATTCAAAAGTTACTGTCTCCAGACAAGTACAAATCAGAAAACAGAGTGACTGAAAGAGGATGGGATAATAGACAACAACTTAGAGTGTAGGCAAGAGAGCAGAAAAAAAATAAAATAAAAACACAGAAATGGCCAAAAGGAAGGGAAAAAATTAAATTTTGTATATATACACATGATCTAATAAGAATTTATACCAATGTAGTGGTAAGTAACAAACAATAAACAGTACTTTTTCCTTAAAAGAATTTTCTTTTTTACTTACATAAAATAATTAGGCAAAACACATATAGGCTGTTCATCTACTTTATCACATTACATCTGACCACCTCATGTTTCATGTTCTAAGAAGCCAATTATCCACCTTTAAACATGGCTGATCCTCTGACATGGAAGATTACTGTGAGAAAAGGTGACCTTCACCAGCATGTTTAAGGCTTAAGCATGGAATGACTACAAAATAAAAACCTCAGTAGACAAAACATTTCATTAAAACTTGTGACAAATATATGTCAAAATCTAAGCTTTGTCTAGCTGCCACAGCGCTGCTGAATAACTTTCATTTTCAGTATTGTCTGAATGACTACCGTTCACTTTTAACATTTGAAATCTTTAAGTATTTTGTGACAGGACTTTTCATATTGAGAAAACCTTAAAGCTGAATTTCACAAGTCTTTTCATTAGTTTTATCCAAACTAATTTACATGTAGGAAAAAAGGTAGAAACCCGAAGACATTATCAAGACAAAAAGAAAAAACAAACACAAAAAACATAAAAATACAAATTTAAAAATCTTCCTTGATGCATGGCTTCACATGCTTTCATTTTTTTTTTTTAGTTTTACTTACACATTTCTCAAACTTTGTGACTGAAGGTTGAAAAGTTGAAAATAAGAAAACCAAAAGCACATATATAAAATCAGCACCGATTCATATATAACTTTTATTTAAAATGTAGAGATACCCATTTCAACATTATGCTGCTGGATTTTAAGAGAAAAAGATGTGTAATTCTTTGACCGAGCGGCTTTCTGCCAGAGCCCACACAGTGGCACTACTGGGATAAAAATCTGCTCATTGTTGGGGGGATGACGACACATTTCTCTAGTAGATAGATGGTGGTTAAGGAGTGGCCCAAATCTTAGGGTAAGCTCTAGGACTTACTGCTTAACAGTGTGGAGCGTTCAGTGGACTCTGGGAATCTTCACAGCATAAAGGGATCATGACTGATTCTACGTGACATCTCACCATCTTAACCACCAGTGGTTATCAGGACCTCGAATCAGGCCCAACAACAGGGAAAAAAACTTAAGAGATAGAGGGAGAAAAAAAAAAAAGCACAGAAACAAAGACCTCCATCCACTTGGCTAACACAGTACAAGCAAGCTACTACAGTCTGTTTATAAATTACTACTTCACACCTGGTAACTTACTACAATTGTAAAAAGGGTTAGACATGAACAAAAAAAATGTTTCTTAAGTTAAACACACCAATCCATCCCCGTTAAAAAAAAAAGAAAAAAAAAAGAAAAAAAAAAAGAAAAAGCTATAATGGATTTTTCTTCAGACATGTCTCATTTCTAATAGGTTTGGAAGTGGCCTGTTACACTATTTCTGAACAGGAAGAGCTTACCCAAGATTATAAAAGTAAATATTTGAAACAAAGTCCTCTCTGAGCAAGCAACACTGAGTGTGGGTTGTCATTGGTCCACGTGGAGTACAAGCCAGAATTTTTTTTGTTTTGTTTTTTTCTTACAGAAAACACTTCTGTTTTCGCATCTAAAATTCTCTTTAAATACAAAGCGCCTCTTCTGTTATCCCAGCGTCAAAATCATCTGGATATTAGCTTAAAACATGGACACCCCAAGGACCTAGAAGACACAAAAAACAAAGTTAAGTTAAAAACTCTTAATATGAAAGAGATTGGTAGGCATATGACATGCTGATATGGACAAACACAAAAACATAATGCCTTAGTATGAAAATATACATGAATTACGATCTAAATCTAATACACAAGTATTTAACTATTTACTATATTGCCAACTATTTGCTTCTGCAAATGTATGCAACAAAAAAGTGTCACTTTATATTATAATCTATGATATCTATGAATTAATGAGATGCACCACAATTAAGTTAAGAATACTTGGGTCATATTTGTCTAAAACCAAACTAGTTGAGTCTCCCAACTACCACCAAGGTGGTTGCATCATTACAGCAGTTGCTGTCAAGGTGTCGAAAGGGAGAAAGAAATCTACCTGACTATTTACAATTAAAATACAGTCCAACATACTATTTTGTCTGATTGTTTTAACTGAAGCCAGCTCACAGCAAAAAGGTAGCGTAACGATAGACTGTTTAACATTTTTTTAAACACACTGCATTGAGTGCATTTGACTTTCTGTCTGCTGTTTCATAATAAAATCTCATCTACAGCCCCATCATTACTAACATTGTGTAATTAAGTAACTCAGAGCAGAAAAAATGGATGTGAGGCAGACTAGTTCTGAGCTGGGGAGCAGTGGGTTGTGTCAAGTGGCAAAAGCTGCTAAGTGTGCTGTGTGTTGTTTGGAACAAGACGCCAAGTGTTTGGTGAAGAGAAAACAGTTTTCTGCTGTGGTATTTTTTTGTGACAATGAAATTATTTAAAGTTGACACAAAACACATTCACATTTTTCAGTGCTCTATACTGAGGCAGCGTCTGAGGGGCCCTGCAGTTCAAAGCCCAGTGTAAGAACAAGTCTTAAAGCAAATCCCTAGAGTTTCTTAAGGTTGGGACATGTTGAAACAAGAATTTAAGGTCGCCAGTACATTCTGAAATAAATAAAATTTGGCGTGTTTACACAGGCAAAAACAGAGGCTTTGCAAACAGTAAGAAATGTTGCATTTGGCTGCAGTGCATGCAGGCTGGTCAGCTGAACTTGTCAAATGTTTTACACAGCCTCATTGAGTGCCCCAAATACAACAAGCTTGCAAGTGGTCCATGTAATGTGACTGGCTGCAAGCCCTCTAATCTTGATTTACTTCCATAGAGTTATGCTAATTTTACTGTTTACTTTGAGGAAATCACAAGTGATGTCAGCTCTCAGTGTGGCTCACAGGTTTCTCCAGCTGGCCATTACACAAACACATCTGAGGCCTGTACTACGAAGCAAGTTCAACATACCCAGGATATCTTTTCGTTATCTGGCTTCACTAAGCCTAACAATCGCGATCACGCTAAGCGGTCACACGACGCTGGTTATCAATTCGATAAGTCAACCCAGGTTTTCCCAATCAAGCCATGAGCGCATTCACATGAAAGAGGCGGTGTTTGCAGCATATGACCAATCACAAACATGACAGGTGTACTGGCAGCAGAGCGGCATACTTTACAAATGAAGAGCAAACTATAATATAAGAGAAATACAAAGAATTTAAACATCATCCAGGCTAAAAGTAACAACTGCAGCTGCTGAATGCAGGAAGGACAGCTGGCAAAAAAAAAAAAAAATTAACAGCCTTATAATATCACTGCCCCGTCAGTAGTACTCCATTAAGTTAATGTGTTGCTTAGATGTTCTTATGGAGTGTATGACAATTTTAGCCTGATTCTTTCAGCTGCAACTCCGGCGGTGTCAAATGGACTTGGGAGCAAATAAAAAATAAATATAAAAATACAATTTAGCGGTAAATAGGCTTACATTCATATCTTATAAGTACAAAGCTTTAGTGCTTCAGTCAGTCTCTGTTCACACAGATAAGTCGGTCAATCCGACGAAAAACTCTCTCTCATAAAAAGAGTTCCTCTCACGATCCACGTACCGAGCTCCACTTCTTTTCTATTGGTGATGTCATTTTCCAAGAGAATTGATTGGTCAGTAGGCGGTGCTTTTGTACGCATTGATCCGTTATCTCGAACATAACCTGCTCCGGAGCAGTGAGCAGAAGTGAACCACCGTCGTAGTACTGAAAACCCAGAATTGAACCTGAAGTTATCTCGCTAACCGCAAATCCCGCTTTGTAGTACAGGCCTCTGGAGTCTTCGCAACTACGCTGGTATTTGTTTGTAGTACTACATACAACAGCATTCTGAGGACACATTTGAATTTAGAGTATGCCATCAGTCTAGAGGTAGTCAACATACAAGGTGAAACAAATCTACGTGACAGAGTGTAGATGCTCCTTACCGATTCATCCATGATAGAAGCAGGGTCAAAGTAGTCTGGCTTGAGCTCAGACCTCTCACGACGGTTCTTGGAGGGTGGCTGGAAGAGAAAGACAGCACGTTTAGAGAAGATACTCCAAACAACTCAGGGTAGGCTAACTTTTTTCCCCAAGGAGTACATGTGCTCCTAAATGAAAAAAATTAGGAGCACAGTGAAAAATACAGAGCCCCAGAGTAGCCATAGAGAGAAAAAATAATTTGTCCCATATTTTGATTAATTTGTGCGAACGAGAAGTGTAGACCTGTTTTCAGAGTGCCAGCACAACCGACCAGCTTTGTTTATCAGAGTGTTGAGTAATGGTAAACTTCTTAATTCTGAAGAAAGTTAACAGTTTGTGTCAAGCATACAGGCTGTATTATGTGTATCTAGTTGTGTCTGTTTTTCTTGCGGTTGCTTTGTAAAGCAAACAGCCAGCACTGGTACTGATACCGCAGGTTGTGAGGTGTCGTATCTCAGGTTAACACACAAACCTCTTCGGCTGTCACAGTCTCGCACACTGTGCTCGTAAATTATTTGTCAGGTTCGCACATATCAATTTTTAGGGCCATATGCGAATGAAATAAGTTTGGAAGACAATCAATGAATATTTGAACAATTTTGCCCCCCCCCCCCCCAAAAAAAATAAAATAAAAAATAAAATAAAAAATAAAAACAGACAAAAATTAGGGCTGAACGATACTGGAAAAACCCCCCCCAACATTGTGATATTATGGATTTTTACAATACGTAGTACATAAAAAAAACCAAAATATATATATATTTTTTTTTTCTTCCAGCAGATATTTGCAGCATTAAACTCCTGCAGCTCAATTCGGAAAGAATTTATCACATACGCCACGAATGGAGTGAATTTAGAGAAACTAGGGCAGTTGTTCATTTTTCTGGTTGATTCAACGTGACATTTGGAGCCGTTCTCAGAGCGCAGCATCCAAAATAGACATTTGTCTGGGATAAAATTTTGTTCTGGCTTTACACTCATCAGACGTGGTTCTGTGGTGTTGGCGTAAATGGTCAAATAAATTAGTCATGTTGCCTCGTGTTGTACCAACAGTTGGAAGGCACCAACAGTTGGAAGGCACCGTCGACAGAGTACATCTTTGATCATCTTTTTGAAAACCAGATATATCCTTCCCCACAGCCAACAATTCTTTTGGATGAGTTCTTTTGTCTTCTTTGCTCATTTTTAAGTTCCATGCAAAAATCAACTCAAGCTGCTCGTTATTAATTGCTGCATGCTAAACAAACCAGTCTTTTCTTAGAATAACTGACTGGTTATTCCCAAAGCAGGCAGAGTATGCATGCAAAACCAGTAACCAAAATGTAATTAAATCTGGATATATTATGGTCTTAGAGCTTAACTAACCGAGTTAGCGTTTTCATGACTAATAAAAATCAAACTGAATGGAAAAACTGTGAATGGGACTGGCACATTCTGGAAACTATTGGGCCAAAAAACTAAAGAAAAAGAAGGACTGCAGTGCTTTGCTAGAGATACTCAGATTGATGAGGGCTGATCTGTCTTCACTGACATTGATAACAAATGACTTGACTAGTGGTCTTTAAGCAAATAAAACTCACATCACATAAAATGTGTTTTCACTGCTCAATCTCCACCTCACTGGTTTCTAAGGCAGTCAAAGTTTTTTGTGTGGCTCCAAATGGACCCAAGATGGTGCTGCTGACCATCAAATGCAGTCAGGACCTTTGGGTTGCTACTTTCTTAGCTGGCAGCCTGAGATATGTGTGGACATAACAGAGTTTTGAGTTTTTACATCTCTGTCCTCTGAGTATCTCAGAATGAAAATCAGATTTTGGGCAACTGTTTCTTGCTGCATGACACTGCATCCAGTCTTGCGACTGGAAAATAAATCAGACCACGATGAGTCTCCAGATGTGACATCTGGCCTTACTGTTCTTAAAACCAGATTTTACATTAGTAGAAACAGTAACTAATGTTGCCTCCTAATGGCAATATTACTACGTGTCTAAAAGACATGTAAAATGCCTGTTAGCTGCGTAATTTGATCTTCTGAGACAGTCTGATTTTTCAGTGAGGCATGCAGGTGAGAGAGACCTAAGCAGGGTCCATGTTTGGAAGCGGTAACGAAATACAAATCCTTGTAGGACATTCCTACATTTTGTTTGTGCACTATCTGTAGGATCCATTTTAAAAATCAAAAACATCACTTAAAGAATACTGTATTTTGAATTAAGTACTTAATTCAGTAAAATGTGTATCTTACCAGATCAATGTCCATGGTGTCAAAGTCCATGCCTTCATTGAGGTCATCCATACGACCCTCAGATGACATCATCACATCCTCCACAATGGGCTCTTCGTCTTCCTCCATAAGCCCAGTGCCGCGACGACTACAAAAACAAACATTATATAATTATGGAAACGTGCTTTTGAGGAGATTTTCACAGGCACCTCTATGTGCAGGTGTGCGTATGTCTTACATAGCGTGCTGCAGATTGGTCCTGAGCTTGGCATAGTTCATGGCTCTTTCCTGCTGCTGGCGTGCCTCTTCTTGCTGTCTCTGAGCCAGCATCCACGTCACCTGGGAACTAAATGCACAAGAACGCATTCATTAGCATGTTTTTAATCCACATGTGTTTGGTGATTTAACTGGAGGTACCACAAGGATGTCAGATACAACTATATAGCTGGCCCACTGGCCTGGCGCCTATGAAAAGTCAGAACGGATGAATAAACTAGTCAGTCACTGTCCCAGTAGGGCCAACACTTGGCAGGCTGTTAAGTACAAGCATTTTGCTACCGTTTGCCCTCAAAATTAATGGCACGCAAATTACTGTGAACCCTGTCCTAATGTATTTTGGCTCATATTCCAGTCCTCTGATTCCATTCTCAGAGAATATGTGATCCACTGAACTGAATGATGGGCCTGGATATATTTATAAAATCTTGCGGTAGGAGGAATTAGGATGCAAGGAAATAACAGATCATTAATTAAAAGAAAACGGCCATCAAAGAGTTTCTGAAATGCTGGGGCAACACAGAAAATGAGGAGGAGGAAAGTTCATGTTGGACTGTGGAATTTAAGAGTGTAGGAATATTTCTTGAGAGTTTGATGGTGTGCACCGTGGAGCTGAAAGATTGATTGAAATATCCATATTAATTATGCCCCCCTAAGGGAAATTGTTTTTATATACATAAATTAAAAGCAAGAGTGAACACTAATGACATAAATTAACACTGAACTTTCATGTAGAGTGTTTGTCTGAAGATGTTTTGGTTGTTTGTGGCCTGGCCAACTAAGATGTTCTTTTATTTGATTTTGCACTGAAATTTATTAGAAAACAAAAACGAAACAATGGTGAAACTTAAAAACGCAGCTTTTGCATGTTATGCCTAAAGAAGACTTAAATCTTCTACAGTGACGTTGTTTTCATTCAAACTTTAAACGACTGCATCGCTACATCTCAGGAATGCAACAGTCAAGCATGCATACTTGTAATCCATGGGTGTCTGGTGGTGCTGAGGCGTCTGTTGATGGTGCTGTGGGTGTTGGTGGGGCTGCTGCTGGTCGTGAGGGAGGGGGTAGACCCCCATGAAGCTGTCATCACGGCCCCTCTTAGGGTCTCGCATGGCAGTGGAGGTGAGGTGGGGGGACGGCAACATGACTGGGGTCTGCATGCTCTGCTGCCACACCTCGCTGCTGCTGCTCTCCTCTGGAAAGGAAGAGCCAGCGTGTGAGACAAACTCGCAACAAACGTGCACATGCTTGTTTTGTTATACTTGTGTTAAGGGCCCAACATTTTGCCCAAGTTAGCAAACCTCCTCCCAAGGCCCTTAACTATGAACAATGTTGAGTTTCAAAACAAACTGTGAGCAAATTTAGGACTGTTATTAGGTACTATAACAAAACCAACAAATGTCTTTACACTAATGCTGGGGTTTTCATAGCTTGTCCATTTTAAAGACCTTTAAAGAAATGTAAGGATGTTGGTATAGTATTTACAAATTCACAGTACTGGGTGGAAATGCTCGCTGTACCAAGAGGTCTGTCCTGACACAGAAGGTGGGTTTGGGATTGATGGTTAAGGAGAGTACACCAGAAATAATCCTGACAGTAAAATCAAAAACTAAGACAACTAAGAAAAGGGGTCGCAAATCCAACAAAATTAAAATAACAAAATAACTAGTGATTAATGAGAACACCAATTTCTGACCGTACTATACTGTCAACCTTAGGTGAGCCAACTCCTGAACTGCTGTTTTCCCCTCTGAGCACTGCATTTTTCTACCTTGTAAATGGAATGATATAGAATTTTTTAAATTTAATATTCTAGAGACATCCATGGGTCATGAGCAGGTCTTCAGCAAACACACAGACATACCCACACAGATTTCAGTGACCCTGTGTGATTGGTAAGGAGCAGTTTGCCTCTTGACTCTCTCCTACCATCTGCTGTTTAATCTCCTCATCACACATCAGCTCAGCTGGCTGAGCCAGGCTGGTAGGAACGCATCTGGGTTTATCTGGGCTACAGCTCTGCTTTTGTAACACCATTGCTGGGCTGGGTTATAATGTTTGTGGTTCTCATGGAGACCTATTGTCAGTGTGCTTTGTGCGTTGGTAGGTGTTGCGGAGTTTGACCTGAGATTGACCTGATGTTTATAGTTCACAACAGAAAACTGCTGATGTGCAGTTTTTAAGCTTTAAAAAAAATGGTGCCACTGCCTTCGCTAACTGAACTGCACTAAACTAAAGTAAATGCCCATATTTCTAATGATTCAGTTGATTCCTGAGTGTGCGATACCTTCTGGCAGCTTCCTCTTGGCTGCTGAAGTTCCAGCTGTAGCAGCAGGAGGCTTGATCTTCTTGGAGCGGACAGAGGAGCCTCTACTGGAGTAACCACTCATCACCGACATGGTATCGTCATCACCACCAGCCTGCAGAGAATTCCTGTAGGAGATGAGGGGGAGCCAGCAGTCCTCTCGCTGCAGTGCCATCTGGAACGTCATGAAGCGCTCCAGGTACATGTGGCTGGGGAGAAGCGGGAGGTCACATAGACAAGATGAAAAACTCAATGCATCCATGCATACAGAGGACAAACGTTACACACAACCATGTGCACATTCCAACTGGAGGGTAAAAAAAAAAAAAGAAGAAAAGCCTCACAGCAACCACTCACGCACCAGAAACACCAGTTGTCACAAACACCTGTTACACTGAGACACTGGAGCCTCCCAGCCGTCAGCTCAGCAGAAAAAAAAAAAAAAATACTTACACAGTGCGCTTGTCTTGTCTCATGAGCTTGGAGGAGAACTCGCTGAGGATGTCCAAGAAAGCCAGGTTGAGGGGAGGGCCTCCTTCTCCCTGGGGACTAGGATCCTTAAATGCAAACTCGATACCATCTCTAAGAGATGCACAGAAAGGAAGAACACACTGTGAACATACAGCAAACTAAAAGTAGTTGATCCAAACTGTGTAGTGAAACTCACAAAAATCTAATGAAAACTTGAGGGAATGACGTGTATTTATTTATTTGAATCACAGCCACTGACCGTGTGGAAAATGTTTAAAACCACTAGGCCACCGGCATGTCTGACTTAACTACTATTCACCGTTTTTAATGGAACTTTTAATTTGACTATTTGTCAAACGTTCTTTAACAGCGTTTCCTTCAGAATGTTTTTTTTTTAGCAGGGGAGAAAAACACGTTAACTCTTACAATGAAACCACAACTCTCTCTGAAACCCAAGATATTGTGGTTATCATAAAACCTTCATTACTACTGGATATGTTGATCATCAAACTGGATTAGTATGTCAAGTTAAAATGAATTCCTCTAAATCAAACTCACCCTCTGTTACACTTGACCACAGCCAGTAATCATGTCACATTGTGTTATAATGTAACGCTTTGAAAGTTTAACATTTTAAATACTAGCAGAATCTTTAGCCCTTCTTTCGTTACTTAAATGGCAGTTGCACACCCGGCATATCCCATTACATTAATGTGTTGCACAAGTGTAGGGCATTCCCAAGCTAACAAACATGCATACATTGGCTTTCCTGGAACCTGGCTGAGATTAAAATATAATAATCCACAGCAGAGAAACAAAGCCAATGTGACGGGAGTGGGGTATTTACAAATGTGCAGGATTGTGTGCTTTTATACTCTCAATTAAAACAACATGCAGAATTTATAAAAGGTCAAGAACACATGATAAATGAACAAGCTGGTTACAAATTTTGGATCACACATTTTGCTACATAAGAGCAACATAAGGAACACCTTGTGCAGCTGTTTTGCGTGGGTTCCTTACATAGAGTATGTAACAGACCAGTTATGTTTTTATAGCACTGTTGCTCCTCTGTGTGTTTGAACAGCCTGTTGTTGTTACATGTTAATACTTTCAGTGCATGGGAATAGGCAGAACAGCAACATTTTATCACTTAAGCCTCTCCAAAATCCAGAGGAAAAAATAACATGGCAAGAGGAAACATAGTATTCAAGGAGCAATTTGTCTAACATGACAGCTCCCAGATGCAAGGCCAAAAAACATGTAAGAAGAGCAGAATGAAGCCTTACTTGTGCAGCATAGCAATGGCATCTCTGGTTTTCACTTGGTCGAGACCGAAGGTAAGAGAAAAACGACGGGCCAACTCTTTGATTCCACAGAACGCAGAGGAGGAGCGATCAAACCCATGACCCAGTTCAGACAGCATTTCATTGAACAGCTAGCAGGAAGAGATCAGTGTAACATTACATCAACAATCCCTTAAAAATGGGACAACATTACTGAATGAATGAGTGAGCAAGGGTGTGTACACTGACCTGCTGCAGACTGAGAATGAGCGTCTTGGCACATTGAATCTTGTCGATCTGCCGAGTCTTACTCATAGTCTCCTTGATGATGTCACCGTAATCATTGTAATACTGTAAAGAATAAAAAAAAACATTACTGGGACGTGAAGAATATACACATATACATGACATCTGTGTCTTAAAAACCATGTCTTGCTCCTGCACAGTCCTCCTTATTAAAGATGGACACTGAATGGCTATAATGTACAACTGCTTTCTTAAATGATAAAAGTTGAACTTACCCTCATGTACTGTTTGAAGATGTCAGCTCCAGTCTTCATTTCTACCACACAGTAGATGATCAGTTTACAGTAGGCAGCCAGGAGGTTTCTCCTCTTGTGCAGAGCTTCAATCTTTACTGCCTCATCATCCTGTTGCCCATCTGAGATGATAAAGAGAGAGAGAAAAAAAAAAAGATAGCAGTTCGACAAGCTGCACACATTGGATGATTTGAAAATGCATCTTTTTACTTGCTCTCCTTGCCTATTGGAGCAGAGCAGAAAGTAAATGAGCTGCTACAACTGCACGTTTGCATTTGCACCTGTGCTATTTGTGTCATCGTCCTGGTCTATGAAGACATGGTTCAGGATGAAGGAGAGCAGTTCAGACTGCAGCGAGTCCTCTGGGGAATAGACCAGAGGCTCCAGGTGTTCCCTGCCTCCGGACACCATCTGGTGGCTGAAGATGAGCAGGAGATCACACAGGATGGTGAATGCCTGTAGGAGGTGAGAGAGAGAGAGAGAAAGAAAGAAAAAGGACAAAAAGTTAAAACTCAGTGTCCTTAAGTGCAATACAAAAGGGCTCCTTGAAAATTAGGTTTGAAACTAGGTTTCTGAGTATAATTATACAGAGCACCTTGTGGATTTGTGAAAACTGGACTTCTTACATCAGTTGTAAGGTATAGATGGTTTCGGCAAGTTGTATGAAAGACCTTTTCATCACATATGAACAAGGAAAATAGAGGATAAGAACTGAAGTCACTTGTTCATGCAATGCCTCCCTTCTTACCAGCACTTGGTGGCCAACCGTGGCTGCAATGAATGGCAGCCAAACCACCTCTTAAGAGTTAAAAGGTTTTATCACTTTGCCTAATTGTTGATGATCCTCATTTGATACTGTATGTCCTTCTCTTGCTTTGAAGCAGATTTTACTACTACTACTGCTGTGTCACCTGTTCTTTGACGGCTGTGTTGACATTGGTGAGGTAGCGCTGACACATCATACAGAATGCCCTCATCTGCTTCCTCAGGGTCACCAGGTCATCCTGATTCAAAAACAGAATTCAATTAGATTTTGTTTTTACCATCACTCACAACTATCCACAATTCTCTTCAAAACAGTGCAGAAAAGGGAGACCTCACCTTCCTGGAGCTGCCCTCAGAAGACTTGGCCAGGTGCCACAGGATCACGTAGTGGGTACACTGCAGCGAGTGGATGACTATCTGCTCACAAGGAAAAATAATCCCCAGAGGGGTTGATATTTATTAGTATTCACAAATATTGACAATTTGTTGAGTCATATAATTTAATATTATAATTTAATAACCTGCTCAGGCATGTCTCCATTCTCTATGCCTGTGTTGAGCAGCTTGAAGTTGCTGGTAAAGAGGTCCCACCCCGACAGGTCATGTGCACTGCAACAGATTAGAGAAGGACAGTTTCAGACTCACACACACAGAATCATGGGTAGATTGTTGTTCGAACTGTAGAGGGCACAAGAGATATGAAAAGGTGGAATGAATATGAAGTGAATGAGGGAATAGACTGAATAAATGTCATACTTGTGAAATGCTGTGATCCTTTTTAGGGTTGACAAAACCTGATAAGCATCATCTTCATCAGCATCTTCACCCTGGAAAGAGAAATTGCAGCTGTGTTACATTTTATAGATGTTTACTCATCTGATGAAGACTGAATCATCTAGAACGGATATAAATGCAAGTTTCCAGATTCTTCAGAAATATCTGAACAGCTTCTTCACGTTTCACATATACAATATATCATCCCTGTAAGGTATGTTCTGATTATTCTGAAAAATATAACGCAAACAACTCTGAAGACCCACTGCATCTCTTAATAAACAACTTTTGAAATTAAATCAATTTATCACAGTTTGAGTGTGAAAATAAGTCTTATTTGCAGATAAATCAAAGTTTGAATTTACAGTGGCAATTTGGGCTTTTATGCAAAGAGACTGGTACAAAAAAGGTTTAGGCAACAAAAGGCAAACACGGCGGCACTAGTGATGTTGGGTGCAAGAGGTTTAGGCCCACTTCACCAAAAAGGCAATGAGTATAAACATGCATGTTTAGGAGTGCTGACATGTGCATCCTGTCACTCCTACCTCTTGTAGAAAATCCTCCAGTAGCCTGTTGAACTTGTCCACCAGCTCGTCTAGAAGCTGGGAGCGGGCAATGTCCACCCTGTTAAAGATTGTGAACTCCTCATTGCAGAGGGCATGGTAAGTCTTAGAGCAAGCCTCCAAAACTTCAGTGTCTGTGTGCTTCTCCACAATTTCCCGGATCTGACGCAGCAGGGACTCCAGGTGCTGGATTAGAGAGAAAGAGTGACACATTGTGTGTGATAACACTCAATGAGGAAGATACACCATTTTATTATGGTTATATTATCTGATCCAATTTTTCCTTATTTGATTGGTGTTGTGCGTTAAGTGTCTTACCTTCTCCAGACGCCCTGTGGTATAAATTTCCAGGTCAAAGAACTGAGGCAGCTGCAACAAGTTAGTCACCTTCTCTGCGTCCACAGCGTACTGTAGAACATTCAACATAATGATATTTACTGACTGATGAATAGACACACCTGAAGCCAACAGCCCTTCAGAGGAGTGCTTGTTAAGAACATAGAATGAATGTAACAAACCTTGGCCAGTAGAGGGGGCAATGCCACAGCAAACAGCTCTGTCATTCTGGTTCTGTCATCCAGCTGAGTCTTCTTCTCTTTAGCCGTCATCACCTGGTCATAGATGCAGCAAGTTAGATACTTGTCCTCACAACTACATTCATGCATGCAAAAGGTCTACTCTCCATGTGTACATTTTTTTCCACATTCATGGAGATTTATGTAGCTCCAGTTCAATGGGTGCATGATCCCAGTGTCAGGCTTTTACTGCATTTTATTGATAGCTTTACTAAGTAAAACCGAGAACAGGTCTTTTAACATTATTCAAACTTATCCTGTTATTTCAACAAACCTGATTCTTGAAACAGGCCCGAGTAGTGCAGCTTTCAAATATACAGATAAGGGCCAAAACAAGCTCCAATAGTTAAATCCAATAAGATAAATAAAGTGTCTGTCAGCACTGTAACATCTACAGCATAATGTCTATTAGACTGTGAGATAAATTCTTCATTAATGTTAACATTTAGCTGTAATGTCAGAGGGAAAATAGCTACACATCACCCTCCAAACTGGTAATAACAAGCAGAGTATCTGAAATTTTTCTGCAGGCTCTGTTATCCCAAACTTCCAAAGTGTGTCAACACAAGCACAAAACATTGCAACACATTCACCAACATCAGTATTTAAAATATACACAAAATCTAAATTATTTCCCTAATACACTCCCCAAATACAATCAGCCATGCCTAGAAGACAATCCTTCTGTCTTTAAAAACGCCTTAAATGTTGCAAAACACAGCTGTCAGACAAAACAAAGGTTGAAAAACAATCAAATACACTACTAGCATTTATAATGGTTATTTAAAGACATTAACTGTGCAAGTGCTGTTCAGCTTGCACTGACCCAGCTCTAAAGTTAAGTAAGTGACCAATGTTCAACACAATCGTCATCATGGCAATCCCAGGACTGTCAGGCCCATGTTAGAAAAAAACCTGAATTATCTTTTAACCAATCTTGGTCCACTATTGAAAGTGTGTCAGCCACTCTTACCCTCTTCCCTGTGCCTCTTCCAACAGGTGGGTGGCATTCAGCAGCCTGGCGTACAGTGCACAGCATGATTTCAATCAATGCCGTCTCTTGTCTGTCTGTAAGAGCTGCAAACAAAAAAACACAAAACAATCATTCATGATCTATGTCACGTATGTGCTCCAAACCGCTCCAAGCGACGTAGGCTGCGAGGAACCTTTGCTATACCTTCCTCTCCTGGCAATGGGTCATCTAGCAATAAGCTGATCATACACTCCCAGTCCTTCAGTAGCTCTGCACCGCATTCCCAGAGGGAGTCCACTAGGTAGGCTGCATGCTCATGGAGCTAAGGAGAGAAATGAAGGATAGATAATTCAACTGCTTAAATACTGTCAATAAAGACAGAAATTGTAGCCTGTGTGTGACAATGAACGGAACATGGCCTGATAATATACCTCACTCTCCAGGAAGAAGAAGACAGTGGTCTTAATGAGGTTGGCGTTGGGGCTTTGTCTGCCTCTCCTCTTGGGGGCACCTTCCTCCTCTGGTTCCCGCTGGCTGAACAATCTTTGGAGGGATATTAATCATTAGTTGGGTGTCACAGAAAAGCTACCCCCACATAATCCTCCAACTGCATTTCTCAGAAGCAGCAAGGAGCCTGCAAAATGAAAACTCATAAGCTAACCTGAGCTGACTTGTAAAATTAAACTTTCAACGGAGACGAGTCATGGAGCAACTTTAAAATCTTGACTTCTGAGTTTCAATTGGAGTTGCACTGTCAGGGTGAACATGAGAAAAACTTGGTGGTGCAAAAGCTACAAAGCTTAGTTTGTATGCACACAGAAGTACTGGATGTGCTTTTCAAGTCTCATCTAAACAATCTCAAAGACTAACTTAACATCAGGCTGTAAAGCAGTGTTTTGCTGCCATCTCTGGTCGAAAGTTTCAAGCCTGTTTTACCTCTGATCACACCCACCATCACTGGTACGTGTGGTCAGATGTGTGGTCTGTTGAACCTGTAACCACACTCAACAGTGATGTCACCGGGTCAACCTGTACTGTACTGCAGCAAGGTGAAAAGTTAAACCACCGGAGGACAGCAAAGACAAGATTTTCAGGGGGTGTTAAATTACAAAATTCTCACTTGTCCTTTACAACTATGGCGAATACCTTGTTCTTTCTCCTCCTTCCCCATCCTGCCTCTATATTAATTTTCCTGAACTCATTCTATGCTTCTCTGTTCAGTGATAAACATTGATTTGACTCCTGTTCAGTGATAAGTTCGATTTATGTCTGACATACTTCTTAAAGAGGAATTCTCCAGCTGCAATGGCGACAGGCCTGTGTGCCGAGTAGACCAAGTGATAGACACTCTCACAGTCCTCAGGGGTCAACACCTCATCCGTACTACTGCAGAGGCAAACACAAAGAGTGAGTCAAGTTCCAGAGTAGCTGCCAGTAGCATGTACATGTACTTGATGTAATTCTTGAAAAGTGTGTACAAGGGCTTGCCCTTGACGTACAGACTACGTCCCACTGATATGTGGTAAACAACAAGGATGTTGGGACAACAGCGCTGATCAAATACCATCAAGAACACAGCCACTTACTTCAAGACTAGAGTGAGTAGTTTAATTGCTTGTACTGCAACGTCGTACTCTTTGTCAAGAGTCATGGAGACAATACGATCCTATGCAAAGAGAGAGACGACAGATTTAATAAGTTATTTGGCTGAAAGGATTAATTTGATTTGTAAGTCAAATTCTGTCACTTCAATCACAAATATGTGTCCACAGAGCATGAGCCCAGTGTTTGCTGCTGTATGAGAGTGTGAAACAATAAAGTTGGAGCTGTTGTGTTGAAATTGTCCAGCAGGTGGTGCTGACCTTGAAGCGACTGGTGAAGAGTTCCAGTCTTGCATTGAGTTCTCTGTTGTAGTAGAGACCCTGCAGAGCTGTCAGACACTTCAGACGTACCTCACCTTGCTGGAATAGAGAATTATAAAACAGTCATTTACACATTTAACTGAAATAAAACCAACATTAAACACCAGAAAACATTAAAAACAAATAAGAAATTAAATAATAAGTTTTTATTTTTGTTTGCCTATTAGACCTGTGAATTAGTGCTGGAGTGACAGCAGGTTTCAGTCTACACAGGTGTTGCCACTTATTCTTGTCTGATTAGACACCTGTTCAGATTAATGTGCACTGCTAAGAACTGGGAATTATGTATTATGAATTATTATAAACTTCATGTAATAATAAAATTGATAAAGTGATCCTACACTAACAGATGCAACAAAACTAACAGGAGAGTGACAGAGATGTCAATCAATTACAGTCAGTGCACGCAAACACAGTCCTGAGAAGAGGTTTAAATGAAGTGAAAACTCGTGTCTGGTGGGCCACGGGTGTGAAACTACAAAAAAGAGCTAAAGAAACCTTCCTGTAACCCACCTTATCATGCATCGTCCATCCAACATACTTCAGATAGCTGTCGTTGAGGAAGGCATCGCTGTAGAGTTTCATCCACACTCCAATCTCTTCTATACAGATTGCCCTGATTTCTGCTATCGAATCACTGTTAAAACATTACATCATTATTTGTTAAACAGAATACAACACGTTTTCTACAGCAGCATCAACAACCAGTATCATTTTTGATAACAGATGTGCATTACGTGAAGCCATACCGATATCGGTGAACAAACACTCCTTTGAATATCGCATTCATCATGTTTTCGATCTCATCCTGATTTTCTTGGAGCTGAAATGGAGGGCAGAACAAAACACATGAGCACATTTATTTGGTCAAACATAAAGCCTAACTGACTAGAATGCTACAGTAAGAGGTGACCAGGAGGCACTGTTAACATAACAAGACATGTGTGGCAGCCAACTATGCCACCATGCTGTGGTGTGGCTGCATAGTGAACTAACAGATGGATGCCCAGTGGGGCCTGCTGTTATATAACCTAATAAACTGACAATGCTAGCTGAATAACACTGAGCACTAACACAGTCATTGCAGGTCCACCACCTACAGAGGTGTTGCAGCTCTAAAAATGGAACAGATTTATGGTCACAAGCTAGAGTAGTTCACAATTATTCAACCTTCCACGTATTACTTTGACTGGTTAGCTTGGGTTGCAGGGTGGCTGTGTGAAGGTGTCTTTCATGATTTGCCTGAACAAACATGCAGGATGATGTAGCTTGAAGGATGGGCAATGTTTAAATTTGATCAATTCTGATTTCAATTATAGTTCTTGTTGAATTCTGGCTCAAAGTCTATGCATGAATTGAGTACAAAAAGAAAGGCTACCATAGGGCTGAGTGATGTTTTTGTTAAACCATCAGTCAATGATCTGTAACAGACGTTGATATTGTGTAGGACGCTGTTTTGGATTATGACTGCTGACATATAATTCTGCTCACAATTATGAACCTGCAGCCAATGAACAGAATTTGCTGACGATCTCTAATCCAGTTAGAATTTGAATGATCCAATGTGCTGAGGTCAGAGGTGTTTTAAATCAAAGACAGCAAATTGCCATGTGGCCACTCTTACCTCTTTGCGTTTTTGCAGGAGCAGCTCCAGCCTGTCATTAGCCCTTTTGGCCACAATCTTATTCCTCTCTGCCTCATACTGGCGCTGGGTGTTGTCCATGTTGATGCTCAGGTTGAGGGCTACATTCACCAGGGCTGTCATCAGCTTCATGGCTGCCAAAAACACAACAAGTAACATCAAGAAATAAAAAGAAACTACACATAATACTAACTCTTTAATGTATTAATTAATAATTGGCATACAACACCAAGTGTGGGAGTTTACCTGTCTTGCCACTTTGTGTTTGTCTTTGTCTGTGTTTATCTTTAGGTAACCAACTTGCACCACAGACAAATCAAAATGTAAAGTGCCCTAACCTCCTCAAAGGCCGATGAAATATGAGAAATTAGAAAACTGTAATTGGAAGACAATTATTTCAAATGTGTTATCCCTTTAATTTATCTAATTAGACCTGGGCACCATCTAAAATAGATCTGCACCAACAACCTGCTCCAAACAGGCAGCTAAGATCAGCGCAGACACCAAAACATAAACCCAACAAAATCTTGTTATAGTTCAACATATAGTTCAACTGACCGGTTTCCCAGGCAGAACAATACATGAAGGTTTTGTGGTCACACCACCCACCTGCTCAATTATGACTGTTGTATTAAAATGCACAATGCTGCTGCATAAATGATATGGCTGTGTGGTCTGCATGCCTCTGGTTATTGTAGAGCATGTGATCTGCCCCCATCGGGTGCTTAGGCACTTTATTTTAACAGGTAAATCCACCTACACTGCTTGTTATTTGTACACAAGCACAGCCAATGATAAAGGGGTAAGTTGTTCCACTCTTACATGTGCAACAAAACTAAAATGTGGTCTAATCAGGCAAAATAGGGGAAAACACCTGGGTGGGTGTGCCATGGGCGTTTAGTGGTTATACTCATTCTATCCTTTACTTTACAGAAAAACATTTTTTTGATTAGCCAAAAGTAGTTTCACCAACGACAGTGTCCTGTGAAATCATAAAATGTGCTGACAATATAAAACTTCACAATAAACAACATCTTAAGACCTCTACCCTATAGAAGTGTAATTACTACAAAAATATTTGAAATCTTCATCAGGAGAAAGCTGTATTCGTACTTCTGCTGTTTAACTGAAATCCTACTGAATAATCCTCCCTCAACCTACAAGAGCCGAGCCTTTAAAATGTGTGAGAGCACTAAAATTAAGCTTGTAGAGCAAAAACTGTCTGTGCCCCCAGATCCCTCCAAGCTGGCTACTTTTCCCACCCAGCTTACAACTCTGTATATAGTAAAGAACACGCCAATTACTGCAGTTCAGCACTGACATTCAAATGTACGTCTCTCACACGCACATAAATACAGACACAGTTCATCTTACCTGCCAGTGTTGAAGTGTGTCTGAAGGCTCGGACTTGGGAGTCTGATAGTCCGGTGAGAAGGGAGATGACGGTGTCCATCATGTACTCATCATAGATGATACTGTATTGACACTGGCGCACTAACACCGAAATGAATTCACAAAAGCTTGATTTGAACTTCTTCCACTGGGGTCCTGCTATGGTTAGAGGGTAGTCACCGCTGTCCTACAGAGGCCACAGAGGGAAGAACACCAGTAAATGCACATACGAAAAGTGACTACAATATGTTATTATCACTATCCTGCAAAATGTTAGCAAGTTCTTTTGTCCTTGGCAAATAAAATAATTCTAAATTTGATATGTAATCTAAAATGGCAACTAAGAGGTTTATGGTTAATATGGTAATAATGGAAAAGGGAAAGTTACCTCATCGAATTCCTCTGTCATTCGTCGGATGATCTCAGAGTTCTGCATGTTGCGGAACATTTCTCCACTGACCACACCTGATAAACACAGAGGGGTTAGACAGAAGACAATTTACTAAATGGTCAAGAAGACCTACTCAGGAAGAAGAGAGTGCCAAATATGTTTGAGTGGTTCTGTAGGACACACAGATTCAAATGTTTCCCTCAATACGTTTAAAAAAGGGCCAATTGTGGAATAGGCCAACTTAAACAGACACACACATACCTTTACACCCCGAGCACTGGATGAAGAAATTGATGAGATCTAGTAGCGCAACATCTCTGTCGTGTTTGTAAGACTCAATCCAGTCATCAACGACAGACTGCAGGAAAATAGGGATAGACAGACAATTTTTTTTTTCTCCTGTGGCTGAAAAAAATTATTTTTACAATGTGGCAATCTCGAAGATCTTGCCATTCATACCTGCATTGCACTCCTGCCCAGCTTCACCACCTCAAACAGCATCATGTTTTCCATGCCATTCTCCTGGTGGTGGCCATTTATCCGGCCCGCCCCCTTCCCTCCTTTGCCTTTCTCCCCTGCTGCCTTCTTCCCCTTCTTCCCACCCTGTAACAGAATAGAAGACCATAAGGAATTATTAAGACAAAGCTAATTTTATATATTTGTCACAAATATGTATAACTAAAAGAGGCAATATTGTGTTATTTGACCAGGCCAAGGGCAGAGAGCCATTTGTGATTTCTATACCTTTCCTTTAGCTGAGATTGTACTCCTTCCATCAAGATCCTCAGAGAAGTCTGTGTCTGAAGAGAATCGGGTGTCTGTATCCCTGATAGACACAAGCAAATATTAGAATGAAAATTCATATCAACGTCAACCTTGAAATTAAAGAAGAAAAGCAATCACTTACTGAGTATAGGAGAACTCTGATGGTATTTCTGGTGCTGCTATCATTTCTGTAACATCTTCTGGATAACTTCAACTTATGACTGGCTTGAGATCCTCAGAAAATACAAGACAGGAGAAGTTGCATGTGACCTAGAATATAAAACAGTAATTTAGAGAGCTACACATACAGATTTATTACACATTTCAACACAGCAGAAACAATGAATGCTGCAAAAGCAAACATCAAATATGTATGTTTGCAGAAATCACATCCTCTGTAGTGAGCAAATGTTTCTTTGATGCCTTTCAGAGGGAAAAAAAAAAACAGTTTCACATGGTAACAGGGGGCGGACACAAACGCTCCTGTCAGGCTCAGCTGTCTAGCCATTGGCTCCCTCTCTTTCTCTGCTCCCCTTGGTTTAGACAACGTCACAGGGAACATTAGAGTGTCTTCCTCAATGGACAAATATGGCACTGCCCTATCCGCCCCACACATATCTCGACCAACCACAAGGCAGTATCAACATCAACAAGATACTGCGGGCCACAGAGAAACTATGGCATGGCTGTGATGTGTAAATTAGTGGCACATACATCAAAGGGGAAAGTAGAAGTAACTTTTGAAATTAGGATTCTTACATTGACCATAATTCAGACGCAAACGTAAATGTCTCTTTAGCAGTCAGGGGAGTCAATAAAAGCACACAGAGGACAACTGTTCATTCTTGAAATGGCAAACTTAAACTCCACCCATCATATACCCGCTCTGGCTGCAGTAGGAGCGTCTCTCAGTCCTAGTACAGGCAACGATGACATGCACGTGTGTCATTCTTAAATTATAATAGGATTTATGAGAAGTGAGCGGACTTTCAAGAACAATGTCTGATATAAAGCTGGTGTCACAACAGTCATGGGATCCTCCATCACAATATCCTGCACAGGATGGCCCACGTATGCCAAACTGGGGATCTTACTAAGCACACATTTTACGAATATACAACGATCGACGTAAAATCCCCCACACCTTCAAAACACAGTCAACGTAGACCCATGCAGCATCAGCACCATGTATGAGGTAGTTGCGACTTGTGAGTTTTAACGTCACTGGGATATTAACTGGTTTAAGAATACGCTAACGTGCCCATTTCCTCGGTAGTGAGGGGATACTGCATGACAAGACGACGGGATTATATGGGTGTAGACTGAAAAAGTGGCGCCAAATCGGACAGGGTAGCTCATAAACTTGTTACTGCAAAGCGAAACTAGACGATCTTAGACAAAACGAAATTGTGAAACCCAATTGTGTGGATTCCTGTGAGTCAACGGTGCCACGAACTACCGGCTCAATTCCCTCCAACAACGCCGACATGGCTACGCTCTTCGTCGGCTCCTGTCAAAATTGACGCCGGTGCGCTGCTGGTGCTAGCGCCGCTAGCTAAGCAACCGAGGATTTTGGCGTCTTTTCCCCAAATTTAATAAGTAAGCATGCACTACTCAGTGCAAACAAACTGCGATTTACCGAACAAGAAGGGCGACAGACCGGTACAGTGCATTATCGTTTGATATCGAGAACATGTCAGCATTTACTAACGCTACCGTACTTGGACCATAATAACAAAACAACGCGAGCCATACTGTACTAGCGCATGCTAATATCGGCTAGTACACAATAACGCTGGTCACCAATGTTTCCAAGGACAATAACTGCATCCCGTCTACACACCGGCCGTATCCAGCGCTTGCCCGAAGAGAAAGCAAATAATCACAACAGATATGCTGCAATTAACGAGGGGATAATAACTCCCACTAGTTAGCTAGGCTAACAGCTACTGCTAACGTTACCTAAAAAAACATCACGTCCTTGCGTCCTCCATCTTGCCTCGGGAGTTCCAGTACCGTATTGCATAAGCAACAAACACTTTGTTTACAAATATATAAAGTGGAACTAAGTCGCTTCAAACAATTAAACGCCTCTTTCGGCTACGAACTAAATATTTCGCGTAACTGTGCCAAAAATCCAGCTCGTTAGCTTGCTAACAACCGAAGTAGCCATGTACCGCGAGCTAGCGAAGCGACTTGGTTCAGGCAGACGTCCGCGCTCTGGGCTCATCCACAGCTAGCCTGGCTTAGCGAGACGGCTAGCAAAATACAAATCAACTAACTTCCAGATAGCTCTCCGCCATTTTACAGCTAACTTACCTTGTTGTGAAATGTAGTCCCGGCAGAATCGTAACTTTTACTATCCCTATAAAGCCTCCGTCTGAATTCCACTACAATTCTGTAAAAAGAGTTTAAAAGTCGCGGTCAGAGGCGGTTTCGGACGTTCTCTCACCCCGCTTGCTCCGTAGTTCGGTTTGTTGTTTCGACGACCTGGGAGGAGGAAATCCTGGTGCAGAGCTACCACCTAGCGGCCACAAGACCCGCATTAGATACACCGTTGATGAGCTGACATCTAGCGGCCACGGGCGGGTACTACATCTCAAGGCCGCCGCTTCTGTACTGCGTGTTCTGTCCTCTCAGGAGCTGCTGTGGGCAACGCCACAAACAAAGTCGAGCCCCGTTTCGGTAACTACTGACTTAAATCTAGCTCACTCTCATTAGCTTTGAACAAGGGGAGAAGAAAAGAGAATTTCTATACAGATTTCTATACTGTTCAGTTTCCTCCCATTGCTTGAGATGTAACCTATCACTAAAATTAGTTAATTTGAACCATTTTGTGACATAGGGAATTAAATCCATCTTTATATATTTTAATTTGACCATCTATAGTGAAATATGCAGATGATTAATCTAGATATTGCCTGCAAGCTGCTCCCATAAACCAATCATTTTGTAATTACCAAAACCTAAATGCTGTTTGGGTTCTATTTGAAGGGTTTAGGATCTACATGAGCTATTTGCAAAAGTTACATCAAACCTCAACTGAGAAAAAGGTGCGTTTCTAGCTGATAAAATGTTATGTTATGTTATGTCTGTATAACTCAAATAACTCATAAGTTTCAGGATACTAATTTTACAATGTTACATAAACCCTTTGTAAGTGGCTGACGAGGTTGAGTTGGTGTCTTCGAAACACCTAATCCAACCAGTTGTAGTTAAAAAAAAATGCAATAGCATGTAATAGTTATCGAATTAAAACATATTTCAAGTCCAGTAATTGAAATTTATTCACTCTTGATGACACAACAGATTACATGATGGAATGGTAAAATAATTTCACACCACACTGATTAATTGCAGGCCAACAAAGTCAACAAAGGATTTACCGATCCACCTTTATACATTTCTATACAGAACAGCATACATTGAGAAAATTAAGTCTATAACATTATTAAGTACACCAGACATAACAGATTAAGTGTATGAAACTGACGGGTATTACATCCCATGTCCAGTTTAATTAAACTGTGGTAAATGTCCAAAATAAAACAACAAAACGAGATACGAGTACATAAACCTAGAGAAAGGCACCTCTGGCAAGAGAGTGTTGCAAAATTTGTTATAAGAATCAAGAATTGCCCTTTAGTGTGTATTTACAGGTTTCAGTACCCATTAATGGCCTAGAAACTCAGCATTAGCCATTTATAATATCTCATCTCAATATCAACGGCTATTTACCATCTCAGTGATTGTAAAAATATTGTTTTCTTGTGACATTTACTCATTCTTTCATTCTCATACGCATACAAACAAGGTCCTTTTTTTTTTAATATATATATGTATATGTGTGTGTGTGTGTGTGTGTGTGTGTGTGTGTGTATATATATATATTACAGGCTATCTACATTTAATGTTAAAATACAATATTATAAAGATAGTGAGAAAGCAGCTTTGACGTTTGTGGCAAGAGTCTGTGATTCCCTTAAGAGATGTAGGTCTTGATCTTCTGTGTTATGGCTCCACAGCAGATTGGACACTTGATGAGCGACTCTGAACACTCCTTACAAGTGACCAGGTGACCACACGGAATGAAGACAATACAAATATCCCTGTCCATACATATTTTGCACTGTTTCTCCCTCTGCAGCTTCCGCAATTTCTCCAGTGGGTCCTCATCTGGAAGAGGGGGGGAGGGGGTTAACAGTATTTGTTAATGCTATGAACCTGGTTCAGCATAGACAAGCTTTGTACAGGTTTTTAAGAGTAAAATTCAAGCACTTTCAAGGTACGTAAACCAAAAATGTCCATACTCTCAAAGCTTTTATAATCACATACTAACTAAATTGTGACTAAATTGTTACTATAAATGCCAGGAGACAACAAGCAAATATGACAATGGGATCGTTTCATTTCAAATATTATACGATTTTTGGTTTACATGTGATTGTGTGGATGAAACACCAGATTATGTTGAAAATCAAGCATATTTCAAGGAGTATGTTCGAATTCAAGCATATTCCTAACCTTGAAAACATAACAGTTAAAATTAAGCATTTTCCTAACTTTCAAGACTTTGAACGGACCCTGCATACAGCAGGTACAGTACCTTGCTCCTGTGTCTTGGCAGCTTTACTCTCTGGTGTGTTGTTAAGACAATCCTCTATAAGTGCTTCCAGGCTGGGGTAGCCTGAGCCTGTCCTACTGATTTTCTCCAAGGTGGTCCTTTCCACCACACTGGGCTCTAGACCCATGCCTATGGCCTTCTGAGCCATGGCCGACTGCAGCACTTCTGAACACAAAGAGGAAACATCACTGTACACAAAACACTTGTTTTATTCAGTTACGTTATATCAATTTGTTACCGGTATACCATATTTTTTACGTCTTGTAATTTCCTTCAAGTACAGGAGATGCTTTACATAATTCTTAAATGCTCAAAAAAGGAGTAATCAAATAAAAAAAATAATAATTTTACCATTTCTTTCTCCTGAAAATCCATTCAGATGACTTGAAGTCTGGAAACAAACATGGTCATAGTTATTTTCAGAATAGTGCAAGTAAAACCTGAGTGACATTACTACACATAACAACACCTCTGATTGCTAATTGTTCCACATAGCCAAATTATGTATATTTGTCCAGAGATTTTAAAGTTTGGTTGTGTCCTGGGTCTTTATCATGCACATGTGCCACATGTAAATACAGGGTTAGAAACCAGGTTAAGCATATCATTGGCCTGGGAATCAGGTGTTCACCAGGTTTCTCTAAGTCCTAAGTTTCCTATTAAGGAAATCTAGTTTCTTGTTAACAGGAGGTTTACAAAATCAGATAACTTGGCAAAGTCAGCAACACCCCGGTTACTTAAGTGCATGTAAAAACACTGAACGCTTACAGCTCTATTTCGTCGTGGGTCTTGTAGCTGGATGCTGCTGACAAATTCTTGTCCTTTTTCTGATAACAGGAAGCTGCATCTGATTAAGAAACAATACATATAATTGTATTAATACAAATGCAAATGCCACAGCAAAAAGACAAAATCTTTGTGTAGACATATGTTAAGAAAAGGGAACATCATGGTTGTTCTTACCCAGGGTAGTGTTTGGCATGTTCTTCCCAAGGGTCTTCCTCTGGCTGCCAGCCTTTCAAACCTCCACCACAGCGAAAACACAACACACGGTCTCCGGTCCCTGCAAGGACACACACAATTTAAACTTGCTTGCATAGCTATGATCAAATACACAAGAAAATATTGATTCAGTCAAAGCTTTGAAATGTTGCTCAATGTTTCTTTAGTCCCAAGACTATGTCCCCCTTGTTCGGGTATCTGTGCTCTACCTGTGCTGTAGAAGCCAGCTCTAGCAAGCGTCTCGTGGTCTATAGGGTGCTGGACACCTGCGAAGCTACCAAGCCTCTCCTTAAAACTCCCCATAGTAACACGAGTGTTTGCGTGTCGTCTACTGCCGCACTCCTCCTCCTCTGTGCCCCCCTGGAATGGGATGTTGCCCACATCGTGCCCGAGGATGAAGAAGCAGTAGGGGAAATGTTTGCCATGTTCTCCCCAGGCGGTGTCCCCTGCTTCCCACCCACCCAGCATGCCACTACAGCAGAAACACTGCACCCGGTCGCTCTCCCCTAAGTAGTAGAGGCCGGCTTGGGCCAGATCTCGGGGCCTCACAGGAGCAGTAGAGGGCCAGGAGGAGAAGGTCCGAAGCCGGGCCTCCTCAGTCCTCATGTGAGGGGCCATTGGGTAGGTGGACTCATCAACCACCTCTCCCGTTCTCAAACGATATTCCATGTCCTCTGCTTCTTCATTGTAGGTGGAACCGTTAATCAGTGTGGTGTCAGAGCTCGGGTTACAACTGGTGCGGTGGGTGCAGCTGAGAAACCTGCATGATGGGGAAACCTGTAACAAGGAGGAAAGTACAATTTAGAAAATAATAAAAACAAAAAAATGAATCACATTTGTTTTTCATTACTATTATGATTACCTCCTTATGCCTCTCTACAGGCCTGTCTCCCCTGCACCAGTTTTCCACAGTCTTCTGGCAGCTGAAACAGCGGACACGATCAGCATGGCCAGTGAAGTAGAAGCCAGCCCGGGCCAGTCTTTCTGCTGACACCTGCTGGGCCAGGCTGGAGCCACGGAATGAGTCCAGGCGACTGCTCATCAGGGAAAAATCATCTGAGTGATCTGTCTCCAAATCGCTGTCTTGTCTGAGATCACACATGTTAGAACAAGGCAAGAAACTGCTGAGTAGACTAACTTGATGGACAGGATGTCTGCAGACAAAACAGAAAGAAAAAATATGCTGTATCAGGTGTATATACATTTTACATTTTGTTGCAAATGTCTAAAAAAGGGTCAAATAGTATCAGAGATATCACTTCTTGCTATACAAGCGTGTACTAACATAGGAAAAAAGTAACCTACAATACACTTAAACTTTATTTCACAGGGTCAAAAAGTAGTTTGTTTAAAAATCAGACAATTCAGTGGCTGAATGGATTTCTGTCTCTGGCACCAGGAAGCTGATCACCACATTCAGGCTCTGTGCCTTTAAGAGAAGCAGCCAGACTGTAATCACACGGAGGCATTGGATATGCCATGTGAGGGATGGGCACTGGAGACAGGATTGTCTACAGGCTCAGTACACTGCAATAAGGGTGTATCCCCAACAACACACAGTGCCAAAGGACAACAATAATAACTCTTCCTTAAGGACGGTATAGGACAGTTAGGCATACACTGATAATCATAAAGGTCTAATATGATATGTAGGACATACAACTAAAAAGATAAGGCGTGGCATAATATTTTAGTAAGCAAAGGTACATGCTGTGTTATTAGTAACAAGTGATAATTATGTTGTGACACATCATGGGAAGCACACCACACCCCCACATATTTTCCCAGAGGGTGGAACTTTAATGTCTTCCTCACTGCATTGCTGTCACCTAGTCTAAGGTTTTCTATCTTTTGAGAGTACATGTGTAGCATTCTCAGCTGTATATTGTACTGAACGTATGCCAAAAGGAGAACCAAGCGCAGCATAGGTTCAGCAAAGTGGAAGTGGAAGATATGCTACAGTTTTCCCACCAACTGTGTTTTGGGGGCCACAAAGCAAGTACACCAAACGACACGAAACTAAAATCTCTGAACAATTTAATCTCACGGCAGAAAGCAACATCACATTTTGATGTATACTTATGTTGTAACCACAGCATATCGGCACTGATTAAGCAACTTTTTATTGATCTACTGCTGTCTGTAAGACGGTATATTTACTTTATTGATGGGAGAAGCTTGTGATCTTTGAACTGCGCTGCGCGTCGAGATTCTTTCGGGAAAAACAGTCACCAGATAAAGAGCAAAGTTCAGGTATAAATATGCGTTGTATGTACAATCACACAAGGCAACATGTGTAAAGATACTCGCTGCGTCTGAATCAGCCTAAACTGCTCCGCACAAAGGTCGAAATACATGGCGTCAGAGGTGTTTAGCCATGGGATGGCAAGTCATAACTCGGATATCCACATTATGCACTTATATTAATGGTTAGATTGTAACGACAGGCCCCGAAAACTCCAGAAAGATCACGCGGCTTTTAGTTAAACAATAGCGACACAAAAGCCCCACAGGTTCGGGTAGGTAAAAAGCAAACTGACTGCTGCTGCTGCTGCTGCTGCTTTCATCTGACAGCTGACACCTCGCCAACCAGACACACGCTGCCTCAGCTGTGCGGTTATAATGAGCTAAAAGCACGCTAATCAGCAAGGTGTCGAAAGAGTCGATCTGGACTTCCACCGGTGCTCTTGAGCTGTAATGTTAAATTAGTTAACGGGATTGCGAAGATGTAATCTAACGCCAGCTGCAAACGTTAGCTAGCCACGTTTAGCATAGCATACATCCACATAACGTTAGGTCAAAAAGTTCTTTGATAAACGATCACAGCACAACTTCAGTAATTACCTGTTAATACCTTACAGCCAGCTCTTCGGTTCCTAATTCCAGTCACTCTGTGGTGTGAACGCCGCCTACAGCAGAATCCAGTGATTAAAGAGGACTGTTTATTTGACGTGACCTCGTTTTCAGGAAGTGAAGGCAACGGGGTTGAATAATGCGCACCTAGTCGTGCGCATCCCAGCTGACCACTGTCGTGACGTCAGGAACGTTAGGAAATTCTGGAGGGATGACGTCTGTTTGTAGGCCACCCAAGGAAGAAATTCAATTTGAAAGCATCGATTTTTTATTTTTTGAAAGATTTCCAGAGGGTGTTAAATTACTCTTTAAGGTAAAGCCCACCCTACAATTCTGGCCTCTTAAGGTGTCATTTTACAGATGCGCACAAAACCCACTGGAGCTCCTACTTATGACCTATGCTATTTCACAGTAGCTCACATTTTTGCCAAAACTATCTTCATAACCACTTTCACTGTATACCTGCTCCTATTCAGCACCAACATAAAAATGGCACACTGACAACAGTAGAGAGAGATATTCACAAAAGCTATGAACAAAATCACAAATACCGAGTAAACATCATCCACTGTGTGGAGGGCAACTATTGCTTCAATTCAATTCAATTCAGTTTTATTTATATAGCGCCATATCATAACAAAGTTATCTCAGGGCACTTTTTCGAGTAGAGCAGGTCTAGACCGACTCTTTATATTTACAGAGACCCAACAGTTCCCACCATGAGCAAGCATGAGCACAAACTTTGTTAACAGGCTGAACACAGATTTTTATTTTGTAATTTTTGCAACAATTAAAACTTTATAGAAAATAAGCTGCAGTGTTGGATAGGCTGCGCTTCATGCAGGAGAGTGTTTTTGATCAGACATCTAAGGTCTGAGCAGTTTCACTGCCCCATCTGAGAAGCAGGATGGCGTATGGTCCAACTTTTCTCCCTGGCACTGTCTCATCTTCCACCCGTTACACATCTGAATGTGTCACACCAGGCCGCTCAGGGAGGATCGACTGGAATGAGAATTCTCATTATGTAACTTAGCAATGGTGGGGATTCGAGCTGGAACATGACCTGTAGGTCAGTAAATGCATCATCCCTCCACAATCCGACGAAGTAAGTTGCCCAAACTGCCCTTGGCTATCTGGAGGGGGGTCTTCTCCTCCTTGTTTTCAATGTAGATGCTGGCCCCATGTTCCACCAGCAACTTGGCTGCTTCCACACGCTCCTCATCGCACGCCAGGTGACTGGTAAAAAAAAAAAAAAAAAAAATGTACAGAATTGTAAATACAAAAATGCTTTTCATTTTTACATTTTCACTGTTAAAAGCACCACATACTAAATTACATTCACCTCCCTTATATTAGGGTGGACATATATCTAAAATTCAAAGCAAATAAAGCCAAACCTAGATGCATGGCTGGATACCACAAAAGGTGAGTGAGAAAACATTTTTCAATTTTGGTGGACTGACCCTTTAAGGGTTTGTGTTTGTTTATTTCAGCCTACAGTATTCCACTGCAACTGAATGTTTGTGCCGCAATGTTGTTTTAGACAACTACTTATTCACACATACAGTGGTGTGTTGCCCTGTGAGTCCTGGATGTTGGTTGAGGCACTCTGTTTGAGAAGCAGCTGGATGAGGCGGTAGTTGCCCTTAGAAGATGCTCTGTGAAGGGGAGTGGACTCAAACTTGTCGGTGACGTTGGGGTCTGCTCCGTTTTCCAACAACAGCAGGGCAATCTATAAAGAGGGAAAGCTGCGTTACTCACAAGTCATTGACAAGGGACCTATTTTTAAATTCAGTGACTTCCCGTTTATGGGAAAGACGTTTTCAGATCATGTCCTGTTGGTTTCGGAAAGGCAGACCACAGTTCATATGTGAAACTCCATGTAAAGTTACTCATGTCATCCAATAAGTACATTTACATGTCTGGGTTCCTGTGTTCCTATCCAAACTAAATACTAACTGTAGACAGTTGTGGAGAAAAAACCCAGTTAAGCAGCAAACTAAACACAAGGCTGAACTGGTTGGCATTTGGAGAAGGTAATATTAATGCCAGTCCAAGGTTATAAGACCCTATGTAACAAATCATGATATCCTCTGGAATAAAACTGAAAACATACTGAGTTAATTTCAGTGTTTCATTTTAGCAAACTTTCTTCATGTATGCCTAAACACATACTTCCTTCACAACTGATAATATATAAAATACAAACATTTGAAAACAAAAACAAATCTTAACTTTCATGGTCTTTTTACCTCAGTTTAACAAAGTAATGATACACCAACTTCAGTTTGGCAAAAAGTTGGACTGTGCTCTCGCTAATGAATGTTTGGGACAAACGTCTTTGTTTAAAAGGTATGGTTGCCCACTTTCAGTGTGGCTTTCTCACTTACAGCATAATATGCTTAAATATGTGATATCATCATTATCATCTTGTAGGACAGGGGTTCTCAACCTTTTGTAACTTAAGGCCTACTTCTGAGGACCACCTTCCCAAAACAAAAGCCAAATAAAAAAAAAAGATAACATTCCGTGTGTTTTGTGTTTTAGTGCCTTATTTGACAGAATTTCACCACATTCAACACACAGTGCTTTCGGCTCAGCGTCACTGCCTGCCATTATGAACACAAATTCAATGTATTCAGGGTCATATTTCCTCACCTCACCTCTCCTTTCATTTCAAAAACCAATCCATTTTGTATCACAGCATCCGAGGGAACATTAGCTAGCGAACAGTGGCAAAACACGTTTGTTTCTACCTGATGATGTGTTGTGATGGCGGTGGTGATATTCAAACATAACTGGTTATTGAAATTATGCATTTTAATTTGATGTTTTTTATTTATGTGAATTCTTGAGCACATTTAGATATAAAAATAACTAGCTTTGTAAATTACCAAAACCAAAGTTTTTAATTTGAATCTAACCATTTGGCTGTACCGCTGCCTCCGCGGCGTACTGGTTGAGAATGGCTGATGTATGATATGGTTTGGCTCCAAATAAATGGAGGGGGAAACTAAACTATTAAAAGTACCTATTGCACAACATTGCAGAATTTGATAGCAATGTTATCCTGCGGTACATGTAGTATCCAAGTGATAACTCTACCTCAATTAAAGATAAACAACAGCAAAGCTAAAAAATAAAAAAAAATCCTAGGGCTGCAACCAACAGAATGTTTGGATTTTCTACTGAAAATATGACTTAATGATTAATCGATTATCAAAACAACTTTCTGTTGATTGAATAATCTATTCATACACTATTTGTTGCAGCTCTAAAAAAATATGACTAAATATATCTAGAAATAAATAGATATTGGAAATATAACACTATTATAAATAAAATATAATTTCGATTACGTGTATAGTGCCTCTTGAGAAACATTAAAGAAACATAATAGAAATTTCAGATTACAAGCATGTAGTACAGTCGTGTGGCTTCATGTAGATCAAACTATCAGCCAATGTTACCGCAACCCTGGGAACCTTACCTCATATCTGTCTTTGGAGGCGGCATAGTGCAGAGGGGTGCATCCATTTTGATTAACTGAATTCAGCTGAGCCCCTTTGGATATTAGAGATCTCACTATGTCTTCTCTGCCTGCAGATGCTGCAATGTGAAGAGGGGTCCACAAAGCCTGGGAAGCAACACATCACATGAGGTCATTCCACAAAACAAAGTGCACTGGATTATCTTGAGATTACTCAATATTGTGTCTGTTCACATTCCGGATCAGGAGATATAGATTTACATGACGTCAAATGAAAAAACAAAAGATATATGTGGGGTTTCTTTCATTTGACATCATTTTAACACTGAAATAGTGTCAATAAATGTCAGTACAGATTACACGTTTACATTAAAAACATAAATTCATTAAAAAAAATAAATTATATAAAACATTCTTTATATGGCTATTGTAAGTTCCTGGGTGCAAGGCGTGAAAGAGACAGAAAGTTATTAATTCTACTCTGTGCTATTTTTAAGCCACTGTTTGGGTTGTTGTAGTAGTAGGACTACATTATATTGTAAGGTGCACCTATCTAGCATTAACCGATACCCCTTCACCATCTTAGACGGCGAAAATAATGCATCACACCTTATTGTTTTACACAGAAAAATTTAGAAACATGTCAAATCAAAGTTCTGTTTGAGAGCCATTGCCTACATCATCTTGCAGATTCACTTCGACTCCCAGGTGAAGCAGAAACTCCACAATGTCGGTGTGGCCAGCAGAACAAGCCCAGTGCAGGGCGCTTCTACGGTCCTGAAATGACACAAAGCCGAGGGTGAAAACGTGGAAAACGTCGCTTGACATTTGCCGTTACTGCAGTACTGGCAGGCTAACAAAAACATGCATCTTACCTGGTCCGTCTTGCAGGCAAGCGTTTTATCTGACAGAATGAGCTGTTTTAATTTGTCAAACTGCCCCGTGTAAGCACAATTACAGACCTCCACATCTGATACAGAACCCTCCATTGTTGAAAATACTTTAAATGTCAAACAAAATGTACACTAGCCCAGCGGAGACTCTTCGGAGTTGTTTCGTTTCAGGTGGATTTGAAAGAAGAGGAGAATGACTCAGGAAAGTATGAACTCTACTTCCGCATGGGTCGATTGCTCCTCTTCAAATTAAAATACTGTGGGTGGCATCGCCTGAAATATGAGACCGAATTGCCGTGTCGTTTTTAATTTTCCTTCTGTTATTGTTCTATTTGAATCACTGAACACATAGAGTATGTCGAAAGTGATTCATAGGTCTGGAAGCACGCTATCAGTGGCCTTCATCGCATTTAAACGAACGTACAAACATTTTATTTTGGTAGGTATAGTTGGTGCCCGCCCGCAGGAAGTAATACATGCGGCAAAATGGCTGCGTTGTTTGCTAAATGAACAAGAATTAGAACAGCCACCTAAATTGATGCTTGAAAAGATATCCCACTATTCAGTATTGTTCTGATCCATATATATGTGTACTCATGGCAAATACGCTGGTAAGTTTGACAGCTACCGCTACACTTATATGCTGAAACCAACCAGGTAGCTTAACTGAATGTTTGCTGGCTAGGTTAGCTAGTTTCCAATGTGCGCCTTTTAACATCCGCGGATACTTTGTTCACTAATGGACTGTGCTTAGTCGTGATCAGCATTTAATAAATGATTGTCTCACTAGGATTTCAGGACCCATGCCGACCAGTCATGCAGATATTCAGAAGAATTTGTCAACATTTATTACGACTGCGTGGATAAGAAAAGGAGGGTGAGTGATTGTCTCGTTTTGTTCACTGAATTGGAAAATATCAGTATTCTAGTTATTTAAAATCATTTGTATGAGCAAAGTAGAGCTTGACCGATACATCGGCATGTGGCCATGCCCTATTACCGTCAGATTTTAGCTTCACAGATATAGTGGTTTTGGCGTATATATCTGTCAATAATAAGAAATGGCAGTCCTAAATGACCAAAGATAGATTTGAGGTCATTTACAGCGCCCCCATTACAGAGTTTGCTCACAAGAGAGCAGTGACGTTTTTTAAAAACTGTAAAATGTCCCGCTCAACACATATATCAAATTTAAGGGACCTTTATCTAAAACCTTTTTTGTCAAAAAAAAAAAAAAAATCAGCTGATATATTGTTTTTTCCCCCCCCTCAAATATCAATATCATTATAGGCCTCCAAAATCCAGTATTCGTCAGGCTGTAGAGCACACTGGGTTCTGCTTTTGGTTGATGTCATTGTTGTTTCAGAACTTGACCCGACTCTACCTGGACAAGGCGACCCTGGTGTGGAATGGGAATGCAGTGTCAGGACAGGATGCTCTGGCCGAGTTTTTTGAGTCGCTGCCTTCCAGCGAGTTCCAAGTTCACATGCTGGATTGTCAGCCAGTTCACGGTTAGTGGGGCAAAACGTATTCAAGTGCTATTGGTGATTCTCAAATGTGTTTCCGAGAGTAGAGGAGAGCTGTGTAATTGTGAAGCAGAGCATTAACATGTTTAAGTCAACTTAAAGTGTGAAAATACCTAGACGAGGTCTCTAATTTAAACACGTATTCTTATTGTGAAGTCATACTAATCCAGTATCAATCTACCCTTTCTTCATTCACAGAACAAGCAACCCAAGGCCAGACTACACTGCTCGTGGTGACCGGTGGGACAGTCAAGTTTGAAGGGAACAAGCAGCGTTTCTTCAACCAGAACTTTCTTTTGACAGCTCAGGCTTCGCCCAACAATGACCAGCCTGTTTGGAAGATTGCTAGTGACTGTTTCCGATTCCAAGACTGGAATAGCTGAGGTTTAACTAATCTCCGCTTTCCCCTCTAAAATGTATGAACACTCAACAGTGATAATCTTGATAATCAAGTTGCCGTTTATTTTATTTTTTTGTAATAAAAATCAAAATGTCATGCAACACTTAATACAAAACGATGTTTATTCTTAAAATGATGAACAAGGCATGTGACCGTAATGGACTAATAAATACAAGCAGGATCACCGAACAACCAGCTGTTAAGTGACTTTCAACGTCTTCCTTAAAGTTTTATTGATGTAAATCCATCAACACGACAGCACTTCCAAAAACACAGAAAACACTCATTTAAATGAACACACTTAACTTCAGATAGCCTTATATCAAATTGTACATTAACTGAGGTAAAATACGCACAGTATTACAGTATGCCAGTTCTGACTAGCTAATGCTTATAAGCATTTTAGTAGTTAAGCATGCTTGCTCTTTAATAAATAAGGTGGCCACAATTTTGACAAGTGCTTTCATTACAAGCAACCCACTATTTGACAATTTAATATATTAAAACATTTGCTTATCTTCCTGAGTCACATTTTGGTCTTACTTTCGGAATAAATTGACACAATAAATGCAGAAATAAAACAAAAAAACAAGTGGATAAGCAGACATGATCATGAGAAACTTTTTTTTTTCTCTCTACGGTAAATGTCGGTGGGCAGGGCTATTTTATGTCACATGGCAGTTCAGCTATTTTTGTAGTGAAAGTGTAAACTACTTGTTTTTTCCTAGATGCCAGTTACATCGGCTTGACTATACAAGTACCGCAGACTGAAGGCACAGTAACATCAGTATTCCACCTTTACAAAAGCCATTATAAGCCTCTGACGATTACAGTTATAATATATTATAATATTATATGGAATTAACAACAAAGCATCAGCATCATATGAAGGTCAGTGGTACTTTTGAATTCACTGCAAACTGAGTGCCAGCAGATTTAAGTGTATGGCAGTTGCGTGCTGTAATGGTTTCGGACCCTTTTCATTAAATAAGAGTTGCTACTTGAGTGCATCACTTTGACAATCAAAACCTCTACACAAGAATAAAAAGCAGCACATATGGACCAACAGCTACAACTATCTACATCTTCAGCTTTTTGTTCAAGACATTTTCATTTGGACACCTGTGGTACACAAACTGCAGAAAAATACAATTGGATACAGGGAAGATTATTTACAGATCAAAAGTGTGGTTATGGTGATAATGGGGACTCTTGGGTGAAATTGTCCAAGTTATTTGCGCCCATACATTCTCTCTATGTGGTGGAGATAGTGGTTCTTGAGCTCTTTCCTCTTCAGCTTGAATGCATCTGTGACAAGACCTGTCTCGGGGGTCCACGGCTCTGGACTCAGATGCACCTTCAATGGGATCTCAAATCGCTGGAGTTTAACTATATGGATGAAAAGTGAAGAGAAAAAGAACAGTGTTGCTCACCCATATTTACCACAGTATAATACAATGAATAATTTGCTCTTTTCTACAAAAATATTGTTACATAACATCCAAAAAGAACATGTATATGTGGAGATAAGTACAGAAGTAAGAAGTATGCATAAAAGTCAAGATTATTAGTACAGCCATATCACAATATCATGAAAAGCCAAGTCAACTCTTACTGTTAGCAGCAACCTCCTTGATCGCCTTCAGAACCTCTCCCTCAATGTTGGGATGAGTGCAGATCTCCTCCCATGTTCCCACAACGCCTCTCTGTTTGGCTAATTCCGTCAGGCTTTTCTGGTTGGGAACCACAAAGCTGATCACGTAGTTCTGGTCACTGCAAGGATGAACATTAGAACCAGGGTTGAGAAAAGGATAAGAAAAGGCTTAAGTTACAATATTCAGTATGTTTAAATTGGGGCAGGATGAAGTTCTGGTACTGCGATAACCAAATTTTGTTGTCCGAATGAATGACATGAGACATACAAAACGGAAAGAATTTCACCTGTAGGTTTAGTCTAGTCACCGATTTTATTTGCATCTAACGGTTAACGAAAAACCATCAAAATCAACACTCATTTTTAGTCATCATTGTAGGTTTTCATTAAGTGTAAATGCATTGCATGCAAGAAACATGACTTAAAAATTTCATTTTCTGTAACTTTTCCAAAATAAATTAAGGCAACTTACTCACCTGTTTGCGTAAGCACAGATGTTGTCTATGAGAGTGCAGTTTTTCAGAGCAGACTCGACCTTACCGAGCGACACATACTCCCCGGCCTGCAGTTTGACCAAGTCTTTCTTACGGTCTAAATGAGAATATAAAAGTCTGTTCACAACAGTGCTCTGTTATCTGTTAAGTACAAATAGTTTGCCTGTCAGAAGTTACAACCACAGTGACTGAAGATCAGTGTAAATGAAATTAAGTATGAATGTTGTGCCTTTCACAAACACCATCAGATGACAGCCATGGGCCTAGGCAAAATGTAATTGATTTGGGAACAAATATACACACCAACTATTTGTAGACAGCCATCTGGGTAAATCTCTCCTACATCTCCGGTGCAGAACCATCTCTGACCTTTTTCATCCACAAAAAAGTCCTGATTGTTGCTTTCATTCCTGTAGTAACCCATGGTTACATTGGGACCACCAATCAGGATCTCCCCTCTTGGGTTTGGTTTGTCTTTACTGGTGTAACCGCCTGAGAAAAAATGGCAAATGAAGTAATAAATTACAAATAATTATCCTGTAATTAAAAAGTACTTCTCATTCTCCACTGTAAGTACAGCATGTAACCAAGCATGTTTTTCAGCCATACCTTCAGACCAGTCCCTGAGTCTGATCTCACAGCACAGAAGAGGAGCTCCAACACGGCCAGTGCTGATGTCTGCCACTGTATTATAAAGACAATATATCTTAATGACAGTTATTCATTCTCATCTTTACACTCTCTCCCTGCTCTACACTTTAAATCTCATCTTACCCTCTGTGATGGTGCCTGCTCCACAGGTTTCCGTGAGGCCATAGCCCTGGCCCACTGGACAACAGAAACACACGTTCATAAATCTCTGAGTGGCTGCGGACAGGGGGGCTCCTCCAGACAACATCATCCTCACCCGTCCTCCCAGCAGTTTCTTCACTTTCCGGAACAACAGGCTGCAAAGAAAGATTGCCGTGCGTTTGATTTTAAGTTGAACAACACCATCACAATTCTAAAGGGCACTGGAGGAGAAATAGTGGTTTCTTACGCATTGCAGAGTGGTGCGTCATAGCCCCTCTTGATCTGCTCTAGTTTATATTTGTAGGACAGTGTAAACAGCTTCTTCTGAATGAAACTCATTTCCTGCACTTTGCTCATCACATTCTTGTTGATGCGATCCATAATTTCCTTGTAAGGAGAAAACATACATGTTCCATTTATACATTTCATGATGAGTAGGTTAAAAAGAGACCGTATGTGAAACAAACAGAGAAAGGAGGAAAACCAGAGAGAAGGAGAACAGAGTAGTGAGTGATGGACAGAGGAAAGAATATAAAGCAGGATTCTTACTGGCACAGCTGCCATCAGGGTGGGCCTGAGCACAGAGCAGTCTCCCTTACTCCCCTTCTTTATCTTAGTGGACTAAAGGAAACAGAAAAGAAAAACAGTTGTAGGCACTGATTACATTAGACTGCAACAATGATTAAGCTAATGGCAATAATGTAGACAAGTATTAGTAACCACACCCAGGTATGTTAAAGACATGTAGCATACACACTGACAGACACAACCTTGTGTGGGTGCTGGGTATTACCTGGTCTGACAGCGTCTGGGGGGATGAGTAGCCGATCCGACAGCCATACGTAACACAGGAGATTTCAGCTGTCATTTCCAGAACATGAGCCAGGGGCAGATAGGCTATGTACGTATCATTAGGCCTGCCAGACCACAGGGGGAGAAATGTTAAGACCAGCACTTACTACATGTTTTCGGTTCCTCTTTCCAACTGTGGTGGTTGTTGTTTTGCTCCTGAAAGTCTGTCCCAGCACAAATTTATGTGGAAAATTCTACGGTTATCTACTTGGCCTTTTTTTAAGAAAATGTTGTTTTAGTTGGAATAGACAAAAGAACAGTGGAGAGATGTGCTATTCTGCGAGGGCTGTGAAAGAAACCCTGCTGTGCACATTATATTATACTAAATCATATATAATGACCAATACTGAAACTCACCCGAGTCCAGGGATGCGTTCACACTGGCCTGTCATTCCTGCAATTAGGTTACTGTGGACAATCATGACTCCTTTGGGTCTGCCTGTAGAGCCACTGGTGTACATCACCACAGCCAGATCAGAGGGCTGGGGCTTCACAATTGCCCTCCCCACTGCAAGGCAAACAAACAGTTATTGTCTTGTACCGTGTGTGTGAGGTTTTCCACTCCTAAATTTGACAAAGAAGCACAAACCAAAAGGTGAGTCAGAGAAATACACACTATTCTCAGGCAGCGCGCCCAGGTCTCGTACGGCCTGCATGCTGTGGATGGACAGTCCTGCTGGGTAGCCTTCTGTGCTCACTTTTTTCTGGTCCACATAGATCACATGCTTCAGTTTTGGGATCTGTGGAAGCACGTTCTGGATAGAGAGAGAGGACAAAGCTGCCATCACAACAGGATACGCAATCACATGATTTCCTTTTATAAATAAGAAGGATTTCTAGCTCCATATTCACTGACATAATCTTTACAATGGGCGGCAGCTTGACCTACTAAATGAGAAAAATCACCCACTGGAACTACTGGAAGACCCACAAATATGTTAAAAAAAAAAAGTTAGGAATCTAAAAAGTCTGTATGAGATGTTATCATATTCATATAAATGATTTTACTACATATTATATTATTTGGTTCATTTCCCGTTGGTCTTATCTTGATTATGGATTCAGGGGAAATGCAAAGATTGTAATCAAATCTATTCACAGAGCCCATGTAAAACGTTCTCCATTTCTCCCAGCTTTGTTTTCCTAATCTTTCTCACGCGCATCTGTCCTGACACAGTCCGCATTTGGTTGTGCCTAATCTAAAAATGGCTTGACAAGCATAACATGTAAAAAAAGAACTGCCATAATGAAGTGTATGCGTCTTTAGATAGGAAGCTACACCAGCTTAAAAATGCAACTATAATACTGTAATATGTTTCCTACTTAAATGCATCCCAACAGACACGGTGTTCCTTCATTCATCCATGTGGCTGCAGACAGTACACTATATTTTTCTGGGTTCCACACATACCAGCTTTGATGTTAATGAAATTACCAGTTTAATCCCAAATGATCGTCTCGTGAGGATTATTAGGGCTACTTATATAGATAGACAAGGTGTTTCATGACCATAGCTTCATCATTGCTTCTCTTGAAATCAACGGGAGCAGTTCTGTTTATGTGCTGTAGGAGATTAACTCACTTTCAGTTTCGTCTCAAGCAGTTCCTGACTGGTAACAAGATGTGTAACTCCAGTCTCGTTCAGTCCAAATGCAATTGCTTCCTCTCCCAGTGTGGCATAGAATGTCACCACTGTTATGATCACAAAACACAAAAACAGCAGTTAATACGTTATTCACAACATAACATCTTGTATACTGTAAATACTGTAATATTCTTACATGGGAAATTGCGCCTGAAGCATGCCTGCACAGTGATCATCCACTCTGCCCTGGTTTCACAAAAGATTGCAATACTGCTTTTGGGCTGCTGCCCCAGAGCTGCCAATCCACTGCCAAACTGACTGACTATAGAGTCCAGGTCATTGTAGGAGAACCACCTATACTCCCCCAGGATCAGCTAGCAGGAGAAAGAGTCAGTTGTAACGTCAGACATATTTGTACATGCATGCATCCTTCTCCCAAAAAAAATAAAAATAGAAATAATAATAATAATAATAATATAGTAACAGAAATCTTACCTTTTTAAATACTTTACCGCTGGGTTGAACCTCATTCTCTTCACTCAGTATATCTCGGGTGCCGAGACAATGTGCTTGTCCAAACCGCTGCACAGCATGCTCGAACAGCTTATCTAGTGTGTCAATGCCTGGGAAGTCCTCACTGGCCAGGGAATCGAAGTGGTCCACAGAGCGGTATGGTCCCTCTGCGCAGCCTGAAGTGGAACGGGCCTTTATCCGCTTGGACAGAGCTTTCTTTTGCCTGGCACCAGTGATGTAGTACCAGGGCAGGAAGGACAGGACAGAGTACAGCCATACCAGGAGGTGGATTGGAAAGAGGAGGATAGATTGGAGGGCAGAGTCTGACTGGAGACCCATACTGTTATCTGGTAGAGTTAAGTGTGGTAGGGAACTGAACAGGAGTGGTGGTCCCAAAGATGTTTCAGGTGCGTAAGGAGAATTGTGTCAGACGGGAAGTCTCATAAAGAGAAAAGCCCCCACAATAGACAGTTCTTACGAATCCCACAACTGTTGTATGAGAATATTTGGTCCACTGTCCGCCAAATGTTACACCTTAAGATGAAATAAAACAGAAAATACCATCAGAAAAAGTTAATTTATCAAGCACATGTGAAATAATTTATCAACGCATTTATCAACCATTTTACAAGTCAAAAGTCAAAGCAAAAAAGAAGTCAGGATTAATTTTTACCCCAAATATGAGTCACATGCCAACAGCTGTCTGCAAGAGGAAGTCGGCTGGTTAACTAAATACGTCTGGTGGCACACTTCTCACACAAAAAAAACAGAACCCTGACAAAACAATGGTTTCTGAATCAAAGAAGTCAGCTACTTACTAAAGGTTATCTACCATCTGTATCTGAAAGTCATTCAAACCAATCCCTTGATAGCCTCCTCTTACACCCAGGAGGGCTGTGCTATGCTGACTAAGAACTACACCCAGTACTCATCAGAGACTCACCTCCTTCTTGCTCTGTACATCCGTCAGCTTTCAATGCTCAATTATATGAGAGACCTCCTAGGACAACAGTGCAAGTTCCCACCCCCGTCTGCCCTTAAACAATAAAGGGGAGGTTATCTGAGAGGTCATGGAGGGATGAAGCAGCGCTGAGACATGGCCCCACTGACCACACCGTCCACTGCCCAATGACCACAGCCCTGTGAGTTATGCTGAAGAGGATCGAGCTGCGGACAACCAATGACGATACACTTGAAGCTCACCCCACACGGTGGCCAGTGAAAGGCCACTCTAGGGCAAGCTCAGCTCGCTAATAACCTTACAGAGCAGGGTAGATGGAGGAGTTAAAGCTGACCAAACTAAACGCTGTTTTTCTTGTTGACTTCCACAACATTAGATAAAAAAAGCAACTTCTCTGTATGGGTATTAACTATGCATCTACTCAGCTACATTTTCTAATTTATGATAAATAAAAAGTCAGTGATGTACTAATGTTACCAGCCCTCCCTATCCAGACGGTCTCACCTTACACATAGTGTGATTCACATTTCAGTGAATCATGGCTCTAATCTACGTCACACGTGTCTGTATATCTTCTGGCCATACTCCAGGTGGTAAATAAAGGTTGTGATGCTACGTTTGTATGCCAGAATTTTTGCTTGGGCCTTTACAGCGTGGTGGATTTCAGACCACTGAAACAAACAGTAGGCTAGTAAACCACACAACATTCTTGTGTAACAACAGCCTAGCACACACTCCCTTCCAGACAGGCTAATGAAGCAGCTGTGAAAACATTGTTCCATGACTTCACATAGCCTACTAGTTTTTTTGTTTTTGACTATGGGACTTGAATTAACAACAAAAAAATTCAAATTATTTCATTTGCAAAATATCGGTATGCCTGGAGCAATGCAAATAGTCTGGCACATCCGTTAATGAAGACATTATGATGCAACAAACCCTGATACCGGAGGTTACAGTAGGCCAAATAGTCCAAAGTTCCTGTCATCGCTTGTGAAAGACGTACGACCCATGGCAACATAACGCAGCTATTTGGACGGATATTGCTAATGTAACCCATATAAATTGCGACTATATACCGGAAAAAGTCTAAATTCAGTGTGGGCAGGGTCGTTTCTACTTACAAGACTTCATGTTCAAAAACGTCTTAAAACCATAAAAGGCCACATTTAAATGAAACCCCCAAAATAATAATTGATCAGGATTGGCCATCTTCAAAATAAGATGACCTGTGAGGCGAAGTCAACCACTTGGCTAATACACAACAGCGAGGTTATATAGCGGGTCGTCTGACAATGGATGAAGACCGGGACGGCAGACGAAACGATGACAAAAGCCGCCACGCGCTGCTCGCGTCGTTGAGCAACCGTCGGCAAGTTGATAAACGTTAGCCACCGAGCATGCGGCTAAAGCCAACACACACACAACGCTGCCCGCACAAATTAACCCCAACATAAACCTACAAACGGATAAAGGCAGTAATGAGATTACAGCGGCCCGCTAGAGAGTGATACCCTGCTTATCTGGCAGGCTTGAGGCATTCTTACCTTGAGCGGCGAAAAACCCGGTCAGTCGTGTGTAGGGCTCTACCCAGAAATGACCGAGAGTTACCTTTTCTCAGGCTATAGAAACCCGGAACTCCTACGTCATCTGATTCCACATTTCTGGACCAATGGGCAACCGAAGCGGATTTGCCCACGCTCGGTGCTTCTTCCTCTTACGTCCGTTTGTCCGTTAGATGACAATATCTTACAGGAAGTAAGTGCCGTATAATAAGATATAATAATAAAATAATGTATTTATTATAATAAATCTAGTATAATAATGTCTTATAATACACCCATGCGCTTCTGTTCTCAGCAGATGTTGTTGACATTTTAGTGTCTGTACTTGTTTGCATTTGTTACTTGTATATTTGACTTAGGTGTGTGTATTTTGTGTAAACGTACTGAAGGCAGAAAAACACAGTTATTACATATCTTGGCATCACTGTAGGCTACTTCCCTGTTGTCTTAAAACAGTAATCCTGGAGACTGTTTGCTGTATATGCTGAATTGTATGTTACGCAAGACACTTAAAGGACTTTGCTGCAGGAGAAAAAACACTGATGTTCAAATTGTATATCTATTGTATATTTTATATTTATACATTTAGGTAGTACATTAATCCAGTGCTTGCAAATAGCCTACATTAAAGATCCCATCCAGACATGTTTCAACTAAAAATACTCTGCTTTGAAAAAATAATTTGTGTCTCATATGGTTTTTCTACAAAATAAAATAAAAAAAATCAGTTACCCCATTAAAAATTCTTGAAAGAACATGCACTCCTCCCTAATAAAAAAAAAAATCAAAAATTTAAATATTTGTCGTTTCAGATGTTTATCAGCTGGACAAAAAGATGTTTTCTGCTTCACTGAAAAGTCTATTCTCAGTGTATGTGCACTGGAGGCTTCAAGTATCCACATCACACTCGTTTAAGTTGCATATTGGGCCATTATTGACTTCCAAACTTGTTTTGATGTCACAAAATGCAAGCATGTTCACAAAACGAATTTGGTTTCCTATGAACAAGTTACTCCACTTGAGGGCGACATCGACAGGGATGCATTGGGGCCGCTGTTTTTATTCATATAACATATGAATATGTTATCAATGTCGCCCTCAAGTGGAGTAACTTCTTCATAGGAAACGGGAAGTGAAACTGTAAATTGAAATCACATAGTAGTTTTGATTTTATTTATTTTATATTTTATTTAAAATTAATTGTCCTGGTTAAACACAGTTTACGTGGAATTAACAAGCTACCACATTGTGTTGTGGTCATTTTGTTTCCAATGTGTGGAAATATATTTCCGAACCAAATACAAAAACTCTACAGGCTATCTGCACAGCTTTGGATCATGTATTCCTTCATTCTTTATTTATTTGTTTAGTTTTTTCCCCCTCAAATATCTTTATCGACAAAACCAATATACAACGACGAGACACCACCCAAGAGACGGGGTTAGGGAATAACATCAGAATAAGGTTCAAAGTAATACAATAAATACAACCAAAGTACTGCAAAACATGACAATAATAATAATAATAATAATAAATACTACATTGATAAATATGTAATATAAATTAATAAATAAAATAAGATAAAATTATGCATCACCTCATTATAGAAAAAATAAGCGCATAATACAGGAGATAACGCTAAAGCTGTTATTGATGTTGAAGTGGATCAGAGATCCGCATCAGCTGCACACTCTGCTCCACACATTGAAACGCCTGTAGGGGGCAGTGCTGTGGAGGGAGTAACACGGACGTGTTTTGTGAACCAGAGAAACCCTGGATAGCAATTTTGTTAAACTCGTGTAATTTTCATGGTCACTCCTTTTACCCCTTTCACCCGAAGAACTATTTTTTATCTTACCTTACAGGACTAAAGAGAAGCTTGTCTGAAGGATTTCAGCTTGGTGAGTGAGAATGACACAGTGTGGGGATACTTTTTATCTGCAGATGTGTTCTCCAGCAGGGAATTTAACCTTGCGAAAGCTCAGGTTAGAAGTGGATGACGGAGAGAATGAGATCTGAATCTTAGTTTAATTTGTGCTAAATGACTCTGTTCTTTATTTTCTATCTGTTCTCCTTTTAGAGTTTTGCACTGGTTTTTATTCTGCAAAACCCTTTACTGAGCTTCATAAATAGAGTTTTGTCTAAACTTAAGATTATTGTCTCTAGTGTAAAATAACATGGCTACACGTTTAATCGGGTTTTGAAATTGTAGGCCTTATGCGTACTTCTCATCATAGTCGATCAACAGATTTGTTTTCACTTCCTCCATCGTTACCACCGCCCCCGCGGACTGTGTCGTACGGGAAAACACTCGCACCACGTAGCCTTTGCCCCACGTGTCTCAGAGCTGTTGCAGAAAAACATCACGAGTGACTGTTGCAGCTGTGGGTGCTACAAATACAGCACATGGTAGCGACGGACACCAGCGGGCCCCCAAACTCTGCGCTTGTTTGAGTTCACAGTTCACAAGTTAAAGTTGCATACCTTTTACTTTGGAAACTTTTCGTTTTCGTTTTAGACACTTTGAAGTTATTTGTCTCTGTGGAAGGCTGTGAGCGAGCGTAATATAGCGAGTTTAAGGACTTTTAAAAACAGTCGTCTCACTCCGCCTGCAGCAGCTACGCAGACGCTAGCATGTCGACCGGCACAAATGAAGTTAAAAGCTGCCCCATCCCCACCAGGGTGCTCACCCTGAAGGACTGGTCCCAGCTACCCGACTGCTACAGCCAGACACCCGGGGGGACCCTGTTCTCCACCACGCCTGGAGGTAAGAGCTACGGGGACAGGGTGCTACGCTTTTACTCGGGAAAATAACGTTTCACAGTGAGTCTACTTCTGTTTTCTGTTCACACCACAGAACTTGCTAGAAGTTAGCTAGCCTCGGTAGCTGTAACTCAACAGTTTGTGCAAACACTCACAGCTCGATGGTGAACTCTCGCGAGAAGCTGCAAACAAAACGCACATGAATAAAACAGCTGATCAAAGTACATTATTTAGCTTTCCGTAACACAATAAAATAACCATAATTTAATCAGTTTAGCAATTGTGAACCAAAAGCAGGATTAAGTTGGTTAAATGCCTTGTTGCTCACATTCTGCACGTTGGCTGCAGCCCTCATGTTGTCAACAAGTTTGCTGTCTTTGTTGATTTGGCGAAGTGAACCATTTTTGCGAACCAAACAATGAAATCAGGAAGTACTTTTACACCATAAGTAGTGTGGAGTCTGCACAGTTCTTTTAACTCTTGTTTTTGATATCACTCATTTTCAAATTACAATCAATACTACATAGTTACACAGACGTGTATATATTTTAATTGCTGATAGCAGGACAATAGTAGTAACTCTGACTTGCTTAAGATGTATTCGTGAATATTGGCATGCACGTGACAAATACCAACATAACTTTTCAAACAAGTTTAGGTCTGATCACACAGTCGCTTGTTGTCGCATCAAAAACACTGACGTCTAAAGACAACAAGAGCTAACCCGTGACTTGTGATTCTAAGAGGGTGTATGTGTCCAGCTGCCAGAACAGCAGAGTGATTGGCCTCTGCAGTGGTGGAGGAGTTGGAGGCCGTCCTATCCCCGCTTCTCTCTGCTTTGCATTTCAGTAACGGTAGAGAACATTCTGTACAAGTTAAGAGGGGGCAGGAAAGGAAATGTCTAATGCATGGGGAGTATGAGCAATATATTTAACATCGACTGCACTGGTAAACGCAGCATAGGAAGTTGCAACACAACGATTTGACTTGTATTCCACTTTATGTGCAAAACATTTCACTCCAGTGGGGTCATGCCATGTGTTGCTGGAACAGATCCCTTTTTCTTTTTCTTTTTTTTTTTTTACATAACTGCTCCGCACTCTAATGCTGCCTTGCAATGCTTGCACTATAGCTTGCATTCCAGCCCCCTTTACTCGCCCCAATTCTTTCTCTTTTCCCCCCTCTGCTTTGCTTCCCTTTGTCCAGGACGAACTGCTCACCACTCAGTTATTACATAACATGTTTTTCCTTGTGGAGAGGTTGAGCAGATACTGTACAGACTGGTTCAAACTCCAATAAAGAAGCAGCAGACCACTCCTTGACTCAGTCATGTCCTGGTCAAACTTATCACAACACGCCATTTATGACACTGTTTTTGCTTGGAGTTGGCCTAAGTCCAAATGGTGACAGACATGCCAAGTAGATTATAGATGTGGCAAGCTGCAGAGTTTTGTGTGGACTTTTTTTTTTTTTTTTTTAAAGCTTAAATCACATCACCTCTTTGAGGGAACTTGTGAAAAGCCATTCTTGGATATATACCTAAGCATGTTACATCTGCCTTCAGTGTTAAAGCTTTTACCCAAAGAACGAAACATGTGGCTTTAGTTTAATCTTAAGGCCTCTTGCTTCAAAGAGACTGTTTTGTGCTGATTTTCTAGAACTCATTGCTGTGGCAGCCTTCATCCCTCCCCTCAGCACTCACACAGAACCCTCCTTTTCCCACTCAAATCCCTTCCAGTAGAGGATAATGCTATTTAACTCCCCAGATGTGCACCTTGCAGAGATGCAAAGGTGCTCTAGTAATAACTAGGCTATCATTTGCTCCTGTGATATTCCAGCGTTTGGTCTGTTGTGTTTGTCTTCAGAGCATTTGCTTCCTTTCGGGAAGGGAGTTGGTTTACTGCAGGTCAAACAGCAGATTATCTTTTTTTGTATTCTCTCAAACATAGGTACCCGCATCATCTACGACAGGAAGTTTCTGTTGGATTGTCGGAACTCCCCTCTTGCCCGGACCCCCCCATGCTGTCTGCCCCAGATCCCAGGGGTAACTGTACCTGCTACACACCCCATGGGGAAACTGCAGGATCTCAAAGAGGAGGCCGAAGAGGAAGAGAAGGATATTGCAGGTAAACATACCACTATTTAGTTTTACAGAGTGGAGTAACTTTTCAGGTAAAACGCATATTTCCAGGATCATGTATAAACACATACAGACGTCTGTATCATAATATTAAAAAACAGGTATTACCGGATTGAGCAACCAACCGATATGTCAATTCATCTCATCTCTCGTGCTTTTTGTGGTTTTATGAAATCAATATATGCCCCGCAATGCACAATTGTATAGACTTATCAATTGGTACCAATTTCCTTATGCATAGAATGCTTTTCCAGCTTAATGTGGTGTTCTGGTGAACTTGCAACCCTTTTGTTTCTGCAATGAGTCTTCATTTTATGTTGTCATGAGTATTCACCATGTGCTAATACAGCAGATAGGTGCAGCATGTGCTCCTGCAGTGCCATGCCTACATTTTTGCAGCACAGCAGTTGTGCTGCGTTGAGGACTGGGACAGGAGTGCTCCGACATTATCGCCATGTGTTAGTTTAGTCTTTCAGGGTCTGTGCCTTCATGTGCTTTTAAAGTAGGCTTATATTTATTCAATCACTATATATTTCATACTGTAATAAGATAGGCTTTCTCTATCTTTCAGGCTAATGGTGTCAGCTGTTTATTTGTTGCTGAGGGATTAAGAAAGATCTGAAGTTATTTAGCAAATGGTTTTACTGAATGTTCTGTATTTCTGTTAGCCCTCTCCAGAGGATACAATGACTTGTTGGAGATAAACGACCTAATTTTGGCAATGCTTCTCTTGTGGGGCTTTTTTTTGGCAGTGTCACCAAAGGTTTGGGCTCATGGGCAAGTTGAGACAGCTATTTGTTATTGAGCAAAATACATGCAACCATCAATCTGTCCCCCTCCATTCCTCCTGTCAAACTAGAGACCATGGGGATTATAGTTGACCCCCTTTTTTACCTCTGTCTGGCTTGGTAAACACACAGGACATGTCATGGGGTTTGGAATTGCGAGCGACACCCTTTTTAGTCAAGTGTTTTTTTTTTTTTTTTAGTTATGAATGTATCGATAAGGTCAGCACTATGTCATCTTCTCTGTAGTCCGTTAAGGTGTGGTTGTGCTTGGGGTGAAAACACCAATGTTAACTGCCAGCAGATTGTCAAATATCTCCCCTTTTTTTTTAATCTTATCTGTTTCTTCTGTCCCTTTTTCAACAGATGACAACCAGTTTGAGATGGACATCTGAGCTCCAGTATTACCTCCTGTGGAGAGTTATTAGTTAAAACACCCCAAGGTCATTAATGACTGTTATGCATTACATATAAAGCTTTTTTTCACCTTTTTTAAATAAAAGCTTTTGTGAGGAACCAAAAAGAATGGAAAATACAGAAAACTGTAGGGTGTTTTTGACCCTAAAAAAGTGTGTTAAGTAAAGAAATGCTGTTAAATGGGTTGATTGGTTGCTCATGCAATTCAGAGCTGCAGCAGGATTGAAAAAATCCGTTTTGATTTCACTTTTTTTATCTTTTGTAAATAAGAAAATTGTACTATGTAGCCTATTTTTTAAGTTGGGGAATATAAGATGATTACATTACGACATGTAGAGTTTTTCACTGCAGGCATCAGTTTTGTTTTGTTGTATTTCCCCCCTAAAAAGGATGGCTAACTTTCTTTGTGATAGGCAAACAAGTGTCTCCTAATATTGGGGGGCCTGGGCCTACTGAAAATCAGCTCCTACTCTTGTTTTGTATGGAGGGAGAGATGAAATGTGAATAATTTCAAATAAAGGCGGTTCGAACTGTCAGCAATCGTGTGTTTTATTTTCTTCATTAAATGTCATTCTATTTTGCGTAATGTTTAGGGTGGTGTTATTCTTTGTATCTATAATGTAAAGTGTAATAAAACCATTAAATTATGTAATATGTCCTTGCCTCATAGAGATGCAGGCTGACTATGTACCATTTTACCATTCGGTATATATGCCACACGCAACACATTTGTAGTAAAAAAAAGTCCTCATTCATTAACCTACCTTGTTTGTTTTTTTACTATCTTCATAAAATTGAGAAGTTTTTCTCAACTGAATTTGAAGTTTTCCATGTTTGTGTTATGACAAGAAACATTTGTTGCATAACCATCTCATGTATGGAGTGGTATATATTTTTTTTTTTGTGCAGTGGTGGGTGTGAACTCCCCTCACACAGGCAGACAGTTGGCCCGTCTGTATTGAATTGATTAAGGACTGAAGCAGTTGCTTTAGCTAAGGTAAGTTATTAGCATTAAGGTCAAACATAAGCAGACTTTGATGGAATATTGAACAGTCAGAATTATCTTAATACATGTACATCTGATGATACTTGACTAATAAAACATAATATAACAAAAACATTTTTCTGATATTTCTGAACAACAGGAGTGAATTCAAAGTGCACCATTAGAGTGTGTTACTGAAAGGCTGAAGGCAACCCAGACCTACAGTATGTACACTATATTCAGCCTCTCACACTGTCAGCAGGGTCAGTGCTAGGCATGCCTGCTTGTTCCAGACACTGATCTGTAGATTAGGGTGGCTGACTGCAGGAGTAGGCCTGGTCTTAAGGAATGAGGGCAGCTGCAGTCCAAAGGCCACAACAATTTGGGGGTGGGGTGTGACACCTGCTGGCATTTGACCAGGCAGTTATCTCAAATATGTAATTGTGAATTTACTGAGTATCTATGACTATATAATATTTGTTTCAGCACTGATGACCCCACTATTTGGACTTTTGGGGCTGATGTCATCTTCAGCGCAGAATTCAAGTGACAACTGATAAGCAGGTCCCTGTGCATCATGTGTAAGTTATTGATGTGGGTCAGTCGGCTCAGCTGTTCCAGTCCCATGGCCTTGCAGATGTGACTGACTGCATTGCATTAAAGCCAACAACGTGTGCTCAGTATTTGGTCCATTGCAATTCTTCTAAAAGCATGCAAGTAAACCTGCTGTGTGCCAAAGGGTTACTATGTGCCCTACAGCAAATACTGGACCCAGACGCACAGCAGTGCAGAATAAGAACACTTTTTCCCAAATTTTCCCAAAAGTCAGTTATACCTAATCAGCCTACGGTTTGTATGCATGTGGCTGTTTGAACAAGTGTGTGTATATTTGTGCTAGACGCACGTGAGAACAAGGCCAGGATGCCAGGTGACAAACGCCACATGCTCCCGTCATGTAGCCTAATATTGAGGGATTTCCTATCTGGCAGAGGGGGAGATATGATACTTGAATGTACTCCACAAACCTGGACATTTGAATAAACTACTCAACACACAGTGTAGAATAAATTAATTTACCTTCATCAATCATTCATCAGTTCATCAATATAAAGTATATAAACACAACCTGATCACCTGATAACATGATCACACTTAAATGTGATCTCACTGCAAGCTTCCAATCACACCTGCACATAATTTCCAACATACAGTAATTTACCATTTGTCATTTTTAATAATAATGAATTTTTAAATGAGATTACATCAGGACATTTTTTGTAGCAGTGGTAATCCATTGGTCAGAGTGGGAGGTCCTTGCTCGTACGTTCATCACTGGGCATGTGACAGTGACACATAAGCTTTCCAGTAACTTTATGGACTAGGGTCCCTAGTGTCTGCAAACATGCATTTGTCATGGCTTGTTTTATTATCTAGAAATGTGACTGTTATATTGTGAGCATGACACAAATATAATAACACATATTTCAGAAGTAAAAATAGTCATAATTTCAAAATAAAAAAGACAAAGTATATAGTGTTGTTTAACTGCATCACACACATTACACTGAATCCAAATAAACCAAAATAAATAAATGTGTAGGTGTGACACAAGGTTCTGCTTGCTCCTGATATGAAATGCTTCATCTTGGCTTGTGGAGTACCAGTCAATGGTTTTCTTGCCATACATTCATGAAATGTTGTTTTGGAAAATATCAGCCTTGTTCCACTGTAAACATCTTTACTGCCTTCTCTCTGTGTCAATGAACCCCATTGCCCTTTTCCATCAACAAAATATTCCCCCTTTTCATCTCCTTCCTCCCTCCCTTACCCACTGCTCTCCTTCCACTTTCCCAGTAAGAGAGTTGGGAAGAGTTGGGCTGGTCAATGAGGCCCTATTTTTGTCAGCGGCTCCTGTTGAAGCCGCTGGTACAAGCTCGGGCTAAATTGCCGAGGTGACGATGTAAACAGACACTCAAACACAGGGCCTGCTTGGTCACATCTTTCATGACAGGGAGGGGACAGTGGCTGAACTGGGTTGCATGTTTGCCTCAAGCATGAACACACGTTCACAAACTAACATTTACACTGCAGGAGTTCAGCCAACTGTTTTTCAGAGTGACTTTTGTTGAGTACACCGGTAACATATTACTCAATTCCTAGATTACTGCTGCACTTTGAAATTAAATCTGAGACACAAGCTGTTAATAGTTTCTTGGATTACACTAGATTCATATGCAAGTATATTTCATCATTGGTTTAACCTGTTTAGCACCTGTAGGTCAGGTTTGCAACAAAAGACTATATAATTAAGGTCTTAAAGTGAAGAAAATTGCAAGAAATACTTAGTTAACTTTTGAATTGTCCTAGCTAAACCTATACTGAAAGCAAACCATAGCCTTGTTCACTAGAAGAAATATGTTTAGAATGACAATGCAGAATACACTGTGTTGCCATGTATTTGGCTCAATCTTAGGATAAAGCTTATGATTCATTTGCTGTTTGTTGCAGAATCTCTGATATGCCTCTTAGGACAGTCTCAGATTAGTATTTTAACAGCTGCTGCCAGGCTATTGCATAATGTGTCACTGATAGCACCTTTCCCCAACATCTTTTCCATGCATTACTTTGTGTATAATATGTCAAAGGTCAGGTCCTTGTTTCTGGAGGGCACCACTGGTCTACAACTCTGTCTGTTGATATAGGCCACCACTTGTACATACTCATTGCAAGCCTCATCTCATGTTGCTACACGGTCTGGTATCACCTTGCAGAATAGAGACCATTTCCTTTTAAGTTGCAGTGTCAGTGGCAGCTGTCATGCTGCCTGGCTGCTGGAATGCTACTATATTCATACTGTACTCATGTAATGTCATGTCTGATGGAGGAACTGAGATGATGTTTCACAAGCCTGTCTCCCAACTCTTCCACCCCTTGTATGTGTCTGCGGTACATACATGTATGCATGGGTGGGTTTATTTAACAGCTATAGTTACTAGTTACTTTACAGATTAATAATATACATACAAATTGTATCATCGTCTTATAGAATATGATACTTTGTTATAGATTAACTACTCAACCATATGTAACATAGCTTCACCTCAACATTAAAGTGCCGCTTACGTGTTATTATCTAATATTATATAATAATGTAACGCTACAGATGCCATTCTGCTGCATAATGAGTACCCTGGTACATTTAGCTGATTCTGTACTTTTCCTTGAGTAAAATTGTGAATGCAGGACTTTTGCTTGTAATGGGGTATTTTTACTCTGTGGTATTGCTACTTTTACTTAAGTAAATGATCTAGACCTTTCTTCCACCACTGGCTTTCACACGCTATACATGCACTCACAATAAAGTATATACTGTATGTGCATGTGTTTGCAAGTGTTTGCATGTGGGCTTCACTCTGTCTGTGGGCCGTGTTGTCACTGCCCACCTAAAAAGAGCACAGACACTGACACTGTGAGTTAAAGCTCGCCATGTGCAGTGCGGCCCCGGAGCCATAGCTCTTTCCTGTCATAACACAAACTGAGCAGACTCACTCAGATATAGGCTGCTCTTCTGTAAACACAACATCTTACAATTACACAGACACAGTATTGGGACATTGTAGCCCCAATAATTGTCAAGCACTTAATTAGTTTAAAGGCATTCAGTCCCTTTGTTGTAAGCTGTCCTTCAAATGAAAGCTGAAGTTTGCCTACCATACCTTTATACCATTGTTACTTTAATAAACTTTTTATGCAAAAAAAAAAAAATGTGTTTGCTGTCGGTCTTTTAGTGTTTTTTGGTTAAAAAAAACCGACAAGCAAACCAGTTAAAATGTATATATTTTTTAAATCAGGTAAGTGATCCTCATACGCTGAATTTATATTGGAGGAGATTTCTCTGAGTGGCATGTGATGCTGATAATTAAATTTCCGAAAAACAGAAATAAAACACAGAGATTGGAAAATATATTAGCCTACACACATTCATTGCCTGTTTATTACAGTGCAAGAAACAGCAACAGCCTACACTTCAGGGAAGAATAGACTGGGAATAGTCTGACATCTGCTGGAAGAAAGCCAGCAATGCACCTTACCAACAGGTCTGCTGTAATAGGGTGAATGAAAACACGATGTAGATAAACAAAAGAGCTCCAAAATATCTGCATATAATTATATAATATTTAGAATTAATATAACATCATAGGAGCATGTTTTTGATAACGTGAAAGAGCTGCCAAGTTTCCACAAGCTTATTAAAATCAAAAGTCAAATTCCAAGGGCGAAAGCAACTAGTTCAGTGATAAATGATTAACCTTTATTAGTCACTCATCTTAGCTTTTCTCTCTTGTATTTATTTCGCCATTGACTTGGTGATGTGGGCCTATTTAATCTTTTATCTGGTCATATGATCAGGAGTCATCGCTTTCCCTGACGTCCCTCTGGTCATCGCTCTGGCCTGTGATTGGACGCTATCGGGGCAGCGGGCTGTCGCAGCAGCCAATCCCGTCTTTTTTGGTGCCCACCAGCAGTCCCCGTGCCGTACCCTTCAAATGACGTCACGGCCCGCAAACGCGATACGCACTGGGTTTCTAGACAAGAACGGGGTCGCACATTGCGGTAAAAACTAGTTTTAAACACTGAAGACAGAAGAAGTTTCTTTCTAAACAGACATTGCTGATATTTACAACAGACCGCGACACTATTCATTCAAAGGTAGGTGGTCCATAAATGTCCGTAACTCTTATTTTTATGTATTTATCAGCCAAGTCATCATGCATTTAGGACCGAACAGTGCTATAGTGGGTTGTGGCCTGCAGGTGCCTCTTCAATTCGGCCTATGTTAGCAGCTTATAATATTTCTTAAACGTTATATTGGTAACCTAAGCTAATGTCGGAAAGCCGTTGTGAAAATCTACTAACAGTACTACCAATACTAATATTAAGAGGCTACTAATACTAATAAAGGCTAATATGGTAACATTAAGCTAATAAACTAGCTTTGTCGTGACTTAGCTTAGTCCATGTATTTGCCTATGTGTGTGTGTGTGTTTGTGTGAGATAGTTGTGGTTCCGATTCTTCCTAATTAGGTCCAATGGGTGTCTTCATTTACACCCAGCCTCTGCTGTCTCTAGATGTAGAGAAATAAACACAGGCTGCCAGGCTACAGAGCCGCAGTGTAACATGGACAGCTCAGCCAGTGTAAGCATAGTCCCAATTAAATGAAGCTCCTTTTGTGTAAACTAGGCCAGCATAGTCTTGTTCATTAGCTGTGCCTTTTTAGGCCATACTTTTAGGGATAAAACTAAGAATGTACTGTGTTAATGTGTCATATTTCTACCAGACTTGTTACCTTAAAGTTGAGATCACATAATAATAATTTTAATGGTACAATTAATTTCCTATTAAAAAAGGGAATTTGTTAATTCACGCAAGTTTTCATACTGTATATCAGACTAACAACAGCTGATGCTTGTAGCCCTGAATTGGTTTTTACAAAGTTTCATTTAGATGTATTTGATCAGGTGCTTTGTTTTGTCCCTTCCTTAGTCTACAGAGGTATTGATTTGATTTAGGTTAATATCTTCAACCAGTTAAGTAGCTTTTTTTCATCGTAAATTGTTTAAAACCGCCATTATAATAACACGTTTGTTAGTGAACCGACTACATCTCATTACTCCTTTTGTCAATATATACAATGCCATTATGTTCAGAGGGATTTAATGGATTCAGAGATGTCTCAGGTGCACTATCCATGTGTGTGTCTGTGTCTGTACGTGATATTATCACCATGATACTGTTGTGGAAACATTCTCTGAGCTCACTCACTTATTCTTGCAGTCCAGCACTGGGAAAACAAATGACACATGCAAATTAACATACACTCATACAGCGTACACACTGTGCAAGCCTTCATACGAATCAAGACCTGTAAATCACCTCATCAAAACTTAATCTGATAACAAAGACTAGTGCAGATTTATATGGGTACAATACAGGCAAGGTGATCTACAAGGTGAGCGTTGATGCTTTAGACATCCCTATTGGTGTCAGATTGCTGATTATTTGTAAGGTCCCTTTGAAAGAAGCCCTTTCTCAGCCTTTAGCCAGTAATGTAACACTAGTCACAGATGAGGTGGAACAAAGGTTCTACAGCCATCAAAGAAGTGGAGGAAGAGAAATCTGATAATTGTATTATTTTACTACTCGTAGCCGCCTTAAGGTACAACAAAAACAAATCACCAGGGATTGTTCTGTTCCTCCTGGAGCATGGTAACCATAGTTACAGAGGCCTTGCCATCTGTCGGTAGCTTTAAGAACACATTCAGGTAGTGAAATGCCCAGCCATCTTTTGAAAAGCACTGCACAGAGAAGCTTAATGCGGATGTTAAAGCCGGAAGTAGTAATTGTTAGTACAACATTAACCGGTGTATTCCTTCCATTTCCCCTTCGGTCTATTTAATCTTACACTTTCACGGTATTTAGAAATTAGTATGAAATGTATCTTATCAGGCAAAACACTACCCAAGAGCCACCCTTAAACCTTGTAATTAATATTATTACCAAATTAGGTAATCAAAACAGTTCTAATACTTTGAACTTAATAAATACAAGGTTGGTTTTTCCAACACGGATAAGTGTAGATAAAGGCATTGGCAACCACTTTTGTGTCTACCGATTTGAGAAATGCCTCTTGATACAGTTCAGTTTACAGCCACAGCTACGGCATTGCTTTATTATTGACCGAAGATGATTGGAAGTGGATGGAGAAGCTGAGGAGAAAGGGGTTGGAGTGCTATTTAGATGTTTATAGTGTACATATACAACATGACAGAGGAATCCTGGGAGGCCTAGCAGAAGTGCAGTTTTCCATCTTGCCCACTTTCCTTTGTTATGGATGTTCTGCATGAGCAAATCCAGTAATGAAGGCTAGCATGAGAGTTGTGATGGACCCGGATTTGCCTTATCAGAAGCCATTGATGGTAGGCCGGGATATGCACCACCTCCTTACGAGAGTGGAACAAATAACCTTTATACACTAAGCCGATCACAGACATTTATTGTACTTTCTAAAGGGCCTACAGATTAAAACAGTTCAGTCAACAGCATCAAAAGGAATGGTTTCTTGAATCTTCCTTCTTGTGTTCGTCTCACACACCATACGGAAACTATGAATGTGCTATGTTGATAATTAGACGTCTCACCTTTCATGTTTGGGTGTTTGGTGTTGAGAGGAGAACCAAGTGTGAAACTACAACCAGTACAGGCCTGTATTGTCACTGCAATCTGTTTCTCTCTGTTTTCTCTGTCTCTTTCCCATGGTTCATTTGATTAGCCTCACCCTGCACACTGTGAAGCCGACTCCTCCATTTGTAAAGTGTGTGTGAACAGTAAGATAATGGTGCTTATCTCTGCTAGGGCTGGTGTGGGTTGTGATTGACCATTGATTCTTAAGACACACTCCACAAACCATACAGTAATATGCTGTGCTTGTCTTTCCTGGGTGCCATATGAGACTTGCAGAGGTGTGAAACGCCAGGAGAGATTAGGGAAGACAACTATATGCTAGTTTTCTTCTGGGAAACAGTTGCATCATTTTTGTGTCTGTCTGAAAATATTGTGCTCTTATATCAGGACTCAGGGGAATCCTTGCCTAATGTGACTCTAGAGGCTGAATTACACGCAGACACACACAACCTTACATTTTTCCATGGTTCATACAATACCACGTATTGTTCCGATCTTGTTCAGAATAGAATTACGATGCATATACATCTATAAATATAAAGATAACTAGGGCTGCAACTAACAGTTATTTTCATTATCGATTAATCAGCCGATTATTTTCACGATTAATCGTTTAGTCTATTGCTTGTCACAATTTCCCAGAGCCCAAAGTGATGTTCTTATTTTGTCCAACTAACAGTCCAAAATCCGAAGACGCTTCATTTACTGTCATAAATGACAAAGACAGGCAGAAAATTCTCACATTTAAGAAGCTGGAAGCAGCAAATGTTTGACATTTTTGCTTGAACAGTGACTGAAAAGATTATCAAAATAGTTGGCAATTAATTTTCTTTCGTTCGACTTTTAATCAACTAATCGTAGCTCTGAAGATAACTGCAAACTATGATGGTGGGTTGTTGTCTAAGCTTCACAGTATAAGAACATCTGTCATAAGGTTCAAAGCAAATAAAGCCATCACTATAGAAAAGGATATTTGTATTGTGTGAAAATGCTTTATTTTTAGACATTTTAATGACCACAAAATGTGTATACTGCTATTGTTGTTGTAGGAAAATCAATATATACTGTGTATATATAGTCATTATTATTGTACATGATCTACAATATATCTTTCTACAGGTATGCCTGCATAAACTCTAAAAAACAAGTTGTTCTAATTTCTAATATGTGACATGTGGCATTTAACATTGACTTGTATTATTTTGTATTTTCTCCTTTTGATATCAGTACTGGCACTCGTTAATATATAGGACACACATCCTCCGCCTGTCTTTACTGTAGTGTTTACACTTAGCAGACTGGTGCCATTATTTACACCATCACTCCTATTTTCTTGTTATTTAGGTGATTGTTCAACCCAAAGATGAATTTTGAGCAGCCCCCTCCATACCCAGGCAGTGGCCCCACTGCTCCAGGCTACCCAGCCCAGGGCCCACCTCCACAAGGCTACCCACCTCAGGGTTATCCTCCACAGGGATACCCTGTGAACATGGAGCAACCTAATCCAGCTTACCCTAACTACCCTGCTGGAGCGATGGGCCCTGGAGGTCCTTATCCTGGCCCAGGACAGCCTCCTTATCAAGGGTACCCTGGACAACCACAGTTTGGCTGGCAGGGGGGTCCCCCTCCTGGGCCTATGTATGGGGAAGCTCCTAAAAACACAGGTGAGTGGTAACGCACACAACAGAGATTGATGTAAATATGTACAGTACTCATAATGCTGTCAGATAGGGCTGGGCAATAAAACGATAACGATAATCATCGCGATATAATTTTCCCAATAAAAATATAACAAATGTTCGATAAATGTTCGATTTAATTAAACCACCCAAACACCAGGAGAGGGGGCCGCTAATGCACCTTAAAAGCTAGTTGCCACCTGCCATTAAACAAGAAGGAGAAGGAAAAGAAGAAGAAAAAGAAGAGCCAATCAGAAGCCAGGAATAAAAGAGCCACAACAGGCTTGTAGTTGGAGCGGAATAAGTAAAATACCGGTAAACGAAATGAGCAACACCAAAGAAAATGCACTGCCCATGACCATCGAAGCTGTTGTCAACAAGAAAGTTCACTCAATTTCAATAGTTGGGAGATATTTTGGCTATTTACAATCCGACATAAAACAGCAAACTGTGCCGAAGACACGTGTCAGTTAAACGGGCAACACCACAAACCTGTTTCATGATTTGAAACAAAATCACCCATTAGAACATGCAGAACGTACAAAATTACAGTACCTCAGTTTTGTGAAATGTTCTGCTGTGTTTGTCATGTTCTGACAAGAAAGAATAGTTTAAAACCACAATTAACTGTCTGGTTTCTTCAACTTTCACTCAGCAGCAAAAATCAGCATTTGAACTTGAAAAAAATAATGATTTGACATTTATCATGAAAATCATCGATAATGGCTGATATGAAAAAAAAATTTGCGATAACATTTTTGGCCATATCACCCAGCCCTACTGTCAGAACAAAATGGTTGGAAGACCACTGATTATACGAGAAGTGTTATCCTGAATGACTGAATGTGTTGGCAGGGAATAGTAAAATCAAAGAATTGTCAAAAGGTTTGTGCTCTTAAATCCAGGCTTTTTTTTTTTTTTTGCTTTTTTTTTTAATAAAAGATAGTGTCAGGTGTGTGTAGCCAAAATCAGCACTCCCATTACAGAGAAAAATTGTCTGCACACTGACATAAAAAGTAGAAGAGGCTTTTCAAATGCAAAATGAATCAGTACTTTTGACCAAAATGTTCACTTTTTGTCACATTTCTTTCACATTGTGTCACCTTTGGACCTGGAATAAATGGACTCTTTTTGTATCTGAGGAACCTCCTTTACTTTGTCAGTGTGCAGCAGTGGTGGAATGTAACTAAGTACATTTACAAATTCAAGGTACTTGTACTTTACTTGAGTATTTCCATTTTATGTGACTTTATACTTATACTCTACTACATCTCAGAGGCAAATATTGTACTTTTTACTCCACTACATTTGACAGTAGTTACTAGTTACGTTACAATTTTTCATACCCTTCCTGTCCAGTGAATACCATGCATCTCCACATGTGGTGATTCTGAATGTGCATGTTTGTGATAAACTGAAAGATTAAGTGTTCTGAAAGGGACATTTGCTGCGGTAGCATTGAGCTGTGCCCGCTTCATTAACTTATCTGATATTTCTCTAGCAAGACAATCCGAACAAAAATCATGGAAGTCTTTTGCTGTGTGACAGAGTCACACATTAAAGGATCCGTGGGAAATTTCTGTGATTAAAGAACTTTGATTCAGAAGCTGGAAAGTAATTTATATTGAAGGGATCCTTACATGTTGTTTTCAAATTCTGGACGTCTAGACGTTATGTTTGCATGAATTTTTCAGAATTATACAGTATAATGTCATATTTTGGAGGAAGGGTTGCTACAGGTCATCAGTGTGTTTCTCCCATAATTAACATTTTTTGTATTGTTCAAATCACAGTTTGTCATAACTAAATAGAGGTGAAAGAATAAAGAAACATGGCAAGTTTTTCCCTTTGCTATAGAGAGTTTTACAAATTTTCCTACTAATACTACCTTGAACTAGCCTACCAGTGCCTTCGGCTGTCTCTGTTGGTTTCGTGACCCTCGCCTTGCCTCTTGTAGCAGCCTGTCTATAGTCTCCCTGTCAGGTCTTTTTCACAGAAGATATTTTGAAATGTCCCAGTAGGAAAAGCACACACGTAAATAATGAAGTTGATGATGGATGAATTCCACATAGCTGGTTTCATGGTCCTGGTATTGTGCATGCTGACTCATTGTCACACTGCCATGGCTTACTGGAACACTTGAATAAAACAAGGACATCGTAATGTTATTAGTAATACCTGTGCTACTGTGAAAAAGGCCTATTGCTTTCATGATCAATTAATCTGCCGTTTATATTCCAGATTAATTGATTATTCCATTTTTTTAAATTTTTTTTTTAATAAAACATCAGAAAGTAATGAAAAATGCTAGTCACAATTTCTTAAAGCCCAGGTTGATGTCTTAATGAATGACTTGTTTCAGCAACTGGGACTGCAAAAACTGCAAAACCAGTCAGTATGTGGAGTAAGCAATTAAGGATTTCAAAGTGTCAAGTCAAGCCAGGTTTAAAATAAAAGGTGTGTTAACGCAGAAGCACTGCCCAACTGAGCATCCAGAATAGAGTGTAGCACAAGCTGTGAAACTAAAAGCACACATCATTGTAAAATATTAAAAATGAATATGCAAAGAGAACAGTCCAACTTTCAGAGAACACAGTTAACACCTTTACGTGTTAAAGGAAGCGGTGAGGTGTTACCGCTGCTGTAACTGACTTTAGATAAGCCTCTTCTGGCTGATGAAAGGAGAGCGTTCTGCTATCGAGTTTCTTGCTTTGAGTCATTTTGATAGAAACCTTCATTATTAAATATTGGCCAATCATTAACTGGTTCTTTGTCATATCATTATCAGAGTTCAGTATGATAAGTGGTCAGCTAGCGTCACTTTATCTATTGACCGGGAGCCGGTCACCGTGGCAACACATTCACCTATGTCATGAGTCATTGCTCCTGGTTGTTAAAAGCTGGATGAGTGCTTCCCTCCACATGAATGATTAATCACAAACACAAGGAAGGGGAGATGTATTCATTCAGGCCTGTTGTTTGACTTGTGAATTTGTCTGGAACAGATGGTAAAGCTCACATATAGGTAACATGATCCTTTGACATGACTAATTTAGATGGATTGACTAAAGGTGAAATAAAGCCACTGCTGTACATGTGAAGTAAAGGGGAAATGCCTCGTTCGGGCATGGAGGTGTGTAGTTCTGAACGCTATCATTTCATTGGTTTAATGATACCTCAAAGCAGTGCTGATTTTACTCAACTGTAACACTGTGTGATCATGGCTCTGGGCTGCTATGGCATTACCATGGTAATGTGCCTCCCATGATGAACGTAATTAGAGGAAAATCATAGCAGCCATGGTTACACTTGAGCTCAATGCTGAAGACTTGACGGTGTAATTCTGCGAATTATCTCTGGTTTTGTGCAATTTTAGAAAAGGAATCAGTAATTGCTTTCTTTAAATTGTCTTCCTTTCCCCCCCCGCCTTCTTCTCTATATCACCTTGTCAACCCTTTTCGGCTCTGTTCTTCTTTCCCCCTGCACTTCTCTCTCTGTTTCTCTCTCCAGTGTACGTGGTGGAGGACAGGAGAAGAGACGACACAGGTGACACGTGCCTGACAGCCTGCTGGACAGCTCTGTGTTGCTGCTGTCTCTGGGACATGCTGACATAACGTATCCCCCAACTGTTCACTCCCATTACCCCCTTGCCCCCCCATTTCTGTGCCTGGAACCCCGTCACCCTTTCCCCCCATCTGCCTTAAACCTCGCACTCCCTTAAAACCACCCCTCCATTTCCTCTACAAGTCTTTTTGCTTGTCTATAAATACAAGCCTTGATCCCATATGGACGTCTCTTCTCAGAGCCACTTACTCTGCTGTGATGTGAAGCCCTCAGCACTGACTGACAGACTGACTGACCCCGTCCAGGCGCTATTCTGTAGCAGCTTGTAACTGAGCTTCTAAACATAACCTGAATCTCACGTTCTTCACTGTAATCTTACACCAACACACAACAGGAACAGGAGCACACACACACCAAGGTAGATACACATGCACACATACAGTATACTCGGATCTCAGGCTCATCTAGTGTGAGGCTCTTTGGCACTTTATGATGATTACCTCTGTAAGATACTACTCCTGCCTGCCCTCTCAACCATGTCCAACCCTCCCTAACCCCCCCTTCAGCTATGCTACTTCCCATTGCCAAGGACAACCCCTTATCCTGGACCCTCCATACTCCAAAGGCCACCAAGACCCTGGCTGCTAATTAGCCACAGGGTGCTCTTAAGAAGCTGATGCTTGAAACGTATCCCTTTTATTTGCACAGAAGCTGTTTTTGCCGATGTATGTCTTCAAGTGAAATCATATGACAATAAATGGAATGCATTTTTAAAGATGACAGTGATTTATGTCTGATTACTGTTAATATTCGATGGCCTCAATGTTTTTTTCATGGTGATCTTGATATGAAAAATTATTCCAATATTATTTTTACTACATACCTTGGGAAAAAAACTGAAAAACTGAAAAAAAAATGTGATTGCTTAACAGAAGAAACCAAATGACCTTTTTGCTTTAGAATCTTGCATTAAAATAATTTATTCCCATGAAATGAGAGGTTTGTCATTTGTGTTTATTTGGGGGATTGCAGTGTGTGTGAGGTTAAAGGAGAGTAGGAAATATAGATCAATATACTGTAGCTGTCGGGGGGCCTGGCCGGATCCATTCAACTATTTATAACACAGTTGCTAGTGCAGGATGATGGTTGCAACATGGCTGCCTGCCTGATGCATCAACAAAATGTTTAACAGAAGTGAAGCTAAGGGAAACTAAAGCAGTGGAGAGAATTTTACACAAAACTGACAAGGGAATGAATTACAGGATGTGTCATGGCTTTCTAATGCGCAGTACCTTAAAGGCAGTGGTAGAAAGTAACTTAAGTACATTTACTCTAGCACTGTATAGTTTTGAGGAACTTGTACTTTACCTGAGTATTTCCATTTTGTGCTATTTAATACAGTTACTCCACTACGATTCGTAGGGAAATATTGTACTTTTTACTCCACTACATTTATCTGACAGGTACAGTTACAAGTTACTTTTCAGATTAAGATTTTTACATACAAAACAAAGGATACGTTTATAAAATATGTTTTTATAGATTAAACTACCCAACAATGTATGAAGAAATTAAAATGAACCCCACCTCGACCAGCTACAACATTAAAGTACTGCTTAGATTTTAACACTGACAGGGCTCATTCTGCATATTTGATAATTGAAGTATTTTTTGTTGCTGATACATCTGTAGTTTTACTGAAGTAAAATGCAGGACTTGCATGTAATGGATAGTGCCACTTTTCACTCAACGTGCAATAATAACGATAATCTTAATTGGCCACATGGGGGCAACAGAGGCAAGCTGTGAACACAACACTGACACATTATCACCTTTGAAGTTAATATGGCAAACGTGTTGGCAAACTTCAGATAGGGAGCAACATTAACATTCATTTGAAATCTTGTTTGTGTCCACTTGGGGAATGTAAGTCCAATATTCACTCTCCTTTTTGTTTTGTTTTTTTCTGCAGTTTTTGGTCTCTACTAACTCCTGAGGGAAAACTCTGACTCTTTAGCTGCTAAATGCTTCACTATATTCACCAGCTAGTCACTAACCGCTGTTTGGTGCTGAAGGTAGCGCAGAGCTTTTACACTGAAAACAGCTGCCTGCTGCAGCCAAAAACCGAGCTATGAGAGCTGTGAGAGTGAACCAAAACTGTGAAGTTGCGGGCTGAACAACCAAAACAATGAGCTGACGCAGTAAAAAGATAAGAGCTGTGGGGAACTGCAGAGTCGGGTGATGATTCTCAGTGGGTTCATCACTATGAGCGACTCCTTTCACATTATACATAGTCATTTGATCCATTGTTATTATAAATGTATTGATTATAGACACTTTAACCTCTTCTATCACTGCTGAAAGGGGACAAGGCATCTTAAATTCAATAGTATAGAGTACAATTATCCCAGGAAATAACATTTATCTGTAAGCACTTGGAGTTAACAGGGGTAATTGTAATGGCTACTTAAAAGCCCATCCGAATCGATGAACAGTCAGTGCCAAAAATATTGGCCCCTACGTACGTGTGTGCAGAAATGTAAGCAATATGTTTGGAGAGAGGAAAGCAGTAGATGTGTGTGGTTGCTTACTGGCATGCTATTAAGACATCAGTGTCATTTATGCATTCATTTTTTAGAATATCTGGAGCAAAAATGTACCTCATCAGTGAGGTTGATGCAAAATTAACAAAGAAGGAAAAAATAAACGCTTGTTTTAATCAATGGAGCTTTCCAGTACACCAACAGTACTCCAAATATTGCTTTGAAATTCATCCAGTCAATCAAGTCTGGTGGAAGTTGCCACTGTAAAAAAGAAAAAAAAAAGAAAAAGAAACATCAATAGTCTTCAAACACAAAAATTAGATGAAAGTGAACTACACATTGCTCAGTTGAAGTAAACAATTATGTTTTATTGATAAGGTTCTCAGAAGAGTCTCGTTTCAGTGAATGTATAAGAATCATCCTTTGATAATACTGATTTGGTACATTATGACATCCAGCACGAGTCTCTTCACAGTGAGAGGGATCCATTACTGCTACTGCTGTTGGGATCTAGGACAGAAATATCTCTGCTTCCAAACAAAGAAACAGTCAAAAACAACAAACTGGGGATTGATATTGTAGATATGGAATATTAGAGTGCCACAAAACTCTAGAGTAGTAAGACCAGCTAAAGATTTTGCACATTACAAGCCACTTCCTCTTAGAAATATAAAACTTGATATTCTGAACAATATTCTACTGTGCTGCATAAAGGTAGGTCTATACACTGTACATCGAAATATATTTCGAAAAAACAGATTTCACAGTTTTAAAGACTTTATTTAAAGTATAAACCGCTTTTTTTTTTTTAAACACTTTATTACATAAATTATTCTTTTTGAGAGTGACTATTATTTGCCCTGGCAGCAAACTGAAATTAATACAAAAACAAAATCAACATTCTTACATATTTTACAAAAGAAAATAAACTCATCCATTAATGTTCATTTGGAATAGAACTGGTGACTCATTCATGATTGTCATATAGTACTAAGAATAAATAAATAAAAAAGAATAAAATAAAATAAATACTAACTTAGCATGTTTTCCAGACTCTGTGAGTGGTGTATTTGATCGTTCTGTACAGAAGTGCCTTGGTGAAAGTCTCACAATTCTACCGCGACTGAAACGTACAAAACTACGGCATCTACAGTATACGCAACATCCTGAAATTTAGTGTAGTCGGACACATATGTAGTAATATGATTCTTCTCCCCATTTCAAAATAAACAATGCTGTGTGATACCACTGTCCACAAATATAGCCATCACTTTTTTTAAACTTTTTTTTAAAAAAAAGTTTATTTTCTAGTCCATTAACAGCTTGATTTGTTCAAGGATGCCGTTAGCTTGTGTGTTGCTTGGTTGGATGTGCGCTGCCTCAGCAGCAGAGGACTGGTCCGTGGTGGACGATGGGAGGCCTGAGACAGGGAGACGACTCATAGTATTGGACGACCTTCAACATTGCCTTGTCTGTCGCTGTTTATGATGTCCTCCGTTGATGTGTAGTTGTAATGGCTGCACTCTGGAGTGGCTTTGTCTCCACTTTGGTCCCTATGCCTTTAGTGTCTATTAGAGACAGACAAGCCTTCCTCGCAGAAGCCAGCACAGTACAACTCCACCCTGTGTTCAGTAGCTGTCATGGCCGCTCTCAGTGTGACCCAAAAAATATGGGCGAAAATATCACTATCTTTTTTAAAAAGGGGAATCTTCTTATTCATTAAGCAACAGTTCTCAAAGTTCTTCAGTGCTTTTTCAGTTGTTCAAAGTTCAAAAAAAAGAACCGTTTGACTAAACTTTAAATTTTTTGCCTGTGGCAGTAAAATTAACAACATGTTTTCTGATAAGTCATTCTTTTCAAAAGTCCCTGCAGCGTTCCGTGAGTAACCCCGTTTGTTGGTTAATTCTCCATGGGTTTTGAGAGGAGCAGGGTTGAGGAGGCTGGGTAGGAAAAAGGAGCTGGATCTAGAGAAGTGAAAGTGAGAGAGAGGGTAGAGTCTGCCCTTCAAGCAAGTTCAGGTGGGCTGTTACCTCTTGCCCATCTCGTTCTGTCTGAGGAACTGGATGTTGTTGCTGCTGTCGGCCAGTTCTGGATACTGCTCCACAGGCAGTACATAGTAGCCATCGTAGCCTTGTACTCTAGCTGTCGTTAGGAGCTGCTGTCTCTCCCCCTCCGTCCAGAGGCGACTGCCTCCCTTCCCATCCCTGGTCCTCTGCTGCTCCTTGGCCCAGGCCCCAGCCAAGGCTCTCTGCCTGGCCAGCTCCAACAGTCTTACCTTCTCTTCATCCACCACATCCACAGCAAGCCCGTACCGAACACTCAGTACTAATGACGGAACTGCAAACTCCACAGTCACTCCTCTCCTCGAGCGGCCACTCACTGTCACATTGATACCGCTCTCCAGTGACTTACGCCCGTTAGTAAGCCCCAGGGCCAGCAGGTCACTGTCAGCAGAGCCCACTTTCACAAAGTAGTGGCAGTCCTTTCCGTCCTGGGTGTAATGGGTGCCTTCGAGGTACTGGGCACCATTGAGCACCAGAGCCACTTTACGGCTGTCATCACTGGCCAAAGCTGACACGCCAGCCACCACTCGGCCTTCCTTCACAGCCATCATTACTCCTCGGCCTATTATGGGGGTGCTGGTGCCGAACCAGTGACCGGGCTTGTCCTTGCGTCTTCGGCGTTCCTTGTTGAGGAGACGACCCTCCAGGGCCATGAAGGCCTGGTTGTGACGCTCTGCTGCCTGCTGCACACCAGTGATGAGCTACATGAGAAAATAGAAGGAAGCTTTGTCACTTTGTTGAAATTGCTGTGAAAGTTGACTGGTATCTGTCTTAACATGAACACCCATGAGAAAAGCTGAAACACTATCATGGGGTAAATACAGGCTTTGATTCTGTTGATTCAATATTTTCAGCACAGTAGTCCGTACCTGTCCGTTCTCGCAGTGCTGGGTGGCCTGCAGCTCATACGGTGGCTCCACAAAGTAGAGCGAGTGTCGAGGGAACCCTGGGATTATGTTACTGAGCTGGAAGCCAAACATCACCAGCCAGCTCTTCACATCTACAGCAGACAGGAGGGGAAATTAATTTGCTGAATGACAAAGTTAAACACGGTAGCAAATGAATCATTTTCTATCATAAAAGAGTAAAAGTGTGTTTGCCTCTGTGACTCATCTGGTGTTATGCAAAGCTATCAGCTACTGTGCCATCTGTAGTACATTGTTACTTGCATAAACTATCTTGTCCATAATCTGATTCTTCTGCACAATAGAGATATCAGAGACAATGTCAGGACATTACAAGCTAAGCTGAGCTTGTCTGTGAGCTATAGTGTAGTGACATTTTGAAATGGCAAGGGAAAATCGACAGCTTTGAATAAAAATCCAGCCACTTTAGACAAAGTAAAAATGGCTAATTTATGTAGAAATATTCATACAACAGTATTCAACATGTGCACCATATTAATACATATTAATCCTCTACCTGTGACATAATTTTTGACATCCAGCATGTCACTGAGGGGGTTGTTGTTCTTGAACATGTACAAATTAAATGGAGAGGGATCCTTCCCAATCTTGGGCCAGATGCTGTAGTCAGGGGAGGTCCAGCGCCCGGCCAAGACGTCGTAGTCCCGCTGTGTGAAGTGAACCAGCTTAGTCAAGGGGTCGTAGAGACCACCATGGAAACCGACCACCAGCTGGAACTCTGGGTTAGAGTCCAGGTACACTTCTCCGTAGGCTGTGTACTGCACCTGGGTGACACAAGCAGAGTCAATTCCATATGCAGATTTCTTGTTGTTTTTACCACGCAATTGTACCGTATACAGTGAGATTCAAAGCTACGTTGGGTATTACCTGTTTGATCATTTGTCCATTGCTGCTGAAGACAGCCAGTGGTGTGCCTGTGTTGTCAGAAGCTATGTAGTATTCCTCTCCACTGCTCACCTCCATGGCGAACAAATGTCCCTGATCGCGAGACAGTCAGAAATTTAGTACATTTATATTATGTTAAAGTTTTTGCCATAAGTTGCAGCTGTATAACAACAATATTCATCAGTATTCAGGTTTCCCAGTATATATGCTGATATGTTGAAATATAAGGAAAGGATATTGGCACATCTCTGTACACCCAGGCCTACCTGCAGGTCATAGTAGAGCGAAGAGATGTCTGAGCTGGAGTGGTTGAAGATGTGCGTGACCCTGGTCGGGTGGTTGAGATCAGCATAGAAGAACTGAAGATGCTGTCCCAGGCTGTTCCTCGTGGACACCCTGCGGCCCAGCCCGTCATAGTGATACACAACGCTCCAGCCTCCGGGGCCTCGATTGTATGCCCTCAGTAGCTGACCTTTGGAGTTATAGTCAAAAACGTCTGAACCACGCTGGCTGAGGAAGCCGTCTTCATCCAGGCGGTACTGGACATCTCCCAGGCGCGTGATGCGGTCTCTGAGGTCATAGCGGAGCGGCAAGATGCGGGCACTGTTCCCGGGATTCAGCAGATGGAGGTTACCGTTCAGGTCGTAGCTGTAGCGCCAGGTAGACCAGTCATTCACCTGGATAAAACAAGGAGGTTTGTAAATGTGATTCAATCAGTTTTTGCCTATTGCTAACAGAAAGGTCAGAGTGTAATGTCAAGGATTAGCTGTTCTAAAGGTTAGACAGTACCTAAAAACCCACATTACACCAACTCTCTCCACAAAGAATATTCACCTTGACGCCACTGAGCTGTCCGTCTCCGTCATAATCATAGCGGTACTGAGTGGTGTTGGCGTAGGGCCCAATTTTGAGCTCTCTCTTCACCACCCGTCCCATGCTGTCGTACTGCACTGTCATCCAGTACATAAGTGAACGGAAAATCTCGTACTGGACCTCCTTGATGCGACCGTGGGTGTCAAAATGCTTGCTCAGTGTCATCACGGCTGTGGTGATGATCTGATTAATGTCGTAGTAAATGACCCCGAACTTTCCAAAGTGCTCCACCTGTAGGAGGGATAGAAAGGTTCAGAGAAAAGGTGAGTCCTCTGGCAGCCAAAGAAGGTTCATTCACAGACAAAGTTTGCTTTGTAAGTTAAATTCTTTTGTACGGATTAAAAGACAACTAGACCAGGACAAAATGTTTGCACCTTTCCAGAGATCTCGTCGTATCGGTAGAGGTCAACAGGCAGTGGCGTCTCACTGATGACTGGCTTCATGCTGGCAATACGGAAGCTGTTGTCATGGTAGGTGTAGTCAAATCTTGCGTTGACCATTCCCTCCTCACTGAAGCGGTAGATCTGCTTGTCGATAAGAGGGCCCATTTTGCGATAGCGGATGGTGCAAGAGAAGCCACCGCTCTGCAGGTTGACCATCTTCAGCACACCAGCTGTCTCGTCGTAGCCGAAAGTGACGGCAGTGCTGTCGTACACAATCTCTGACAGCTTTGCCAGCTTGCCGTACTTGTAGAGGACACGGCGGCCTGTGCCCAGATAATGCGTGGCCTGAGGTCTGCCGTCCTCACTGAAGTCGTGGATGATGGAGGCGTTGCTCTCTGGGGGGTTGTAGGTGTTGCGGATGTAGCCGACTGACACGTGTGTGAACATGGTGTGGCGGGCCACACTGGGCATGGTGACAGCTGTGACCCGACCTGAGGCATCAAACTCAAAGACGTACTGTCTCTGGCTCTGCAGGAGCAGCACCATGGACTGGAAGCAGAGAGGGAGGCAAAATACGGATTAATATAATAACATTATCAATGGGTGGCTTGCCACCTGTGAAATAGCACCAGGACTAATTTGCTCTGAGCTGACAAATCTGAATCTTCATAACCATGAACATGATGTATTATTTCACTCAATTCTGCAATCCAAATTACTATTCGTTATTGCAATTGCCCTGCCTTGGTAAGCTTTGATACCTAGATGACAGTGTTAAAGATAAATATACTTACTTTGTCAAGGTAGCTGTAGCTCCACACCTTCCCGTCCACAAAAGAACGCGACAGGATGCGTCCCTGGGGGTCAAATTCGGTCCTCTCACTCATGCTCCCCCTCTGCAGCCCAACAAGCTGTCCAGTGGTCGAATACGAAACATTGACCACTGCCAGGCTGCTGCTGGGCAACCACATAGCTGGCCGGCCCTGAGCATCATACATGATGCGCAGCGTGAACTTTCGGTGATCATCATAAATCTTCTCTGTGCGTGTGTTGCGGTCAAAGTCAATAGAGAGAAGATTTCGGCCATGAGCCTAAAGAAAAGGGAAAGAGGAGAGGTTAATTTGAATACATGTTTTTTGGTTACATGTTTATGCCGAGATGTTAGGCATGTTATATTTAACCTATTTTTAAACAAGGTTACTGACACATAAAAAAGGTTAACTCACTCTTAGCTTCCTCCCAAAGACAGTGACCTTGCCCTTGGTCTGCTCCTTGCGCAGACGCCATTCAATGGAGTTGAGGCCGTTGTCAGTGGGCAGGGTGATGTTCCTGCGGCCGATCGTAGGGCTGACAGAACCTGCCAGGATGTGGGGCTCCGTGTGAAAGCTGATGCCCATACCATTAGCGTACATCACTCTCAGGGTCCCGTTGTTGCACAGCTGGTAGCTGTTCCTAACCTGGTCTGTAGAGGGAGACCAACAGATATAAGGCAGTCAAGATAGGCAGCCACTGGGGAGACCAGATGACTTTCAGCCTTTGTATTCAAATCCTGCCTACTTCAGAAGGAATGGCAGACCCTAACCGCAGCAAATCCATAACCTGAAGTATTTGATTTGGGTCAGACATAGTCAATAAAGTACAAGAAATCCTGTACTATTAAAAAGTATTCTTTAGTTAGGAAGGTTCCTTACTGAGTTAACTGACCTGAAGGTATCCACGTGACAGAAACGATAATAGAAGTTGGGTGTAGGGTTTGATAAGGAGAAATGGAAATGGACAAGAGGGATACGTCATGTATATTGCTGTTGTTTATATTGCCTTGTTTTCTGGTGAGAAAAAAAATGAATGAATGAAAAAAAGATAATAGCTGGTCAAAACCTCTAGATCTGGAGGAAATGCTCAGTGCTGTCCTTTTAGCCAAAGATAAAAAAAATGAAGTTTACTAGAAAAGTCCAATAAGCCTATAGAGGCTAAGAACCAGATCATGTCCATAAAATATTTATGGATGAAAATAGTCAGGCTAAACTGACATCTCTATAATCTCCCCATCTCTACAGTTTAATGACTCACTCTCAAACACATGAATGGAAACAGATAAGCCCATGGCTAATGCTGAGGCTAATTTTTTCCTCAGATGTCTGAAAACAGGCTTCCTGATCACAATGATGTGATTGAAAGTAAGATAAAATTATTTTCGGCTTAGAAATATCTGGCAGATGCAGAGGGGGGAGCTTTTTTTCTTTCTTTATTATTTCATTTACAAAAGGTGAGGGGATCAGATGGTGTCTCCCTTTGAAGCCCCGCCATAAATGACAGTAATCCATAAGGCCAATTTGTAATAAAGCTCCAGGCACATTTTAACAATGCCTCAAACAGAGTGAAGCTTTTTCCATTGACTTGGCAGCAACAGCCTTTAGATAAATCTTCTCTGCTCTCTCTGTCTGAACAACCTCGTAATAAAACAGAAGCGAGGGAAAGAGAGAGAGAGAGAGAGAGAGAGAGAGAGAGAGACAGACAGAGAAATGAGAGCTCGAAGGGCCAAGGAGAATTCACTGTGCAGGAGTTAATGAAGAGCGCGAGAAAGAGCGGAAAGAGAGGGAGATGGTTAAGTGAGTATGTCAGCAAAGAGCTGTGCTGAAACCCACACAGTGCTGTGGAAACCTTAAATGACTTACAGCTCTCTGAACAACTCTCCCCTTTTCCTCCCGCAACGCAGGTGGATCGCTGAATACATCTACAACTTATTCTGAGGCCTTCAGACTTATACATTTCACAGTCTGCATTCATACTTCTGTCACGCCGCTCGCACTGGTCAAGGGAAGGGAGACAATTATTCTCCTTCTTCCTCTTCTTCTCTAAACAGACCAAATAAGCTCAGGGATCAGGGGAACTGGTGGAGAGCTGTATTTGTATGTCGGTGCGCGTGTGTGTGTATATGTGTGTGTCAGGAGAGGGCTTGAGGGATGAGGAGGATTCACTCTACATGAGTTAATGAATTTTGCTGTGATGATATTCAAAGGCAGGATGATCCCAGCTGGGATTAACAACTATATATTGGTAATTTTACTCCATGAGAGGGAGCGGGAGAGAGGACTGGAGGTGGTTAGGGAAGGAAAATAATCTCCTGGAGCATGCACATAACTGAGTGAAAATTACAAGACTTTCAATTAGAGTCGGCAGGCCGGCGCATATTCACCATCACAGAGGGCGGCTATGTTTTTGAATACTAAGATTAAATAGTTCTGGAGTCTGTGTGTATCACGTCAAAGCATCGATAACATACAGACCCACTTCAACTTCTTTAGGATTACATGAATCTTTATCTACTCAAAATAATTAATAAACAATATAATTTACAATATTAATATTATTTACATTTTTATTTATTTTGTTGAAGACTTTGAGCCCAGCATTTGTCCACCTTTGTGCCACATACTCTGCAATTTCACAAGTATTTAAAAATTCATGACCAGCTCATTTTCCACTGCATGTCCTGTATCTGCTGAGTGGTGTGTCTCTACCTTGCACCACAGTGTACGAGGCTTCAACCGAGGACAGGTTGGTGATGACAGTGACATCATCGTCTCTGCTGGAGCTCTCAATGTCGATGTTGATGGAGCGTTCTATCTCGCGGTGGAGGCTTGTCACCATGCCCGTGGGGTATGTCACGTTGGTCAGGCGACCCTCGCTGTCGTACCTGGGAGACGGGGAGATTGCAGTGAGGGTGATTGAAGGGAAGGACATGTTCATACTTGTACCGCATATATGTTGAAACACACACATGCGCACGCTCTAAACACACACACAAAAACACCGCCAGAGAGGAACATAACAGGTCATCTTACAGCAATTGGCTGTGGTTATAAAAGCTAACACTGGGGGGCAGCAGTGCACTGTGTGAGGTGTCAGGTGAATAATTGGGAACACAATAGAACATAAAACCTGTGAAACTCATCACTTGTGTATTTCAGATAGAGGTAGGTAGAAACGTGGTGGAAATATACAAACACACATTCAGACACCTTCCAATTATCACAAACACTCACTGGTAAAACGTGGTCCATCCAGTCTCATCAGCTTTGGTAGCCAGGAGGCCTGTGTTGCCACTGTAGCCCATCAGAGCCACCTCCTGGCCAAGGGCTGACACACTACGCAGCCCCGAAGTGGGGTCCAGTCCCAGGGTCACTACTTGATTCTCTGGCAGCAGCACCAGTCTGAGCAGGCCGGCTCCTCCTCCCTGGCCCAGGCCGTCCCTTCTCACCTTCACTGTATTGTTGCAGTTATCCACCAGCATGGCCAGCTCTCCGTCAGGACCATAGGTGAAGTTGAAAAGTGGCTCCCCAGTCACCAGGCTAATTGTCTGGATGTGAAGCCCCTCCCCATTGAAGACATACAGCTCCTGTTCCCTTGGCGATGCGACCTCATACTGCGCAGATCCTCCGTACCCCACGCTTGAGACGGCAGGGCCGGGTCGGTTGGCTCGCACAGCTCTGATGCGTATGTTGTTGAGGTCTGCAATGAAGAGTGTCCCATCTGGGGACACAGCCAAGGAAGTGGGGGAGTTCAAGCCGGCGTCGGGGGCGTAGCCGTCATCACCGTAGAAGCAGTTGCAGTTGACGTCATTCTTGCAGTCGCAGTCGGAGGCAGCACCAGCCAGGAGGGAGATTTCTCCATTAGTGCTCACCTAAGAAAAATACACAGACAGAAAATGGAAGAGGAGTGCCGGTTAATGATGAGATTGGAAAAAAAAAGTCAGCACTCATTGAAAGAAAATGTATTACCAAAAGCAAAATTAGTTTTGGAGTTATCAAAACAGAGGAATGGAAAAAACATAAAAGTGCCTGAACTGAATGTAGTGTCTGGAGATCTGAAACAATCTCAGAATATCTTAAAAAAAAACACCCACACAACCTAGCCAGCTGTGCTGTCAGTTCTGCTTGCCAACAAAGTAACTTTAAACTAACAAATTCATTCTAAAACAACCAGACAGCCAAACAACTGTATACAGTACTTCTCCATCTCATACCTGTCTAACTCTGTTGATCTTTTTCTCATCTGTCTCAGCGATGTAGAGGATGCCGGTGTGGGACAGGGCAATGGCTGTGGCGCTCTCCAGGGCCGCATGTATAGCCAGCTTGCTGAGGCTGTAGTCAATACCTGGCACTTGACAATGCATGGGCCGACCTGCTATGATGCTCACCTGTAGGCAACAACAGAGAACGTCACATCTATGATCAAACAATGGTAATAATTGCACAAAAATGTAGAGATGTTAGCGGTGGTTTACTATCGAAACAGTGCAGATGGAACTTACCATAATGAAGTAAGAATAGAATATAGTAGAATATTCCTAGAGCTAATTAATCAGAAATGTTACCACCACAGCAAAACTTAGAAAACTATGCTAGAAGTCGAACTTTTACTTCTTAATTGGCTTGAGAAAGTCTAATTGGGACTAAATCCTGTCAAAAGCCTATAGTGAGTGTCCACCCTAAGGGTTTTGCAGTGGTGATCCAGCCTTGTGGTACAGACCTGGTGGTTCTCAGTGATGCGTAGGATGACATTGTTTTCTAGGACATAGAGGGAGTTGTCCATGGGGTTCACTGCTAAGTCCGTGGGCCACTCAAGACGCACCTGGCAGGCAGAAACAGAAGTTATACATGACAATGTCTCTGCTGAGGGAGGCGTTTTGAAAGGATGCCAAGGTTCAGACAAGTCTCTTCTTCATTTTTTTAAGTGACTGCAGTCCTCACACTCTTTTGATCCATTCATTTATCCATGGACTCTTTAATCCCTCCCTAAATCAGTCTCTCCCTGACCTCCTGGCTGGCACGTGTCCACACAATCGTCATAGCTCAGCACTCACAGGGCTTATAGATCAACATCTATCACACCATCATCTCGTCTCTTCCGCACTTCCTCCTAACCGTCGTACCTGGCTGACGTCCATGCTTCCTCCTAACCGTCGTACCTGGCTGACGTCCATGCTGTTGTCACAGCTCAGCGGCCGTACGGCAGTCAGATCGTTGGCCCCCAGCAGAGTGGATATGATGCCGTTCTGGTCCACCTTACGGATCATGGTGGCATCCACAAAGTACATCAGTCCATTTTTATCCACTGCGATACCTGTCAAAGCAGAGATGAACACCATGAGTGACGACTCATAACTCAACCGCTGCAGGCAACCCATAGACATTTTAAGTCAATTAAACTTCACTCTTTCCACCAGCTGAAAACGGATAGCAGCCCTGACAGCTGAATTGCTCAATGCTTCATCGAATGAGAAGGAACAAAGTGATGGAACGGGCATTGAACTGTTAGAGAAGTGTTAGTTTTAGGATGAGTCATCGGGATGCGGAGCTGAGCTCATGCTCCTCCCAGTAGGGCAATTGTAGACTGCAAGCAGATTCTTTAGAAAGGCTGTACTTCCTTCCTTTGTTTGTACTCGCTGCTTCTTCTTTTTTTGTCACCCCTACTTTTCTACTTTTCATTTGTTCCTGCCTTTCTCTTTTTTAGCATTTACCAGTGGTGCAGTGTCAGCCTTGTCGGTCTAACAGGCAGCAGGCATTCAGACAGGTGTGTTTGTTCGAGGCAACTGTGCCCCAAAATAACTTCTAGATGCACTGAGATACACAACAACAGATGTAGGATACAGCGAAGGGCACAGAGTAAACGAGAGAGAGAGAGAGAGAGAGAGAGAGAGAGAGAGAGAGAGAGAGAGAGAGAGAGAGAGGGGTAGGGAGAGAGCGAGAGAAAGACGGAGAGGAAACAGGCAGAGAGAGGGCGAGCTGATGTGCGCTGGCGGACTTTGCCTTTTGTGACAGGTAAGAGGGAATCAGTAGCTCACTGTCTTCTCCTCTCTCTCCCATCTTCTCTCACAAACACTCTCTCTCACACACACACACACACACACACACACATACTGTATATATATACTAACATGTGCAGTCCCACATGTACACACACTTGTGTCACTGACAGGAAATGTGACAGTGTGACATCCTTGACAGTTTGGTGTCACAATGTTCTAAGATCCAATGATCCACAAAAATAATTCCATTAATAAGTTTAACATTAACCTGGTTTATAACCTCCTTCTTGCGCAGAGACTGTCCTGCTTTAGTTGAGTCACAAGATGGATTGTGCATTGTGAAAAAAAAAAGATACTCTGATGAAGGAAAATTTAAGGCGCCTTCAATTTAATTTTCAAAAGTCTTGTACACTGAACTATAGATCATGATTTTAGGATGGGTCTGTCTAAAAAAACATCTTTGAAAAGGACAAAATCATGAAGGCGGTTTTTAATAGTTATTTTCATTCATCATTTGAACAGAAAACTCTAAAGAATTAACATGCAACAAATTATGATACTGTAATATATAGATTATTGGCCCTACAGGCCTTAATACACCACCCTGGGCTGCAACAAATGATTAGTTTCATTACATATTATAAATTAGTTTTATTGACTAAATGATTAATCGTTTAGTCAATAAAGTGTCAGAAAATAATGAAAAATGCCTGTCCCACTTGCCCACAGCCCAAAGTGACATCTTTAAATGTCTTATTTCGTCCGAAAAACAGAACAAAACCTAAAGATATTGAATTTATAATGATATAAAACAGAGAAAAGCAGTGAACCCTCACATTTTAGAAGCAGAGATCAGAGAATGCAAACATTTTTGCTTGATAATTGACTAAAATGATTATGCAATTATCAAATTAGTTGGTTATTAATTTTCTAGACTTTTGACAGAGGCTCACCTTTGGGGCTCATAAGTGTAGCTTCAGTGGCTTTGCCGCCATCACCGCAGCGTTCATCAAAGGGCAGGCACTGCTCCCCTGTTCCAGCCACCACCTCAGCGTTGTCTGACAGCAGGCGGCCTCCCGTTAATGAGCGAACGCGGTAAATTCGGCGGGAGTTGGTGTCTGAGATGAACAAAGCCCCAGATACTGGATCCACTGCCAGGAAGTACTTATGGGTTGGGTTATTACTGAGGTGACAGAAAAAAAGGACACAGAAATGATTATCATGTCAGTGAATAGCTCAATTTTATATTTTCAACTGAAGACGGTTTCAAGTACTTTTTCTATTGTAGCTGGAATGTGCACTAGAAACTTTTAACTTATCGTCATAAGGATCTTACCTGTGTCTGAAATCTTTGTTCCTTCAAGGGAGAAAGTGAGATAAAAGCACAACAAAACAAATGTTAATTCACACAGTTTGTGGAGAGCTGGCTGTGGTGTGAACAGCAAAATTTAAACATGGGTAAAAACACCCTGGAGAAATGGTATCTAGCAGTGTATAATTCTACTTCAATCTTGTCATCCCCAGTGTCCCACCTTTTTTTTCTATTTCAAGGGTGTTTTATGTAGTGAAACCTCATCTTCTTACTTTAATCTAACCAGCCCTTTTTGTATCTATCAGTGTTTTGACTGCAACATCAAAAAACCTCTAAATCCCAACCTGCTTTCTAATTGATTATTCTTTGACTTTCTTCTCTTCTCCTTTCCTTTTCAAAATTGATTTTGGGTTTGGGGTTTTACCTTAATTCCAGGATGCCAGTTGTGTTCATAGATGGGTAGACCCTGCGTACAAAGTTGAGGTCCCCGACGTAGAGGCTGCCATCAACGCCCATTGCCAAGGCGACCGGTGCCAGCAGCTTGTTGCCGTCTGCCAGGCCATTGCAGCTGGGGCAGGAGATACTGCGTCTCCGGCCGTTTCCCATGACGCTGGTGATTACTGGGGGCTGCTTTGTCACAAAGATGTTCTCACCACTTCCCTTGTGAAGGATACCTGGACAGGAGAGAGGATGGAGAGAAACATAAATAGATTCAGGATCCTTATTTCAGTTAGAGGGTCTCTGGTAACATTCTGAGTTGCCATAGAAGCTGGTAGATTATACAACTAGTTTTTAGCCACGCTAGCTGTGTGGCTCTGGGGATAGCAATGTCGGTCTGTCGGTCGGTCCGCCAAATGAGTCAAGACTTAAATATCAACAACAATTGGATGGATTGCCATTACATTTTGTACAGACATTCATGGTCCCCAGATGATGTAATCTACTGACTTTTCACTTTTTTCCCCCTGAATTTTCATATAGCGTCACCATGAGGTTGACATTTGTGTGAGTAAGTAAAATGTCTCGACAAATATTGGATGGACTGCCCTAGAACTTTGTACAGAGATTCATGTCCCCCTGATGATGAATTGTCATAACTTTGGTGATCCCTTAGCTCTTTGTCTAGTGCTATCATCAGGTCAAATTTTGAATATGTCCAATACTAAACTAATGTCATTCACACTTTGTGTTAAGTGCAAATGAGCAATTGTTAGCATGCTAACATGCTTAACTAAGATGGTGAATATGGTAAACATTATACCTGCTAAACATCAGCATGTTAGCATCGTCAGTGTGAGCATGTTAGCATGCTTATGTTAGCATTTAGCTGCTAGCATGGCTGTAGACTCTTAAAATGCACAAGGATGCAATCAAAGCTGTTTACTGGCATGTGTTTACTTGTGTGTTCCGTTCATCAGGGTAGTTCACGAGCAGCTGATATTATTTTATCATTTTGGCATAACATTAGTCTTTTTGATGGCCAAAGTAAAACCGTGAAGCATTGCATCATTCTCAGGAAAAACATTACTCTATTGTACAGCAGGCTGACATCAGGTGATGAGGACAAGGGAGGCATGGATGCAGCCCCCCCACTTCTAAAAATACCACTGGTTCTCCAGTTGTGTCCATTCCATTAGTACACTGATTGTCACAGCAGCAGCATTTATATTTCCATGCTTTTTAGCATTGCTGCACAGTGTGTAAGTGTAGATAATGGTATAGTAGATGATGCTCGCCCACTGCCACTTACATCCAGAATCAGTTTCTGGAAAACATGTCTCTGCCCCCCACTCCCAACCTCCTGTGTCTTTTCTAGTAGCTGCTGCTGATTGGTTGGTGCACACGTTTACTCAGTAGGGTTGGCATGAGTGAATAAGGGAGTCAAACTAGGTGCAACAACACAAGCTCTTCCTGTGAATATCCTCACTGACAGGTAAAAAGAGGCGCCTGGCAACTCCATGTGAACCACAGGAAGCACAATGTGGTCTACACCCCCCCCCCCCCCCCAAGACAATAGCAAGTTTAGTGAGATATACACCTGTAAACCTGCTACAAGTAGGAAGGAAAACAGGGAAAAACTGGAAAAGTCTTGGCTCATTTGTGAGGGAATATAAGGGTGTGTGTACGTACCACTGCGTGTGTTTAGTATATGATGCTTGTCGAGTGACCAACCGCCCAGATTGGTGGGATCCAGTTCGTAGCCTTGCAGAATGGCTGTCCTCTTCTCCCAGAGGATGAGACTGGCACAGGACTCATACTCATAGCCCACTGATACTACATATAGGAGAGGGTAGAGGAGAGAGAAAGGAGCAAAAAGAGGTGGGACACAAAAAGAAGTGATGAAAAAAAAAAAGACGAAGTCCAGTAAATTTTTTTATATATCCCAATATCACAAGTTTGCCTCAAGGGACTTTACAATCTGTACAGTATGCGACACCCTCTTTCCTTAGACCCTCGATTCATATAAAGAAAAACTCCGTTAACTTGGAAAAAATGGAGGAAACCTCAGGAAGAGCAACAGAGATCCTTCTCCAAGGACGAACAGACAGGCAATAGATGTCATGTGTAATAGATTGTAAACATACAGTATATACTGTATATATAAATGCATATATACCACACAATACAAAAACATGAAAGAAACAACAGAGGAAGAGAGGCTATGCAAAACTTCATCAGAGCAATAAGCTCCAAAGTTCGTTTAAGTTGTGAAACGTGATACACAGAGCTAGTTAGCACCTGTGTCAAAACCTGCACTCACACCTAACTAACACTCTCACATACTGCTAAATCAATTAAAAACCTTGTTAATTGGACAGATTACCCAGTGGGCCTTTAAACCTACAGGCCACAGTGGTTGCCACGGTGAAAAATCTGCCGGTGCCCCAATCATGTACATGTGCTCACAGAGTCTCAGTTCATTTGTCTAAACGTACAAGTAAGAAAACTGAGCTGAGATGAGGTAGATATGTTGGCTCCGTGTGTTTACGTATGTATATAATGTACAGTATGTGTGCATGCACATGTATGCTATTGTGTTGCGACGTGTTAAAGTGTGTTAACACATCATCTCCCAGTGAGTTACGGTGAGAGTGCTGTTGCCAGCACCTTTTCAGCTCCACTGCAAACAATAATAGAGTATACCTGCATCTGTATCCACGCTTAGCAACACATAATCTAATCGTAAACCATGTATGTGCTTTATATTCTTGTGAAATGTGAAATTACAGTTACTCTAGGGGACTGTGGGATCTTTGAGTGAATGTAAATTTCCAAACAGTATGCCCCTCGTGATTTTAGTCCACACTGAAGCCCCAGATGTCCACTGCATCTGTGGCCTGACAGCAGTGTTTGGCTGACAGCATCTGTGAGCGACTGTGACAGCAGAATGTAATAGCACTGAGGCTCCCCTGGACTGCTGCTTGCTGCTCCAGTAGCTAACTGCTAACTCACCCTGATGGCTAATAACCCTTCACCACAGTTACGGCTGGCTGACTGAACCACACGCGGCTTCAATGAAAAATAGACGTATGAAAAAAAAAAAAGCACTTAACTGTGGCTATACTGCGTAGTGGATGGAGGCCGGGTTTCTGGTGTATTATCTCTCCTTCAGGCTCCTTAATTAGCACTCTCTCCCTCCATCATAGCCAGTGCTGTCTTACTGGTAAAGTTTCTAATCCACTGGGAAGAAAATGCTCCCAAACCCCCAACACAGCTTCTCTTCCATCCATCCCTTCCACTCACCAACAGCTTCAGAAAGCCCGTAGACTCTCTGCCCATATGCATCGGTCTTATCCCAGATGTAGGTGTAGGCCAAGTTGGGTGAGGCATGGAACCACTTCTGGAAGAGGTGGCCCTCCACTGCTACCATCAGGTGGACCTTCAGCAGGCCCATGGACACCACGGCTGGAGTCATGGTCACCTTGAGCAGGGAGCGGTAACCCTGTGTCCTGGAGCTTAGGTAGCACAGCTTTAGACTTGTGCCAGGCACCTCGATCTGCTCATGCAGCACCTGGAAGACAAAGAGAGAAGAGGACAAGAGAGAGGGATTAGGGGGGATTAGAGAGAGAGGGAGTAATGGGGGTCACGCTTCCACTGACGGCTGAAGGACAAAAAAGGGAAAAAAGCAATGGAAGAAATAAAGAAATAGAGAAAGAGGGAACAAATGGGGGGGGAAGCTATGGAAGCAAAAGGCGAAAGAGAGCTACAGGAGACAGGCATACAGGAGAGTGGGAAGAGAGCGAGGGAACCAGAAGGGAGATTAGCCGGCTGCCAGAGGTCAGTGGTACTGCACCTGTGTCTCCGGTATGATGGGTTTCTCCCCTGGCTTGGAGCTGAAGAAGGAGGAGAGAGGGGATGCAATCACAAGAGGGTCAGGCCTGACGAAGCCGCTCAGGTCACAGCCCGGGATCGTGTTCTCTTCTGTCTTAAGCACCAGAGTGTCCATAGCATAAAACTGGCTCCAGGGCAGCCACACGGTGCGCTCCTGGCTCAGGAAGGGGGCGCGCTCGAACCGCAGGGTCAGTGATGCACCACCGTTAGCTATCAGGTCAAACCTGGAGAGGTTTGCGAGAAGAGGATGGGAATGAGGTACAGATGGGGACTGCTGCGGTGGACGGTTATTTGTACTCATACACTGTCAGTGTTTGTTTCTTCTAATATAATATTTACTCCACTGCTTTAGGAATAATTCATCAACAAAAAAACACCTGGAATAAATTATTTAATTATGGTACAACACACTTTTACAACATACAGGTCTAGACAGGCAGTCTAGACAACAGTTAAAGGTCTGAAATATGAATAACACATTGTTAGAGCACTGGTCTGAGTGTAGAAGTGATTTTATTAGATGTTCTCCTTTAACCTTTTGCCACCAAATTATGGTTAACAGCTGTGGGTTAATGAGTAGTACAGAAATAGGTCGCATACACATGTTTGCCATGGCAAATGGCCAGAGCTTTGTAAGTGTCAGGAACTGCTGTGGCCAAGAGCCTCTAACAACTGGAAGAAAATAGCACAGATCAAAACTAAACAAGGTCAGGCAGGGACATGAACATGTTCATTCAAGTCACAAGTCCGTGAAACTGGTGAGTAACTGCCCCTGAAGTACAAGGTCAATTAAATGTTACTAGAAGTTCAGATGTTTCGGCGTCAGCTCGGCCTAACTTGGAGGAAATGCTGCAAAGAAAGCATTGATAAGAGGAGGAGAAGAAGAGTGCTTAAAGAACCTGAGACAGGAAACACAGAAACTGCACATTTAATGAGTGGAGGTCAGTCTAAAGAGCCAGTGAATCAATTTTTGAAATAACATGTTATGGATGTCAGCCAGATTTAAATTCAATATAACTTGGAGGGGAAAAATTGGACAGACAAGTCAAATTAAAGCAGCCTAAAACTCTCCGGAAACTGGAACTCCTGCAGAAGTAATAGAAAGACATGTCAGGTGTTGGGAAAGTGGCTGTTAAAGCAAAGGATTATGGTACTTAAAAATCCACAGTTTCAAGGTTGCTTTTCATTGTTCCTTTAAAAGTTTCTTTGACGGCCCTATTATTTGGTTTTACATATTGTAACATGTTTATTTTGAGTGAATCGTCTACTTTTATAAAGTTATATGACCTGACATAAAACATCATTAATTATGAAAACAAGTCTTATTTCCAGCAGTCGTTCTCAAACATTTGACTGGTACAATATATTGCAATATATATAGTGTTTTCTTGCACATTTTTCCCCATTGTTTTAATTCTAATGTAAATGTTTTCATTTCAGTTATCTTTTTTATTCATATATTTTCACTTAGCAGATTGTAGCATTTTTATTCTCAGTTGTGTTGTTCTTGTAAATACATTTACTCTGATCTTATTTGAAATCCCCTTCCTATCCTGTGTCTAATTATTTGTGGCTGCAACAGCCTAGTTTCCTCATGGGATCATTATAGTTTTCTAATCTAATCTGATCTGATCTAATCTAATCTAATCTAATCTAATCTAATCTAATCTAATCTAATCCAATCTAATCTAATCTAATCTAATTTAATAATACAGCCTATGTGGTGAGGTAGTTTCAGAGTTTCAGCAAGAAGTGCTGGGTAGCTGTTGTACATACATTCCATCCTGCCGTGTCAGCGTGTATCCGTAGTGGGGATAGTTGACAAAAGACACGTTCACCCCCACCAGAGGGGTTCCATCTGTAGTCAACACCTGACCCCGGATTAGAGATGCCAAACTGGAAGAAGACAGAAGAGACAGAGTGAGAGAGTGATAGTCAACCTGTCAGCCCAACCTTCCTAACCATCAATCATCTACTTTGATTAATCTCACCATCTTTTAATCATCCAATTTGCCCATTCATTCATTGCTCTGGTCTTCCACCACTCATTAATTAGAAATAATCAGCAACCCCCACGATCTACATTAGCTCACGTCAATCATGTAAACAAACCATGACAATGTGGATGGATATGTGTGTATGTTTGTGTATGACTGTGTGTGTGTGGCTGCGCCCTAGAGAACCGACACACACAGAATAACATTTCAGAGTATCATCACTTTGATGAGTGATTTCCTTTGAAACATCTGATGTTGGATTGTGTAAATGTATGCAGACAAGAATCAGCACCATGGACAGCACTTCGCAGCTCTACTGGATCTATGGGGAATCTTGGCTTGGTCTGCTTTGGCTCTGGGATTTGTTAAGGTCTTGGCTGGCTCTGTGAACCATTCTGAAGTCTATTTGATATTTGTTTTATTGAATCTAAAGTTAGGCTATTTTTCATGGAACACATTTATCCACATGAATGTCAAACCGTCTATGAGCATCAAAGTGGTAATATTCTTTAATCTCAAAGGCATTTTTTTTAACATTATTGGCAAACACAATGACAAAGCAACATGTACACTCTACCCCTAAATTATGAAAATTAAAGATGCTTAAAAATACATTTTAAATATTCATATGAATCTGTGAAACATTAAAAGAAATGTGATGACTCATGCTGCACTCAGGGTTGTTTACATAAATGTACCCAACCAAATGTGATTTTGGGGCATCAAAATATCTAGTAGAGCGATATCATGGGTCAGAGGTGTGTGTCTGGATGTCGGTTGGCAAAAACTTAAAACTTAATTCCTCTCTTGTTATTTTGCGTCTACAAACGCGAGTGAGGGCGGTGTGGATGGAGGTGGTTCTCTACAGCTCCAAATTGAGGTGGTTCTCCAGAGACTCAAAACTCAATAGGTCACATCCACTTTTGAGTGATCAGATCAAACTCTTGAGCGATTTCTTTAAATCCCTTTTAAAATGATAGCTCACCTACATATTCCGTCTCACTGGGAAAACTGCCTTTAGCTTTTGGAAGCTAAAGATGCCCTATATGCTGTTTTACTGTGTTTTTAAGGCAATGTTAAAACTACTTGACTATTAAAACTGTACGATGAAGCTAAAGACCATTTCCCACAATGTGGATAACAAAGTTCCTAACTAAGTAACTCTTTCAGGTCATGGTCTAGATAGGTGTCAAAGTCCCTGGTTGTCTATTGGTTGGTGCCATGAATACTAATAATGTGTGACTGTGGCCTGTGTTTGTGTGTTTTCCCGCCATACCTTGAGTTGAACGGGTTTTCCCCAGGGAGGATATGGGTGCTGTCCCGTCCCACAAGCATCTTGACGCGGTCGTAGAAGGAGCGGACGCGGGGCTGGGACATTGGGCTCTGCTGGATGACCTGGAGAGGGTCCCGGGAGCCCCGGCACAGTGGGCTGTTCTGACAGGGACTCTGGATGCAGCAGTCTGGGTCCATGCAGTCTGTTAGTCCATCTGAGAGACAGAAAAAGAGCAATGATGAGGTGGTTTTGTAAGACCGGCAAGGAATGCAAAAAAGCTACTCCCACTTCTTCCATTTTTGATTTAATATTTTGATAATCTTTGATTCTCTCACAGGGAAAGTTTAATTTTGCCATTCATAGTGAGGGCTCTTCTCATGAGACCTCTATCTTAATTCCATTTCTTGTTTTAATCATTATTTTTCTCTATCATCCTTTATTCCTTTCACAAGCAATCTTTTTTGAGAGAGGCATTCTTCAGTTAGGGCTGCACTTATAGCAGTTCTAACCCCAAATTGTCTCCTGCTCCCTCCAATTCACCTCCTTCGTTGTCCTTGTTGTCAGCGCAGGAGGTCTCCATGGCAACACTGCAGCCGGGGCCCCTCCAGCCTGTCTGGCATTCACAATGCCAACTCTGCTGTCCCATGGTGCACTGGCCGTTCCCGTTACACAAGTTAGGGCAGCCGTCTGTGAGGAGAGGACAGGAGGAGAGGGGGGGTGCGGGCGGGCAGGGAGGTGAGAAGGAAGGAAAAAGGGGAAAGGGATGATGGGAGAGAAGCAGGGTGATGCTTGTTTGTTTTATCATCAATGATACACAGATGAACACACACATTCTTACACACACACACACACACACACACGCTCATATGGTTATGATAGACCAATGAGTCTCACTCAATTTAATAACCACACAGCAGCATACTGTAAATATTGATTGTTCAAGAATCAATCTAATTCAGCAGGTCAGTTCTCATGCACACCTTCCCATCTGTATGTCTCTGCACCTTTGGGATGGCTGCTAACGTGTGTGTATGTGTGGACAAAGGTGGATAGATCACTTGATTCACTTACTTGATAGAGCCCCACCCGATCATCACTCTCTCTCTCAGTCTCTCTCTCTCTCTCTCTTACTTATGATTCAGTGTAGGTAATGGGATTCTGATGGCCTGAGAGTAAGGCTTTCTCATGAGAGAATGAGATTATGTTCCATGGAGTGTGTGTGTGTGTGTGTGTGTCTGTGCGGTGGCAGTCTATGAACTAATAAACCTTCACTTTAGCTTATGCAAAAAAGCCCTACCAGAATCCGAGGCCCTGGAGCCAAGAACGTTCTGTAACTAGCATAGCAAGGGACATTTTAAAAGTAGACATTTTTAAGGGAGTCTGGATAAGGAAATTTGCAATTATAGAGAGATGTGCCATTTTGTCAAAGTAACATCTGCTAACTTTCAGTTGGCTGTAATGGTAAAGAAAATTTAAAGGAATCGTTTGACATTTTGGGAAATATGCTAATTCCTTTTGCACAGACTCTGGAGAGAAGATTGATACCACTCTCATATTTGTCCATTCAATATGAAGCTGGAGCCAGCAGTCGCTTAGCTTAGCTAATAAAGACCGGAAACAGCTAGCCTAGCTTTGTCCAGAATTACCAAAATCCACCTACCTCACACTAATTGCACTAATTAACATGTTTTATCTCGTTTGTTTAATCTGTACAAAAACGAATATTTCTTGGCAGCGAGCAGTGACTTTCTAGAAGTTATAGTTCCCAGTGGAGACAAAGACCGGCACATAACCCCCCTGTAAGACCGCAACTTTTCATTTTTACACTCCAGACAGAGCCAGGCTAGCTCTATCCCCCTGTTTCCAGCCTTTATGCTAAACTAAGCTAACTAGCTGCTGGCTCCAGCTTCATATTGAACGTCTGGATATGAGAGCGGGATCAAGCTTCTCTAAAAAGTAGATAAGTGTATTTCCCAAAATGTTAAGCTATTCCTTTAAGATTACTCCTATATCAAAATAATTCCACTAAATTTGGTCCAAATAAGAACATCCACTAAATGCCAAGAAAGACATACTTTTGTTTCCGAAAGCTCTGACATTTTTATTTTCTATTTGATAGTTTGCATCCATGCTGAGACAATGTTACCCATCAATGTCTTTTTCAAAAAGGCCTTTAAACTCCTGTCCTGTCTTACCTTTTCCCCTGCATCGCTCTAAATCACAACTTAGCTCTAACACAAGACTGTGTATTTGCCACATTTAATCTATCAGAGCGAGGGGAAAATAAGGCATGATGACACACAATGTTTTCTCCAGCAGCACAAAGAGCCCCAAACAAACTTGTCACAGTGATTTCCTCTTCAATAAATGAGGCAGCAGGATGCGACACTCTTAAGTCTACCCACGGGAGATGGAGGCAAAGACAGAGTTGACTGATAAAACAATACGTGCATGCACGCAAAGGCACTTTCTCACGAACACACACACACACACACACACACCCAGCACGACGCACCCTAGAGAGATGACCTGACATTTCCCACTCAGCTCTAGTGTGCCGACACAGAGTGAGGAAGGACAAAATAACCCAGTAAGAGATTATGAATATGAAATGCTTTTCATTGAGTCCTGCTCAGTAGATTAATGAACATATTTTCACTCAAGTTGCACTGTAGGATTTTGCCCTCTAACAAATCGCCGCATCAATAAAGCTATGCATTATGAATACAAATAGTGCAATCTAAACCGTGGCAGCAGCTAAATTAACAGGCATTTCACCCCGATTGGCATTTCATCATATGTCTCAAACACCAGGCGATGAAGGAAAGTCAACAAAGGACTTTGAGAAAGACAGCGCGCCATCTTGTTTGAACTCCCAAGAAGAGGGTGGGGGTGGTGTGGTTGTGGTGGTGGTGGTGGTAGGGGGGGGAGGAGGGGAGGCTGAGAAGCTTAACCACGTTTTTCAGCTCAACAAGAGGAATCAAATCAAAGGTTTTTATCTTTAATTATTACCATTTTCTGCATCAGGGGACTGCTCATGACGCTGTATTAACAGTCAGACTGGAATAGATTGTCCCCAAGTATTGAGCTCAGGGAACAAAGGCAGTTAGCAGTGATTGCCTGTTAAATGGAGTTGCCATTTAAAGCAGCCAAATACTTATGAAGCACCCGGACAGGACAATCCATAGTGGGCATTGATCGGCTTGCCTGGGCAGGCCGGCACGAGGCTCCTCACTCTTTAATGCCAGGGCCCAGTCGATACCCCCTCATACTAACTAGAATAAAGTGGGATTTCAGAAACTATTAAGTCCACCCTCCCCACTAATGTAGTTGGACTCTGATGAAATCCCCTTAAAAAGGAGAAGAAATTGCCTTGGGTTATGGGTCAGCACACATACTCTTGCGTGGTGTGCGGTGTCTGTGTGTGTGTGGGTGTTGGGGTATATGACTGGATGGGGAAAGATACTGTGTAAGACTCCGAGGAAGACGTGAGAAAGAGAGAGTGAGGGACAGACAGAGATAGAGAAAGAGACAGAAAGAATGAGAACAAAGTGCATAAAAGAAACTGAGTCAAGACTCTCCATTCCCCCTGTTTCCAGCTCTGTCTCCTCTAAAGGTCATGAAGTAAAGGTCACAGGCATACATCCAAGACCAGTGCTTATAGATGGACCAGATAACGCTGCACTTTCTCAGATAAACCTCCACTCATCTACTCTTCCTATTCTTAATAAGCCACCTTAGAAATTACATTGATCGCTTTACCCTGCATGTTTTTTGACCCGTCTCTCTGCTTCCCTTTGGTTCCATCTGTTCTTCTTTACTCTCCCCCTCTCTGTCTCGCTCCCTCTTTAACCCTGCGATTTACCTTTTCTCTGCGCTGGCTCTTCATAAAACAATGAGAGCTATTCCATTAAGCGTAGAGGGTGAGAGGACACTCTCAACGGTGCTCCGGGGACCTGTACTGTCAGGCAATCTGTGCCGCTCCGACAGAGGTTCAGCTGCGGGGCTATCTATTAAGCATTCTTGCTGTACGTGTGAGACAACTCACCCTAGACCTGCACCCTATCTCTGTTTGCGTCGATGTCTTAACCTTAGCCATGACTCTATTTATCTGTGTGTGATCTGACTAAACTGTTTGGTTGTTTTTTTTTCTTTTTCCTAGGCTTAGGTTGGAGGGGATGTGTTTGATGAAAAGATAGAAAATCTGGAATTAATAGCGTATGCTTGCTGAGTCTCACATGCACAATCAAACACACACAAGAGCACACAAAATAAATTTATTAGCCACTCTACCATGGCTGCGACTGTTGCCACAAATACCCAAACGTAAACACACACACACTCAACAGCTCTGTATTTTTTGACACCACATTAAGGCCTCGCATCAGTGGCCTATGAAATTCACCAATTACCTCAAAAGTTCTTTACGGCTTTCATCACTTTCTCCTCGTGTGAAGCAGCTGTGTTTACGCAATACATGACTAGAATACCTGAGCAGAGTTATGTGTTTGTGTTTCCACATTAGAAATATGGAGAAGAACACACTCACACGCATGCACATCCACACATTCACAGCACAGCCCCTCAACACTGCTGATACCACACTAGGCTCTACGGTACCCCACAACACATCTAGGCTCAATGACAGCTAGCCCCTTGCTGTAGTGCACTGCTTGTAAATGGGAGTGCGCTACATGCAGGGAGTTATCATTGAGGCTGGCACCCTGATCTACGGACAGATAGCACCACAGAGTCTACAGAGCCAAGCCAGGCCAAAACCCACAAATGCAGCAGCTAGCTTCTACCACCACAGGCTAAGAAACAAAACACCAGAGTCAGATACGGTACCTGCTTTGTCAACCATGCTCCCATGGTCTGCAGTGGGAGAAAACGTTCAAAAGGTAAGAGATGGGGAGAGTATTTTTTTTTAAATAAATGCAAGCAACATCATGCAGAGCTGAAATGAACAACAGGCAAGCTGAGATAAGCTAACACTGAGAGTGTCTGGTGCTAGTGAAGTGTGCTTTGCGCCAAGCTGAGGCCTGACAACTCTTTCATCTCGGGCTGATGCTGCAGTCAAAGCTGCCCTACTTTCTGATGGGGGAAATGGGGAGATCATAAACTGTTATTCCCCTGTGCGTTTATATGTGTTGGCGTGCGTGTGTGTGCGTGGATATGTGTGTTGCTTTGCGTGTGTTTAGGTGTTAGTGTGTGTATCAGATTGCAATCACAGTGCTTGTGGTGACAGGGAAATGAGACTTTGTGTCTCAAAGCACTGCGGGCGAATCAAAGGAATCTGGCACTCATCCATCCAAAGTGACAGTGATGTCAATATGAGACAGTGATTGACTGACATAAAAAGTCACACTCACACACATGGGCACAACTGTGTGCATGCACACACACACACAAACAATGTGAGAGAGATCTTTTTTGATCACAATGAGGTGAAGAGTTTTACCTTTCATCACATAACTTTGGTGCTTCAAAGGCCATAGAAACTAAGACTCCTGGGGTCTGCAGTTGAGAGGCAACCTAAAAACGGCTAAATCATGTTTTTTTGTAATCCTCCCACCCCGACTTCTAAGAAATTTGCTCCTCTCCTCTCTGTTCGCTCACCTCCTACGTCAGCCCCCCTCTTCAAATTCCCCAAGGTCTCCCTTTTGCCTCCACTTCTCATTTCGGAATTCCTTGAACAAAATGTAAAGGAGCTGCCAGTTTAGTCTGACTGGGTGCTGGCGTTTCTGTGCACGCCCACGTGTTGCCACGCAGACACACATCAAACGCACACCTCCACACACACACACAAATGCACAGAGGCGCTCACCGATGGTGCAGTGCTCTCCGTTCCAGCCCTGGTGACACTGGCACTTCCCGTCCTTGCAGGTTCCGTGTTTGATGCAGAGCGGGTTGCACACGCGCTGGTCACAGCCTGCGCCGGTCCAGCCCTCCTCGCAGCGACAAGCTCCGCCCATACACACTCCATGGGTCCCACAGTCGACTGAGCACACCTCTGAGGGAAGCGAGAAAGATCTGGGTCACAAACATTATTTCTGGACTCAAAAGTTGATGTTTTTTGTAGGTTTGTATTTCGCTATCTGTCATTTGTGCACTCTGACTACCCAGTAAACACTGATTTGGTGACTGGCAGGTCAAAAGGTTTGTAGATTAGTTTTTTTAGATGTTTCAACGGCATCAAAATGGCTATATCTCAGCGTGAAGGGGGTCCTAACTACTTGTTGAAATATGTCATTGAAATGCCATTGAATCAATGGTGATATGTAACCACGACGTCTAAAACTTTCACTTTTAAACCCCAGTTTTAACCTGCCAATCAAAAAAATCAGTGCTATGTTTGAATTCAGCCCCTGTGATAGAAAGTAACAATATCAAATTAGCAAATGCCAAAAAAGACAGGTGCCCAAAGCTGCAAAACAATCAAAAACAATCACTTGCATCAACTTGCATAACACTAAATACAATTCTCCATCATACGCCTTTAATTAAAATCAGTGATTACAGTTTTGTGAAGACTGGGTTTATTTCCTGAGCCTCCATTACAGTCTTTGTTTGGGAGGCTCAGATGTTGCAAGCAGCGACGGTGCATGTGGTGAGATGTGACAATCCCGCTCATGTACTCAGGACCCCTGGTGTGCGGGGAACGTAGTATGTACAGATGTTTTGATACACACTTGCTGAGGGATCCTGCAGTGTGGAACAATGTTGTCTTTATTAAAGTCAAGCATTGCTTCTCTCATAACAAATGCTGGAGCTCTGTTTGTGATCCTGAGATGGGAAGTCGCGAGGCTGGCATGGCGGAGGTTGCTGTCTCTCCTACAGTGGAAGCTTAACAGCTCTATTTTATTGTGGAAGTTGAGTATTTCATTATGGAAGGAATTTAAACATGAACTCAGCTACTTTTACAAGCAATATCTATCTTCTATTTTTACTCCATCCAGGGGTGCAGCTGGGAATTATGAGCCTCATGTACAGGAAGTGACTCCATTTCCCTCTTGCCCCCCCCACACAGACATTATTCCATCTTTGGTTAACTGTATGTGTCACTATCCACAATGCAAACATACATCCAACATTCATGTAGCCATTGAGTTTAAGAAACATCTGGAATTGGTATTTCATTATCTCTCCTGTACTAAAATCACACAATTGGCTCCCAGGGCAATACAGAATCAATTTCAAAATTCTGATCATAATCTATAAAGCCCAGAATACTTTGGCTCCCTAGTGCATTTCTGTCATGCTCACTGACTACAGTCCAATGGGACCTCTCAGGTCATCATGCAATGGTCTTCCAGCTGTATCTTTTCAAGATCTGGTGAGGAGGCTTTTACTTTGGCATTGCTCTCTGAGATCTGTCACTGTGTTGTTTAAAAGAAAAATTGACACTTTTTTTACTATTTCTTAGGCTTATGCTTAGTTCCTCTGTGTGTGTGTGGGTCTGTGTTTTTGTCTGTGGGCAGGGTGCGGGGATATGTTATGTGTCTGTTGGTGTTGTTTGTGGGCGGTTATTCTTCATTTTTCTTACTTTTTTTTCTTTGTTTCTTTTGTCACTGTTGCTGCTTGTATTTTATTTATTATATTATTTTATACATGCTACATGTTGTTACTGTTATGTACAGCCCATTGTAATGAAATGTGCTATATAAATAAAAGTGCCTTGCTTTTCCCCATTTTGGATTTTGAGCACTACCCTGATCATCGTAAAAAGCTGTCGTAATAACCATACTGTCACTGACAGTCTATTGAGAGAGATGATTTTATATAGCCTTGACAGTAAAAAAACTTGTCACATTTTGTTCCTGTTTGTTCCAATTTGGCTTGGATAATATAACAGTCGCTGTATCCTAGTTCTTGTAGATTTAATCCAAACACAGTTTGAAAACCAAAAGCAGTATGAAATAAAATGGTATACTAATTAGCCATGTATCCACGACATATGTTGAGGCAATGGGTAGTCAGTAGCCCTATTTTCCTAACTATGACACCCCGAACTCCATCTTTACTCCATGTATTTGACTCTTGCAGCTCAACCAGCCTTGCAGTCGTACTTACCCATAGAGCAGTCAGGTCCCATCCAGTTGGGGTCACAGCTGCACAGCCCAGTGTCTGGTATGAAGGCCCCGTGGCCATGGCACTGGTCTGGGCACTGGGCCCTGGGCAGCTCACAGTGGAGCCCTCCCCAGCCTGGCTTACAGTGGCACTCCCCATTCACACAGATGCCATTGTTGGAACACGTCGGATCCAGGCAATCCACTGCATTAAACCAGAGATACACCAATGTGAAAAAGAAAATAAAGAGAAAAACAAAATTAACAAAAACTAACTCAAGCTCTAATGTCACATTAGAGCTGATGTTAGAAACAAATTAAATATTAGTTATTTTAAAAAGAAAGAGAAGTGGCATATTTTCATTCTTTGTGTATACAAAAAGATAATGAAATAAAAGAAAATATTACCAGACATATTACTAAGGCAATTAAAGCACACAATAATGAATAGCTGAGTCTATAATTGGGGCATAGCAGCAAATGTGTTCCACTCTGAAAGAGCAACGAGCCTCACTGAGACATAATGCGGTGTGAGCGCTTCTGTATGCATTAGTGTGTACGCGCGTATGCCCTAACGCATAAGGGAGAATCTGACACTGTCAGGCTGCCAGGTTGACAGGCAGCTATGAGTCTGAGCAGTGAGTGAAAACCAATTTGACAAATTACCTCCTCGCGGCAAAGCGCCCACCCACCCCTCTTCTGGCCTCCTCTCATTGCTCTGTCCCGGTCACTCCCACTTTCGCTCCCTCTCGCTCCTCGTCCTCTTTGTCTGACAACCTCCCCCACTCCCGGCATGATTGACCCTGCCGCACCCCTTCGCGCACACACACACATTCATAAAAGCACGCGTTCGCACATAACCTCGGCCCTCCATTTCTGTTTGCCTGGCAGAAACGGCGGACCACAGTTATCGATTTTCATGTCGCTGGCACTCCAGGTAAATTGTTTGAGGGACTCTGCTGTGATGAATATCAGATTTGAGACCAGAGGAGAAGGGGAAAAAATTGGATGAGAGGGAGATGGAGAGAAAAAAAAAAAATAAAGAGCAGAAGAAAATGCTGACCTTGTTCTCCGGCCCTGTGTCTTGACTTCTTCTGTCTGTCACTCTACTCCTTTCTTCCCTTTGTCTTTCTTCCCCTCTCTTCATCTTCACCCTTTCTTCATACATATTCACCTCTCACCGCGGCCCTGACTCCCCCTCCATCCCTTATCCCTCTCTTTTTCTGTCTTGCTTTCTTCATCTTTGTGACGACAGAGAATGTGGTGGGCTGATCCTTCTTAACAAGGATCAATAGAAGCAATTTCATCCCTTAATAAAATCTCTGATGTGTTTGGCTGTGGTATCATACTTCATCTATATATGGAGGGAATGGACACTCAGTCAGGGTAAGATTATGCTATGATGAGCTGTCTAACAGGAGTTAGAAGGAGTGGGTGTGTGTCTCTGGATGTGTTTGTTGTGGTGCAAACATGTTTCTTTTTAAAAAGTCACTGACTCCTCAAAACCCCCACAAGTACAGGCAGAAAAAAGCCAGCCAACACAAATTAAACCATCACACATCCTTAAGGATCACCACACCATTAACTCTGCCTCCGCTCACCCTCTGCACAGTTTTGCCCTTTGTAGCCGATGGAGCACACACAGTTGCCGTCGGTGCAGGTGCCGTGGCCGCTGCAAAGAGGGTCGATGCACTGCGTGACGGGGACATCACACTCGGGTCCCTTCCAACCGCTGTAACACACACAGGAGCCCTTGTCGTATTGGCCGTTGCCACTGCACAGCACCGGGCACGCCGCTGGAGGAACGGGGAAAGGGAGGAAAGGGTGAGAGATTAAACCCTGTGCGTGACAAAAGAAGAACAATTAGCAGGCTTTTTAGAGATTCTCAAAGCAGAGAAAAGCCGTGCTGCCCACACACACACCCACACCCACCTAACCCCACCAACACTTCACCATGCAGGAGGGTGAATAGAGTGGTTAAGGGGCTGGAGAATGGCAATGACATGAAGAGTAATTACAGGCAGAGGTAACTAAACTATTCATCAAAGCTGTCTATCCCAGGTGAGCACAGAGCCAGGGAGGTTAGCTAGGGGAGCTGCCATCCATCATCAGTCATCTTGTCTCGGCTCCACCCAAGGCCATGCGCCATCTTACTGCTCCTCATCCTCTCTACTTGCTGCACGGGGCTGAAATACCTGCGCCGTCTAATTAGATGGCGCGAACGGCAGAATTTTATGACGGAAGAAACACATTTGCAAGCAGCAAATACCTTTGGAGCAGTCCATGCCGTGGAAACCCGGGAAGCAATGGCACACACCAGAATTACACTCTCCGTTACCATGGCAATTGCGCGGGCACTCTTGCACGGAATCTGTGAAGAAGACAAAGTGAGACAGAGAGAAGGAAAGAGGGGAGGGGGTGGAGGGGTGAGAAGAGTTTGATGGCAAGCATCAAAGCGTTCGATTAAATCATCGGTACCATTCATTCTTTAAGATACTCCCGAGTCTCACAGTCACCAAGACATCAAGAGCAAATGCCCTCCTCCAAGATTCCATGCATTCCTTTTCAGTGCATTTTCTCATAGTGTGGGGAGAATGCATTTTGAATCAGCCATTCCTCGAGACGCTAACCATAACCCATCCATCATTTCTCTGCACACTGTATCGAACCCATCTGCTGCTCTTTCACCCCTCCTCTTCCCTATATTCTTGCTCTTTTCCACCTTGTTTTGGTCATTTCCCTCCGCACTCTGGCCCCACCAAGGTCATTAATACTTCATCCAGGTGTGGTTGCTTGGTGCAACTAGGCAGATTTGAGCTGTGTGTGTGTGCGCTTCTGGCTGTGTGCATACAGGACTTCAAGTGCTCCATCCACCTTTTAGTGCCTCTTAACCCACTTACCAGAGGAGGAGAACAGTTTGGTGGGAAGAAAAAGGGTTGATGTTAATGATAAGGAGGCATTTTGGACTTTTATCCGTCCCCTCCTCCTTCCCTCATGCCTTTTCCAGCTCCTGCTCTTCTTACACAAAGCATTACTCACATTTTATCCACACTGCCTCCCTCTTTTTCTGTCCTCAGCCATTTCCCCCAAATCTCAGCCCCATGTCTCCCTCTTACCTTAATGCCACCCTCTCTTTCACTCCCATCTCCAGCTCCACCTCCTCCCGTCCTTCACTCCACTTCACTCCATTCTGGCTTTGCCCCCACCATTATGTCTTTCCTCCAGCTCCCCCTCTCACTACACACTCTAATTCTGCCCTCGCCGCCTCTTCCTCTCCTTCTCTCCACTACTCCTGCTGCTGAAAGCTCTACCGCCAGATATTGACAGTGAAGGATTCTTTCACTCGGCTTGACTCTTTCTATCCATCCCCCTTGCTCTCACACTCATGCCTCCAACACAATTGAAATTATCTGGGGCGCTGTTTCAGCTACTAAAAACATCAAATTTACAGTGTTGTAGTGGTGTTGGTATTGAGTATTGAGTTAACTGAGTTTTTAATGCTGATTTTCACACACGCCATGGAAGTGATTCTACACTCTCTGATATAATAAGCTGTGTTTTGTTTTTGAATGCTTACTATCAATTTATCCTACTACGTTTTGGCAAACACAAATCTTTTAACTCACTAAGTGGTCCTGCCTACTTGAAAATGTTGCTGTAGTTGTGTTGCTAGTGCCAACATTATAGACAAGATACTGGTGTGTGTTTTTGCACCTTGTGAATGTGTAAAGTCTTTGACAAAGTGGGGAAGAAATCTGACTAAAATGCCACCATGTCCCTCTTAAAGAGGAACTTCCACCGATTCTACACATCGAAGTCTGTTTACAGGTCTTAGGGAGAACTACTGCAAATGTGAAAAAAGTTGTAAAAAGCCTTTTGTGGCTCCAGAGGGAGCTGCGCAAAGTCTGATAAATTGCCTCAAGTGATGTCAGCGTTCGTTGGTGCTGAAGACTACAAGTTTGAAAATGAAAAAAATCTGGGGGTGTGGAGTTAGAAAGAAGTGAGCTTACCTGACCTCTGCAGCCAGCTCATCTTTGCTTGAGGCTAGTGCCTCGAGGCTACATTATTCACCACTACCATAACACACCTGAATCTCCGAGCAAACTTTCAGCAGCGTAGTTGCATCGTGGGTAATGTAGGCATCAGGTTTTGACAAGGAAGAAGAATGTGTGGATTAAAAAGAAGATATTTCTGGCTCTGCTGCTTCAATTTTTATACTTTAAAAAAAAAATTGTCTATCGTGAGTCGAACAATATTATACTGTAGGAGTGCAATGGTAAATCGGTGGAGTACTATGTGACTAATCTCATTTTATCTCCCAACCTCCTTCTCCCTCCTTCACCTCTTTCCCTCCCTCCATACACAACTACAATTGCTGACTCTGTCTCACCCATGACATTTGTGCTGAAGGAAACTGTCTCTCTCTCCCGACCGTCGTTGTAGAAGGCCAGGTGCCAGGCACCGGCGTCCAGGTACTGGACAAACACCGCTTCATTGAGGACCACAGTTTGGATGCTCCTCCTCTCCCGTGGAGACTCGACCACGCTCCACTTCTCCTTCCCGTCCAGGCGCTCCATATAGTCATACTACAGGAGGAAGAAAGAGAGAGAGGGAGTTTTGGGGGTGAATGGAAGTGAGAATGCGAGTAAGAAATCTATGATTCAACTACGAAGTGCTGCGGTGGCACTTTTTAGACTTTGAAAAATGACCCATCGGTGTATATGCAGGAAGATTAAAAGATGGGAGAAGTAAATGTGGCTGGAAATTGCCAGGGAAGCATGAAGAATGCAACAGAGATCCTTGAGGGCTGTCATTCTCTTTGGGCGTATGGAAAGATTGCAGAAAGTGTTTTTTACTGCTGCACAGCAGCCACAACGTCATGGTCTTTAGCAGCTTAAGTCAGGTCAGGCAGTGAAATGGTTATCTGGATGCAATTATCCCATTCTACAAATCAAATCTGCTGTTAATTGAGCAGTTTCTAATTAATAAGAGGCAGTAAAAGTTACATTACTGTGAAATTTAATTAAGTGTAAATCATAGACTAAATGAGTTTTTTCAAACAACTATTATAATGAATCACAAATTAATTTTAAAATGTCCCATGACACAAGCAAGTTTTTTTAATGCATCCTCAATTTTAGCTGATCAGTATGAAGATAAAGGGTTCCTAATGGGTTCAATGATAATTCTGTGATTAGTCCATTACCCTAAAGGTGCAGAAGATGTAGAATCTACACTTGCTTGTACTTGGTGCCAGATTGTACCTGTGCATGTGAGGGAGGCAGGCCCTTGCGAATGTACACTCCAAACAGAGCGTCCTTGCCGAGGGATATGTTGAACTTGAGGAATTGGGGTAGGCTGAGGTGGAGCAGGGACCTCCAAAACACTCCTGGGGGTACTTCTTGGGTCACCCGCCTCCCGACCTCAATGTTGCCTGTGTCTATGCTGCTGTTCCGGCCTGCCCACGGACCTGGAGCGAGGGGAAAAGAAACTGCATAATCTGTGATTATAGGCATTGATTGTCAGAGTCAATATCAATTATCACAGTTTACTGGAAATAATCTGCTATAAAAATGCATGGTCATTGAATAGCAGAGGACGAGCACCATTAGCTCTGCAAACTGTGTGCCCACAGTTTATGTTAAAATGAGTGTTGCTACATGTGACGCTGGGATGCAAAATGATGCCTTTGTGTCAAAGCCTGCAAGAGTGTGGACTTTGTTGTCTGGAGTAAAATGAGAGAGGGCTGATAGAACTGCAGGGCACAGCTTTCCAAGCAGACGCGCAGACAGGCACGCACGCAGAAACACACAGCATCCTGCAATCAGGTCAGTCATCTAACAGCAGAGTGTTGGGGCCCAGACAGAGAGAGGCTGAGTGTGAAAGTGTGTGTGTGCGCGTTTGTGTGCAGAATAGCGAAGAAATAAAAGTAACAATGAGAAGAACAACAGCAGCATCTGGCCTAGACGGCTGGGGAACACAACACAACAGTCCTCTCATTAATACAGAATACAGACACAGAGCAGCAGCCCACACGTACCTATAGTACATGCTGTGTGTGTTACAGAGCGAGATCGAGCGAACCAAGTGAAAGAAGAATAGATAGAGAATCGCATGGGGGCCTTAAAAGAGAGAAGGGGGAGGGTGGTGGTGGTGGTGTGGGTCTGCAGTTGGTGTTTTACCTCGCTGCTGACTGAGACAATAAACCTGGCTCGACACAACTCAGCGGAGTGGTTAAACAACTCATACTGATAGCAGAGCTAGTACTGTGTCATGAATTATGAAAATATTTTAGTTGGTGTGAGCCTGCTTGGGTGCAAAGGAAATCTATTGGACTGTTTTAGTATGTTGCACACGGCGAGAAACAGCATTTAAAAAGCCTTAAAGGATAAGGCTGGCATCATTCTGTATTTCTCTTGCTTTCAACAAATCCAACAATGTGTTGCGTCTGTCCTTCTGTGGCACTCAGCTCCAAGCCAATTTGTTCCTACTGAAGACATAAATCTTTTTTATTTTTTAAAAAGGGTCAAAAATATATAGCTTTATTTTAGGAGTAAATACTGCATTTGCTGGGGACAGCTGCGGATTATTAAACATTTGGCATGCTAGTGAGTATTTACAGCACCAGGAATCTGTGTGTAGTACTGAGTCAAAACAAACTACAGTGCCCATGTTCAATGAAGTGTGGCTCACTGATTTTTGGACAAGAATGGAAGTCTATGGCACAGAGGGAAAAGCTATACCAAGTTTTGGATATTGTTAGTAGTTAATTAATTGTTGGTTTTGGTTTTCTTTCATGGGATTTGTTGACAGTAAGAAAAAACATGACTATCACCAGCCTTATCCTTTCGAAAGTAGGTTGCAGTGTCTTCCAGATCTGAGTTTTGCCTCGTAACTCTCCATGCAGTGTGTAAGGATTTTTATATGGGGTGTGTGTGCTGTAGTTCATACCTCTGCCTCCAGAGGGCAGCGTGGCCACATCACTGTTGACAGGCAAGCCAGCTCCCAGTCCGTTGTTTAACACAGGGCCGTCGGATGGCTTCAGCTGCCATGTCAGACCCAGCAAGTTGATCGCTGCAGTGCACACAAAGGGATGAAGAGAGAGAGAGAGAAGAGAGAGAGAGAGAGAGAGAGAGGGAGGGAGTGTGAGCACATATGATTTGAACGGTGAATTGTCTCCAAGCGTGGTGTAAAATAAGCCACACTTGAAAGCTCATCAAGCCAAAGAAACACAGGAGGCCAACCCTCTCTGTCTGATCTGTCATTTATACGGCAACCAGTGCAGCTTTTAGAGAACACTGCCTTTATACTTGTGTTAGTGCATATCAATCAAAAACACTGTTAACAAAGTGGCAGGTAACCTACAGCACAAAAACCAAGGCAAGTCTTACAAAACAGACAATTAAAAACCATAAAGATCCTTCTTTCACTCCCTTTCTTTACCTCAACCTCCCACAATATTCTTTCAAGCTGACAGCATCTCCTGCTTTTATTTGGAAGCCTTTACACCATCTCGCAGAGAGCAAGTGACAGATTGGTCTCTGAAGAGATCGCTCCATGACTCTCCTTTCCCTTCTCCTTTTCTTTTGTCCTCTGCTGTGTTATTGTGTGCTGGTGGTAGAAGACTGCTCGAGTGTGTTCGCTCTTCACTTTGTCAGCTCTTTACTCTCCCCGTGTCTCTTCCCTCCTTAGCCTGCTGCCAAGAGCCCCCGCCGCCCCCCCCCCCAAAAAATAAATAAGTAAAAAAACAGGACAAGAAGAAATATAGAACGAAAAGGTAAGGTAACATTCTGTGATGTTCTTTTCTTTTCTTCTTTTTTTTTGGGGGGGGGGGGGGTGACAGGTATGCCTTTGAGTGTTGCAAATGATTGTTTTTCTCTCTAATGCTTTTGAACCATCTCCTGAGGAGAAAAACTGGAGATGCATCGTTTGCTCATGTCTGAACATTTAGAACAATCATTTATAGGAAAGGCACAATGCACCTGCAGTGTTGTACATATACATGAATACTGTGATGTGAGGATGCACATGGCATGGATGCGTGATTGTGTTCGATGCATTATATAGGTGTTGTTGCATGCCTCTCAGTGTTGGCCTGATCCCCCACCACATGAGCCTTATAACACCTGCATGAGAGGCCTGGGAATCAATTTCCCTCTTGTCAAATTCTATCTCCACTTGCCCAAGGTTTTTCACGGGGATGAGTGTAAAAGTTGCAAGAAAAGGGCGATGCGGCTTTAGGAATTGCTGCCGGGGCAGACTCACTCTCACCCCCGATGTTCCATCTCTCTCCCCCTCTATGTGTTTCTTTGTTTCTTCCTTTTTTATGTTTCTTCTCTTTCCCTCTTTCTCCCCTCCCTCTCTCCCAGTCAAAGGAAAGCGCTGACACCTCGGCTGCTGCCCGGCCTCCACTGTCAGCTCTTTTTTATTTTTCATGGGGGGGCTGGTATAGAGAGCAAGAGAGACAGAGCGAGAGAAGCAGAGAAACTACAGTGTCCTCCCTCCCCCCTGTCTCTTTTCTTTTACACCCACCTCTTGCCCTCTCCTCTCTCATCGCGCTGACCTTCATTCCCCTCCCTCTTTTCCTTTTAATTCCCCCTTTTTTTCTACCTTCTTTTCTTCTTATCTCTGCCCGTCCTTCCTTGTAGATAACGCAGACATGCAGCCGCGCACGCATGCAGGCACACGCACGAGCAAAGATGGTATCGCGGGGAGCAGTCGATGGAAAGATTACCTATTGAATCAGCAGGAGACAGTAAGCAATAGTGAGTCTATTGTGACGGTGCTCTCAATCTAGGTCATCCCCAAGAACACATCAGACAGCCCTATGGTTAGCTTATTGTGTATGTCTGTTCACTGTGTGTGGGTTTGAGAGTCGGTGCACATGTGTGGTTTTCCCCAATTAGTTTTTTCTTTTCTCTTCTGTTTCTTTTTTTGTGGGCGGTTGGTGAACAGTTGACCAATAGATGGCACTCTTACTCCTTGGCGACAAGAGCACAAAAGCCAATGCTTTGTCAACAGGTTTCTTTGCAGCAACACACAGAGCAGGAGAGACAGAGAGAGAAAGAAAGACAGAGACAAAGAGAGACGCTTGTTATCCTTCTCTTTACAAGTACCATCCCTCATTTTAACAACATTTCTAACTTTGTTAGGGTGTAATTTTAGCCAAAATGAAACTGCTGAAATTGATGTAATTAGCTTTGTGTTGCCATAATTTTAAGCATTTTCTTTTCGGATCATAATTGCCGTAATTACTGTTTTCAAGCTGCATTGGAAGGCTTTATTAAATGCCATGCCAATAAAGCCTATCTGAATTGAATTCGACTGACAGACACGGGGAGAACAAGTGAGACAGTCTGACTTGGGCCGTGTTCCTTTTGAATCTCACTCTGTCTTCGCACTCATGTTCATTTTAACAGGCTATGCAAACACACACCAAGCACACACACACACACACACACACACGGAAAGATCACAGAGAAACAGGTTTAACAAGCAAACGAGTTGGATTAAAAATAGATCAGTTGCTTCATGAGGTTTTTATGTAATCTCAATGCATAATTCAGAGAGGCAAAGTGCTTGCCAGTATCATCTGCAAAAGACAGCATCTGAAACAGCAGCAGCACACATGATCCTATGACCAAAAAAAAAATGGTGAAGGGAGATGAAAAGGAGGAGGTGGTGGCCGGGCTCGGAGAAGGGGGCAACAATCAGGAGCTCTTGGAGAAATCGTGCCGCACCTCGGCAGAGGAGAGGGGAGAGGAACAGAGAGAATAATGGAGGACAGCGAGAACTGAGAGAATATTAAAGAATGTATAAAATCCCCCGAGGATAAAAGAGCAGGAAAACAGGGTACATTTGATGTTGCAGAAAAGAGAGGAAGAGATGAATCAGGGCCTCTACGGATGAAATGAGAAAGAAAGAAGAAGATGGCAAGTGGAGGGGGAAGATTTAAGGGATGAGTGGCTCTATATTCATTGACTGGTTGGGTAAGAAAAGATGGCCGTGATTCATCCTCTGACAGTAAGTGGTTCACAACACAGGCAATCAGACAGAAATACAATGCTTGTGTGTAGGCTACGTGTGTTTTGGGAAATATTTATATGTCTCAGAGTTAAAGGGTGTAAATGGATTTGTGCATGAGAGTAAAAAAAAAAGAGAGCAGCAGAGATGGAGAAAGGTGACTTTGTGGCAGACTGCGTGCACTGAGTGTCCCCGGACTGGAAAATATTGTATCATCATCATTCTGTTCTCTGGAACATGTTCCAACTGTTCAAACTCTCTCCCCCCGTCTCTCTCTCTCTCTCCCTCTCTTTCCTCCTCTATGGTCTCATGTCTCTCGCCCGTTTCTGCCTCACCTCAACCATATCATTGCCTATTTAAATGGCAGCATCTCCCATTGAACCAATTGCACTGCTCCTAATTGCACCAAAGGCAGCGAATGGCCTCTTGCGTGTTTTTGTATGTAATCTCTTGCAATGCGATGAAAATTACACAAAGAGCACAAGTGTATGCACACACACACACACACACACACACACACACAGGCAACACACTTTTCTTTGCCATCTCCCCTGGCTTTCTGATAAATGCATATTAACTGTTCTAATTTACCACTAAATTAACAACTCTGACCTCAATTAGGGGCAGTAATTGTAGCTGAGACCAGCCCCCCATCCTTGGCCCAGCTGCTAATTGGTTTAGGAAGCCTTTTCCCTGCCTTTCTACCTTTCGCCCCCCACCTTCTCCAAGGCCCTCATTTAGCGAGCTGGTAGACATTTTGTTGTCCAAAACAAACACGCGCACAAACAGCAGCCACCTGAGAAAACGACACCTTCCCTGTTTCTTTCTCTACCACTCGCACCTTTCTCTCTATCTCTGCGGCGCAGGGGTGCAGTGCTAATATTGGAGAGACTGAGGAAAGAACAGTGTGCTGCCTCAGGTTCTCAATATTCAAGCCTTTTGGGATATTTCTTAGAATTTACCACACAATATCCGCTTATGTAGTCTATAAATAAAGCAGCCTTCTCTCTCAGCTAAGTTCTGAAGGCGCTGCTTGCTGAGATCATTTAGAGTCTCAGACAGAGGGACGGGGGCGGCGGTTGGCTGCTGCCCTTGGGGGTCATGTACACTGAGAGAGACAATTTGTCTGCTGCTGTGTGTGTGTGTGTGTGTGTGTGTATCTGTGTATGCATGCTTAAAATTGCATGGTATTAACAACAACTGCACACACACATGCTGCAACCCCCGACGGGACCTCCTCACCCAGCTGATGCAACTGAACTGTAATTGACTGCAACACAAAAGGTTATGCGAGTTGCTCGCAGCTCCTACCTGCAAAACAGTGTCTAGCGGAGAGAAACGGCAACTCACTCAATCACACAGCAGAAATGGCTTCCTTACTGGCACTGAAATATTGAGACGGCCCTGACGCAGATGTAGCCGTGCGTGCGTCTGCGCGTGCATGCATGTGTGTGATGGGCTAAATGAAAAGAGATGTGAATCTGAGTGATGTCCTCCTTTCTGAATCCTCATTTCCTCTTCAGATATCTCTACCTGACCCCCCCACACCTCCCCTCCCTCCCTCCCTCCACCTTCTCTTCTCCACATCAACCCACTCTGCCTTGTCTCATCCCTTCCCTACCTCGGCCCTTTCCCTCTCATCGATCTGTATTAGAAACAGGATATGAGGAACTATGCTATCTTATCACAGATCAGAGAGTGAGAGAGAATGAGTGAGGAAGAAAGACGACGAAAGAGTACGTTGTGGGAGGCCAAGAGACGGAGAAACTGAAAGAGAATGAGAGACAGAGAGAGGAGAAGAGAGGACAGCGATTTCTTTCACTTTGCCTTCATCCATCTCCTGTTTCGAACACAGGACTAGTGAAGCACCATGGGCCTAATTGGACTAATGATTGGGCCCAGATAAGACCCGCGCTAATGAATAAATGAATGAGGAAATAAATGAATGAAATGAGCCCATGCACGCTAATGCAGGCAATATGAACACTCAGCAATGACGTCAGTGAGCCTGCACATTCTGGCTTTATGCACACATCAAAACAAAGAATAAATCCTCCAAAGCACGTACAGAAACTCCAGGTATACTTACTGAAAGTCAAAGGATGAACACTGATGTTACCACCACGTACTGCCTGAACAAGTGTGCACCCTGCTTTGTAGTTACCTGACCAGCGCAGATGACCCATTTATCCCTCTGGTGCAGATGGTATAGCACCTTGTGCCTGGTCCTGGCCATGCCCTGCCCTTTTCCTGGACTGGCAGCGTGTGGTAAGATCCTAACCTTTATCAGTGCGACAGGCCCTGCTGCTACGGACACACACTCCATGTCTGATCCTTATGCCCAGGTTCCTGAATTCACCATATGCCCATCCGTGTCTTCACCTCAGCACACGTGCAAACACACACACACCAAATGTATATGGACACACACACACCTACACCCACACTGGCATGAGCGACACATCCTGACCTCTAGCTGTTCCACCTTGGATCAGCAGAAGGGAAGCCACATGCAGAGTGAGAGGGGACTTTGGGGTCAAGGAGCTGGGTTTTGGAAAGGAGCCACGTTGTGAGACCTGCAGGTCCGACACAACTCAAACAGACAGTCCAAATAACAATTTTTATTTTAAAAGAAAATCTGTTAATTTACCTGTGTTACTATTAAAATAGGGGGAGAAACCAGATTACAAAAAACAATAAAATTCTGAAAAAACAATTTATTTGCATTTTCTCCCTGTTTTTCTTTTCATTTTCAATTACCAGAAGCATGAACTAAGGCAAAGGTTCCCACACTCTGGGTCAGGACCCCACACGGTGTCGCAAGATAAAGCTGAGGAGTCCAGAGAGGATTAATAAGATAGATAGAAAAGAAGAAGAAGAAAAAAAATCATATTTCTGCTCCAAAAGCTTTTCTGATTTTTGTTTCATCTTTGCTTTATAAAAAAAAGTGAAATAATGAATAGTTTCCCTTCTTCAGGTATCTAAAAACTATTCAAATGAAACAACCCAAGAAAGGAACATCGCTCATATAACCTGTGATAAGGGGTTGCTAGTAGACACTTTAAAGGGCCAAAAGTGAGAAAATCTGTAACAAAATATCAATAATATAAAAATGTTTTGACACATAATTAGCAATGCATTCACATTTCTCCCCATTTTTTTCTTTCTTTCTTTTTCCAGAAGCCTATAATAAGCAAGTGGTTCCCAAACCAGGGGTGGAGACCCCCCCATGGTGTCACAAAGATGAATCAGGAAAGAGAAAAAAAGTCATATTTCTGCTTCCAAAACATATGATTTTCAGATTTTTGCCAACACTAATGAATAGTTTCACCTCTTCAAGCCTCCAAAAACTATTCAAATGAAACAATCCATATAGGGAACATCACACTCTGGCTGAACGGCCTGCAACTCATAGACACATTACCTGAAATTATCATGTTTCTGCTACAAAAATGTCCGACTTTCGGTGTTTGTCCAATCTGATATAATGAATAATTTCACCTCTCAAATCTCTTTAAAACTATTCAAATCCAAGCAGGAAACATTTCTCTTGAATGCTCAGGTATTTTTTAAATTTTGCTCCCCCTTTTTGATTGCTTGTTGCAGCCTGTGGCTTTAGTATAAAGATGTGTTGCTTCGCATTGTGAATTTGATGCCTGACAAAGGCCCATGGACATGTCTCTTATAAACTCAGTGCTGACTATGTGCGAGAATTTAACCTTTTCTTTCATGTTATTTCATTTTCTTGTGCACCTGTCGACCAGGTATGCATTCGATAACACTCAGTTTGAAAGGAATCTGGTTTAAAATTAAGTAAAAATGTGTACACATCAAAATCAATGAACCTTACGCATACTGTAGGGACACACTCTCATGAAATGCCACCATTTTTTTAAGCCAGCTTTCAAATGATTACTTTGACAGGTAGCATCTGCCTACAGTCTGATTAATGACAAGAATATGCAAAATATTTAAAGTGCCCCTCCACTCAAAAATATGTTTTTCTTCTTGTTCCTACAGTTGAATGTTTGAGCTTCATTGTACAGAATAATGTTTGTGCAGAGTTTGACAGGAGAAGGATGTTTTCACATTCATCTGCTGAAAGTGGAAAGTTTCTATGTGCTCACCGAATATCCCATTTTCAGGGGCGGGCCTACAAGCATGATTTGTGACATCACAAATAGTCTGGAAACCAGTCCCGGTCCAATATTAATCTAAGCCTCCAGCGCACATACACCGAGAATTTACAGTGAAGCAGGAAACACCTGTCGTCCAGCAGTTCAACTTATATTTGTAGATTCTGGATTTTTAATGAAGGAGAGGAAGTAGTTTTTTTTGTGCAAAGAACATATCAGATACAAATTATTATTCAAAGTAGAACAATTTCTGTACATGTAAAAACATGTCTGGAGGGGATCTTTAAGAAAATGCAAACCACTTTGTTTAGAATAATACCTGGAATATTTTAGCAGAGCTGTATATCTTTGAACAGTAAAAATCATTAACATGGTATTATGTAAGGGAGCAGTGATATGAATGCACTGATGTGAGACACTTATAACTGGGAAGAATGGGCAGTAAGCGATTGTGATCGGTCTGGAACAGCGAGACAGCAGTGATGGATGGAAAGTGGTCGGCTTAGAGGCATGAAGGTCACACTTGATGACAGTGCGTGCGTGTGTGTGTGTGTGTGTATTTAATCAACAGACAGGGGAGCTGAGAGTAAGACTAAAAATACATTGTGTCTGTGCCTGCGCGCGTGTGTGTGTGTGTGTGCGCGTGTGCGTGTGCTCTCATTCATCAGTGGTGACAATACCATGTGGAGTTTGCTGCTGTGCCCGACAAATTCAGCCATCACACACACGCACACATTCACACAAAACACCCCTGCAAAGGTGACACAAGCGCCCACTAGCAAGTTTACTCATTGCAGTCAAGGGCACACCTGTGTCTCTGTGTGTGTGTGTGTGTGACTGTGCACGTATGTGTGTGTGCAAACAGTCCACCTGGACACGACTAGGCTGACATGTCCTCGATCTTTCATCTATGTATCAAACCAGCCTTTCCCCTCCTAACTAACCACAATGCATCTCTTTTTCTGTCTCTTCCTGGACATTTTCTGTCCCCTGAGACTCGCATCCTTCTTCTCTTCTTCTCTTTTCATCTTTTCTAACTTCTTTTGTCACCATCCCCCTGTTCTTGTCCTTCACAGTCTCTCTCTGTCACACTCCCTCTGTTCTCTGCTCGCTGTGATCAATTAGGAGACATTAGTCCCACAGATATTCCAGGTGACAGAACCTCAGGAGGCCACGCTCTCCTTCATCTCTCCTCCTTCTGCCTCCCCTCAGTTTCTCCTCTTCACACCTGGCTGTCTTGTCACTCCTGCTCCTCCTCCCCGTCAGCTCCCCTTCTTTTCTCGGCAGTGCAAACAACAGACCTCGCTCCTCTCCTGCCCCCCCCCCCCCCCTCAATTTCGCGTTCTCATCCCTTACGGCGCTGACAGTGACATATCAGCCTCAGCCGTCCTCTCCTCCGTCTCTCCAGTCATCTATCCTCCTTTTCCTCTTCCCTTTATGTTCTGGCTGCATGCTGACAGTGACGCATCTCCCTTATTCCCCTCTGCCCTCTCTGCTCTGACTCTATTCCACCCCTTTCTTTTTTCCTCTCCCTTCGCCTTCCTCTATCTCGCTCTCTCCAGGTTGCCGTTCACAATGACGGACCTGTCTTCCCTCCTGTATGCCAACCGTTCACCTGTATCCTAGCAACCACCTCTCCTTTGGCTCCGGTGCTCCATGCGGAGCAAGCAAACAAGACGCCGGGGGAATGAAGAACAAGCACTCGCGTTTATCCTCCTCCCTCCATCCGATCAGTCATTCCTTCACACGTAAAGAGGAGGCCATACTCTGCTGGAGTTGGGAACTAAATGCTTTAACTGAACACACATAATAAAATGGAAGTCTCTCTAACTCATACAAACACACATTTGTACAGCTGCACATGTTTTTTCCATGTTGTGTATCTACGTGTGTGTGTTTGTCTCATCCCCATGGCTCTGTTTTAACAGCAGGACACAGTGAATAAGCTTCAAAGAGATGTCGTCTACTGTGCTCCTGAAGCATGCTGAGTCCTGCCTTTCTAAAAGGTTCTCAGTGTGCATGCACACATGTATGTGCTCCTGGAAGATTGTTGAACAGTTTCTGAAGCTTTATTTAGGGTCTTGAGAAATAAAGAAAACAATTCGTTTGAAGGCCAGCACGCCCTCAAAGACACGCGTTGTCGCACATGCGTCCCGTAGGTTGCTCTTTGCGAAGGAGTGCTCACACACATACACACACACAGACGCACACACAAAAAGAAAAGTGCTGTTCAGGCACATGTGTCCTGGTGTAATTTATGAGTGGGCTCCTGGGCGGATGCCTCAGAGGGGTCCTCTTCACGCTGCATGGCTCTGGGTGCTCTGCACAATCCCCCCAGTGAGTACTGGGCTCTCACACACACCTACATAACACACAAACAAGGTACTACAAAATCCCCCTTATGAGCAGTGAACTCTTCCGACTGAAACTCGCTGCACGATTAACGCTACAAAAAGCTAGGTAAACACAAGGGTTTCAGGCTTGGCAGCACTGCTACAGCTCTGTTCAGCACAGACAAAACACCAGAGCAAAACATTTCCTTCCAACAGCTGAAAAAGGGGGCCCTTCAGTTAGCAAAAGAAATAATAACAATATAGTATAATTTCAGGCTTGTTCAGCTTACTGAATTATAGCCAGTTGCACAATTAAGTTTGGTGGTAAGCACTAATGTTTGACATATAATAAAACAGTAAATACACAGAAAGTGGAGCTTAAAGGAAAACGTATTAGCAGCTGTTGCTCCTCACTCACAGAATTCCATTCAAAAAATGCAACATTATACAGTATACACTCTTTTTAGCTATAAACCTAGAAATAAAGTAATTTCTTAGTATGGCTAACAAGCTAATGCTACCAATTATTAAGACAGACAGGCACTATATTGTTAACAAGTTTTATGTATCTGGCAAGTGCACAGATGGTGCACTGATGTAGTGGTAAAAAAAAAGAGGCAGCAATTATGTTCTCAGAATAGACCATTTTTTGAATTATTTCCCTAATTTGTTGCTCATTTAACTTTCATCAGTTTAATATTATTAACAATTATATGTTCTCTGATGAAAACAAATATTTGTGTCATTAAAGCCCCAAGAGAGCTCTATGTTGCTAATAAAATACTGAGGTTTTTGGCTGTTTCTATGCTCCACTACATCCCTGCCCTGAAGTGTCTAAGGGGAGGTGCTGTGAACTCTGTGGTGGCTGTGGCCTTCCTTCCTCTCCTCGCTCCTGTTTCGTAGCTCCATATGTGGCTGTCCAGCACAGTGTGACCGTGTAAAGCTCAGGAGAGGATGGATCTGTCTGTGTGCCCCAGGCGAGGGGCCTTGATCTGCTCGGGAGGACACACACCACTCTCAAGGGCACTCCGAGGGGACACACAAAAGCACGCTCGCGCAAACACACACGCGCACGCGCGCACGCACGCACACACACACACACACACACACACACACACACACACACACACACACACACACACACACACACACACACAGACAGACATAAGCACATGCACGCAGGCACAGACGGGTGCACATATGCAATTTGGACACATCCAGGCGAGCAAGCTGAGGTGCATAAAGCCCATTTACACACATACACACTCACTGTGGATGGATATATGGATGGTGATGTGTATATAAATATATATATTTATAAATAATGTAAAATTATATTAATAATGTATGTAGAGGCAGTATGGGGATTGTTATTTCTGCTGATGCCACATTTTCCTAAGATTCCCCCATCTGTTGACTCTGGTCTCTGGGGTGAGAGGCCAATCAAGGGCTTAGTGACACATCTGCCTCCTCACACACACACACACTCGCACACACACACACACACACACACACACACACACACACACACACACACACACACACACACACACACACACACACATGCAGTCATACATACATACATATATTTTCTTTTCCTCCTCTTTCTATTGTCTATCTCACACTCACACGGACACACAGGTCTGCATTCTCTTGTCCAGTGAATGAGGTCAAGAAGGAATAAAATCCAAGCCCACACACACAAACACGCCCACACACACTCTCTCTCTCTCTCTCTCTCTCTCCTTCCCACAGACCCACCTGTAGACAGCCATCAGAATCTCTTCTTGAGGTGCTCGGTAAGTGCTCTTCTCTGCCTTTCCTTTAAGTATGACTATCGCGCACTGGCCTCAGATCACTGAAAAACATCCACTTCCCTGCAGGGCCTGTTAGGATTCATGCCTTGACTGATACCTGCTCACGGAAACAGCCCCAGTATTCTGCGGTTTATGTATCTTTCTGTCTGTTGACTGACTGTTTGCTGATGCTGAGTGGAGGCCAGGGCTCCTGCTGAGTCTGATTTTGACAGTGCAGCACAAGGCTACAGTGACAAAGCTCACGCCTCCAGAATCTGCTTTGTGTTTAAAATGGGTCGTTTTTATTTTGTTTTTTTTGGACACTTTTTCGTTGTGCTCTGGGATGAATACAAATAAGAGCAAAGTTCATGTATGGGTCAGGGCTAAACAAACAGGATTAACCAACCTGAAATAAAAGAGATATTCTTGCGTGACTAAGCATGTGGTTTATTTAGAGGTAATTATTGGCCATGTGTATGTTTAACTCCTCATCAAAAGAAAACCTCTAATTGAAACATATCAAATGTAATTAATCCTCTTCATGAATAACACTTGGTGCGCGTTCACTTACCGATGAAGTAGGACAGTAGGATGGCCAGCAGGGCAGCAGCTGCGATGGCTGTCACCGCGGCACATTTCCAGCTGCAGTACTTGGACGGCTTCTTTAGCTTGAAGGCCGAGCGGGAGAAGGTGTTTCTGGGTAGCAGGCGAGGGGGCGGAGAGTACACCGTTCCCGAGGTCAGAGGGTAACCGGGGGAGGAGCTACTGAAGAGAGGAGTGGTCCCTGACGACGTCTTGAACAAGAAGTGCCTAGAGAGAAAAAACAGGAGTGAAATGGTCATTCCACAGGTACAAACACATGATGTAAAGGTTCATGATATTAGTCGATACTGGAGCTGAAATAAGTGGTCCAGAGGACAGAGCCACATATGTGCAACCTTCTGTCCAATTTCTCTTTCCGATGAACCCTTCCTGCCATATGGGTTTGAACATCCTTGAACTGATTGTGTCTCCAATTCAGCCCGTTCCAGTCTAAGGTCTCTTTTTAACCTCCACCTGCTCTACTCTCTCTTTTTTTTTTGCTTCCATTCCCTGGCTTCGCCTCTGTTCACCCAACTTATGATGTGCCTCGTTTCTGCTCTCAATGGCTGCAGAGGATCAGTGTCGTCCCCGCGTCCTGTCCTCATTGCCCCGGTGGGGTCAGAGCTCAGAGAGAGGATAAAAGAGGGATTTGAACCCTCATCCCTTTTCTCATATTACCCATTATCCTCTGCTATCGCTGCACCTGCTCACCCAACGCGTCTCCATTGCTACTCTCCCGCCCCTCTTCTTACCATTTCCCTTGCTATCATTTTTCTTCACCCTACTGCCACTCCACTCATGTCTTCCTTCATTCACTCCTTAAAAGATTTCCCTCCCTCCCTCCTTCCTTTCCGATTTCTTTTCTGATCTGACGTTGTTGTCATAGTAAGAAAATGAAACACTGCACTTGAAGAAACTTTTCAAGGACTCAGTAAGAAAAGCGTTTGCGTCACTTTTGTGACATCTTTTGCGACACACACCCATAGCACGTACGGTGCCCCTACACAGACTCCAGGTGGTGCGACAGAAAAAAGCCCTCAGGTGAGCGTTACAGATCAGAGGAGGCAAGGTCACTCTATTGCCTCAAAGATGAATGAGGAGAGGGAGTTTTTGTCGTCCTGTCTTTGCGCTTGTTTGTGTTTGCGATTGTGTGAATAGGTGTACATACTGAGGTACTTTTCTCTTTGTGAGTTTCTGACCTTGGGAGTGAGGACACCTCTGCAAAGAGAGGACATTTTGTCTGGTGATCACTATCCCAAAAAGGCAGTTTGAGGGCTGAGGCCTCGTTTCACTGTTGTCAGGCATGTTGTGATGGTTAAATGATAATTCTTGTTTATTACAATGTGGGTCTTATTTTTGCAGTTTTGTCCATAATTTCTCAGTTGTGATAACACTACACTCACCAAAGTAATTGCAGAGATCTGGGAACATATCAACATTGCTACAACAAAACTCTAAGCACTTAGCTAGATTACCTTAACTACTGAATTTGGAGGCAAAACCGAAAGTGAGCACACCCAAAATACTAGTAATAATCAGGGCTGCCAACTCACACAATTGACACTTTTCACACGCTCTCACGCCACACGTCCATTTTCTCACATAATGAAAAATAAATTTATAACTGATAACTGTCACGGCACGGATCAATTCCGCCCAGCTAATGTGACACCAGTATACGCCGGGATAGTAATCAAGTGGACCCACTCCTGCACTGTGAGTCACAGACAGTCTGAGACTAGAGTGGTAACGTGATTGTTGCGATAGAAAAATTAAAAAATGAAGCATCGCCAACAACAGCAAGTTTGATGAATTGATCTCTGTCTGTCATTGATTAATTGATGTCTTTTACCATCTTAAAATGTGAAAGTTAACTATAGATACATGAAGAGTTATGTTCCTATATAAGCAATTACATTTAAGACAACAACATGGTGGCTATACAATGTTTTTTTATTTTTATATATTTAAAAAAGGGAGTATAAAAAGGCATGTATTTTGAGTAACAGTGAGAAGGTATAATCATAATGTACTCCTCATAATAAAGAGTACTAGACACTGGACTTGAACATAAACAAAAGCTAACACATTCATTTACAGTGTGATGAAATAAAAAAACATATATATATATATATATATATATATATATATATATATATATCCATTATCTATACCGCTTATCCTCAGAGGCTGGAGCCAATCCCTACTGACATTGGGTGAGATGCATATATTTCATTTTTTGATACATTTCTTATGTTGTGATTGAAGTTGCAAATGGAATATTATCTGTTGATAGTGCCATAAATAATGTGCCATAGATCTACCAGTCCTATTCTTCAAAGTATAGCTTACACCGATCAGCCATAACATTATGACCATTGACAGGTGATGTGAAAGAACATTGATTATCTCGTTACGATGGCACCTATCAGTGGGTGGGATATATTAGGCAGAAAGGCAGCAACATTTTGTCCTTGACGTTGATGTGTTGGAAGCAGGAAAAATGGGCAAGCGTAAGGATGTGAGCGACTTTGACAAGGGCCAAATTGTGATGGATAGACGACTGGGTCAGAGCATCTCCAAAACTGCAGCTCTTGTGGGGTGTTCCCGGTCTGCAGTGGTCAGTACCTACCAAAAGTGGTCCAAGGAAGGAAAACCGGTGAACCGGCGACAGGGTCATGGGCGGCCAAGGCGCACTGATGCGCGTGGGGAGCGAAGGCTGGCCAGTGTGGTCCGATCCAACAGAAGAGCTACTGTAGCTCAAATTGCTGAAAAAGTTAATGCTGGTTCTGACAGAAAGGTGTCAGAACACACAGTGCATCGCAGTTTGTTGCGTAGCCGCAGACAGGTCAGGGTGCCCATGCTGACCCCTGTCCACCGCTGAAAGCGCCTACAATGGGCACGTGAGCATCAGAACTGGACCACGGAGCAATGGAAGAAGGTGGCCTGGTCTGAAGAATCACATTTTCTTTTACATCATGTGGATGGCCGGGTGCGTGTGCGTCGCTTACCTGGGGAAGACATGGCACCAGGATGCACTATGGGAAGAAGGCTAGCTGGCGGAGGCGGTGTGATGCTTTGGCCAATGTTATGCTGGGAAACCTTGGGTCCTGCCATTCATGTAGATGTTACTTTGACACGTACCACCTACCTAAACATTGGTGCAGACCAGGTACACCCCTTCATGGAAACGATATTCCCTAATGGCAGTGGCCTCTTTCAGCAGGATAATGCGCCCTGCCACACTGCAAAAATGGTTCAAGAATGGTTTGAAGAACACGACAATGAGTTCAGGGTGTTGACTTGGCCTCCAAATTCCCCAGATCTCAATCCAATGGAGCATCTGTGGGATGTGCTGGACAAACAAGTCCGATCCATGGAGACCCCACCTCGCAACTTACAGGACTCAAAGGATCTGCTGCTAACGTCTTGGTGCCAGATACCACAGCACACCTTCAGAGGTCTAGTGGAGTCCATGCCTCGACGGGTCAGGGCTATTTTGGTGGCAAAAAGTGGGACCTACACGATATTAGGCAGGTGGTCATAATGTTATGGCTGATCGGTGTATATCTGTAACTGAATACGTGATGTTCAGTCAGGTTATGGGTTAAACATGCAGAGAGTAAGACAGCTTTGTCTGATGTATATTTACCACTTTTCTGGCAGAATGATTAAACTAATGCATCTTAATCATAATATGTTGCTTTTAAGGACCTGAGAATATGATAAAAGCATGTAGAAATGCAGGAAATCGAATTCAAATCCTTTTTTATCCCCGACCCCCCTGCTTTTCAAACAACAGTTACACCCTTGAGGTGAATACTACTAAATGCTATTTAGTGCTTAACTGCACTTTGCTGTGTGGTCTCCCATCCTTTTGATGTCTTTAATAGCTGCTATTTCATAACAGTGTCTGTACATGTGTCTGCTCATCTAAAAACAGTTGGTGAAAACAGGTGATGTGCTCAGAGCATGAAGATTTGGTTTGGGAGCGCCGTTCCACTCTCTATCAATTATTCAGCCAGTCTGTGCTCTGTTTCTCTCTTACTCTCTCATCATCTCATGCCACTGATTGTTGTGCATTGGTATCCTGCTGGATTCTTCTCTTTTTTTTCCCTCCTCCACCCCTTCTCTCCTCCTTCCTCCCCCTTTACCTGTCAGGTACGCTGTGTGACACCAAGGAAAATAGGGGAAAGACAAGAAAGGGGGAAAAAAAACCCTCTAGACAGATAGAGGCTGAAAGAGCACGAGGAGATGGCACGCAAAAAAATATGAGGTTATTGTCTAAAAATACCAGCCTCTCAGTGTCACAGCCATCCATTTTAATATGCATGCTCCCAAATGCAAGAGCGCGCATGGCCCGCATGGGTATACACACAAACATACACACTCCAAGGTCAACCAGCATGTGTCTTTGCTTCAACTCATTTTCACAGCCGTTGACGCACTCTGTGATGGCAAGGCCAGCTGTAATTAATTACAATACCCCTAATGTGTGTGTGAACGCAAGGAGAGGGTGAGCTGGTGAATTCCATGCGCTGGTATGTATCTGAACACACACACTGAATTTATTTCATTCCCTGGCTTTGTTGTTTGTGTGCAGAAGCTCCACTGTGAGCTTGGTGTGGGATGGGAATATGTCTATGGGCCATACTAATTACGAGTAGGAATGGAAAGTGTCTAATGTGCTCTGGGGAGGTAATTGACATTGATTTATGTTGCGGAGGACTATGGAGGGGTTCTATCATAGCAGGCAGCCGGCAATCACAACTCTGTATCATTAGGCCGGGGTGTGTGTTTGCTTGTATGTGTGTCTGTGTATTTGTGTGTGAATATTGTGAGATTTTTGACAGTGGTCCAGCATGGAAACGTCACACATAATTAGAGAGAGCTGACAGAGACCCCCCCACCCCACTCCCCACCCCCACTTCCTCCTTCTTCTCTTGAGCTGCCAGCAGCAGTAACCCCCCCTCCCCAAGTCTAACCACTGCTACCTCGCTTTCATGCATCCTGTCTTACACATGCAACAGACACACACACACACACACATACATGCAGAACAAGCAAGCACTAACTCACATACTGACACACATTTGCACAGACTCAGACATAGGCGCCCACCCAAGCACAAACAATAAGAATTCATGTGGGTTCTCTTTCATGAGATTGCCCCGTATATGCTACCAAACGTTTAATTTGCATCCTCGCGGAGCAAAAAGTGACATAAGAGAAGGATGCAGGATGGAGTGGGAGGCTATAGATTAGAAGACAGACGGAGAGAGGAAGGGAGGATGTGTTTTCACTCCATTCCAACCCTGTTCCCCATTGAGAGAAAAGAAGACCTGGACAATTAACCACAGAACAGAGAGCATGCTGGGTAATTAGCAAGAAGTCAAAGCTCGCATTCCCCTTGAGCGAACGAACATGCACGCTTTCTCAAGCACACGCGCACGCACTCTTGATTTTCTCAGTTCTCACAAACATGTGGTTGGTTCGGATAGCAATCTGAGAATCCTCATCAGAGGTAGGGAACACAATTAACGGAGGTCGACGCTGTATGGGGGTGACTGAGAAACGGTCAGATCTGACAATGAAACAAAGGGCTCTGGGGAGTGGAGGATACTCAAGGATGGCGTCATGAGAATTGTTCCCTGCTACAATTGTAGGAAACAATAATCGGAAGATGGACGCAGTATAAAGGGGATTCATTTGCTGAGTGTGGCTTTGAAGAAGGACATGGAAAAAGCAAAAATATACAAGACATCAAATATAGTATTCAAATATCCAGAGATGTTACAGATATTAAGATTTAATTTTTATGATTTTGCATTAAAGGAACAGTTCACCCAAATTTCACCTTCTTTTGGGGCTGCAGCAGGATATTTCCAAACCACAGCAGATAAAACCAAACTATTTGCAACTAGTAGTAAGTGTTGTGATTGTGGTTTAGGGGAACTGACCCTTTTCATCTTTTGCATGTAATTTACTTGATAAAGGATTTCCCGCAGTGTTTTTTAGTGAAGGCGCCCCACCTCGCCCAAAATAAAGAATAACTAACGTCAGCTAGCTAACATCAGAGGAATTTATTACATTTATATGAAGTATAATACTAGGCTTATTAAGCTTCAGGGATAAAGAGCAGTGGGGGTACATACACTTACATCATCAATGGCTGTGATAAGACGGGGGGTGGGGTGGGGTGTGTTTCGTTGTCGAGTTTCAGGAATTTGTCACACTGCTGTACCTCCTATACACACTTGAAAATCAAACAAAGTTGTGTGGAGGGTGTCAAGGGGTGTGGATCTGTGCTATACTAGCTCAGTAGCAACCCCAGTTGGCTTGCTAACACTATGGAGAGCGACACAAAGACCCAAACTTCATTTCCACCGGTTGGGGGTGTTTTGATTTTTTACCCTAAGGTGTCTGGTATGACTTCATCAAAGTCAAAGCAAAGTCAGTATTGCGGCAGTGGTTACATTTCCAAAGCAGGAATAGGTGTCTTACTCCAGTTTAAAACCAATGACAATGACAAACATTTAGTAGCTGTGCTGGAGGTTTTGATCATGTCTAAGTTGGCATGGAAGTAGATGTTGAAATTTCCATTTTTTTCTGAGCACTTTTATGGACTAGCTATTAATCACTAGCTATTAAAAACAGTGGACGAGAAGTCCTTTTAGTGATCAGGAAAAAAAAAATTTTTTAAATTTGAGCATCAACAATTCTATGACAACTGGGCAAACTCCATCTTCTGATGAAGAGCATGTGATATGATCAAAAGCTACACAACAGCTTCTAAATGATTCTTGTGGTGAGATTGTTTTCTCAACTGCTGTTTCCAAGGTCGACAGGTTGTGTTTGGTTACACTTTAAAATATATTCCTGAAACATGTGAAAGTGCAATTACAAACATGAAGAGCTTAGTTTGTTAGCATAGTGGCTCTGCATAATAATACTTGATATTACAGTATATACTGTACAAATGCAAGATCATATCACTAATAAACCTTGCATGATATTTTGTAGTTCTCATATGCATATTACAATAGTGGTTACCGGGCTGGGCATAAATCTTTTTTCCGTAGCCAACTCCTTCATCTTCTCCTCCAACTCCTGTGGTTCCCCCAGGTAGCATCTCCAAATCTGTCCCCACAGTAATGCATTTGAAAGTAACCTATAGTACCCCTCTCCCCACACAAACACACACCACACCACCCTCCGCTGCGCCTTCCAGATAATTTGAGATGCTGCAACCCTCTCGGTGATCTTATTTCTCCCCTAAAGCTGTGGCCCACAGCGGAGCGACCAGGAGGTGCAGGGGAATGTCCTGAGATCACAGAGAGAGATTGAAACTGGCATCAGCTAGACAAGAGGCTCCAAGGGACTGACTGGAAATCAGGTGCTTTCTCGCAAAATGCTGCAACACATGTGTACACACATGTGCACTTGCATGCACACAGAGAAATGCATTATTTCGTCTTGCTCACACACACACACACACACACACACACACCTACACACACAAACACACACACACACACACACACACACACACACACACACACACACACACACAGCAGCAGCACACCAGCCATCTATAGTCATCTCACACCGGTAAATGTATCCATGTTCTACGTGCCCCAATCTCCCTCCTCTACCTTTCTATCTTCTCTCATACACACTCCCCAAAACAATCTCCTTCAATCACCGCCTCACTCTATTTCTCTCCCTCTCTCTCCCTCTTTATCTCTCCCTCCTCTACCGTAAACCATTCCTTTCCATTTCCCCCCTCTCTCGCTCTCCCGACTTATATTTCTCTGCTATATCACTGCTCCCCCCTCATCTGTTTCTATCTCTCTCTTTCTCTGCCAGTCATCTAAGCCCTGGGGTGTTCTTAGGTGATCAATCTTCATCCTCTCAGCGCTGTCACACTATCGGGTCAAGCCAAAACACACATGCTTGGACGCAAACATACACACAAACGTACACAATCGCACGCTCCCTCCCTCACATGTGCATGTGTGCTCATCATCTCCTAGCTGCTGGTTATAATGAGATGGAGGACGGGCTCTGCCAGCGCAGGGATGGTGTGACTCTCTGGCTCTGCCCGGCTGGCTCTGACCCAGTCACGAGCTCCAGCAGCTCCAGCCAGCCCACCCAGTCTCCGCCATCGCCAGGCCCAGAGAGGAGGGCCCAATCTGGGCTGGAGGGTGGAGCTGGAAACTCTGTAGGCTGCTCTGGGCTCCATTCACTGCGGCAGGCTCTGAGCCATGCCCAACCCCACCACCTGAACATGACCAAATACTGGCACTGCAGAAGGCTCAACAGTGTGTGTGAGTGTGTATGTCGCTTCGCTTGAATCTGTAAAGACGGCAATCACAACAGCTTCTGTGAAAAGACGATTTATACCTCTATTTTTGTAACACAAACCTCACCAAAGATAGCCGCATAATTTGCAAAAAGAAAAATAACAAAAATGTCCTCTCTCCTCAAACTATCTTATGGCATACGCATCACCATGGCAACACAGGTCTAGATAAACATTTGCAACTGGAAATAGCTTCTATTTAAAGGTGTAGGTATTCTTGTTCAACACCATGCTTCTTCTTATCCATCATGCATACTGGCGTGATGCATCAGCACAGGTTGAGCATAGACCTGAGATCAGTGGGGCTGAATTAAACATGGCCAGGCCTTATAAATACTGCACAGGGCCGGCACTCTGGGGAGCTTATCAGGGGCCATCAGAGCAGGAAGCCCCAGCGCCCAGCAGGAGAAAAACACAACTACAGCTTGCAGAGTAAATGCTCAGATAGCGAGCGTGCTCATGCTAGCAAGCATGTAGACAGTGTCCCTCTCACTGCATACCTCATGAATAGTAATACCCTGCATGAATGCTCTGTTTGCCTGGTAAGTGTTCTTTGTGTACTGGCATGTGTATGGTGTGTGAAATGGTATGTGTTTCCTGCTCCCTCACTACAGGTAGCATGCATAATAGCTTTGACACATGGCAGCTTTGGTAGAGAATGCATTTGAGTAGCACGCTTTTGTGAATCAGAGGCCAAGGACAATTTTCCTTTTAATTAGGGGATTCATATATTGGCTTAGAATGATGGAGGGTACATGATATTCTGTGGTTTGCTCAGTTAACCAAAAAGCGTAGCTTTTGTCTATTGGATGAATCAGTAACAAATGACGCTACATGCATGTGCTTAAAACAAATACGTTGGTCTCTTAGAGACAAATCAGTTGAACTGTTCAACTGTTCCTGAAAGGTTCGCGTCTTCTACCTTTCTCCTTAGCCCTGATCCAGGACCTTCATGCTATGTAGCACTGTCCTGGATGACTATGAGAGGAAGTCTGAACATTTCATAAACCTTTTTGCGGGAAGAACATTGAAAATACAAACGCATATTGGGGAAGACAATCAGTAGGAAAGTCAGTTATGTTAGGTAGCTGTTAAGTCACAAAAATCATAACTAAGATTACATTATTTATAACAGTAAAATTTCTGTTAATTACAGTGGTCTAGCCATGATAAGTGGACTTGCTCGCAGAGATAAAGTAAATCTGTGTGGAGCGGAGTTCAACTGTGGTAAACGTTGACACTCTTGACCAATTGAAAGCCCATTAAACCTCTTTTTTTTGGGGCTATTTGCCTTATTCTTTATTCACGTTTGGTGAATAAAGCATGGTGTACTAGAGCAGAGTTGTGCAAGATGTTTTCATTTTGATGGACTTGCATTGAAGCTCACATTGGTCTGCAAACTCACTGTGTGAGCGTTCTCAAGGTTAGAATCTGTTAACCAATTGCAAACCATCTTGACAGCGCTGACCTTGGAAGGCCGTAACGCCCAAAATGGAGCTTTCATTTTGTTGCACCATCCATTTTTATAAAGCCCTGCTCTTCCGTAGTATGAACTGCTCCACAACAGAGGCATGGTTTGCAGTCAGTCCTGAGGCAGGAGTCAATGCTAACAAATAAATCTCTTGAATAAACTTGTTATAAACTGTTAATTCACAGTTAGCGACAAAGGTTGCTTGTGTTTAGCGAGGCAGCGAGCTTGGCAGACTATTGCGGCTGGCTAGCGCTAGCATTACTGTTAAGCTAGCGTGTTACCAGTTAGCTTGCCAGCCACCGTAGCCTGCGAACTGACCACAGAAGTAGTCACTACGTCGCCAAGCTTCCAGCACCATCTATTTTGCAAGGACATGAGAATAACTGTAGCCTCTTTCTTGTGTGGCCAGGTAATCGTCGTGTCTTTTTCTGCTTTACACTGGCCTAACAGTTTGTTCCAAGGTCACTAAGAAGTTCCCTTTTGCTGAGATTGAATTCTTAGCATTTTAGCCATAACAACTTCTATGATTGCCTGAGTGAGTGAACAGCTCTGTGTCAGGGCTACCTCCCCCTAAGCTCTCATTTTCTCTCCTACCATTTCTCTGTGACACCATCACTCTGTGCTCACAGGAATGTTGTTGAAGCAGCATTGCTCTGACCTTTCATTCCCCACTATTGATTACTCGAGGCTTATTCCGCTGGTGTGCTAGGCTCTAGAGATTAGCATCAGGTAAACATGTCAACTGTAAACACAGAAAAAAAGAAATTAGTAAAGGGAAGATATTTCCTCTGACCTGGTCTCCAGTGGGACGTTACTGTTGAGCACCCAGCTGTCTTGTAGCTGGACCGACTCTGGGGTGGTTGGCCCGTCTCCAGTGCCCGGAGCAGGGGCATGAATGGGGTTGCGTCCCCCTCTCAGGGTGTTTCTGTTCAGGCTGTTGGCAGACTGGTGGGATAATGTGTGGTGGTTGTGCGGAGGGGGCAGTGGAGGCCGTAGTGTGGACTGACTGTGGTGGTTGGCAGCCCCTGGAAATAGACAAGAACAGAGAGGAATTTAAGTGCCACACTTCTTTTTGAAGTTTCAGATGAAGCGACTGAAGATTTTTATTAGGAAATGCTACAAATCCAAATTTCTCAGCATGCCAAAAGCAAATAACTTCACGAACATTGCATTATGTGCTACTTTTGGGTTGGCAATCATTTTGTCGGAGTAGGTGTCATATTTTCCAAATGGTCGATAACTTATTTTAGAAGGAAATTCCAGCTAAATACATACATGAAATTTGATCATGTTTTCACATTTTGCTTTCACATTTTCCTATGTTCTGTCCGTCTTATTTTTAGCCAGTTCTTCCACTCTTGTTCCTTCTCCACAACTAAGAGAAAATGTGTGTCTGTGTGTGTGAGAGAGAGCAGTATTAGAGCACTCTGCACAGCGTGTGCCCTCATCTCTTGCTCTCAGACTTGGGGAAACATGTCAGCTAGAATCCAATACCAGCCCTTCCAACACTGAGCTAATGGACTGTTGAGTGAGAGAGCTGAAAAACAAACCCAGATGACTCAGACAAGAACACCCATTCACACATCACCTTTCTCTCTCTCTCTCTCTCTCTCTCTCTCTCTCTCTGTGTGTGTGTGAATCAGTGGGGGATTTGAGCCCATCTAGAGCATGTGTGTGTGTGTCTGTGTGTGGGCTCGTACAGAAAAATCAATAAACCACATACTATACAGTATAGGAGACCTTGACACAGTTGCATCACTTCTTGTGCATTAGCATACTTCTTGTTCACACATTGACATGTGCATGTACTCAATTCACAGCTGATCAGAAAGAAGTCAAAAACCACACTTATGTAATAAAAAACATCCTCCACATGTCACCACAAACTGTCCACAGCTTTATTCCAATGCTGAAATGTTGGGATTATTGCAAAACACGCAGTCATTGATGTTACATTTGGCTTTGATTTCTGGCCTTACAACACTATTTGCTTTTCCTTTCATTAAAACTGCACATCGCACTTTCATCATTATTTTGCACATCTCAAAATAAATTGCAGTGATTGTGTTTGTTTCCACGTTGCCTTCCTCGTGGTGATCAAAGGATGGAGTAAGCGCATGTATGCACACATACGTGCGGGGTGAAAACAACAAAAGCGACTGCTTTGTCAAGCTGCGCGATCACACTTGCCCTCCTCCATTTGTCATCTCTTGAATTAGATAAGAGAAGAAACAGTGTGCGAGAGGGAGTGAGACGAGTGGATGTGTCGCACTCTCCCGTCCGCTTGTCTGCTTTGATATTTGTCAGTCAAGAGATTCCTAAGAGGCCTAAATGATAGCAACTTTACAGCCTATTTATTTTTATGTATTTATAGCACTATGTCTCCTTGCATGCTAACTCTTTCTCCTGTTCCTACTTCCTACTCATGTGTTTAGAACAGATAGGGGGCAGCGAGCACGCCTTGCAACTCCAGCTGTAATGGCGACCAGTTTGTAAGGTGACCTGATTCCTCTGCGCCGCCGCTGGGACGCAGGTGTCACCCACATGGCCCCGAAGAACAGATGCTTGTGAAAGGAGAGAAGAGGGGAAGGAGACAAGAGAAAGATGGAGGGTCCTGACCTCTGCTACACGGGAGAGACACAAAACATCTGTTTGCACATGCAAAGATGCTCTTGGGAGAAACAGACACACATACATGCTTGCATACGCTTGCATATGCAAGCATACATGCAGTTACACACCTGCAGGAAAAGTCAAACTCTTGCATCATACATGCAGAGTGTAAAATGATATTAAAGTATGCAGAGTTTTATTTCTTGTACTCTCCTCCTCCTCCTCCTCCTCCTCCTATACAGCCTCATTTCTTCTTGAGGATTGTTTCCCTCTCTTTCATCTTGCTTTTATTTGCATTTTGTTTGTGTCCTTTGCGGAGATGTAAAGCACTTTGAGATAAACCTTGTTTGTTAAAAGCACTTTATAAATAAATTTGACTTGACTTCCTCTCTCTGCAATGCCCCTATAAATGTGAAATAGCTCCCACTACACCCTATCTGCATAAATACTTTTATCTAAGCACAGCAACAAATCACGCAACACAAAACCGTATACTGACAAAAAAAAAAATACTAAGCTTGCACGCACACAAGCAGGGGTGGACACAGTCCGAGTAATGCGAAAAAAATAGTAGGCACTCCCATGCTCACACACTACCCCGCTGTCTCCCATGTTTAAATCTGCGTACAAAAAATGCATGTATTTCGCCTTTGTTCACTTTTCTGCGCATAAATATTGAACGTTTTTTTCATTCAGATTCGGATGAATAATATATGGCACACGTTGTATGGAAGAGGAGTACACATTTTTTTAGCCTTTGTTTTCCATGACCTGCTGTGGTCTAAGTGTGTGTGTGTGTGTGTGCAAGTCTCTTCGAAGCCACCCTTCTACACCACTGGGAGAGCGCATTGTTCGGCAATCCAGCTACTACATTGTTACACAGGGACTGAGTCATATCCTGTACTGTTGCAGAGACTCACATCTACCACGCTTTGTAATAAAGATTTTAGCATTTCCCTTCAAAGAAAGAGATGAAAATGCTATTATCTATCATCTAGCAGCAAATTCTATTACATGTCACCAGATAATGTCAGAAAAATGTAAATGCTGAGAAAAGTACTGCTAGTAATTCTATGCATTTACTCTCTTTATAGCCTCCTGGGACCGCCTGAATTGTCATGTACTGTCAGGTTAACTGAACTGAATTGCTACATGATAGAAAGTGATTGTTTCTTTTATTCTTCATTGAATCAATATTTGCGGAATAAAGTGCATAAATGACTCATTACTAATGTTTACTATTGCTATTGTACAGCTGCACAAACAAAAATCAGTTTTCCTCTTCCAAAAGTCACACAGGCTTTAGTAGGAGTTAAAAAAAAAGTCTCTCTAGACATGCTGCAAAATACTTATGATCACAGACAAATTGCTTTCTTTTTTTTCTGCTACAGCACAGGAGAGTGATGTTAAAGAAATTCATTCTCATGTAGACGTCAAATACATAAAAAGAATCATCAGAGCTTGCCAGAGAAAACACAAACACATTGAGAAATGGGGTCTGTCTGAGTAGCAAGGCCCCGGTACAAGGCTGTTTTTTTTTTATACATGCGGAAAACTACTGAAGAAAACCGCAGATTATTTTGGCCACAGAAACACAAATCTGATTAACCACTGGAACAGAGGCAATGCGCAGTAAAGTGTAGACTGGAGGTAAATGGGTCCAATAAATTAAGATTGGAGACTTAGTCAGATGAATTGTCCGGTTGCTAAAGTACAACCCGCAGGTAGGCTAATAGGAACAACCGTTTTACCAGGAACCCAGTCTGATAAAAGACAAAACATGCGGCGGGGAAATAGAGCAATTAGGGAGCAGCCAAGCAGATCACATTTTATTCCACTTTATCTTTTCCTCCTTTCTTTCCTCTCTCTTTCACTCGCCAGCGTGAGTAAACAGCGATCATGAAAAGATTTTCTCAACAGCTCTCCGTTTTTGTTTTCACAGCCACTTTTTGTGGAGCCCTTTTCTGACTGCTGTTGAAGCCTGACCCACTTTATTCTGTCCAAGGTCCCCTGCGACTGGAGAGGGAGGTGGGGTGGGACTATAGCTGTAAGCTGGTGGGTTTGGCTCGGGCTAATCCCTGGAAGTTCATTATGCTCGCCGATTCAAAAGGAGCCTCATTCAGCAGAGGGGCATTAGCCTGTCTGCTAACCTGCCTCCCCTGTAAAGCACACTGCGCACACACACATCAGTGAGAGGCAGGGGGCTCGCCACAGCATATTAATCTCACAGTGTGTGTCTGTGTGTCACTGTATGTGTGTGTGTGGCCAACTGGCAGCAGGAACAAACCAAGGCCGTTTGTTTTGCAGCCCTGGATGGGCAAACTGTTTATTGACATTTTCTGTGGTTAACAGAGAAAAGTCGCAGGGCAGGATGTGCACATGTGTGTGTGTGTGTGCAGGACAGAAATGCCCATTCAGCAGTTAAAAGGGGATCATTGCAGGGCTCAGCTCCCATCCCTCGCTCCCTACCCTCCCTCTGTCCTTCTCACTCCCTCTGTCTCTCCATCTCTTTATTTCACACCCCATATCTCCACTGCTTCTATCCTTCTTTTTATAAAAAAAAAAATGCTGTGCCACCCTCCATTGTTTTTCATGCACCTTCTCTCCGAGCTAATTGCTATGCTCCCTGTGTTTTAAGGTGGTATATCCCCACGTGCCGCTGCTCCATATGTCCTCTGTCTCCGAATGTCACATGCTCTTCATTTGTCATTCTTCTCAGAGCTCAGAGGCTGAGCACAATGGAAGGAGAGCTTGAGGTGAAACTAAGAGGCACGCACATACAAACACACATGCTGACAAAAGGGGCTTAATTTGCACATAGACTTTATTATACACAAACACATACAGGCACAGAAAAAGACATGAAGTTAAAGACATACATTTACACACGCAGGCACACACACACACACACACACACACACCGCCTCTGCCTTGGCTAGTCATCTCTGTCTAATTAGGAGGCAATAATCCGCTAGAGAAGAGTCATCAAATTCAGCCAAAAACAAACAGTCTCCATGAGCAGAAATGCACGTGTGCATTTCACCCACACGCACAAACAGATGCATATAAATGCACACACACACAGGCGCGCGCACACACACAAATCATCCCACTGTTACGCAAATGTCAGCCTTACATAAGCACCATTAGGAAGAATAACATTAGTGCAGAAGAAGGGAACGCATCTTTGTTGTGCCTTTGTTTCTGTAGATTTGTTTCAACAAAGCCATTAAACATTCATTGCTTCGGCAGTGACTTGAGGTGGCTTCCCTGGCAGCAGATAGCTAGCCACTTTAGAAGAGGCTCGGGCTAAAAATAGCTCAGCATTCCCCATGCATAATGAATGGCCAGAGACAGCGCTAACGCTAGTTCTTTCCAGGAGCGATCTGCTACGCTCCGTTTGGCCGTCTCAGCTCTCCCGGCGTTCCGGGGGAACGTTCCCAGACAGGTGCTCTGAGCCAGACAGTATTCCCATATAAACATTCGCAGGCCCAATTCCCAGCCAATCCTCGGCAACAACGTTCCGTTCCCATTCACCTGTCATGCTTCACTAGGAACACAAGTCATGTCTGTCCACCTGTTAGCTTAGGTAATGGTGGACTACTTTACAGGAACACACACGCACGCAAACACAAACACACACATACAAACAGCATGCAGCTTCCTGAGGATTATCTCGCTGTGGTCAGTTTCTGCCTTGCTTGGTAAGGCTCATTTCCTGCCCAGCGTCCGCTCTCTACATGACCACACAAAACTCACACATTCAGACGGGCACACGCTCTCACAGCCCATGCATAAACAGTCGCCGGTTATAGGTGTTTTATTTGCTCGCAGCCATTCCTGTGTCTTCCTACATGCCAGGGTGTGTTTATGCAGTGCCAGACTGCCACTCTAAACTCATTTAGGACGATTTTAATGGACGCCCAAAGCCAAGGACTCTCTCTGCACCCATTAGATCAGCAGTCCTGGCTGGGAAACGTGGCAATTTGCAATTTCATCTCAATGTTGTTCTCCCTCCATCCAAATATCTCCTTTTCACCCCCTAAGCTCTCATCAGCTTACCCCTTTTCATTCACATTGCCCCTTTTTCTCTTTGTCTCTTTGACTCCCTATGTCTCCGGGTCTCTGTCTCCCTTTCAGTCGCTTTCTCCATCTATTTTTACTGGCGTGCTTTGGATGATTTTCTCTCTCTCTCTCCCCTTGATTTTTCCATGCAAGATGTCTCATTAAACAACTTCAAAAGTCAAAGTTTGGCTTTCTCTATCTCTGCTCCCATTTGCCTCTTTGCGCCTCTTTTTCCTGCTTCTCTGTCGTTTTTTTCTCTCCCTTTGTCTCTCTTGCTCGCCGTCTCTGTGTGTTCATGCTCAGCAGAGACTGAAAGAAGCCCCAGAACAGAAAGTGTGGGTGTATGCGAAACAAGAATGAGAGAAAGAGAGAGTGTGCCTGCAAGCCTCACTCTCCCTCTTTGCCAGTGTCTGCCATTAGGGTGTCAGTGGCAGAGTGAATTTATTTGCTGTGCGGTTACTGGGCTAATGATTGATGTTGCCCCAGCAAACAGTAAACCAATTAGAAGGCTGATGTAACGTCATTTTAAAAGCCTCCTAATCACGTTGCTCTTGAACCTGGGACCCGGGCCTTCCCTAATGAAGATTTATACTGGATCAAAGGAGAGCCTAACGCCATTAACAATAGATTGTATTCCACCAAAAATCACATTAGGACTTCTCTGCCCACCCCCTTCCCTCCCATCAGGCCTCTGCTAAATATATCTGCTGATTACAAGTGCAGATGCACAGAGGGATGGAGAGACGGGGGAAGAGCGGGAAGGAGAGGCAGAGAGGGACAGAGAGAGTTGGCTCACAGTAGCTAATTGTTGAGAATAAATGTGTATGCTGATGAACAAACTCATCACTGCAGATGTGTGTGTGTGTGAGTGAGTATGTGTGTGCATATGAGGGAGAAAGATGGTTGCGAGGTGCTGATATAAGCACACAGGGCCTGTAACAACCAACAAGAGAGTGTCCAATGATGAAAGACAAAGCTTAGCACCGGGGAAACTAACTAGTTTGCTCCTTGCTACACTGATCCTCCTGCCGGCACTTAAAATTCATCATTCCCTTACCTTTCACTTTCTGGCGGATTATTAATGTCATATGAAAAATAAGTACAAACACACCTACTCACTGGCAACCAATCTGCGCTCTGCAGAGTGTAGGGGTTGCTTTCACTTGCATCATTGTTTTCTGGCAATGGCTGACAAAGGTGGGAGGGTTACATTTAAAATGTAATCCATTAAGAGATTACCAATTGTCGGCTCAAAATTTGCTTTTTGTTCTGTGAGCCACAAAAGAAGTCAAGTTTATGAACAGAGGGTGTTTTCTTTTCTTTACTTCTTGACTGTGCTTCTTCAAACGCGGATAGAATTTTTGGCATAAAAGTTAATTAATCTACACAGCTCGTTAACACATAATCATCAACATGTACTGGGGGATCTTTTACTGTTAAAGATATGTGTAAATCGGTGAATGCTCACAATCAAATGATTTACTTCCCCTCTAATAAAACCATAATATCCACAGTTGGCCGTGATTAAAATCGATATCTAACTTAAATCTCAACTCAACTTTATTTATATAGCACCTTTTCACACACACCGAAGTGCTTCACAGAGCAAGGATAAAACAGTACAGACAAAAAAGTAAAACACAAAAAAAAAAAATAATTGACAAAAAAATAGAATTTTGCAAGACTAAAAATTACAACAATTAAACAATAAAATGTTAAAGATAGATAAATGTCAATAAAATAAATAAACACAAGGGATAAAAATATTATGAATACCAATGATTAAGACTTATAAACTAAGGCAACAATGACGAGGAACCTTGAGTAAAAGCCAGGCTAAAAACGTATGTCCACAGAGTCCCTCAGATCCTCAGGCAGATTGTTCTCTAACTGTATATGTTATGATCTCTTACAATGTAAACAATAATTGCTTGAGTCCCTTTGGTTTGATTCCCAGTTCAGCAAACAAAATGGCAAAAAGAATAAGATGTGACATTAAATAAAAGCAAAGGATTGCTTGGCATTTTCCTGAGCAACGACTAAATCAAATCAGGAAATGGACACATGATGAGGTAATGCAGTGATCCAGGTGATGGATGACACATCGATGTATAAATAAAAGGAATGAAAGGATAAAAGGGTGGAGGAATGGAGAGCTCGCTTACCCGCGGAGGAGGGCTGGGCCCGAAGCATGTATGAGTCATCCGGGTGGGGCTCCAGGTGGGAGTGGGTGGAGTTTTTCTCCAGCAGGGGCACCTGGCATTCCCTGATCGGTGGAGACGGGCCGGGGGAGGGGTGGTGGGGAGCGGACGAGGAGGACGGATGGGACGGAGGGAGCAGGGAGGAGGAAGAGGTCGGAGGGAGTGGGCGACCTGGAGGATGAAGGGAGAGAAGGGGGGGAGGAGGAGGGAGGGGAGGCGTTAGACAAAACAGATGGCAATGAACTGACAGTGATACAGGAGCCTGTCCCGAAGCAGGTTCAGAGATATCTGGATCATTTTGCTTAGCAAAACCCAGAATCCCTTAAAGAGCCAAGTCACCCAAATTACATATATATTTTCTCATACCTCTGGTATATGTAGCCATGCAGATAGTTTTGGTTTTATTTAACCAGCTTTTAAGATAACTGTCTCTGAGGTCTCTGCCTCTATCCCAATACAATGGAGGTGAATGGGAATGAACAGAAGTTCAGTGTCAATAGGTTTCATTGGAACTATTTTCTATCAAATAAATAGTTCTTGTAAAAACTGTTGACAGTGTGTTCTGTGGAGTATCCAGACTAACTGGGACATTGTTTCTTGGAAGAAAAATAATTCCAGTTGAATTTTTTTAAATGTAAAGTTTTAGCGCTGTGATTAAAAACATACATTTGGCGGTGCAGAAATCTCAGACTGATACAACAAAATAAAATAAAACTATCTGCATGGCGGGGGATGTAAACAAGACAATATTTTTTTTGTAATTTGGGTGAACCAACCCTTGAAAACCTGGAACATGGACTGATGCAAAAAGACCAGGTTATACTCAGCAAAGTTATCCAGTTAACTCGTAAGTAAACTTGCTTCTTGGAACAGGCACCTGGTCATAAGCAATGTAAAGCAGCTTGGATACAAACACAGACGCTTACTGAGACTGGAGAGACTCAGTATAGAGATAGATTCACATAAAAAGCCCACAGATCTCCTAAATACATTAATGAGTGACAAAGAGATTTTAATTTCTTTCCCCTAATTGATTTAGGGGCATCATTTTACATTTTTTTATTTCATCCATACAACCGGCAAGAATTCTAGATTTGTCCTACCACAGTAAACCTATGCAACTTTTACTGAACGGCGGCTACTGTAGCCACAAGTGACAACTACGAGATAATGCTAAATGATAAAATGAAGTGTAACATTAGCATAAGTAGATAAGAGTCACAAAGTCAGAGAACTGACTCATTCGTGTCAGTTAAACAGCAATATCTATCTAAAGTTTGCAAACATAAGCCGCCATAAGCTACTAGACCAAATAAAACCGTAGCTGCAAAACTCCAGAGTGTATTGAATTAAGCAAGAGTGCATTTAATTGCTTATGAATTCAACTTTTCTTTTGTAAGAGGAAGAATGTGCCGTTTCCTATTTGAAATTTTACATAGTCTTGCTTTAAATCAAATGGCAGGATAAGACTTTCGTGAGGACCTAAATCCATTGTACGATTGTCCTCTACATGGGTAAGACAAAAGAAAGTTAACAACCAAGTCTTTAAATAGTGGGAGCCATGGGACGTGTGGACACAATCAGGCTGTCCCATACACCAGAGAGAGAACAGAGGGATAGAGAGAATTCACTCTACTCTCCAAAGGTTTGGAATCAAGGACAAAGACAAATCTAATAAATTCTATTTAGAGACGGCTCAAAATATAGAATAATTATGTCTGCCATATTTGCAGCTCAATCAATCAACAATACGATAAGAATGAGGCCACTGAGTCCAGCTAATCCACCGAAGGACTCAGGTTATTATAACTACTAATTAGGTAGTCGACCAAAAAGACACTTTGACACACTGATAATCACTTATTTTCTCCTGATTCCACATTCAAAATGACAGCCCCAGGCACCAGCAATGTTTTTTTTTTTTTTTTTTTTAAACAGCTTTACAAATAAAGCTTTTTTTTTTCTTTTTCTTACAGATGCCTTGTCCTTCACCTTCCAAAGTTAAAAGGGTGGAGAAAAAAAAATAGGCTAGCTCGCCTGTAGTTTAACAAACGTCATCCATTCATTCTTTCTTTCGCCGCTGAAAACTTCACCAAGAAAATTGAGAAGTTACAGTGCGCAGGCTTTCAGTAAGTCACTTCTTCTTTAATCGCACTTCTCTTTTTCTCTTTCTACAGAACAAAAACAGGCAGGAACAGAGGAGGAGAAAGACAGAAAGAAAAGCCAAGAGACCTTGAAGAAAAAGACGAGATAGCTGAAAATTCATCCTCATACTATTTCTTTTTTTTTCTCCTTCTCCTTTTCATACCGACCGTTCTTCAGACTACAGATGCGGTGTGATTGTAATTTGACAGAATTCACCTTCCCATCACAGAGTACTGATGGAAATCAAAATGTGTAAAGGCCACGATAGATAGATTTTTTTTTTAGGCGATGGTGCAATATTGCTTGCATCAGACAAACAGTACCTGGGCGAGGGGGGGGGGGGGGGGGTTAATGTAGACATCATTTAAGAAACACAGTGGTTGGACATAGTTGTTGGCTAACTTGCCCATGTATGCTGCCTCAAAATGAAGCACATTAATCATGGAAAATACATGTTTGAGTCCAGGTGCCATTGCGGCTTTATAGAGATATATTTGATAGAAACGGAGGCAGAGTGATGCCTCTGTCCTTCCGTCCATACTGCTCCAGCTTAGAGCTTTGCGTCATGGAAACCAGAGCTAGGATCGATCCACAGCCCCACGTTAACTACACCCCAGAGAGATGCCAGCCTTGTCTTCTGTTTAGGTATGTGTGTGAGTGTGCGCCTGTGTGTGTGTGTGTGTGTGTGTGTGTGTGTGTCCGGTCAATCTCATCAGCGCAAACAGAGAAAAATGGATAAACAATGGCAAAGCAAACACTGTGGCCGACAGGAGGGAAAAGGAGAGGGGCGGAGAGGGACGGGGAGAGACGGATGAAGAGAGGGGGGAGAGACAACGAGGTCACGGGGGTAACCAGGGGAACGGAGAGTGAAAGAGGGAGAAATGAATGGAGGGAGCAGAGGACAGAGAAAACAGGACAGTCAAGAAGCTATGAGCTGACAAAACTTATTGCCAATAAAAAACGGGGAAGAAAGCAATAGAGGAGGGTAATTAGGAGGGGAGGAGGCAATAAGAGGGGACAGAGCAGTGAAAGATGGAGGACAGGAAAAAAAAAGGAATGAAGAGTTAAAGAGGGAATAAGCTGAGAAAAAAAGCGATTGATCCAAATGAATCGATCACTCACTTCAATTGATGGCGAGAAGGGGTCGGGCTATTTGCATATTTCACAAGACCTATAATGAGGCTATTGGTGACAACAGGCAATGAGAAATGTCTGTGTGTGTGTATTTGTGTGTGTATCTGCGCACCTTTAAAATTGTTTCGTTGCGATTGCTTATTTTCGTTGCGTGTGTACACAACTGTGTGTGTGCGCAAGCTCGTGCACATAAGGTTACGTGTATGCGAGTGTGGTTATTAATATTTTAAATCACTTTAATTACAAAAAAGGAAAAATTACACTAGTTGGCCAAAAGCAATTAAGGGAACTTTAATCTCCTTAGCAATTATGCTGTGGGGCATCCTTAACTCAGTCATTTCTGCCCGCTACATTTCTAGAAAGGTCAGTGGAAATTGCTTTGTGTTATTAGAACAAAGACTTAGCAATGAGCTCACGTGGTCCTCTTGACAATTCGTTCGTTGCCATCCTTCAGCCGCCTCCCCGGCCATCTGTATACATCTCTCAGTCCCTCTCCCTGTGCCCATCTCTCACTCTCTGAATCTAACGTTCTCTCACAAGTGTTGATTAGTGCGAAAGATAAGTGTATCACGGGGGAAAAAACTAGGCATCCTAAGATTGTGGCACTGCGTTAAAGGCATTAGGAGAGTCCCTTGATGATTTCATTACAGTGTAAAAAGAAACACGAACATCATTAGTTTGTTGTGTGAGCACCAGACTTTGACTTGTATGAGTCATACAAGTGTATGAGCTGTGCCTGTTGCTGTGCTACTGTATGTCTCTATTGAATCATCTCAATATGACTTTTGTATAATCTATTGTTTCTCCATGAAGTGATTCTTTACCGCGCAATGGCACCATACATCAGATATAATTCTGGTTGTTGACTGTTCAATGACTTCTCTTCTCCTCGTCCTTGTCTCTATTTCTGTCTCTCCCTCCCTCCCTCCCTCCTCCCTCGCTCCGTCCATCCGTCCACCCATCTGGCTGAGGTGAGGAGTGGTAGGCCGAGGAGAGTGGAGTGGAGCGAGGGATGGAGCGACAGCTGGAGCCCAGTCAGACAAGGAGAGACAAATTACCCCTCTAACGAGAGCCATTCATCATCTCTTCATCTCTCCCTTCTTTCATCCCTCTCTTTCTCCACACCTCATACGTGAAATACAGTGCACCTGGATAGCAAAAAAACCCAAAAAACTCACCGATCTACCACACAACTTTACACTTGATGTTGTTCTCATTTAGTCGCTACTCATGTGGCTCATGCCGCCAAGTCGATCAGCACGCTCTTCTATTAAGATGACGGAAAATAACGAAGAGAAGAAGAAGAGGGTGTGTGTGTGGGGGGGGGGGGTGAACAACAAGATAAGGGAGACGTGAAATGATTGAATGAGCGGTATGCGGGTAAGAGGGAGGAAAAAGAAACGACACACCCATGCTGGCACATGCAGAGACTCATTACCATGGCTGCTGTCAGCACAGATGTTGGACTGAGGGGGAGCTGTCAGTCAGTGTGTGTGTGTGTGTAAGTATGCGCGTATATGTGTGTGTGTGTATGTGTGGTAGTGTCTGACAGTGATCTGAGGGCTATTTAGTGATGACAGCTGCTGACACAATGGGCCCTTTTCTCTATTTATCTATACAGTGCAGTCTGTCTCCTCCATCTCATCTCTCTTCCTGTCCCCCCCCCCCTTTTTTTGCTCAAATCCTTGCCTCCTCTTTCCTCTTATTCATTCCTTTTTAATATTTCATATTTAGCTCGACTGTGGCAAGGCGCACACCTGTTGTTGTGTGTATGTGCAAGCAACAAATGGATGTCGCAGCCTATCCAGGAGTTCATCCGCTTCGTACCTTGAATGTGTTTCAACCTCCTCCTCATTTCTTTCCTTTCGTAATCATCGCCACTGCAGAAAATGAGTGATAAAGAGGGAAGGGAGAGGATGATTCAACAGAAGTGTTTTAATTAATAAAGTTGGGCTTTCACTGCCTAAAGAGATGATTGTATCACTGGCTCTTTCTTTGATGTGTAACAGAGTGTCTGGGTTCTTCTCTGGCCTAGAGCTCTTTCTCTGCTCGTGCTCCGTTTGTCTCTTTCATCACGCCTGCACCACTCTATCACTCCAAAACTATGGGGGCCCTCTTCCCAAACACACACACACACACACACACACACACACACACACACACACACACACACACACACACACACACAAACAGCCTGCAGTCGAGGGTGAAGACGCCTTCCGGCTGGGAAAAAGGTGCTATACACACCCACAGCGTCACATTGTTTTGTTCTACATTACAGCGTTTCTCAATTTCAGTTTTTATATTCCTTCCAGGATTATACCTAAAGCTCAGCATTCGAAATACTTGAAGATTTTTGCTGAAAAATACCTGCTTTTTTGTGAAAGCTGATTTTCACATCATGTTACAAATGTGTGATTTTAAACTGGATGTTATTTAACACTATTAATTACATAGAAGTGGATATTATTAATTTTTTTTCATACAATTGAACTGTCATTGTCGTCTATTATCACATGAAGTGGCAGAAGCTGGACGTTTCAACCATTCTTCCATTACTTTAAGCTAACTATCTCAACTGTGTATGCATTACTTTTGGCTAACTGATTCATCCATTAACTTTAGTGTTCAGGCGTTACAGGTGACTCAACGTGTGTAAAATATTTTTTTTAAATCAGTTGAGCAACTCCAAAATCTTTCAACTCCAGAAATAACATTACCCACTGGCTGGGAATCACTGGTTTACAATAAATGACGTCCACATTCCTCTTGAACTCAGCTCAAATATGCTTCATGTAATAGAAAGAAAAGAAAAGAAAATTTGAAGAAAAGTGCAAAGTGGTAAACTGTAAGTGTTTGCTCTACCAACTTTATTTGTATTTCCATAACCCAATATTTGGGCAAAATTTGTATAATTGATGTTTTAAAATCAGATTTTCCACCAATAATTCCCCCATACTTTCCTTTAAATCAGACTTTCTAATAATGAGCCCTCAGATGATTGACTTATCGAACTTGGAAAACTGCAGCCAGCTCAATCGATGTGCACAGAAAGCGTTCTCTGAAATAGAAGTCTTTGAAAAGGAAAAAGAAATGCACGATGAAAAGATAAAGGCAGAAAGCCTTCACCTTGTTTTATCTTTTCAATCACAAATTAAACCCTACCTACTACTGAAGGTGGCACCCAGTGACTGTGAGGCCATTCAGAAGTAACAGATCGCCTCTTAACAACATCCTATTCAATCCTATAACTACCTTCATATGACGTGGAGTGCATGGAATATGGGAGAACTTTTAAAAAAAGGCAAGGAGATGATGCATGTTAGTCTCATCTGAACGTCATACATTCACAAGGATAAGATTGTTCGACAAAATAACAGACACAGACAGACCTCTTAACTCCTTTGAGAGTCCTGGCATTGTGCATGACAGTTGCCACTTACAGCGTAAGATAGTACGCTACAGGGTGCTGCAATGAAAGAAACCTGCGGCAGGAATCCTAACAGATCATCTCTGAAGAATTCCGATATCTGGTTCAGAAGGTCATTCCTCATTCCTCTCCTCACTCAAGTGGCTGTTTTTTTTTTGTTTTGTTTTTTCAGAAGAGAGAGAGAGATGTGGACAGACACAAGCTGACGCGGAGCAATACATTCGACCTTTTGACCCAGATGCACAAACACAGCCCAGCACCTACCTGCATCTGCTAATTGAAACATGCCTCCCTGTTGCTGAGAAGTGCAAGTGTGTGTGTGTGTGTGTGTGTGTCCGTGGCTATACATAGCATTAGGATGCTGCAGCACACCCATGCTGTCCATTGTCAGAGGTGTCCACTGCGTAACTTGGGGCAACCACGGAGGCTGCATTACCATATAAATTACATCCATGTTGTTGCTGCTGCGGTGGATTGATGGTATTGTTATGGATTCTACACATTGGACCCTCATTGAAAACAATCAAAATAAATAGCCACCTTCTCCCACATAAATGCAAACATACACATGGATGCACACACGCAGACACTCGCTCACTCTCAAGTGCACGCACACATATACAAAGCACGTGCACATGACAACACACGCAAACGTGCACAGACCCTCAACCCCAGGTGCAGAGAGACAGACACCCATCCTCTCAGCCTTCCATTACCTCTGAACATGCTCTGTAATGGCTGAAAAGAGTAGATCTGCAAGAGGGGAAATATCTGTCTATGTGTGTGTGTGTGTGTGTGTGTGTGTGTGTGTGTGTGTGTGTAAGTAATGTGCAAAATCTGTAACAATACATGCCTTTCTGCTGCTGCTGTGTTCAAGAAAATGCTTTATGTCTTTTTGTGAATCAATTTGATAGCCGGAGGGAAAAAAAAGCCGGAGGGAAAAAAAAGGGCAGAAAACACAATAAAATATAAATCAGCACCAAAATAATAAATTATAAGTGGTATAAAATATAATAATGGAGTAACAAGCACCATTAAAAAAATGAAGCAATTTCTTGCCACAGAATAGATGATGGAACTTAAAAAAAGCCACCCAATTATTTCCAAATTTGTAATTCAAATTATAAAATACAGTGACAGCAACTGCACAATGCCGAACAATCTTTTAGTACATTTAAGAGCCTAAATTCAAGTGTTTCACATAGTTGGAAGTAGATTTTATGATACCAGAAAGGCTGCCTCCATATTTTCTCACTTGAGAGAAGTGTTGAGGGCAAAATATGGACAAGCTCTTTGATGACTGGAGATAGCACTTGGTCTTGGCACTTAGCGAAGACACAAACAAAACAGCAGAAACCTGCTTGCAGCTCCGGAAAGACCCTCTTAGATTTATATTGTATCTGGAAGACCAATATCTGTGTGTTTGTTATCTCGACTGGAGAAAGCTTTTAGGTGTTGCGGTGCAAAAATCAGCAGGGTGAAATGCCGGCAAGAGCTTTTCCTCCAATCTGCCACGCTGCTGAACCATTTGCAGAAAAAGTTAGTGACATGGGAACAAATTGTGAACTACAGATAACACGTTATGGACACGATGTAGGAGAGGATTACTAGGAGTAGATCCTTCAGCAAACATTAGATTCCACATATTCACCTGCTTGTCATGGAAAAAGGTGAGCTACAGTTAAATTTAAGTTAAAAACCAGCTTTGATTAAAACTGTAATTAATGTTTACCAAAAGATTAAAACGAGGCAGTTTAAGTGTTCTGATAAAAATCAGGGTGAGGATTTGGAAAGAAAGAAGCTTTGCCAGAAATAAAAAACATAATTTATTGTTGAAAACATCTTCATCAGTAAGTATAAAATCTGAGTCACTGAAACCTAATTTAAATGTTTACATCTATTCACGACTCCCTAAATTTCCACTCTGATAGTTCCAGCTATTGCCTGGTTATAGTCTTGTCTTCTGTACACAATCATTTTATGGTGGATGGAAAAAATATATATTTTCACTTGCAAAGAAGACAAACTGTATTTGCATTTTAAAGATAGGGCTCATTTCGTGAAATTTTGGGAGACGAGGCTCATGCAAAAACAGAACCGCATTACCCACAATCGCCCAACATCTGAAAGAACGACAGTCCCCAAGAGTCGCAAGCATACGGAATTGCTCACATAAAGAGGCATGAAAAACACACGCAGACACACAAGAGAGCACAGAATACAGAAATACACACTGAACAACATACTGTAGATGCACACTCTATCACACATGCGCAGGTGCTTACACAAATACCCATTCAACATAGCAGGGCTCCACTGAACCAACTGGCAATTGCTGTGGTTGCTATTACAAGCTAGTTCTGTTAAAAAAAAAGGCACAAAAACAGCTGAAAAACAAAGGAGGAAAAATTAAAGAAAACAAAAAGATTTGAAAGCGAGAAAGGAACTGAGGGAGGTGGAAGAGCCCTGGGAGAAAGAGGAGATGCTAAGCGATCCGGATTTGTTTGGTGCACGGATCTGCCAGTATGCGACCTTGTGCAGTCAGAGATAGCGTGTTGTATTGTAATTGCATGAATAAACTCAATTTCAATGAAATCTTTTTTTGTGTGTGTGTGATTATGTGAAGTATGTGTGTGTGTGTGTGTGTGAGTGTGTGAGACAGTGAGCTTGTGAGGCTGAGTCAGCAGCGTCTCCTTTGACGATTAGCAAAACGCACGCACACACACATACACGAGAGTCCACCACAGTGGGATCAGCCAAAAAGAGGGGTGATGTATTTAGAGCCAGTGGATAATGACTGTACTGTGGCCTGTTGCTGAGAGAAACCTCTCCTCTCTTTGATGTTCTGCAGCCTCTATTTATAGTAACAGCAGAAAAAAGGATGGAGAGCTGAAAAAGACAGTAAGCCACATTATATTCCCTCTAACTAGCTTACTGTTGAGCATCTCTCTCTCTCTCTCTCTCTCTCTCTCTCTCTCTCTCTCTCTCTCTCGGTGAACAGGCTGGAGTCTCCACACTCTAGGCCAAATTCACTGAGCCTTTTGCGCCTCGGTTCGGATGCATTCTGCGGCGTAGAGATGTGTGTGTTATTTATCAAAGAGACACAGCAGTCATCTGAGGTCCACCTTGTGTGCCTCTTGCTTTTACGCACATGCGTTTGAAGGAGGCTTGCACAAATAATACAAATAATAGGAGGAGATACAATAACTCTGGTTGATTCGACTGGATTTTACAAAGGTTCTTTCAATTAGTGAGGGGCCATTGTTACCGGGGTAATTCTCGCCTTTAAACAAAAACTGGCTGTGGCAAAGGGAAGAAAAGTTAATCAAGTGTGAGGGCATCACAATCAAGTGTGAAGGGGAGCTGCAGTGAGTTTGTTTAGGGACATAAAAGTGTTATCTCAGAAAGAAATAAAGAGAGAAGTAGCCAAGAATAAATGAACACAACATCTGACTCTTTTATAACTCCCAAGATGGGGCGGAGTGTGGTCATTAAAGATGAACTGTAAGAATTGTGGTGATTGCTCTCTGTTGTGGAGGCACCCACATTATGGTGGCTTTTTAATTTTAAAGCTCTAATTTCCTTACTTTTACAAACCTTTCCATAAACAGGTCATTACAATTTTATCATAATAGACGCTCAATTTATTTCTGCAGATAGAGTTTAATTGTGAGCTTAGTTAATGGAATTGACATTTTGGATATTACAGATTTTTATTTTTTGGATCTCCGACAAATCCTGCTGCTGAACTGCACCTTTTGAGCTCTTCATCACTTGCAGAATGTGGTTAGGAGGCGGTCCCAATCACTGATTATGTTATTAGCTGCTACCTTACTAAATCAGATGTTAATTACTTGCAGATTGCAAGCTCAAACAGAATGAAAGGTGCAGCGCAAACATGCGCCGCACTTGGATGTAACATAAATCTGGCCAACTATCTCCCAGCCCCCCCTCTGAAGGTGTGTTTGTGAGTGTGCAGAGAGGAGAGTGCAGAGAAGCGATTGGAGATTACAGTGCATGTCTAGGCTCTTTGAAGTAGCTGCTGCATTGGTCATGGATGGCTGAGAGGATGTGTGTGAGTATATGTGTGTATAAGCGTGTGTGTGTGTGTGGTGAGAATAGGTTGAGTCACAAGCCTCTGTCTATCTACCTATTTTTTTCTGAAAGAACACGCAATCGTCACACAGCCTTACAATTAGCACAGCTTGCATCAGCTGACATCAGCTGACTCAGAGGAATATCGAAGTCCCCATGCTGATGGACTTCACATGCAGTTGTGCATCTAGGTGTATGCCTGAGTGTGTGTTTCGGAGCGCTTGTTTGTGTGCCCATTTTGCACAAACACTCTCTTGCAAACGTGATGCAACTCTCCAAGGCACCACCGGCAAACCCATTCAGCTCATAAACAGTTGTGCCCAGCCAAGCAGAGGCAAAAGACTTTACAAGGCACTGGAGGAGACAGACAGCCCAGTCAAATGTTCAACATTAGTCTCACCCCCCTCACTATGAAGTACAGACCTCGGAGACAAATAATAAATGCTAATCTTTGTAGGACGAAGCCAAGTCTGTCAGTTTAAGCTGAGAGCGTTGAATGAGATTTTTAATTACTGCATGACCTGGGGTATATTAGCGCATATTAATGAGGATCATTAACCTAGAGGTAACTAAGACCCCTCCTCCTTAACTACAACTGATAGCACCTCTGCTGTCTGACACTAAGCTATCAGTGTGCCGATGTGTGTGTGTGCGCATTTTTTTAAAGAAATGTTTCATAAATTGCTCACTCCGTCCTTTGTAAGAACCTGCACGTCCTTGGTTAAAGTAAAAAACTGGAGTCAATCTCCTTTTACAGAGGAATTATACAGCTGAAAGCCTGAACCCTGGGTCAAAAACGTCCAGTGCTGAATACAAAACCTTGGTTTGTAACTTAAAATGTTTTTGTGCCCATTTGTTGCAGATGAAAGATGGCAGGGGCAGACACTGTAGAAGAAAATATTTTCATCTGGGCTTTTATGCAGCCTCAGACAAAAAAGAAAACCCCAAAACATTTTCAATGGGCAGCAAGTCGGTACAGCGCAGAGCAGAATGAAAGATGAAGAGAAGGAAAGAACAATTTCAATTGACATATGCAAAGGTCAAGGTAATTTCAATGGATAAAGAAGAGAACAAACGGGGGGAAAAAAAGAGAAAGTTTCAGCCCATCTCTCTCTTCGACTACAAGAGGTGAAGGTGGAGCAGAGGAGGGCCCATTTTCCACCTCCTGCGGTGTAAATGCCAGGGATGATATTGACGTCATCCACCGATCATTTCCCTAACCCCCGCCCCATCCCTTTCTCCAAACTTGTGTGTCAGCTTCGGTCTTGTAGTGCCATTAGGCCGCAGTCTCAGTAGTATAGAGGCAGACGCTTTTATCTCAGAAGAGGGTGGACTAGCTGTGTTTGGCTTGTAACATTTGCTAAGCACGCACACACACACACACACACACACACACACACACACACACACACACACACACACACACACACACACACACACACACACACGCTCACTCACAAACTCATTCACGCACAGATGCCTGTGTAAAGATACACTTATGCACACACACTCTTCCTTTTCTCTTACTCTGTCCATTTCTCTCCACTCTCCTGTCTCAGCAGTTTATCCTTTCATCTTTACATAACTGTGCGGTCCCTCTGTGACCTGCTCTAAAACTAGTTGTTACACAGTGTACACACGCAACACAGCTAATCCGCAGTGCAGGGACCCATCCACCTGAGCCTTGTATCCCTCCTCCAACTTTATCTCATATCTCTACTCATGTCAATACACCCAACTGGAATAAAAATATCAATAACATAATGAGCACAGGGGCAGGGCGAGGGGATTTAGTTGCACTGATACACACATAGGGCTTATGTGTGAAATATAGGGCAACACATCGGAGGGAACGGGGCTCCTTTGTGCAGTGAATCTATAGAAAGAAAGGGGACCGTGTTGTTGAGAGTTCTGGGTGGTTAAATGCACAATGGAGGCAATAACTTGAGCAGTGTGCTATTCTGTCTGGTGCTGGTATGGAATAATGGGGTATAATACTGCTCTCTCTGGTAGCCATTTACATTACATAATCTGATGTAGTGTAGTATGGCTGAATGCACCATACTGTTTGCACTGTGTTTGAATTTAGACAATGGCAAGTGAGACTGTGGTACATTTTATGTAAATTGTGTGTATGAATGTGTGTGCCTGCCAGCGTGTGTGTATGCATCTGCCTTCAGTACACGGCGCATTAATTGCCATTCCCAGTGGTCGTCAAGAGAGCGCAGGACTCCTGTGGGACATCTGCACCTTCATTAGACTCTACTGATCATCACGCTGCAGCACCAAGAGAGGGCCTGTTCCCCTCTTTCATCACTTCTTCTTCGCTTCACTAATCCCTTGCCTCTCTCCCATTCTGCCACCCCTTGCCGTTTTTTTAGATGTTGCGCTATTTCTCAACCCAACCCTGCAGTGACTTTTTTTCTTTAAATGTTATCTTCATGGCATTTTTGGGTTTATTAGAGAGGAAGGAAAGGATTGGAAAGAGCGGAAGGAATGTATGAGAACGTTCTGGACTAGCTGGACTTGAACACAGCCGCTCCATGCTTGCCCCTGCGCTGCTGCTCCGTGGTGTATCCCTCTCCCTCAATTTGTAATGGCTTATGATTTCACCGCCTCCACTCTCATCCTTCAACATTTCTGTCACTTTACCCCCCCGCTCCGCCCCTCTCCGCTTCCTCTCCGCCCTCATCTCGCTCGTTCTTTTGCATTTTCATTCCCATCAGCCTTCCTTTTTTCGTCATTATCTCTCAGTTAATACTTCTCACTGTCTCGATCCCCAGCGCAAGTGGTTCTTACCCCCAGGGGGTAGGTTCACTAGCACTCCACAGACCCCTAAAGACATGTAATGCACCCCGTGCCCCCCATCTTCATCATCTTCCCCCTACTTCTCAGACTTAGCCCTCATCTCTCTCTCTCTCTCTCTCTCTCTCTCCCCTCCTTTCTCCGCAGTGGATGAGAGACGCCAGCTGGAGGAAACAGAGAGAAATGGGCCCAATTACAGCATTGGGAACTGAAAGTTGGCTAATTAACTCTAATTCGCTAACAAACTGCTTTTTCACCAAGAATCATCTCTCTCTGTCACATGGCACACACATGCATGAGAAACGGCATTTGCATGCACTGCCAAATAGAAAAAAAAAGGCATAGACACACATCTCACACTGCAGGTACACATGCACACAAACACAAAACACACAAAAACATACCCCCACTCCCCTCCTGTCTACACACACACACACACACACACACACACACACACACACACACACATACAAGCTCACATGCCCGAAAAAATGTGCGCAGACCCACTTGCTCAGCTGTATTTACCACAAGGGCAATATGTTGATTACGTTAGAGTGGCTGATTATTGCACAGTGACAGTAAAGGAAACAAATGTCTTTCATAGGCAGGCATCTATCTCAGTGAGAGGGCTTCTAGCTATAGACTATAGCAGCAAATGACTGCGCTGAATCCAGCTATGACAGGCAAAAGAAAGAGGGCAGGAAGAGGAGGAAGGGGGGAGGAATAAAGAGAAGAGAGTGATTGCACAAATGAGGCGCAGGGAGAACAAAAAAAGTTAGAGGAACGCCAGATGGAGAGAAAACAGATGAATAAAGGATGAAATGAAAAAAAGTGGAAGGATAAGGGGAGAAGACGAGATGGAGTGAGGAGATGGATAAGGAGCGATTCTCTGGGTTTTGTACTGAAGCTGTGAAACAGTTTTCACCTACAATGGGATAATGGTGGTTAGAGGCAAGAACAATAGGTTTATCTTGAGCAAAGATGCTATCTGGGGTAAAACACAGACACACACATCACGCAACCACACACACACTTGTTTGAGATTGTAGGATGTTTCATTACTTGTGTGTTACAGGCTATATGTGGGCAGCACTTGGAACAATAAGCTTGTCAGTGTTGAGTTATCAGAACAGGTGTCCAGTGGGAACAGCTCCTCTGTAATGGCAGTCTGATCCTGCACACACACACACACACGCAAACACACACACACACACACACACACATACACACGCGCACACAGTATATTTGCGTAGGAAGGGTGAAAGCATCACTTAAAGCCATTGTTAGCGAGTCAGGATATCCTCTCAACCCTCTCTCAATGAATCGTGAAATCCTCCTGGATTACCAGACGTGATAAAACGATCTTTCATATGTGAGTGATAATACACATATGTACATGGATAGCACACACAGTTCCATACTCAACACCTGACCACTGTGCAGATGGTTTTAGATGGGAAAATGTCACTTCTTGCTGCACCTTTCACTTGCACTCCTCCCATCTTTCTCTCTCCCTCCCTTCTTCCTCTTTTACCAACTCTCACCTTTCTCTCCCAATAAATTCCCCTCCAACTCTACCTTTTTCACCGATTACCCTGCAACGAGATTGATAGTTACTTCTCTTCCTCTCTCGCTCTGTTTCTCTGATCCACCTCCTTTTCGTCTCCCACTTGCTCCATCTCTGTCCCTCTCTCACACCTCATTAGTGATGCTAATACCCCAAGTAATAGAGGACACCATTCACAGTGTGAGTGTGTGTGTGTGTGTGTCTGCATGACTACACACTCTGGAAGGGACTGCGTCTGGGAATGGGAGATGAGTTTCCCCCTCTGATCCCATTTCTCCGTCTGGACGCCGCTCTCCTTCTCGCTGGGAGAAAATCCGATGGAAATGCAATCACAATCAGTTAGGGTCCAGACGAGGACGGACACACACACACACACACACACACACACACACAAGCACACACAAAACACACACACAAACATACACACTATTCCACTACCGCAAGGGAGCCATGCAGAAAATTGTTTTGGACATGGTGATGAGGAGAAGGGGGTCTGGGGTGTGGTGAGGGGGGACTTTTTAATTTACATTTTTAATGTAAAATATCATTCAAAGAGGGAAAGTTAGGCATCTCATTATACTGCTTCTTTATTACACACAAGGCACATCAGTCTCAGGGAACTGAAAAATATGCACACACACACACACACACACACACACAAACACACGTGTGAACAACCTGCTGAGCCCTCCAGCCATAATCACTATATTAGAAATGGGGCTCTTCCTCAGACACCATAAATCTGGAGAGGAATAATCTACACTGTCCTCCAGATATCATCAATCACAGATCATCTTTGGATTCCCCCCCTACTCGCAGCCACCCAGGTTGGGTCACTTTGGGGCAAACTTTGTAGGAAAACGACCAACTCTTCATATGAAACAGCGATAATTGTTTGTGAGTGCCTTCCAAAATGACCACTCCAAAAATGAATCATACGATCGCTTCTGATCTGCCGCCTCTACGGTTTGGTTAAGATTAGGTAACTAAAACTACTTGGTCAAAAGAAACCAACGTTGACTGCAGAAAGCAGATGAGATGTGAACCTTGGTCTCCAGTGTCAAAGTGAGACACTTTGTATGCCCAACCATCCACACCGACCTCCTCTACAGTGCTATGTCAACGTCACAATACTTTTGATTCCATAAAAAAAACTCTCCTACTGTCTTTTTTGCATGACCACAAGAGACTGCTTGTCAGGAAAATGTAAACATAGGTTATTTCAAGTGTTGGAACAGACAACTAACACTGTCATTTTTCTGGTAAAGACAGTCATTTGGATAATCATTGCTACTTCAGTACTTCCAAACATGTTTCCAGTTATGACCACCGACTTTAAAGCAGCAGGAATCAGTTTTTTGGCCACTTGGAGGTAGAACTCCACAAAAACATCACACATGCTTGACAAATTATGGCCTTATAAAGTCATTATAGCTAATGTGTTAGCAAACCACGGCCTATTTTCACATCCAGACATGGAGCAACATTGGCATTTATTTGGAGTCGTGTTTCTGGCAGCCTGACCAACGTTAGTCCAATATTCACTCTTCTCTTTTTTCCGTTTTGGTTTCCACCAATTCCCGAGGGAAATATTTGGCTCTTGAGCTGCTAAATGCTCCACTATGTTCACCAGCTAGTCGGTAACTTTGTTTGTCAGCCTTTTGGTGATTGGCATGCAGTGTACAGTTGGTTTTTAGAGCTATTGTGGCTGGAAACATGGTTGATGAGAGCAGTAAGACTGAACCAAAACAGTGAGCTGAAGGATGCTAAAACGCTCGGTAGACCTGAGGGAAACTACAGAGTTCATCACTGTGAGATATCTATTTAACCATAGACCATAGTGCATATGAAAATATTTAGTAGTGCAGCTTTAAGTATGAGAATACAGCCAGTTCTGTGTGTATGGTGCAGTTGACATACAGGATTTTGAATGTCTGTTTTCTAGACTGCACAGTTTTCAGTGTTATCTTGTATCCTAAACAAAGTCATCTGCTAATCAAAGCTGTTAAGAGGCTACTGCAATATGATCGCTTGTCATGCAACGGGAGGATGAACCCCGGCGAAGGAGCCTACTTTTGTCTCAGGACAGAGGTGGTTTGCTTTCAAATAAAGACGCTTGCCCTGTGTGTTTGTTCTATAGAAGCTGTTGATTTCCACAACAGAACAAATGCAGTAAATGGTACACAGTAGTAAATCATAATCTCTGTCTTTCTAAACTCTTGCTCTGCTCAGTCAAACGAGACACTTCCCGCCTTTGGCGTTGCCCCGCCTCCGAGGTCACAGCCAGTGATGTCATGCCAAAATGAGACCGTGTGGCTCTCAGAGGACCCCGGGGCTCCTTGTGGCCTGCCCATGTCATAAACCATCATCGTCAGGGCATCAGTCTGACATACGGGCTGCCGTGAGGATCAACCACCTGCAGTAACGCTAGTGGTGATGCCTCTAATGGCATGTGTACATGTCTTTGCCTTTGATTATATATGAAACCATCTGCACTCGCCTCTATTGCAGCCGCTACCATCAGGATGGCTCGTGTTTTTTTTTTGCCCACATGTACATCTGAGCATACATTATCAACATCTGCGTATGTTGGCGTGGACTAAGAGGACATCTGGCCATGTCAACAGTGATTTAAATGTTCTCTAAACAGGAGTACGAGCCGAGACACAGTTAATAAACCGTCCATCTGACGGCTGAATTTGATTGATGCCGATTTGTGTAAACAACGCTATGTGTCTATTTAAAACTTGGTCCCTAACCTGCAGTAATTTAAATTCAAAACCTGTTTGCTTATCATATTGAATAGCAATTTTAAATCAGCGGGATTTGTGTCAGCGCTCTGATAATCATCCCGCAAAGACCTCCTTGTCAAAAAGTGTAGTTTCACAAAGTAATGCAAACACACGGTTGGAAAGTGAACCCGACACTGCCCTTCCTCTCCTTCCTCCTTTTTTCTCTCTCCTTTCATGCTGTTTTTTGTCCTCTACAAGTCTCCTGCAGTTCTTAAAGGCTGAGACGGAACTGTGGGAGTCTGATCACTACTGAGTCCACATGCACACACACACACACACACACACACACACACACACACACACACAAACGCACACACACACACACAGTGAGTTTCCTTTGTGTTGCAGAAAAAACCTGCACCTTTAGAAGTGTGTCTGTCAAAATGAAATTGCTGGCTGCATTACAAGCCTTTGAAGGTATTGAAAACTCATTTTAACAATCACCCCACAGGCAGGTAGAGAGACAACTGTGTGAGTGTGTATAGTTAGACAGTTTCCACCAGGTGGTTTAGGCAATGTTCTGTTCTTTTAGTCAGTTTGCAGTTGATTATGATTGTCTTGGCTACAGTTTGTTGCTGAGCTTGTTGTCGTTCCTCAGCCCTCCATCCACCCACCCACCATGTCTTCGTCTGGATAATCCTTACCTCTTTCTTCCCTTCGAACTCTAAGCAAAGTAATTTTTTCCCTGAGACCCCCCACTGGGGAAAAACAAACTTTCAAAGCCAGCCAAACAATGAGTCACACGTACACACATTCTTCTATGAAAAGACACACTCCCGCAGAGGAACATCAAGAGGCACAGAAAGTGACATAATGGCTTTCTGATAATTATTCATAAAGGTGACTTTTGTGTGAGCGTCACTAAGTGCTCAAGCTCAGCAGCATGGAATGAGCCTGGAGTTAGTCACAACACAGGCAGATGACCAACATTATGGTCAGGCTGAAACAGACTGACACACACACCCCTATACCCTACACAAACACACACACACACACACACACACAGACGGGCTATCAGCTGAGGCACACACATATGCAGATTCCGTGACTCGAAACCGTTAGCGTTTCAATTAGCTGCAGAGGACAGTCTGGCCACACACTGACGGCCATGCCTCCCATCTGGGGTTACTGCAGTCAAACAGGCAGGCGGATGGACGGACCGAATGACGAACGGGCTGATGGCCCTCCACGCTGATTAATTCTGAGAGATGAAGAGGGCGGGGTGAAATCAGAACACAGCGATGAGAATAATCATGAGAGGCAGTCAGCTGTACTTTTCCCGGAATTACAATATGGTCACAGAGAGCATATGGTTGTTCTCTATTTCAGTTTCTGTTAGCATTACACCTCCGGCTCTACAGTTATATAAGTCTCACTCCTTTCTTTGAAAACAACCTTTCACCTTATCTCGTCCACATTCTGCTTGAACCTGCTTTTGTTTGCAGCTGCCGGAACATAAACAGCACCCATACCGCTGCAGCACCATCGACAACAACAACAACCGTCCCGGAGGACCAGGAGGGAGGAGGGCTGCATCGCCGCTTCATGATCTCTCCCTTGAGAAACAGCTTAACCCCCCCACACACCTTCATTTTTATTCCCAGTATTTTCTCCATCTCTGGTTTCCAGAGCGGTGCTTTATCGTTCCCGTACGGAAGTCGTTATTGAATGACAGTGGTGAAAGAAAAAGATCAATGAAAAAGGGCAAGGACAAACTAGATTTCCCCCTCTGTCTATCTGCTCACCTCTCTGCTCAGACCCCTCGTCATCTCTCTCTCATCCTCCCTCCATCTCTTTCTCTCCATCACCCTCTCTCTGGTGGAGGATTGTAATCCCATTAGGATCAATATTCCAGGCGAGTGAGCATCCTTTCACTGCAGCAATTACAAACCTTTAGAGACATAAAGGAGAGCATTTCTTCACAGCTTAGACCATCAATCAACTATTTAGCTTCAGAGGCAAAGGATGTTGTGTGTGTCTGTGTGTGTGTGAGAGAGAGAGAGAGAGAGGGTGTGTATGTGTGCGTGCACGTGTTTCTGAGTTCTGCAGTATTGTTCCGTCTGCGTTACTGAAATGACTGTTGGGATTTTCGTCTTATGGAGCCTATTATGGGTGTATGAATACATGAGAGAGCTTCTTAATGCACACTTCCCATCTGGCGGTGCAACAAGGCCCTATCATCTCCCTTGTGAATGAATGTATTAGCATTGTCCACAGTGGGATTTTACAGACGGCTAAGCTTGGGTGTTTAGCCAGGGGTTAATATTTCATGCATTCACGTTATTTCGCCCCCTCTCCATTCGTCATCCTCCTCTACTTCCAGCCTGTGCATCAAATCTATGCAGGTTGCCTCTGCAGCATCACTTCATTGCTATGCTAGTGTGCCAAACACACAGTATGCTAATTTAACAATCTTTGAACTAGGTTCCTTGACAGCTGTGGAGCCTTCCTATGATTGTAATTCCACTAAAAATTGGTTTCTCGCTAACATAAATACCACAGCTAGAATGCCTCTCTCGCCATCTTCCTCTGAATACTCGCCTCTAATGAGGTGGCGTGACTGACAGGAATGGTGAAGACAAATCACTTCTCATCTTGTCAGTTCGGCGGCCACTTGTGCCCCTCAATGTCACAGGGCTCCTCTTTGCCTGGAGGCCCCCGGCTTCCATCTATCTAACTGCTCCACAACCCCCATCTGGCAGCTCTCGCCCTGAGACAGAGGCAGCCTCGGCTGGGTCACATCTGGAGGCACCCTTGGTGACGGGCTCTGGAGCACAGTATGGTTACAATAATGCAAAGAAAAAAGGGGAAAACGCACTTCATCAAAGAGCTTCATATACATTCTCTGCGGTGAAAATTTAATCTGTGTCTGGGTTAAAATTTGTTAGAGAGTATAACAATTTAATCAGTTCTTTACTGGAGCGGAAAATAGAAAAGGCTATACTGTAGGTCTGATGCAGCAGTGTGGGTTACAGTGGATCTTAAAACAACAAATACTAAATATTAAGGCTTACAAAAAAGCACAAAGGAAATGACGGATCCAAATGGCTCGCTATTTTTATCGACGATTCAGAGCTGCATCATAGCCTGTGGCTCACACTGTCAAAATGATCGTTCTAATTCTTTGCCATGAAAAAATTCAATTAGACTATCATTAGACCAGGCTGATGATGAGGTTCTGTTTATCGTTAACTGCACATTATTCGATTCTTCATTTAACAGGAAGCGCCTCATTTACTGATGATCCATTTAACAAATGCTTTTCTAAAAGTTTCTTTGGGCTGAAAATGTGGAGTTTTTGAATGTATTTGTCTAGCGCGCTGCACAGAAAATCTGGGTACATTTTCAAGTTTCTCTGTTTGACACAAGCTATCTGCTTTGTGTTGTGCAATGACAAGTTCCCTTTCCTGCCAGTTTGACTCAGAAACTCGAGCATATGACTGCATGTGAAAAAACTAAGGGAGTGGCAGGAGGTTTAACTGGTGGATTGTTGTACACAGTCCCCCCCCCCAAAAAAACAAAACAAGGAAGATGGAGCAAAAAGCGTGCATGCATGTATGGAAGAGCGTTAATGAGAGCAGCAGAAGGGGCTTGATGGCACTTGTGGTAGTGGATTAACTGTTACATCCCAAACAGAAAGTGGTAGCAGGAGAGAAGAGGCTAAAGCCGAGCCCTCTTTTTGTGATGGATTTTTTTTTTAACCAACAATAGAGAGGGGAACAGATTGACTCCTATAGGGCCAGAACTGTCTGTTTTCTTTTTCCTACGTCCCATTTCTATAAATCTCCAAATTCTAACACTCCCGGAGAGGAATCTGCTGTAGTTCGAGCTGCATTTGGAAGCCTGTGGGACCGAATTTGGCTTTGCACCCTTGTCCCTGCTGGTGAATCTGCCAGATGCCATTGTAACTACTGCACATCCTTTGCCTTTCCATCACATTATCCCATTTCCAGAATGCATATATTCCCACAGTCACAGAAATCCACACATGCACACCGAAGGTCCTCATACCGATCACCCACTCGTACCTCTGAAAACCCTGGAGACGGAGAACACAGGCTAACAAGGGAACAGGGGATGAAAACAGAGCGCTGGAAGAAATGCAGTGCTGGAAGAAGAAGTGGCAGGGTGGAGGACATCGTTCCTCGGAATCAAACTGTGCATATTTTCATCTTTGCTCATAGACCAACTCCCACAGGACATCAGTATGCCAAACCAAAGGCCTGCTGCGTCTGTTTACTCTGCGCTACAAGAGAGGAGACTGAATCAAGCTCATTTCAGTAAAGAGAAATTATATCTCCTTTGATACCACTGTGTGTGAAGGCAAAATTCGCTATCAAAGCTGCCTCATCGAGCAGATAAGCCCTGTTCCAATACCTTCGAGGAGCTAAACGGCGGCTTGACAGATATGAACCTAACGCTGTTTTGTAAAACATGAAGGCGTCGAGGACGCCACAAATGGTCACAGTCAAGTGCATTAATTGAGAGATGAGATTTTTGATTTTATCCAAACAATGTGAGGATTGAAAACACAGTGTGATAGCTTTTATGGAGAGCATCTCCACAGCCTTAGAGTTTGTTTACAGGGGCGACTGGCAATAATGGGTATACGTTGGCCTCAGAAAAACAGTCCACCGCTATGATATCGGCTAGATAACATCTACAACATCACATACGCTGGAGCATGGAACACAAACAATGGCTTTAAAGTTTGTTTATCTCCCCACACACCTTTCCAATTATAATGTCAAGAGAATCGCGTCTGTGAATCAACAAACAATTTTCCTTCTTGACGACAGGCCTGCAAGACATTAGAAGAAATACATGGAAATTCAAATGGAACTCTAACTGGAATGTGGTTGTGTTGTTGCCATTCGTTTTCTGTTTCCCCCTGCTCTTTGCTGCATATTAAGTGTATGCATGTGTGTATGTTGGTGAATAGATATGTGCTGACAGTCTGGCAGCCTCCATCAGAACCCCGTATCTCTGTCAGACCGCAGGCTCACTGACTGATGAGGAGAAGAGCAGGAAAGTGGAAAATGAGAGGAGAGGAGCAGGAAGAAGAGGAGGAGGAGGAGGAGGAGGTGTGAAAGAGGAGCAGAAGGGAAGGAGGGCAACAAAGTGGACGAGGGCATTTGATAAGGTTGAATTAAACAAGGGACAGGAAAAAAAAATGTGGCTGTGATTGTGCTTGCAGTGTGGCGGCAGAGAAGAGGTGGGGAGATTGTAGCGTCAAACGACGGACGGAGGAAGGGAAGGAGGCATGCAGGAGCGATGACAAAAACAGCCAAAAAAGGAAGAGGCTGATTTAATAGCTACTGTAGGTGTGTGTCTCTGTTTGTGTTGCGTGTGTGTACGAGCAGGAGCCGGTGTAGGTGAGTGGCAGGGTGTAATAAGAAATGTGACCTATTGATTGGCTGTAGAAAGATGTCAGAGCTCAGCGTGCTGAGGTGGGGGGGGGGGGGGGGTACAACGACATTACAAGACAAAATGGCTTCCTTCCTCTTCTTCTCCTCTGTGTATTTATTTCATCTTTGTTTGCTGATGCTCGGATTTATCCACTTGCCAACACTTCTTTAGCATCTAACCCGAGACTTGGCTCGGCGACAAATAAAATCTGATTATTATATGATTATGATGTGTGGTTAAGGTAACAGCGCCTGAGGGCTGCGGCGTGTTATCATGTGTGTTAAACAGAAGAGGAAGTAGGATTCCCCAGATTGACAATCCAATTAAATGACTGTGTGTTGTGTTAAGAGCGGCTGCGGACCACCCAGGGAATCAGCTAAATAATACTACATTTCTGGCCTACATACACACTTGGATTTAGAGGGTCTGTCTGTGCAGTCAGTTGTGAAAAAAAAAATCCAAATGCATTACACTACAACACAAACACACTTATAGGCAGGAAGGATGAAAGAGCACGACTAGATCTTGATGCTGTTGCTTGACTCTCAGCCTTGTCGATAAGGGCAATAGCATGCCAGCCAGAATGCACACTATTCAACATATAGTACCCACTCCCTCTGTAACGAGCTCCCTCTCTCATGGCCCACCGTGTCAGTGTTTCTGTGCTTGCAGGAAAAAGAGATCAGAGGAGCAAGTACACAGGAAGCCTATAGACAGACCAAACAATTCAAATGCCACGCAGGTGATTGATTAGCTGACCTGACCTGGACTCCTGCGTCAATGAGATGGATCATGAAAGAGCATCAAAGGGAGGACATTTGAGGGTGTGTGTATGTAGGTGTGTGTGTGTGCATGTGACAGGTTCCTAATGCTGCTATAAAGGGCCGTTCATAGCTGATCAACTGCCAGACTCTCTGTCAATTATTGATGAGGTTGTTTGATATTTAGAGGAGAGGAGAGGAAGAGGAAAAGTGATACAAACCTTACTTTCTTTATCTCTATATTATCATCGTCATACCCCGTAATTGTCTTTCACTGTTCTTTCCCCACCCACTCCCACAACTCTATTTTATTTTATTTTTTTACCTGCAGGCATTTTATGTGTAGATGCTTTTATTTTAGCTTATTTTATTTGTCATGGTTGAACACAATTTGAGCAGTATTTTGGGTAGGGATTTTGTGTTGTAAAACAATTTGGAGGTTTATTTGTGGATGCTGTCTTGTATACATCACTCTACTCTACTCTACCTATTGTACATTTTACTCATTATAGTTAGTACCAGTGGTGGAAGAAGTATTCAGATGCTTTACTTAAGTAGAAGTACCAATACATTAATGTAAAAATACTCCATTAAGGGAAAATCCTGCATTCAAAGTATTATCAGCAAAATGTACTCAAAGTATCAAAAGTAAAAGTACTCGTTCAGCAGAATGTGTACGTAACATTTAACTGTTGCAGCTGTTTAAAATGAAGCCAGTTTTAACTACTTTATATATAGTTAGGTATTTTAGTCCAGGTGGTTCCCGACCTAGGGTTCAGTAACTCATTACTACAGCTATGCAAAAAAAAAAAAGATGTAGTGCAGTAAAAAGTACCTTTGGAAATGTAGTGGAGTAGAAGTATAAAGTGGCATATAATGGAAATACTCAAGTACAAATACCTCAAAGTTGTACTAAGGTACATATGTACTTAGTTACACTGTGGGAACGAATACACTAGTGATGTGGAGTTTGAAAGATGTAGGCGTTTACCAGGCAGGAAGGGGGCTAATGAAGAGATGGTTTTCAAGTTGCATTATGGGAGATGTAGGATCCAGCGTTCTTGGAGCTTGACCCATACTGAAGACCATTTTAGAGACTAAACGTCAGGATCTCTCGGCCTCTGCCGCACAAATTGTGATCATTTCTTTTTAAAATCTTTGTCTTGAGAGTCCCCCAACTTTGTGGAGGTGCAATACTAAATCGCTAGAATGCCCCTTAATTAAAAGTTGCATGAATGTTTTGAGGTGATTTACAGGAGCCTTCAGTTTTGACACTGAATGTGATTTAAAGTCCTCCTGAAGTATCACCATTCTCGGAACCAGATGAAGGCAAAGAGGCAGAATATGGCGGGTGAGAGAAGGAACAGATTTTATTTGCACAGAGCGGCGTTAAGTGCATCCTTCATTGTTTCCTGTATACCTTATGTTCCACCACATATCCGATGCAACGCGCATGTTCCCTTTTATCTGCGTCTCGAGTTTATGTTCCTCCCCGCCTTGTTTCTTCCAATATCTGCTTGGCTGCAACCAAACCGTGTCGACCAATTTATGTGGAGACGCATTGTCCCATACGGGGCCCATCTAGACAATCAAGGCTACCTGATGAGACCCTGGGGGAGATGAAGGGAGGGAGGGGTGAGGAAGGAAGGAAGGATGAAGGGAAAGCACATACAGGAGTTGGAGGGGGAGGAAGATGAGGGTGGGAAACAGGCGCCGAAAAACAATGAGGCAAAATCAGAAGATAAACGAGGCGCTATTTCAGTGGCAGGATTTATGTACTGTCAACATTACCCTCGCTATTAGGGGGAATCCAATTACTCTGCGCCTCTTCTCTCCTCTCCCTTCTCTCTGGGAGGGAGGAAATAAGGGAGCAAAAGAGTGAAGGATGAAAAGAAAATGGATACGGAGAGAGAGAGAACAAGAACACCTCTGCATGATTTATCCAATTTCCAACACATATTTAGATATTAAGGAGAGGGAGCAGGAGAGGGAAGGCAGAATGGACTCAAAAACTGAGTGAAAGAGACAGGAAGAAGCGGGATCCACAACGGCGCAGGGTGAAGGAATAACACAGAGAGTAAAAGGACGTGACTGAAAGCTCCTGCGCATGGGGGTGGGGTGGGGGGGAATTATGAAAAGGAGAGAGGAAAGGGAGATTTGGAAATACAGAAGCTCCCTCTAGATTTAATTGCATGCACCTCGGCTTTTAAATGGCTGATAAATTATACATGAAGGATGCTAAGACAATAATTATGAGCTGTTTTAGCGCAGAACAGCGGGATGAGGACAGACAGACAACGGCGGAGGAGTGGAAGGCTCGAGTCGGCCAAGATATCCTCCACGGAAAAATCTCTGGAGAGCGCGCCGGGTCCGGGAGTGGAGGAATCACAGTGCATTATCATGATATTATGGAGGCTACACGGAGCATGTAAGTAGTGAGTAGTCTTCGTGAAGCATCAAGGCACACACACACACACACACACACACACACACACACACACACACACTTAGCAGCGCACATAAAAGAGTACACATACACATGCACTGGATTTCTTTTCAATACAGTGCCCTCAGGTTATAGCCCCAGCAGCTTTGGCCCCTCAGATTTTCGGCTTTGTTTATGTGACCTAGCCTGCAGAACACACACACACACACACACACACCCCCCCCCCCCCCAAGGATCCTAAGCATTTATAGCACTCTGTCAATACTTCCCCAAAGTATCCTCCAGTGAGTCTTTTTCTTTACCATCATCCTCTCCCTCCGTCCATCCATGCCCTCTATCAGTAGATTTTTAAACAGCGATGATATATTCTTCCTCAGTCTCTTGATAATCATTATAAATCTCTATTAAACCCCCACCTTCTGGATAGATGGGGAGTGTCAGCCCACATCTGGTGCTCTATGTGAGTGTGTGTGAGTGTGAGGGGTTTTAAATCTATAAGTGAGAGTGTGGGAGAAAAGGAGAGGAAATGAGAGAAATACATATTGACAATTTAGCAAAAACAAAGGCATGACAGAAAATCAAAACATCTCTTCCCCCGCGCACCGTCCGTCCACTCTCACGCTTCAGCTGGCCGTGTGTGCGTGTGCATGCGTTTTCATGAGCCCTTTATCTTGTTTCGCAGTGCCCGTTTGAAAGCTGTATGGTAGCAGCCAGTGATCGCGGCAGTGCTGTTGTGCCCTTAAGCACAGCCACTTAACCCAGGCTAACTCACTCACTCAATACACTCAATACCCAGTCGGGCAAAAATGGAAAGCCTGCAATGGCATGCTGCTTAGCATAAAAGCTATAAAAAGACACAGAGCCGCGCTAATGCTGTGTCCACAGTCCGTGTACTTGTCATATCTGCTATAGCTGAGGGTGGAAAGCTGTGTGTGTTTGTGTGCGCATTAAGTGTGTGTGTGTGTATGATCCTTAGTGGCTAGCTGGGGGCACTGCCACACTGGATGGCACCACCAGCTCCGAGGCAGATTGCGACTTAGCTCTAACTGCTTCCCTCTGCTTGGTGTACAAACACACATTCACGCGCGCACACACACACACACACACACACACTGAAACGAAAGGTCAATTTCTTGCCACACCACTGGTCTGCCCAGGAAACCTGAATTGATTGATTTGACTGGATTCTACCACAGGCTGAGAGAGAGAGAGAGAGAGAGAGAGAGATGGAGAGAGTTGGAGAAAGAGAGAGAAGACAGACGGACAGACTGACAGCACAGATAGAGAGAGAGATAAGACAGAAAAAAGGAACAAGGCAGGAGAGATTGAGAGAAAGTCAGGAGAAAAATATGTTTCCCGTGTGTGTTTCATACTGTAAAATCTAAAAGAACAACACCTCAAAATGTGAAATAGTTGCCAACAATTCTGTCATTATCTATTATCATCACTGCCACGCACACACTTGCACACCTTGGTGTGAACCTGGCATGGCAGAAGTGTGTGAGGAGAGGTGCGATTGGATCACTCTATTCTAGTCGTGGTGTCAGAGGGGGCAGATTTTGTGTGAACAGATGGTGTTTACCTAGTAGCAGGTTGGTTGGATCACCTTACCACCCCCCCTTCTGCAGACCATACCATTTTAGCAACGAACGTCGACCATATAACTAACACACCCACATAGGATGTACACACACTGGTGCAAAAAAGAAAAAACGAAAAAAAAAACAGACCTTCATACACACCACTTCTCTCATCTGAATGAGGGGTGATAACTCACCAAGCCGCTGTCGGGGAAAGGATGGAGATAAACGAGGGGTGACGAAATGAGAGAGAAAGAGAGCAGCTAGAGAGGGAGCGGCAGAGATAGAGAGAACGAGGGAGCGGAGTGGAGTGGAGGAGAGGAGAATTGGGCCATTGGTAGGGTTTTTTCTGGTCTGTAGTTATGTAGGTCACTTTTTCCTCCGACTCGAGAGTGGGGAATTTGTAAATCTGACATAATAAGGCATTTGGCCCGCAGTGACGCTTCTGAAGATGTTCTGTCTTTCCTGCTCATTTTCATTGCACCATTGCACAGCTAGCCGGATGCTACTTTACCTGGTGAGGAGAGAGAGAGAGAGGGGGAGGATGGATGGAAGGAGGTTGGCTGATTAGTTTTTTGCCGGGGGAGGGAGAAGTGAGAAAAATGAAGAATATATAAATGGGAATAAGAGTCCCCCCACACACGTACACAAGCACAGACAGAAAGGGTTGCAAGCTACAAAAGACACAAATTCCTTGATGGCCTCTGAATTTCTGAGGAAACCGAAAATGTTTGGTATTTCATGCTTGCCTTCGTTCAGAGACTTTTCTTGCTCTTCTTCACCTCTTTCAAGTAAGAGGCGGCGGCAGATCTGAGGTAGAACAACAATTCCCTATCTCATTAATAATTCACCTGTAGCTGTGACCACTCCAAAACAGAAAGAAAGAGAAAGACAGAAAGAAAGAAAGAAAGAAAGAAAGAAAAAAAGATTTTCCATCTTGTGGGGGGTGTTTTCTTGATGACATTGCTTGTCATGTCAGTCTTGAAACATAGTAAAATGTGCACATAAATGCAAGTGCAGAAACACACACACACACACACACACACACACACACACACACACACACACACACACACACACACACACACATACACATACACAAGAGGAGCAGACGGTGCAGTGTATGAGGTCTGACAGTGCTCTCCAAGGACCAGCTTGTGTTGCTAAAATAAGGCTGTGTCTGGAAAGAGGTGGATTCCCCTTGAGTGGGGCACAGAAGAGCACTAAAAGCTAAGTGGAGATGAAAAAAAAAATAGCCTCTAGAACTGGAGGGGAGAGTGAGAGGATGAAGGCGAAGGAGAGGAGAGAAAGGTGAAGGGCAAGAGAGGGATGGAAACAAAATCAAGGACATAAAGGAGAGGAAAAGAAAGTAGCAGAGAAAATATAATTCTGAGTAACATTTCAAAAGCATACCTCAACTTATCCATGGCTCTGTGCTGTCAGACAGTAATAATCTATACATGATGTACAATGATAAAATTACTAAAACTGGACATAATTTAAAATAGACATGTCTAGGCATGGCAGAAAAGAGAATAAAATAATCAAACCCCTGCACGCCTACATACTGCAATGTGAATATTCCAGGAAACGGCCAGGTTGTGACAGGGAGGGAGAGGGGAAATTCATATCCTGAAAATCTCCCTGAAACAACCGACAAGTTTCATAAAACAGCTGAAATTATGTCGATCGATTAAAAATTAATTGGCAACAATTTTGATAATGAAATAATTGTTTAAGTCATTAATGGAACAAAAAAGGCCAATGATTTGCTGCTTCTAGCTTCTCAAATGTTAGAAATTGCTGCTAGTCTCTGCTTTTATGTATATGATGAGTGTTCTGTGAAGTTATCAAGCCATTAAATTGTTTGTAATGTATACATATAAATACACATTTATTATTATTACTGCCTTTATATTCTGTTTAGTAATTAACCTGTGTCCATCCTTATGTGTGCAAGCCTGTCCGTACGAACTCTCGAGAAAAGTGACATGTGGAACGGGAATAGGGACTAAAAAGAGAACATGGATGTTGTGAGGGTGGGGAGCTTAAAGAAAGTATTATTTTCTGTATTGTGCTTTTATTTTGTATACATGTGCATATGCAATCATGTTATATATTAAACTTCAATCTATAAAGAATTTGTCAAAAAAAAAAAACAGTTGTTAATTGAAAATCTTTAGGGTTTGGGCCATTGATTAGCAAGCACAAGCAATTTGAAGACGTCACACTGAGGTCTGCGAAACTGTGATTTGCATTTTTTTCCCCACCATTTTCAGACATTTTATAGACTAAATGACAAACAATAATCGATAGATGGATAATGAAAAGAATTGTTAGTTGCAGCCCTATATAGCCACAAATATTCACGCACACGTGTATGTACGGTACTACTAGTGCACAGAGACTTACACTGAGTTGGTGTTTTGGTTAAGTTGTGAAGTACTTGGAGCAGAAGCCGTGGATGAACACATGGAACAAGGGTGTTACATTGGCAACATGACTGAGAGCTTTTTACTCTCTTTACTCCACTCCACCATACGACATGGTGCCTCCCCTCCTGTTTCCATCCCTCTGGTTCTGCATGGCCCTCTCCCCTCTTCTTTTATGCTTGTGTGCCTCTATGTCCCTCGCCCTCTCTCTCTCTCTCTGTCTCTCTCTCTCTCTCCATCTGTGCCTGTGTGTAGGTACATTCCTTCTCCATTAGCTGCTTTTGTTGCTGTACCGGGGGACACCGGGGGTGGGGGTGGGGGGCCTGGAGAAATAAGTATGGGAGAAGGATGACAGAAAATAATAGACGTGGCTGGGTGCGGCACCTTGTCCACATACCTGCACTCATACATGAGGCACTAGAAAATGACAGGGTTGAGGGGGAATTGTATGGAAAACAAGAGCCAAACACACAGCAGAACCAGGACCAAAATAACACAATAGCTTTGCAGATTGGCAGCATCGCAGCACTGTCTTTAAGTGGGATTGTTTTGTGCATCTGTAATTTTTTTATGCATGTGTGTGTATTCATTGTTTTAAGAAAACATGAGGCATTTGTGGGCTTGCTGCTGGCTGAGGCTGGCAAAACAGAAGCATTAAAATGAACTGCTTTTTAAGTCATCCTTGAGAAAAAACCCCCCCACCTTTGATACCTTTTACTCGCCCGTCACTCCCCTGTGTTTTGATTTTGCTCGTATTGTTTGTTTGTTCTCAAAGATGAGTTTACAGGGCCTGAAATTGGCAAGTGGTGCTTTAAATTTGTGCGGCCTTGAATGGGTCACGCAGCTAACAAAAGAGACAGAGAGGAGCGATGCTCAGGCAGAGAGCCCTAGCTGTGTTTTAAAATATTCTTGAGGGGTGGCTTTTATCAGGAGGCTTCGGTGTCTGCATTCAGCTCCGCCGGTCGAAGTCGCCTCCTTCCAGTCGGCTATTCTAATTGAGACCGCGACAAAATGAAACGACAAGTCCCCTTTCTGATGCTGATGCAGCCTGGGTAATATCCTTGCTGTGTCCCCAGCGTGCTGTTTCAATCTCACCCGGCCGGTGTGAGTATGATAGAGCGAGATATGAACGCATGAGCACCGGGGGTAAAGGGAGAAAAAAAAAAAAAGTGTGACTGTAAACAACCTCGACCTGTTCTCCGAGAGCTCCCCATCTATGTCGGCACGGGGAGCGGCGAGAGACTGAGAGATAGGGATGAGATGAGCTGGAGTGTGTTTGAGGAGAAGCACTCCTCCTACTGTCTCTTCTGTCTGTCTTTTCCCTTTTCTCTCTCCGCACTCCCTCTTTCCCTGCGAGCCAGTGTGTGTTTGAGTGGGTGAAACACCGCCACAGTCCCATAGCCTCCCATGAGACACTACTTCAAACAGACTGCAGAAGTACTGCCAAGGGTTCACTCGCTGGATGTGTGTGTGTGTGTGTGTGTGTGTGCGTGTGCGCATACATCAGCTATGTGTGAGCATTGTGTCTATACGCACAGATGCTCTCTATGCCTCCATGTTCTCTCGATCTACTCTTAACGTTTTTTTTATTTTTTATTCATTGCATTACACATGCACAGATTCCAAAAACAAACTGTCATCAAAGTGGCGCTCGAATACTCAAACACCCTCACTTTCTCTCCCTCTTTCCCAAACACACATGACACTCGCACAGAAACACACACACACACACACACACACACACACACACACACACACACACACACACACACACACAGACAGACGTAATTAAACAAATCCATGGTGTCTATTAAGCGTGAAGTCCCTCCTGCTGTGAGAGACATATTAAAACCAGGATTAGCCCAAAACAATTACAAAATGCTACAGATAGTCCCTGTACCCCCCCGGACAGTGCTGTAAGTGTGTGTGTGTACGTGTTTGTGAGATAGCCTCTGTCACCTCATGTGGGCTTTAAACTGGAAACACGGGTTCCTTTGCTCACATTGCTCTTACATCTTATGTTTTATTTAATACTTGGCAATTGTTGGTGAGCAAAGGCAGCAGGGACCTTGAAGGAGCACTAAATAAAACAGGCGCAATGGCAATGACTCAAGTCTCATTATATTTGAATGTGTCGTTATACTCAAACAGTGATGTGTGCGGTTAACAATGTTAAGAGCTCTGACAAAGTTGCTGACACAAATATACAAATATTCACGGTGGAGGGATGATTTGCTCCCATTACAGGATCTGAAAATTCTGTATTTTGTGCTTCACCTGGAAAGTACGAAAACCATTATCCTCCACCATTGCCTCTCCCACTCTGTAGCTCTTACTCTCTCTTTCTTTCCCACCCTTCCTCTTTCCCTCAGACTCCCTCTCTCTGTGGAGCAGAGCAACGTTCGTGCCACTTCTCGTCAGGTATATTTGCATATTTGTATTCCTCTTTCTTCATCTCCTTCTCACACACTTCTCCACCAGGTCCTCAGAAATTGCCCTGGCTTCCAGTGTGTCACGGAGTAGAAAAAAATCTCGTCTATAAATCATTAAATGGTTTAGCCCCAAGACACATCGCTGACTTGCTTGTACAATATGAAGCTACTACAGCTCTTAGATCATCTGGAGCTGGTTTGTTTCCGGTTCCTAGAGTAAGAACAAAGATGAGCAAATCTTCATGTAGTTGCTATGCATGTGTAGAACAAATTACCAAAGGATCTGAGTTATAAATTTCTATGCATGCATACATGCATAATATCTTTTCTTTCTTATTATGTGAATTGCCTTTGAAATGGACCTTTTCCCAATATCTCTTATGCAAATATTTTATATTTTATATATATCTTTAATTCTTCAGTTTTAATTCTTTTTAAACAATTTTTGCAAGTAAAATCCTTCCAGTGCACGAATTATGCTATATAAATAAACTTGCCTTTTTCTCGTCCTCCTTTAACTCTTTCCTCCATCACTCTCCCTTACTCTCTTTCCTCTCTCCCTCCCTCTCTCCATCCATCCATCCATCCATCCATCTTATCCTCTCCGTCCTCTCTGCCTCTCCATCTCCTCCTCTGGAGAAGAAGTGGGAAGTCTACCTGCTGGATAATCCTGCATTACATCCTTAATCCCCTCAACGTGTTCACACACACACACACACACACACACACACACACACACACACACACACACATGCAAGCACACATGCATTCGTACATGCACACACACACAATGATAAACAATAGATGCAGCTGTTGGAGGGATTGCACACACCTGCATGTACACCACATTTTTCTGCAAATAGTACATGCGCATCAATTGACAGGTTTTATTAAATCTTCTCACACTTATATATATTTTTAATAATATACTGACAGACATACTGTTGAAGCCAATATAGAAGCACAGTTTTCCCTGCTGTGACACTCACAGATTGGACAAACCTCTGCACCTAGTGGACTGTCAACCAGAGGGTCTGACATTGGTCTGTCTAAGAATATCTTATGGGAAAAAAACAAAACAAAACACAAGCATACAGAAAATGAGTTTTAGGTGTATGTGTGCGCGCATATGTGTGTGTTCTCTAGTGGGCGAAGGGCAAGAGGTGAGAGAAGTGAGAGCGATAGAAAATAAAAACAGTGTGAGAGATTGAGACAGAGCAGCGGGCGAGAAACAGACAGAGGGAGGAGTGGAGACGGAGGGAGTACGGAGATCTCTGAGCAGTGGTTCTCATTAAGAAGTGGCTCCGGGGTCCAGTCACTTGGCATTGATTTGTTTAAAATCCAAAGCTCAGCCATCGACAAGCTTGGCGTCCTCAAGTCCCCGTGAAGCCAACAAGTGCCCACAGTGCACGCAGGCCGACATGACAACCAATCACGAGCCAAATCACTGATACTTTTTTTCATTTCTCCAAAGCAACGTGCAGTGTGACTTAGCACTGAAGTCATCTTAGGACATCCTCATATAATACGGTCATATATATATATATATATATATATACATTTTTTTTTTTATGGAAATGATGAAATATTTAACCAGATGTCAATGACAGGAGAAGTCAAATGGATACAATGAAATCCTTCTAATTTCTCCCATGAACCCAGTCTAGTGCACTTGTGTGACCATGTGTATGTGTGCTTCTAGTTGAATAGCCTATGAATAGAGGCCATAGTCAATCAATAGCAATCTACGGCCAGCCTTCGCAGTACTAATGGAACTGTGCAAGAGCTGGCATTTGGCCAGTGCCATCACTGCAGCATCAGTCTGAAAGCATTTAAGCACACGTGCGCGTGCACACACAGAAAAAGGTTAAAGAGACAAGAGGTGAGAGTCACAATGTGTGTCAATATGAGAGACAAAGAGAGAGAATGAGACAGAGTGAGGGAGACACATGCATATACAGAGAGATGAATGTGCTGCGTGACATTGTTTAGGTGATCAAGAATGATCGATGGAATCATTTCACTGCCCCCTCGGCCCTGCTGCATGGCCCATCTCCCCTCATCTCCCCCTTAAGCACTGGTCATTAGGAACACACACACACACACACACATACTAACACACATGCAAAGACTGAGTTTCACTTTGTCATCATCCCTATGGCAAGGTCACAGTGCCCCGTCTCCTCAAAACACACCTCCTGTTAAGTACGGCAGCTGGAGCCACTGTCTGGTGAGCTACTGTGTGTGTGTGTGTGTGTGTGTGTGTGTGTGCATGTGTGTGTGTTTATGTATTCAAGCCTGTGAATTAGGATGAGAGAGTTAGAGATTAAGGCTGGTAATGTACAGGAAAAAGGTTATGTAACTATAGCTTATGTGTTGAGTTACAAAGTCATATTATGACTTATTCGTGTATCACAGCTGCAGTGACCTTTACAAGTCCTTTCAGAGTCTACAGTTCAAACTTAACATACTGTACTGTGGTATCTACTGAGTAAATCCCTCCTGAGCTGTAAATAGGCCTACGCTGTGACTGTCTGAATACCGAAATGGGAAAAAAAAAAAGGAAGCCGTGATGTTTCTCAGTTTAATCATCTACTCGTGGAAGTGAGCACATTACGTCGAGTTAATTGAGGGAAAAGTGAAAAAAACATTTTTGTCGAATGTGTCATCCACCTCACAAAATTGATGGACGGCTAATGTACCTTTTTCGGGAAAGTCATTCAGTGTGTTCATCAAAGTAATTCAAAAGTAATAAAACTAACTCTATAATGCATTACTGTCTGCATGAAGACGGGCTTGAAGTCCTTGCTGTGATTTAAAGGACACATGTAATTGATAATATCTTTCTTAAAAATGAATGTGACAGCAGGGAATGAATATATACATGGCAACCTTTTTTATCTGACGCAACCCCCACCCTCCACCCCCCACCCAGCCCCGTCAGATGAACTCAAGTACCACTTTATTGACACCATGAAATATGTTCATTTGAATTGATTTTACACTGGATGTTATTTAACACTAATCATTTATTTTTATAATAATAATGTTTTCATACAATTGAACTGTCAATTTTTGATCATTTATACTACTACTACTTCGATTAGCAGAAGCTGAACATTTCAACCATTTATCCATTACTTCCAGGTAACTATTTAAAATGTTTATGCATGACTTTTACCTATCTACTTCTGTAAATGTTTAGCCCTCTCTGTGTGCTGCTAACTAGTTTTTACGCCCTTTCAAACGCAACAAACAAGCTAATGCTCCGGGGTTACAGCTGACTCAATAGCGTGGATATTTATTTTTAATCAAAACATAACTTTTTTTTTTTTCTTATTTAAAAGTGCCCCTGGTTGGGAATCCCTGCTATAAGGAATGCCCTGACATGACAAAGAGACAGAATTGCATGAGGACAGCTCCTCCACTCACAAAAGTAGCCTCACTATTGCTTAGCAAAAACAACTCCTTTTCTGCGTTTGTGAAACAATCCTATATTTGACCTATTTTTGCGCCAGAGGCAGCACAGCAAACTACCTGTCTGTCCCTTTGAAACCACCGTACGCAACTCGCCGTTGTCCTCACCCCATCCCTTAAAATCAGTTTCACATCTGTCGCGACGTGACAGCCAAGGAGGCAGCGAGTAGCTGGCGGGGTGGAGTGACTCACAGTCTGGGCTGTGGAGGAGAGCCTACCTCTCCTCCTGTTTTATGTTAATAACACCGACCTGAGGAGAATGTTCAGGAGAAGGGAGGAAGAGATGCAGGGGAGAGAACAAAAGAAGGGGTGAAGAGTTCAGGAAGCTGGAGTCAGTGCTTTGGGGAGAAGGATATTAAAGATGAAGGGAGGTGCTGTGAAGGAGGAAACGTGGACGGGAGGTAGGAACAGCAGAGAGGCAGAGATAGCAGAGAAATGGGGAGCATTAGATAAGATGAAGAATGGAATGGAGAATGGTTAGTCGGGTTTCGAGTTTACAAACAACACAGTGATGAGTCAATGAGTCACTGCTGTCGCTGCTACCCCAGAAGGTATAATGAGGCTGTGTAGATGAACGATGGCACCTCTAAGACAAAAACTCCTTTCCTGCAGAAATGCTGGGATCAATTTGTCACTTCAGCATGACTGTAATTGTGACACTTTCATCTGTCACATAGTTAGCTCTGGCACGGATCGATCACTTAGAGTGTTGGCGTTGCATAGCTAACAAATAGGGTAACGCTGCATCCTCCGCAGTTGCTCTGATTGAGGATATGATGGTTTCTTGCTTTGAGGAAAATTAAAAGGTGAATGAAGATGATGAAATATTATTCTTTATTAATATGCGGTGTAAAATAAGTGAAAGGATTTAAATTAACTGCGATGTCAGCTTTTGTTTTCTTTTTCTTTTTTCTATATCAGCTTTTTAAGTGAAAGCAGGAAAAGCCGGAGATAAGAGGACAATAACTAGAATGCGTCAGGTGCGGATGGAGGGATGGCTAGAGATATGAGAGGAGTGGGATGTGTTGGGGTATAGGTGACACACATGGCAGCGCCACATGCAGATGGTACACATGGATGAGCAGCCAGGGTAGTGAAGCATAAAACCAGCCAGCTCGCTGATCAGACACACACACACAAACACACACACACACACACGCTCAAAATCATGCTGAGAACACCAGTTAGCTTGCCAGCCCTTTACTCACCCAAATCACCACTGTGAAAATTAATACCTCCAACGGTCCATACAAAAACCAGCCACACGCTCTATAGCTGACACACACACACACACACACTCTAGAAATCAATAAATGCATTAAATATTTACATAGGAAAATGCATCCATAAAATTTGTGAGGAAGCCTTTTTGAAACATTTTACTTTTAAAGTCGGTTCAATAAACAACAGTCTAAGATGCTAACGTTTTAATATCAGCCGTGTTAATCTTAACGATTTCCTTTCCTTTCCCATTTCCCTGTTCTTCAAAACGGACTCGAAAACTGAGATTGACTGCCGGCTCACTGCTTTTCTATCAGCGTGACACACACACACACACACACACACACACACACACACACACACACACACACACACACACACACACACACAGGTGCTTACCTGATGAGAGACGGGACAGATTGAACAATACAAAAACACAACCCCCTTTTCCATGATTTGAAACATGCACACAAAGCCATCAGAGCGCACATATTAAACACAAATGCACAGGCGCTGATGGCCATACACACAATAAAGCATGGTGCGTCGGGGAGGACACAGGGGGCTGAAAGCAATCTTCCAACTGACCTTGAGTGGGGAGGACGAAATGTGTGATGGAGGGAGAAAAAAAAACCCAATGCGAGGAAAAGGAGTGAAATACATAATCTATCTCCACTGGCAGAGGGAAACAAATGCTTTCACTGTGATTGAGGACACATCGCCCTCACACATCGAAACACACACATATACATATACACACATTTTGGCCTAAAGAACATTGGATGGAAAACTGAAAGCAGAGAAAAACTCATTTTCCTAAAGCAAGGGGGGAACAGAGAGAGCAATGGAGAAAGCGAAGCAAAGAAAGAAGATGATGGAGAAAGAAGGAGAAAAGCAGTGGGTGGAGAGAATAGAGGAGACAGTAAAGAGGCCAAAATAGGTGGAAACAAAGAGCGAGAGGGAGAGAAGCAGACAGAGACAGATGGACGGAGTAAAGAGAGGGAAGGGAGAAAGAGATGACTGCTAGTGACCGGCCTTTGTAGATGACTGTCGTTGCTCACTTTCGAGTCAGCTTCACTGAGGCAAAGTCTTAATGACTCACGGCCCAATACTCCGCATAATCAAGCTGTGCGTGTGTGGGTCTGTGTGTGTCGCCGTGTATGTGTGTGTGTGTGTGTGTGTGTGTACGAGCCACTAGTCTTGTAACAGAGAACTTTATTACCATCTGTTCCCACACATGCTTATTTGTTTAGCCGTGACACGCACGTCTTCTTCAATCGCTTTGCTATTTTTTTCTCTCTCCCACTCTGTGCCTCTTCCAATCACCTCTCCTTTTGTGTCCTCCTCTCCCCTCCGCCTCGCTCCTTGCGTGGAGGGGTTGTATTCCAATAAATAGCGTCCGACCAAAAAAATCACGGCCATTATCTCAGTGGCTTCCTAACTACCTCGCTCGTCGCGGTGAAATGGAATCGCGCTCCAGCCATTTTAATCAAGGCGTGTGTGTGTGTGTGTGTGTGTGTATGTGTCAGCCTGTGTCAATGTGAGTGTGTGTGTGCCTCAGTACCTGTAGAGGCCATTAGGTGGAGCTGGTGCCTGACTGAGAGAGAGAGAGAGAGAGAGAGAGAGAGAGAGAGAGAGAGAGAGAGAGAGAGAGAGAGGCAGGACAGATAGCTGAATGAAATGGAAGGGAAGGCTCACTCTCTTCTACCTGTTATCTCCAATTTTTCTGGCAGTGTGTTTTTAAGGTGTCCAACAGTGTGTTGTGGGCTGGATTGCTTGTGTCCAGGAGCATCAATTATTCATGGCACAGTGAGTATCACTTGGCAGTAATAGTAGTATGTTATTGGTTTTAGGTAAAAAAGAACAGGAAAACCCCCCCCCCATCACATTTGTGCACCCTTGAGCATGACGCTTTTAGAGCCAAAGAACATACAATATAATAGACCTTTTTTAATGCCATACATTTTAATGAGTCATAGCGTGGAAAGCACAGGTGTGACTGATAACATTAACAATGTCACAGTAAGCCATACCAGTGAAGAAACATGCAGTTGCAATTACACCTATGCTTTTCCTGCTATGGCATGGTGAAAAAGGGGCAGTAACTGAAGATAAAAAAAAAAGTCGAATTATGGACACAGGATCTTAGCCTCAAGTTAAAACCAAATGAGAGATGAGAGGACAAGTAACATTTACATTCACACATTGCTCAGCGAGAGCCCCTTTGATTTTTACTTTTTGTGAAGGGGGGCCTTAAATCAGCTCGGCTCACTGGGAAATTTCTCCACGGTAAGATTCAGGCGTTTCAAAAACACACAGAAGCATCCCCCGGTTTTGTGAAAAACACACAGACACACGCGCACCTGTGCAACCACAGATCTTGTTGGCAGTTCAGAGAAAAGGGACGGTAGCCTGGAGGAAGGGCAGGTGTCCACAGATGGAGCTCTCTCTGTGTCTCTCTCTCTCCTTCTCTGCCACAGATGGACCCAATCACACCTATTTCTCTCTCACATGCCCTATAGCTACATAGTCTGTGTGAGTGTGTGTGCGCGTCTGACTTGTTTATTGTCACATAAAATGGGTGCCTTCTGAATGAGGCTCTAAATATGCATACGTCTAGCGTGGGTTTAGCCTACAGCAAGGCACATATGGTGTTTCCTGTGTGAAGCAGTGGCCACTACAATGCGGAAATACTACTTCCATCAATCTATCAGTCCGTTTAAGCCAAAGTACAAGTGTCAGTAAATGTTTGTGTTCGGTGAGACGTGCACATTCCCTAAAACACACACCGATGTTTCAGAGCATAGCACGAAAATGAATCCTGAGATTCAAAAGTGTCTGCAGGATAACATTTCATTTCATATTTGCATGTTTGGTGACAGCTGAATACGTGTGAGGTGGCCTGCAGAGGGTCTGTCTGTCTCAGATGGCAGGGGGTCCCGCTAGCCAGTGGGACCACCCGCTCTGTAAAGCAGGAAGTGAACCACCGATCTGTCATCTGTCTTCATAAACCCACCAGTCAGGACCCTCCTAATTAGTCACTATGGAAACCATGGCTAATTCCCTGGTCTGCCATGCCAATCACGTCCTGTCTGTGGCAGCAATCAGAAAGGCACATTTATCCACCGCTGGGCCGGATCCGTGTAACAGATGTGTGTGTGTGTTTGTTGGTGGGTGTCTTTGTGTGTGTGTGTGTGTGTGTATGCGTGTGGGCGGTTCAGGGAGTTTGTGTGTGAGAGCTTGTGAAAGGCCTGTATTTCCTTAGACAATGTTGCCTTTATGTTTTAGAAAGAAAAAAAAAAAAACATATTACGCCTGTCGAACTTCAAAATTCATACTGTTTGTTCAGATAGCAGGCAGATGTGTCGGAGCTGCTGAGAGGGGTGTGTGCCATGTTGTGATTGTCTGTGGGAACTGTTTGATTAGCTTGACGAGTGCTAGCAATCCCCTCACACCCACAAGGCAATCAAACAACTATTATATGACACGCACACAAGCACAAACACACACATACATACAGACACAGAGATATACTGTAAACACACTTAACCTTTTCCCCTGAGGTCAAACAGTACAACCACACAAAATATAACCCCTTCTGTTCTCAAATCACCTGCATATTCACGCATGGAGTTCACAACAAATCAGACCACTTTGATTTTTAAATTAAATCCACATCACATCTAAATAATCAATCAATTAATCAGCATTGAATTAGAAAGGCAAATACCTAGAAATAACCTTGTAAATATTGAGGAACACACACACGAATAAATTATGGATTGAGGTGGAACAGGGGCAACGCGTGTCCTGTCCATTTCTTGCCATCAGCTACCCGTCAATCACTGTAATTACCATCAACTGGAATGTGCTCACCAGAAAGCTGGGGGCCGACACACAAGGGCGCACTTACGCATGCACCGACTTCAAATCAATGACCAACAAGCACACACGCGCGCGCTGAATCGCGTACGAACGGCACATACTGGCATTCACGGGTGCCAATCATAACTTCAAGCGCACATCAAAGCCAAGTTCTATTCAGATGTATGCCGTTTGATCACCACCACCACCGCCTCCACCACCGTGTACGCACATTCTCTCTCACACACTCACACACTTCTTCACTTGTGTATATAACCTATACTACAGCAATGCATAATTAAAATCCATAGATGCATAGGTTGAAAGAATGAGACATAATTCAAGATGGTTTTCTGTTTGAGCGTGTGTGTGTGTCCGTCCACAGCAGAAGAAACACGGGGACTGGCTATAGTCAAGTTACAGCGTCACTCTATTGTTTCTTACACTGTCGTCTGGAGAAAATATAGCACAATGCCATCTGACTGCTGTAGTGACAAAGAAGTATCCGAGGGTCTTACCTGTCTCGTGAGAGAGGGTCTTGGTTCTTCCTGTGTTGCCTGAGTGATGCATCGCTCCGTACTTGTCTCTCTCTCTGATTGACCCTCTACCCTTATCTCCTCTCCTCCACACTCCACTCCTCTCCGCTCCCTTAAGAGTCCTCTTTTCTTGATTCTCAATCTTTTTCGCGCCCCGCTTTCTCCCTTTTGTCAAAAGTCCTTGCTGCCTGCCCGTCTCTTCCTCGCTGCTGTTCTTCTTCGTTCCTGTTTCCCCTTTCTTCTCCCCTCTCCGTCTGTTTGCAGTGAGCTCTGTGAGGCACAATCCGCAAGCTGAGTGCCGGAGCACCGCACAGGAGGAGGAGGAGAGAGAGAGAGAGAGAGAGATAGAGATAGAGCAGGAGCCCGAGAGACGCGCGCACACTCACGCAGTGTGGATCGACACACTTGCACACGTGTAGCTGTTGCACTGCAGAGACGGACGCCACACACCAAAACACCAGAGGGGGAAAAAGATGAGTGCAATGCCCTGCACTGCTTTCCCCCCTTTTTTCCAGATGACTGCAGGTCTTTTTGTCTCCCTCCTGTTTCTAGTCCTCAGTCCTTTTTTTTTTTTTGCTCAGTCCATCACAGATCAAGGCCAGCTCAGGCAGAGGGGAACGGATGGATGAGGAGACGCAGAGTGAAAAAGAGAGTGCCTTTCAGCCTGTGGCAGGCAGAGCAGAAGAGAAGGAGAGATGTGGCTGCGGCTCCATCCTCCATCTGCCCACAGCTGAGACTGAGAGCAGACTCAACACACACACACACACACACACGCTCTCTTTCCTCTCTCTCTCTCTCTCTCTCCTCCTCTCTCTCTCTTAGCAGCGGCGCACCACCGAGATGGAGGGGGAGGAAGGATGACGGCGGGAGCTAACGAATGAGCCAAAGGGAGAGGGAAAAGGGGTAGGGGTGAGACAGTGGAAGAGGGAGAGCGTAGTGGTAGACAGAAGGAGGAGGAGGAGGAGGAGGAGGAGGAAGAGAAGGTGGCAACGAGGGCGGGAGAAAGCAACGGAGCCCACGAGTGCTAGAGAGTGAAAGAGTGACAGAATCATGGGAATGTGACAAAGCATGCACATCAAAGGCGAAGTGGAAAGAGAGAGGAGAAAGGATAAAATGAGATGTAGGAGACACGAGGGAATGGGTGGCGAGAGGGAAGAGGCAAGGTGGAAAGGGGAGGGAAGATGGGGGTTGAGGGTAAAAGGAGAAAAGACAAGGCGGCGAAGCAGAGACGCGGAGTGCGAAGGAGGGAGGAAGGGCAGAGGACACTGCGGCGATGAAGCCAGTAATATGTCAGATCTCACATGGGCGCGCTCGCATCCACATAATGTCCCTAAATAGGAAAAGAACAATGTCAAACAATGCAGGAGGACGGCAGCCACAAAAACAGCCTCTCTGACAAAAAAAACTCTTGCCCTGAAACCAAACATCAACCCCACATGCCACAAAATGAAAGAGAATTCTTTTTTTCATTTCGAGATAAATGATGTTGTCCTCTGACAGAAAGACAAGGATAAACTGGAAGGTATCAAACATCAAAGTAGCTCAGTTAAGCCACTAAAACTAAAATGTGTGTTTCTTTCTCTGTCCCCACACAGACTCCAGCCACCAGCTCAGGTGGCAGGTTACCAGGTGAGTGAGCGACGGTCCTCACGGTGCCCAGCAGAGGGCAGACATCTTGTCACATATCAACCAACCGACTGAGGTCATCTCTAGCTCATCAACATATTGAAATATTAACATAATCCTACATTACTGAACACATTGATCAACATTCAGTATGCATCTGACACATCACTTAAGTCACTTAGTAGACATTATGCATTTAGACAGCCCTGCATCACCAAAGCTGTTCATCATTTAGTGCACATTTAGAGATAATTCAGAATGCCTAAGAAGAATGATATTTAAGCTAGTTATTGGTAAGACTGTCTGGAATATTGGCGTCTGTTTTTTTTTCTATTCTTGGACATTATAAAAACAAGTGTGGGCAGTGAAGGTGACTAGAAGCCATAGAAGAAGAATGATGACACAGAAATTAAAAGTAGACAGTGATCTAAGAGTGAAAAAAGAACAATACACACACTCACAGGGGCTGAACTCCAGCTATAGGCTGTTCAGAGGAAAGGCTATAGCTGACACAAAGCAGGTGTGTGTAGTGTGGTGTGTGCTGTAGTGAAGAGGGAGGAGGAGATGAGCGGTAAAGGCCAACCCCTGAGCCACCACTCCAGAGGACCGCTGTCAGCCTCATTTTCTACCTCTTCATGTGACATTCTCAGACGCCATCTATCATCCTCAGCAACATGCACCGCCCCCGCTCACACATATGTATGCGCAGATCAAGAGCGGTACACACACGCAGGGCAGATACACACACTTTCATACACAGGTGTTGAGGCTCGATTTACAGAAGGTGGTGGTGGGGGGGTTGCGGCTATGACTTCATCATAATAAAGTTGAGAGTGCAGCCCGGTAAGAATCAGCGGGAGCGCAGGAGGAGACGCTGGATTTCTAGATGAGGTTCACGTCAATTTGTCATGATAAAAAAAACCCATCTGAGACAGAAACAAATTGCTTTCTTGACAACACCTTGTAATACTCCATCATGCACACGTACACACACTTACACACACACACACACACACACTGGCATGAGCTCCTGTGCATAGTTATACACATGTACATACACACATGTGAACGCAAAGTGATACATTCTCTCACGCAGGTTATTTATCAATGCCATTCAGCATCATTATACCTGGGATATCTGAATAACCATATATATTAGGTGCATATGTGGGCTCTACACAGAAGCTCCCACTCAGCGTGATTCACTGGAGAGTCCATTAAGCCTGCTATACAACAGCATGGAGGGCATGCAGCATAGGGCTGTATGGGAAGGATGTAAAGAGAAAGAGAAGATTGTGTTGAAGGAACAAGAAAGAGAGCGTATGGAAAGGTCATATAGATTAAGATAAGCAAGGATCGTGTATCAGTATGAGAAGTAAAACCTCTACTTATTAGTCCTATTATGCAAATGTTCTCAATCTTTTTCTTTATCTCACTATTACACTCTCAGGTTAATGTTGGGTTTCTAAAACTCAAACTAGGCAGTTTGAATTGCAAGCTGTCGATTTATACCCTCCTAGCATGTTATTTGGTACTTTTTTCAATTTTTCGGTGTCTCTTCGACTCACAATGCCTTTCTTTCCTCAGTGACAGTTTTTGTTCTTTTTCCCCCTTACCTTCGCCTGTTCCCATCCACCTACCTCCTCATGTTTCTCCTCCTTCTACCTGCCTCCTGAACTGAAACACCAAGGGAGAGTGGGTGAAGGGGGAGAAAGAGAGAGAGAGAGAGCGAAGAGAGGGAGGTAGGGAAATAGATGGAGAGAGAGAAGGTGTGCTATAAGGTGCCCCCATGGGTTGAACATGGTCATTTGTCATGTGGCTGAAAGCTTAAGAAAAGACTAGTTAACCTTTACAGCTGATCCCCATGAGATGCAGGAAAAAAAAACACAGCCCAGCAAAACACCTCCAGGAGAGGGCTTACAGTACGCGCACACACATGCACACACACACATGCATGAACGGCCCTTGCAGTGGGCTTCAGGATCCAGAATCGATAGTAGTGAAACCGTTCTACGTGAAGCGAGCGGAGGTTACCATTTTTTCACCACTTCCCCCTCCCCGACTCTGGCTCTTCTCCCTTGTTGTCTCCATGGTCCCTTTCCTTCCTCCTCCATCCCCCCCATCCTTGTCATGCCCACACCCTGCCAGAGTAATTAATCACCTTGTGGTAATGAGCTATTAACTAATGACAGATTGACATGCCTCTGCCTGTGTGCGCATGTCTGAGTGAGTGTTCTGTGTGTCTGCGCAAGCATGTGTGAGTGTCGCCAGAGCCACCCTCAGCACACTAATGTGATTAATAAGGTTAAGCTCTTATTAGGGAGGGAGTGCAAGGAGCACACACACACACACACACACACACACACACACACACACACACATGCACTTGTACACACAGAGGCCAACATCCAGGCGCACAAATACAGAATATCACAAATTTCTTTCATTCACGGGGCAAAGAATGACTAGTGTCAGCCTGCTGTAAGTCTGAGTATAAATAAAAGTAGGGCACAGGAAAAAATAACATCAAATGCTTTACACCTTTCACCATATATTCTCATTACCCAGAGGCTGACTCTGCTATACACTAATCACATCTCAGGGAAAGAGAGGGAAGCGTCAGAGTAATGCACATCACCACAAGTGAGCTGCAAACGTGCTTTTAACAAAAACCTCCCAAGCCCCTTTTTGTTGTTTCTTTGTCGACATTTTCGGTCGTTTGACAACATTTTTACACTCGTTCAGCAGACGATTCATTCAGGCCCGTGGAGATCAGCAGAGCGTGTGCTTTGCTTGCTGTTTGTGACACAAAAAAAACACACACCCCCACCGCCCCCCTCCCAACTCTCTGTCCTCCCCTCACCTTCAAGATGGGTTTCAGCACCGTGGACAGCTACACAAAGGAGCCGCTTTATGAACAAATTTGAAGTGTCCTTAGAACAATGTCCTTGTTTTGGTGCACAGCGTGATACTCTCCTTCTTTGTAATAACACTCACAATCCTAATAGACTGTGTACCAAACAATTACAGTGTAAAAGAGAGGCACTATATCAAACTGTTACACAAATAAGAAAGTGTTGCTTGAGACAGGTAGTTACAGTAGAAGTCTGTACCTGGAGTCCGTTTAATCAGATGTATTGGAGTCTAAAGCCTCTGCTTTCCAATTCCAAGAGAAATGTAGTTACAGCAAGATCATTTGATACTCAAGAGAATCCTTGCACTACATAATAGGGAGTCTAACCTAGCGGCACGTGTGCGCATACGTGCAACGGCGAGTGTGTATGTGTATGTGCATGTGCCAGCGCATGTACTGTACTGTATGTGTTTCTGTTTGTCTCTGACCTAACAGTGTGTCCCTCTGGAGAAGTTTTGGCGCATACCGAGACTCATTTGCATTCTCGCAGCTCTCTCATTTTTTTCTGTGGCTTTAGAAGTGAACAGCTGCTTAATGGTCATAGCTCTTCAGAGACAGGACATTGGGAAGCACAGAGAGGGTTAGCCAGGGTTTCTGCCCTGCCAACACACACACACACACACACACACACACTGGCGCAGGCACACACATACACGCTGAGGCACACGCCAGGTAAAGCCTGGTTCAGCTACGGTTCTGAGAGCGAGATGTGACCATTTAGCAGATGTTTTCCTTCCCAAAAGTGACTTTGGAGGCTTTTCACACTGTTGGATTTAACTACAATGGAAAACAAAGCTAGCCACACACGCATTATACTGTAGCTGATGTGACAACAAGAGAGAAAAATCCTCCGCTCAGTATGGCTAACACAATACTGTTTGAAAAGATACAATTTGTGCTGATATACAGTATGCTTCATATTGGTATAGTTACAAATTCCCAGCAACTGATTGTAGGTATAATATCTACTCTGTATGCCACTGAAATCATTAAAATCCTGAGGGAGAGGAAAGATAGATGGATGAATGGAAGGAGCAGTGGAGGGTGTTTGTAAAACCCGATTTAAAAAGCAAAAAAGGGGGATTGAGGCTGGATTTTTGGGGTGTAGAGAGGTTGAGTGCTTCCTCTAATTTTTGTGGAGCTCACAAATTCAAATAAGCAATTTGATCCCTGCACCACAAACCACCGACACACATCCAAGCACAACCACATCAAATGGCCTTCATCTCCACGCTCATTGAGTGTTTGACTTGAGCGAACAGCAGAGACACACACAGATGGGCTGTGTTTCATGAGATGCCAAAAGAAGGGATTTGGTGAAATAAAAGAAAAGTGAGGGAAGGTTATCGCCTCGCAGCGGAAAGTGTGGAGAGCCGCCCTGGTTCCACAGTTTCTACTCAGCGGGGTACCTCACGTCTTGACCTTTACATAACCGAGATTACTCAAATGTCCATTTTGACAAAGCCCATTGTCAAGAGCAGGTCAGTACAGCGCACGCAGACACGTGCACACACAAAGCAACTGACTGACTGATTGACAGGTTTATTGACCCATAAAGCACAGCTGTTTGGTTACTAGAGCTATGAATACACAGAAAAAATAAAATCTTGAAATATATTTGATCTAACAATAAAAAACTATAAAAACTAACAAAAACAATTAATTAAATATGACTGTTTTGACTTAACTAGGATAAAAACAGTAATATGTTGGGAACAAATTGTCAAAGAAATTAGTGTCTGGTTTAAAAGGAATATATCAAGGCAAATACGTATAAAGATTTCTTTGATTTCTATAAGGATCATTGTCTAATTTTATTTGCCTTCTCTTGAAGGTCAATAAACTTACTTAACATTCAGCTTCAGCTTGATACTTGAATTACTTTTTTCTTTTTTTATGAGAATTGCTTATAAACATGATTCTGAATTGATGACATGTTTGAGAGGTTCTCTTCAGGGTCTCAGAGACTCCGGCTGTAAAACAAGGTTAAAAAAGGTTGTTTTTTCTTAATGGTCTATATGTGGGATTGGTGTTGATAGTACGTTTTACACAGAAAATTTCAAATAACTCTTTGGATATTTGCTATTGGAGTTTGTTTATAAGAGGTCTAACAGGGAGTTAGACCGAAACATCACTAAAGATAACATACAGTAACATTACTTTGTCTGTGAATGACTTTTTGGCAAACAAAAGGAATATATATTTGTTCATGCATAGCCCAACATATAAAACATGAAATATTTTCTTATTTGGTGTAATAGCAATGTTTATTTTGTCACGTTCATCAAATGTTCAATCCAAGTTTGTGACAAAGGGAACGGTTCCCACAATGAGGAAGTAAAGACAATCTCAACAAAAGACAAAGGTTAGTACCTAACGTCTGCCTTAAGTCAGGCAACAGTCTGGTTTCCAGCAATCCCAGTAAATAGCATGGGGCATCGCAAAATTTAAAACAAACTCCAAATCAAATTACTGCAACTACCGTTCACACAGTGACGTCTGTATCGTTGCCGTTTAATTCATCTATGTAGTTATGTTATATGTTATATGTGGTCAGTCTGCTGCAAACTGTGACTGCATCGTCAGTAGATTTGAAGACCATCCAATCAGGTAAGTGATAATTAAGTCCAACAAGTGTGTGTGACTGTGATTCACAGGGACTGGAGTGAAGTTAGTCCACCAACTTTTTAAAACTAAACTTTGTAGATAAAGTACCTTTCTTCTTCTTCTCCTTTTCCACATCACAAGTAAAATGTTGGTTCCTGTGGCTGCTTTTCTTACTCTAAGTTGATCCTGTCAAGCAGCATTTCCTCTCAGGGAGTATAAATCCTGGCTCTTTCATTGTGATTGGCAAACGGGTGGAGCTGTCACAACTCGGGAGTAGCTGTTGAAAGGCTCAAAAACCAAGCCTTAAACTCCTGACCACAGTCGAGCTGTTGTGTCTGACACGACATTCATTTTGCAGCTCTAATTATTGCTACAAAACGTTGGCTTTAACTTTTTGTTTTGTGAAAAATGGCACCTTTCTGGTTTCCGTCGGGTGGTGTGTAAAACTTTCCTCATAGGCTCAGCGTGGCACTTTTTCCAGATGCTAAATAGACAATGGTATTCGCAAAATAACAATAAAAGATGGGTATAGTCAGACAGGGCCAATAGAGACATACATGAATGTAAGTGTCCCTAATGAAAAGAGAAAAGAGAAACACAAATACAAAAGACACCAGCCCACCAAATCTCAGACGCTCACATATCTGGATGATGATGAGGAGCCGAGAGGGTTTGGAGGAGCCAGATAGGAGAAGCGGGGGGACAGGACAGCTCTAACATAGAGACAAATGACCTCCCAACATCACAGACATGGCGGGCCTGAGGAGAACCGGGTAAATAAAAGCCTGGATACAAAGAATAGAGAAGGCAAAAGACAAAGAGGCAGAAGAGGAGAGCTTGATCAAACACAAGGATTGATGGGCTTGTAATTTTCTCTTTTCTGCCTGATAAAGATGATGAATCCCTCTATGGGGAATTTAATCAGACTCCAACAAAGAGCATACACACAAGCAGCACTGCAACAAACCTGTCATGGGTAAGTAAACAGCACAGTCCAAACAAACACAAAGCTTGTGTGCATCCCTGTGTGACACCAAAGCACGCACATACATACTCAAATTCTGAGCTCAAGGAAAGTGTCCATCGCTAAACAAACATTATATTCAATGATTTCACTTTATTTTTGAGGACAAAACAGAAAATGATGAACAAACACACACACACACAGTAATTAGATAAGATCCTGTAAGAAAGAATGCATGTATTTTCCAGGAAGCAAGGGATTGATTTCCAGCTGGAAATTGTTTGTGTGTGTGTATGTGTGTGTCCTTTTCTGGCTCTTCACTGGGCATGAATGCTACCTCTTTACCAGACTGAATAGATTACAATGCCTATGCCACACAGATCAATACACACAAGCTATGGCCAAATGAATTGCTTGTGACAACGCGAGGAAGACCACGAAACTTGTGAGAGGAGGAGGAATCAGCCGTGGGGGGGGGGGGCACTGTAAATGGGGAGTGTGTGTATGTGTGTGTGTGTGCGAGCTCATTGTCTGAGTGAATTATACATGCTTAAAATAGTTATTGCTAGTCAATAAGCAATTTCTATTTGAGAGGCTTTCAGAATGTACAGTCTATTAATTCATTTACAGTAGGCCCACTTGACATTTCTATATAAAAAAAGAAATCTAGAAGAGAGGAATATCATGTGCATGAGAATAGAGAGGTGGAAAAAGGGGAAAACAAGTGAGTGTGGGGTTTTTCTGTCATTATGATGGATAGATCGAGAGAATAGGGGCTCCCAGAAGGAGAAGTGTAAAAATAGGATAGCACCTCTCCCTTGACACCTCTCCTCTCTGCCCATTTATCCAATCACGAGTCTCCTCTCCCTCTTGTTCCCTCCTCCCACTCCCCTTTCACCTATGACTCCCCTGCTCTTCCCCTTTCCCCTCTTGGTGCTGGTGTTCTCTGCTTGGTTTCTAAGACATCACCCCCCTCCCCCAGCATCCTTCCTCCCTCCTCTTCCTCCTCTGTGTCCATTTACTCATCCACTTACACCTACACCCAACACAGACAAAAAAACAAAACCTCTCCATCCCACAGGGCTTCCTCTCCATCGCACTCAGCTGTAGAGGCTTTAACATTTTTTTTTTACTGCGCTGATCCCAGATGACACACTTATACAGTAAATCTTGACTTTTTATGGAAAACCTATATTTACACCCAGGGATTGCTTACAGAGCCTCGTGTCCTTTCATCTCAGCTGCCTCGCCCTGCTTTGCATTCATGCTGCTACACAGATTCAACACATTCAAACTAGTGGTCTATAAGGGATACTAATGGAAGCTGTTCAGAGCACCACTTATTGTCCTGTGTGTCTCAAATGCTCAACAAGCCAAACAGCACTGAGACCACTAAGGCTGGAATGGAAACAGTCCTCCACCGAAACAGTCCTTTTTTGCTGAAGTCTCACTTCCATTCTTCTTCTGTCCTCTCCGATATCTATCACTTTCTCACTCATTAACCCCCCCCCCTTGCCATCTCTCCATTCCTCTTCCTCTCTCCGGAGAGGAAAAACAAACAGCTGTCAGGGTCAGGCTTGCAGATGAATTCCAAATGACTTTGAAGGGCGGAGGGGCCAACCAACTTTCTCCAGAGGACAGGCCGGTTACAAATGCGCGCGCACTTGCATGAAAACAGGCATCGAATAAATATGGCCCACTCCTCGACCCACACACACACACACACACACACACAAACACACACACACAAACACGGAGTGCAGCTACTCTTTGAATCAATACTGCATCTTAAGTCAGCCTACTGTCAAGGTGAAGGCAGTTTGTGTGTGTAAAGTGGATGTGTAGGTGGTTACACACACACATCTTGCACAAGCGGAAGTGTGTGAGTGTGTGTACAAGTGGCTGCAGCTCGCTCCCATGTGATGACACAGATGCCGTAAAGCTCAATAAACAGAAATGCACCGTGCACAGGTTTGCTCACTTCCCCTGGCTCAGATTAAGCTATTTCACGAGAATCGAGTCCTCCTCTAAACTTTCTAAAGACACAAGAAGTCAATTTCACCTTCGCCGGCACGCCACCCCATGGCTCAATTTGCAGCTCTCGCTGGGTCAAGATGAGTCGATGAATCACTTTTCATCTTATCAATCATATCTGTGATATCTCTCCATCTTGTCTGTTGTCGGAGTCCACTCTCTATCACTGTCTGTTACCATTCATCCATCATGAGGAGACCTTTACATTATTCAGCGGAGCTAAGCAAAGGTTTAATCAAGACGTTTACATCACTCAATTCTTTTATGCTGTTTTCTCTCTAATGCAGTCGATACCAAAGTCTAATATGATTATCCAACAAAACTTTAGATCTATTAACTAGTTGATCTTGATTGAAGTAGCCATACAGGGGAACTTTATGTACAGATGGGTGATAAAATTAAAGACAAAACAACATAAAGGGCTCAAAGCATACACAGTTCTGAGTGATACATTGTTGTTTACTATAGCTCTGGTCCATTTTGTTGTCACACTGACTTATTACAAACAAACCAAGAGGAGTAAACATGGTTACATGGACTGGCAGGTAACTCATTTATTAGACAGTTGTGGCGACTGTCATCCTGCATCATGCATCAACATGATATGGACCCATGTGAGGAAATCAATCTCTGGTCATAGAGATTTACTACACTTTGTGTGTTTATTTATCTTCTCTGGTGTCACAAAGAGGGCATGAAGAAATAACTGATTATGAGCGTTATAAGTCAAGACAAGTTTTCCTGTAATATTTCTAGGGGATAGTTATTATGGCTGCTATATTTCACTAACGATTTATTGTGGAATATTGTGTAACACCCCTCTGTTTAAGTCCTTTTCACTTTCTGATTGATCCCTGCACTCACATACTGATACGCATAGGTTACCTTGGTTACTAAATGATCTTGCATAACTGAATAGATTACTTACACAAATTTCTTTCTTGACAGTTCCCATGATCAGCAAATTAATTCAATAGTAGTTCAGCTTTGGACTTTATTCTAAAGTCGCACAATCCTGTGGTTGGTCTGTTTTGCTTTCACACCAGAGATGAAATGCACCAGTTAGAGTCCAATTAGAGCCGTGCCAGAACCCACCTTTTCAGATGATTTTTGTGGTGGGTTGTTTAGTTTGAGTTCGACTGACAGCGTTCATGCCAGCTGCCCAAAGGAACCGAACCAAACACAACCACTCTAGAGTTTGTTTGAACAGTACCAAACAGGTTAGGTGTGAAGGCACCCTTTCATAAGGTGTTTGGCTTCCACAAACCAACGGATGAGCTTCAGTGTCCCGTGACATAGATTCTCTGGAGGGATGAACACCATTCTTCCAGAAGATATTCCATCATTTTGGTTTTGATGAGTGCTCTGTCGATAAAACATCTGCCATAAGTGTTCACTTGGGTTGAGATCTAGAGACTGTGAAGGCCACAGCATATGATCACTTCAATATTCATTAAACCATTCAGTGACCCCTCGTACCCTGTATAGATGCATCTGAATTGGTTATGTTGCCCTACTCATTTATTCAGGTTTTCCCTTTAATTACACCCATCTTAACAATAGATCCTTTGATTTAATTGCCTGTATTGTATGTGTTATTTACACAATGTATGCTTACTGATAAGATCGTGATGCTTGACTGGATTCAGTCTTAAGAGGGAAAAAATATTCTGACTCATTTTCAAGCCACACATGAAACTTGTACTCACGTCTCACAGAGTAGGTTTCAACAATGGCTGACGAAATTTAATTCACTTTTTAGTGCCTGGATATACGTCAGTGTGTATGTGCCTGCTCATGTGTGTTAGTCCTTCCAAGTCTTTGAGTTTTGGCAGCAAGATCAGAGGAAGTGTGTGTTGTTGTGTTTGTGTGTGCGTACGTGACTGCGTCTGTGCGTGAGAGAGAGAGAGAGAGAGAGAGAGAGAGAGAGAGAGAGAGAGAGAGAGAGAAGGCATGAAAGTGAGATTCTGCTCTGAGACGTTTGATGTCGAAGAACAGCGTCTGCTGTCTGTCTGCCAACTGCCAACCCTCTATCACCATCCCAACACATGGCCTCCGCAAAGTGTGTGTGTGTGTGTGTACGCATGTGTGTAAGTGGCCTGATTAGGCAGGGACTTGGCTATGTGACACTGCTACAGAGCTAGTTAGACTCATAACATGCACCTCACTGTGTCACTGTGTAAACGTGTGGGCCTGAGAACGCAAAATAGGATTTTGTTTTTAATCACATGACAGAGACGGGGAGAGAGACGAGGGAAAGACGTGAGTGCGGATGTGTGTGTGTGTGTGTGTGTGTGTGCGTGGGTGTATTGGAAAGGGTGAGCAATCTCTCACTTTTCATACCTCTCATCCCACACCAGCAATCTTTGGATGGGTCCTTAACATACAGAGTCAAGCATACTTAGGGCTAATTGCTAACTGATGTATGTGTAGTTTTGTGCGCATGTATGTCAATATTTGGGTGTGTGTTTGTGCGTGTATGGGTTGTGTGCAACAATGTGTGTGCCAGAATACTCCAAAGCCAATTCCAGCATGGCTGATGTTACACACACATGCTACTCCTGTTTTCATCTGTAACTGCAACTTTGTCCCAAGTAAAATAAATAAGTACAGAATATATATACTCATATAAAAAAAAAATAATAATAAAAGAGAAAATGAACTGACAAAGTAAATGAAAGACGCTGCCTTCTATATTTGGCCACAGAAGGCCATGGGATGCTTTCATGATGAATTTTAGCTAGGTGTAAAAAAAACTGAAAAGATCCAGCAGATGTGTGAAGAACTGAAAGACGGGGGAACAAAAGCAATGAAAGAGAGAATGGAGAAGAAAGGCAGAAATGAAATCTGTTCAAAAAGTCAAATACTTGTCTTTGACTCACATTCACACACATGCATGCCTACGCAAACTTAGGCATGAACAAACAAAACAAAAACAGTGATTGAGGTACTAGCAATGCGTGCACAAAAAAAAAACAACATACTGAGATATTGGCAGAGCAAAATGCTGAAAGATCAGGTGAATCTACAGAGCAAAGACACACAGATCTTTCTTTTGCATGCTTCTTGACATTTTCACTCTGATAGGGCCAGATATAGCTTTTCTGCCTCCTCACAGCTCACAAGAGCAGACGTGAACACATACACTGTGAGAATGAATAGTTGAGGGCCGAGGGGGAAGGAGTTATTTTAAAGGGAAAAAAAAGAGTAGAATATGGTAAAAAAAAAAAAACAGTAGCCAGGCGCTGGAAATGTCCTGTGGGAGCAGACAAATAAGTGCTGCTACTCGAGTGATCTCAGCACCTCAGGTTGGCTACATTGATGAGGAGCTTCAGAATGCTGTTCACCCCCCGAAAGGCTTGAGAGATGGAACAAGTAAAAGAAGAAAGAGTGGGGGCCTAGAAAAGTAAGTAAAATCAATATGTAGACTTGTGACAATATACAAAAGGACTTGAGACTGAAAATTAGATTACACTGAATAGATAAAGACACGCTGTGAGAATTTCACAGTGTTTCTTTTTGCTAATTTCCCAGTGCTTTTTTTCCCCTACAGTATTATGCTTAGCAAAGTCATGTCTCCTCTGTCTTTGGATAGAAATAGAGAGGCAATAGTTGTCTACCGATCTGCGATTGGTCAATTCTTTTTTAATAGGTTCAGAGGGCTGGGTTGCATTAATTACGCCCAGAGGTGACTGGAGCATACTAATATTGATTGGATGGATGGTTCTGATTTAGTCCATTGCTGAGGTGTGCAGTGAAAAGTTACTTGATGACTGTGGCAGAAAGACAGAAAGTGTCAATATCATCAAAACTGACCAGTGTGATTCGACTGATATGTTAACTGGATATTGGATACTTCAGTGTCCAGCTAATTTCAATGTTTGTTTTTAGAGTTGTGTGTTTTAAAAGTATATGAGGATATAAAGGTTTTTCCCACCTTGACAATAAGTGGTGCTTTGAACAACTAGGTTCTAATGTCAATTAGTGATTTATTCATTTGTTGGATTGGCTATGGTAATATTTAAAGATATTTAATATCAGTTAAAAATAATGGCAAAACCCCATCTCAGTCAAACCCTGCTGACCAGCAGCCATATTGGATGCACAGTCCTGAATCCAGCACTGGAGGAATACTTTGGGTTATATACAGTAAATGAACTTTGGTTTTAAGGTTAAGGAAAGTACAGTGTCCCATACAACTGCATAGTCTTAGTCTAAACCTGGCCACTTAACATTTTGTATAGTATCCTGAATATCTCTGAATGAAGGACTGTCAGTGTGTGGAAGTGTTGTGGCAGGAAGGTTTGAACAGGATTTGGACAGCCTCTCTTTATACCCAGCATGAGTTTTCAACCAACATCAGCAATTAAGTGGTGTGGTAATCCTGCAAAATGTTGCTGAAATACTGTATGATATAAAGCCTGATATAAAGCCACCGTTTGTTTTAATCTAAAGCAGCTCTGGTTGCTATTTATTTGATCCTGTCACTCCATAGTTCACACAATGGTGCATTTTTGCCTGTTGGCCTGAATGGTGTATGCCACCAATTTGTCTTTATATAGTGCACATCAATCTATTAAAAATGGCTTGACTGGCCCTGCAACTGATCTCATGGATCAGCTTGGGACTTATGCACTGTATGCATTGTTATTGATTACAGTAACTTGCTACTGTCTGCCCTAAAATAAATAATTATGACTTTGCAAAGGGACCATTGGGGACAGAGGCTGGGGTAGTCTAGGCTGACCCATTGATTGGGTATAAAGGTGACCGGGGTGTACTATTGATTTTAACTGGTGGGACAGTTACGCTATTGCATAAAGTTGACTAAGCTTTCAATGCGACAATCTGGAGGGAGAGAAGAGTGACGGCAGACTGAAATACTTCTCATGTGCCTATTTGCAAAGTCAAGGCAGCAGGAAAATGGCAAAACCAAAAGAGCTGATCCAAAAAGTCCTATTCCTCTGTTTCCCTGGCTTGAGCTCCATCGCCTGTACAACTGATACTTGGCTTAGTCGTGGAAAGGGTTCAAAAAGGGAGATTTGGGACCAGCTGAGATGCCAGGCTGTCTCCATGCTCCGTTATGGAGATGGAAGATAAAGTCAGATATTTGTCTGATGATTAGCCAGCTCTGGGTATTAAGTGGCAAAACAAGAGGCCTTGCACAATCAGAGGTTAGAGACTCTAATATAGATTTATTCATCTATTCTCTTTCCTCCCATTTGACTCCCCGCAAAACAAAGCCAGCCTATTAAAGCAAGTATTGAGTGGAGAAGAAACGGTTTTAACAGAAATATTGACATCAGTGCTGCCGCTTTCTTTCTGCTGAACAGTGTGGTTTTAATCAGGGTCTGTGTCTTCGCTTGGTATCTATACAGTGACTGAGCAAAGGGGTTAGGTTCACGAATACACACAATTGCAATGCAATAAATACATAACATGAGGTGGTCTACATCTCATACACACTGAGAACCCCGGCCTCTGACAAGCTAAGGGGTGTGATAGATCAATGCTGGTGGGAAATTGAAAATGGAGAAATTATATACAGTGATTACAGTTTCTTTTTTCCTCTAGACTTGCGAGATAGAAAATAAAGGCTAATTCCACCAATTTTACACATTAAGATTAGTTTATCTGACATGAGGAGTACTATTCAGCCTTTGAAAATGGTTATATAATGGTTTCTGTGGTTCTGGAAAATAACCTTGATGATCTCTTGACTTGGGCTTAGAAAGCCCATATTATGAACTGGGGGCATGGGGTCTGAAAGACATGGATATATATACCAGGTAGGGAGGGTCTAACGAAAGATGCTATTGAATTGCATCAGTGGAAGTGTAGGATCCAGAGTTTTTGAAGCTTGACCTACAAGGGAATAAAATTCCAGATATCTCGACCTTTGCTGCACCAATTTTGGAGCTTCTTTTTTTGCAGGAAAGTCCCCAACTTTCAACTCTATGAAAATGCCCTATTACACGTGGGAGCGACAACCACTCACACTTGTTTTGATCCCTTCAGGAAACGGATGTACAGCTGTTTCCTACTCCAACTTCACTTTGTATAAGCACTTCAAATAAAATGTGGGAAAGGCCGATTGTCGCGATCAATGGCTTCCCAAATCAATATGATCTTATTTTAACGTTAATTTATGGGAACTTGAAGAAGACACACAAGAAATGAATACTTTGTTGTGCACCCGTATAGCGTCAAAGGGAGAAAATAACTGTCCAATCCGAGCTAATTATGTAAATTTGCCACTTCATGCTTACCACACCCGCAAGCTTCAGGAGAGAGCATACTTTTTTATGTGTGAACAGGCCATCAGTATCGAGAGTACCCCTTTAATCACAATCATTGACATTCCATACGTGTGTGCATGTGTGCTCTGTGTGCTTATGTAGACCTGGCTGTGTCCCTTAGCGAAAATGTTGCACCTTGCTATTAGACTGTATCTATGTATCAGGTACTCTCTCGCTTTCTTTCTGTTTCACACATAAACAAACGATGGCCCACAGAGACTTGCAAGGTAACGCCATGCCATGCCTCACCATGCTGTGTGGTGCCCCGTGGCGCTGTGCTCCATTCGATGAGACAGCATGAAGCACAAATCAATATGGATTAAAACTCTGTAAGGACCTATCCACTGACTCCTCCTCACTGCATAGGGAAGGAAAATTTGTGCATTTATTATGCTGGATTGCAGATTTTCCACCTTTTAAATCATAGAAGAAAAGTGAAAGAGTGGGGGGATAAACTAGCTCTGGACTAAGGGCCATCATGACGCTGAGGAAAAAATGCCTGTGCCACGTCCACCTCTCGCCACCCGTGGGGCATATCCATCAAGCTGCTTAGAGTGCTGCATGGTGGGGGGGCTGGGAATCAGTACCTCATTCCACCTGCCACACCTAGACTGAGAATCATACATGAGCACACACACATGCACACGCATTAATACACACACAGTGACAGGCCTGGTGGTAGGGCCTCAACCCCCATGGCAGTGGTGGGCTTCCCACAGTGCTCTGCAGGACACCAGAGATTATCCCGGTGCTCGCAGACAGTCACAGAATGTTAATCCTCAGCCATCTCTTCTACTGTACTGTTAAATCTGGATCTTCCTCTCAATCGCTCCTCCTCCTTAGCTCCCCTCTTTCTTTATCCATCACTCTCCATCCTCTCCTACAATCCACTAACCCCCCCCCCCCCACCACCCCCCACAAACATTCCTCGCCCCGTCCTCTTTCTATCATCTGCTTTTAACTCCGTCCTCTCCTCCCCTGAAATCTCTTGATCCCCGTTTCCTACTCGAAAGCGACAAGGCCTCATCCCCATTCGCTCTTATCCTTTCTTTCCGCTCCCGGCCCAGCCCTCGCTATCAGCCCAGCATTGATCTTCTCATCCCCAAGAAAACAAAACACCAATCAGCCTGTCATAATCACTCTGCTGGAGGAGGAAGCGCTGAGCGCCAAGCACAGCTGCTACATGTTGATGTAGAGACAGTGGAAAAGCTAACAGGGCAGGAAAGGGTAGCTGAGTTTTTTTGGATGAATGTGCTGGATGTGTTCTATTTTTAAAATATGTGGAGAAAAGAAAGGGACTATGAAGGTTTATTAACTACACTGTTGATTCCATTCTGTTAATGATGATACTGATTCTCATTTCTTTTTTATTTGTATGCTGGAACAATAAAGTGACAGCTGCTGGAACCGTTCCTTCTAAAAATTACAAAAAACAACCTCTGAATGATATCTGGTCTCCCACAGCTTCCCTCCTCTATTCACTCTGATTTGCTCTCATAAAAATTGCCCTCTACTGCTCGTACTTTTTTTACTACTTGTCCCACAGGATTTTTCTTCAGGACACTATGGCTGCTAACTTCCAAACAATAAATGCAGTTTGTGATCCGTCAGCAGTCTCCAGACTGTCACCCTTGTCATACTGTGCCTTGTTGTCATGCAAAACACATGGATTGCAAACTTTATGTCTTCACATACCTCAGCATCTTTCCACCAAAGGCCGATCTGACAGATCCAATAAATCTCCAGCTGAAATGTTTGCTGTGGTGCATTTAGACCTTATATTAACCACTTGAACCGTACGTTTTCCCCTTAAAAAGCTTCAGAGTTAGATAAATCACTTTTCAAATTCAGTGAAATATTCAAATCCAAGATACCACTTTTTATGGCTGCTTCATCACATCAACTGGAAACTTTCTGGACTAGACTGTTTGAGTTAGTAATGATGGACATGCCAAAAAACCTGCAGGGATTAAATAATATGAATCTATTTAATTGACTCACACGATGGTAAATTGCTCAGGCCTTACTGGCTATTACTATTAAACACTATTTAACACTATTAAACACTGATACAAGCTCAATACTACAAATGGAAGAATAGTAAACAAAAGCCAAACAGCCTTATAAAACTCAGCTCCTCTTCTCCAGACAATATTTCTAAAGATCAATAAGGTTGTCCATAAACAGCTCAAGGTGCCCTAGATCATCTATACATAATGATATCTGTGGAATTTCAGATTGTATTTACTGTCTGGAACCATTGACAAAATACTCACACACTTCTTTTTTCATTCATAATACTCAATTCTTCTTTCATTTCATATTGTGAACGTGTCTGACAGCATTTCAACCAATGGTGGTATTCATCAGTTCTGTAACATCTTTTGTGTATTGCTGGTGCTTGATTCTCTGTCTACGTATTATAAAACTGTTCAATAAACAAAATAGCTGATACAGTGATGTCTGAGAGCAGAATGAAGCATCACAAATACACAAAAGATGTATTCTTTTGTGGATGGTTACATTCTTTTGAATACTATGTTGTGGTTTAAGATGTTTTGTTGCGGTTCAATTCTGTCTGCCAAGCTGCCGAGACTGAGCTAATTTTCTTGCATCTGTTTTGTATCAGTAGGTGACTGATGCTACAATATGTTTAAACAAGACTAAGAGTCAGTGATGCTGACACAGTGCTTTGAGCGAAATGCAAACATCAGCATGCTAACAGGCTCACAATGACAGTTCAGATGCTTAGCAGGTAATGCTTACCATGGCCACCATCTTAGTTTAGCGTGTTAGCATGCTTTGACAATTAGCACTAAACACAAAGTACAGCTGACGCTGATGGGAATGTGGAGCAGGAAAAGTCAGGGGATCACCAAAGTTACTACAGTTCATCCTGTGGGGAACATGAATGTCTGTAGCAAATTTCAGAGCAATCCATCCAACAGCTGTTGAGCCATTTCACTAAGAACCACAAATGTCAACATCATGGTGGCGCTAAAGGAAAATTAAGGGGATTCAATGTCTGTCATGGATATCTGTACCAAATTCCGTATTTCAGTCTGGAACAAAGTGGTGGAGCGACCAACAGACCGAGCAACAGTCCAACACTGCCATCACTAGAGCCATGCCGCTGAAGAAAGGTTACTATCACTTTGAAAAAGCAATTTAAAAGTCTAATTTGCAGTAAATAAACAGGGTTTATACAGGTTAGGCATTTGGATACAGGTGACATTTCACAACCAGATGTAAACCCCTTAATGAGTCTAACAAACAAAGACCCTGCACAATCTCATCTGTATGCTTCAACTTATACAGGCAAACCCAAAGCAAACATATAAGTAATAGAATAGTGGGATAGGCTTCACTTAGTCAAAATCATTTATATTTTAGATGTGAGCACCAACACTATTGCCTATCTGCCAGTTCAGAAGATTGATGACGGTGTAGCCTGATGTCCTCTACAGTCACTGGTGGGTTGTATATCATTCAATGGACAGGTAACATGTGACTTGGACTTCTGTATGAACGTTTGACTTGGTTGATAGCTCAGTAACTGTTGCACCATGTGCTGTACTTTCTAATTCGTCTCCCTAATATTTGAATTCATTTAAACAAGAAATCTACACGACAATAATATTTCATTGTGTATGCTGGACCTTACTTCTTGCAAGAACATAGTATTCCTTATTTCAATTTTAGAACAATACTTAGAAATAAATTTAGAAACCCTGTGGTGTCAGCCAGGGTAGGTCTTGTTGGAAACTGAATGCTGCTGAAGAGCTAAAAATTTAAAATGTACCAAAATGAAATACTGTTTTAATAATAGCACAGTAATAATTTAAAAAGTGGTGGTAGGAGAATGGGAGTTTTTGATTTGTACAGTTGTCAGGCTTTGGCTTTTGATAGCACTGTTTCTTCAGTATCAGTATCACTAATGAACTGTCAGTTTCGTTGTCTGAGACACATCTTAGGTAACATCCTTTTTCTGGATCGAGTGTACATCTTCAATCTAAAACCTTTATCTAAAATTACTTTATATTGATTCTTAAATGAAATGCATAAGAATATACTGCAGTCATGCATCGAGATGTTTTCCTTCCCAGTTATTGTATACTGTATATTTGCTGTATGGTAAGTAAAATTTATTTTAAGCCTTTCATTTCCAAGGAAGTTGTGAATATTTTCTTATCAGAAAGAAACCAAGGAGACAATGCCTTTCTGACTTGTTTTCCACAGACAGAAAGTAATAAAGTAAGGCATAGAAGGAAATTAACATCAGTAAATATCAGCTGTGATAGCTTTGCCTCATACAAGTATTCTAATTAAATAAGTAGAAGAGAAATGTCAGAATTTATATTAACAGAAATTTCACTCAAAAGTGTCAGTGTCATTAAGCTCCATTATTCATATACTGTACATGTGTGGGTGAGAACAAATGATCAGTTTTTAAGCTGCATATTTATCTGTGAGACTTTATTATCTACTGAATGTATGTATATATGTGTGTGTGAGTCCACCTACTGTAAATGTCTCTGCGACTGTGTGTGAATCCACCTCTTTCTATCAGTGCTTCAAGAAGATTAAGCTTTACATGGTCCCAAGCAGACAACCTGTGCTCTATTATCTCCTCAGCTCTCTGCTGCCATGTGCATGAATGTCTTACCTCCCGTCTATTCACGTCAACGTTGTGACCTTAAGCATTTAGGTCTTACATAAGGTGTACAAAAAATCCTATTACACATAAAAAAAAAAAATTCACTTTCTAACATATACACATTATTTGCCTTCTTTTCTACTGCACACTCTACTCTCACTCAATCCTACCGCTCTGATCCTACTAATGAAAACAGATGAAAACTCCACAGCCCAATAACACAAACATTAACACTAATTCACGCTCATAGAGACAAACAATCTCAGAGACACGAGTAAATACGGCTGAATTTCCAATAGTGGAGGAGAGAAAAAAAAAAAACAATAAAAGGAAGAAGCACCCTCTGGGAAATTTTCTCTGATCAAGTGCAAAGAGATTAACCAGTTGGATGTGTGCTAATGAACAGGAGATCATAATGAAAGGAGCTCGTAAATGTAGATGAGGCTTGTGAAAAAGAACAATGGTCTCGCCTTGTATCAGATGAAACACAAGAGTACAGAAGCCAATTTATCTGACTGTCCCTTTTTCCACCAAACAGCAACATCCTGACAACTTATAACAATGGACTGAAGAAAATGTAATGTTTCGATTGCAGACATGGGAACATTACAACAATTACAGTAATATGTATAATCATACTTTCCAAAAGAACCGACTCAGGGATAATATTGTACTCTCTCAGCTGGAGCCTAGTTAGAGGCAGTTACATTTTGTAAGTACATCAACTTATAGACAAAACAGTAAGTCACGCACTGACAGCAAAGGGCACAAAAGCACATCAAACACAATCACATACAAGCTGGGCCGAGTAGTCTAAGAAAAACTACAGTCAGACGTGACTTACTGATTACATAGTCCCCAAATGGATCCTCATCCTCCTCATCATCTAGGTAAGCTGGAGGAGAAGGAATTTAGGAAAGAAAGAAAAAAGCAGGAGGAAAGAAACAAAAAAGGTTATGACAAATCAAGAAAGAAAGCAATGAGTTTGAGAGTAAAAACAAACCAAACCAAAACTGAAAGTGGACAAGATAAATGCTTTAACAAAAGTAAAACTTACACAAAGTGGATACAAGATATGGTTAAAAAAAAACAAAAACAAAAAAAACAACAAAAAAACAAACAAAGTGAAAGCGGCCTTCCGCCCTCTCATCAGCCACCTTTTTTCCTCATTCTTACTCTCAATCTGATACCTCCAGCCTTCATTAGGAAGCAAAGCGCTGACCATTAAAGTACAAAAGTAGTTTCAGCACCATGCAGAGGAAAATATGATCAGTCATAATTGGCTGGAGAATTCTCAATTTGCTCTCAGTGCTCCTTCTCTCCCACTCTCACTCTCTTTCCTCTCACTTTCTCTGGCAGGTCTGAAGATGGCATGAGAGGCCATTACAGCTAACTAAATTCCCTATTAGGGCGGCAGCATAGTCGTCAGCAAGTTACAAGTCCGACGCCAATGATATTTCACCACTCCTGTGACTGTCTTTTACCTGATAATAATACTGTTAGTATGGGTGGGCCCTCACTGCAGATGCACCAACTGCCTGCTCACACCAATAACACACGATAACACGTTTTTTAAATGCCTTCATTGTCGGCTTTATGTGAAAATTTGTCCCTCACCTCCTCCTTTCCATTTATTCATCATTTAGGTTTTCCCTCTTCCTCTTCTCTTCTCTCTATCACTCCAGGCTCCCTCCCTTTAATGTGAGTTAGCATCCATCTACTGTGATCAATATCCCAGGGCTTTTATTAAACACTACTCTTATGCATTTGTGTGTGTGCGCGCACATGTCTTCCTGTGTGTGTCTGTCTTTGTGTGTGTGTGTGTATTATTGACCTTCACTTCAATATCAACTCTGGTCCAACAATGTCTTTATTGAGTCAGAGAGGGTTGTGAATGTTTATTTTTTTTATTCATCACTGTGTTTGTGCCAGAGTGTGAGCATGCATGAGCACTGTGTTCAGTATGTAGAATAGAACAATCTTTATTGATCCTGACTGCAGGGTATTTTTCAAACCCTAAGCTTAACCCAAAGACAGACATGTACAGATACACGCCGTATGTGTGTGTGTGTGTGTGTGTGCGTGTGTGTCCATCACTACTTTGCTCATTCCAGCATGCGTAGCTCTCGCTGCATGGACAAAAAGTCCTTGAACCAGTGGGTGAAGTATGGAGGCGTACATGCACGCACACACACACACACACCCACTCACAGTCGTGTGTGTGTGTGTGTGTGTGTGAAAGCAAGCTGTCAGTGCTGCTCTCACACACCATTCATCACAAGCTACTAATTCTGTTAGACCATTGTCGAGCCTTTTGCACCCCACGTTGCTCTCTGAAAACTCAATCAGAGGCTAATGCCCCCAACCTTCCTAACACACACGCACAAGCACTCACTCTCAGTTTCTTACTCACACACACACTCAGAGACCCTGAGGGGACAGCAGTGGTCTTGGGGGACCCCACCAGTCTAACTCTGTAAGTGTTGCTTGAATTTGATAGACAGGAGCTGCATGGACCAAGTTACTGGTGTTGAGAGTGGCTGCGGTGGGAAAACAAAAGGGTCTAACAATCACTGTATAACATATAATTATAATCTGTATTCCAAAGTATAGAGCACTTTTTATTCAAAATCAAAATGATCATAATTAAACATTATCTTAATTTACCTTGATTTCAAGACAATCCTTTCAGTGCTTCAAATATTCTCTAAAGTAACAACACATAATCTGACTTGAATGTGGTTGATTTGGTTTGAGTTATGGTGGAATTTGTGCGGTTAAAAAAAAAGAATAAAGAGGACAGCGCGGGTGCAGGCACTCTGCCACCTGTGCTAGTAAATTTGATTAGTTAATCAGGATTCACTTTGCCCAACGCGGCTTTTATAAAGCATAATTGCAGCTCCGGCTAAAAAAAAAAAACTTTTGACTGCAGATGTTTTAAGGGGCATTTTGAAAGTTTTTCTGCTTTGTTAAAAAGAGAATTAACATAAAGTTAACACAACATAAACATTATAACACAGACCAGCTTCTAAGGGTAAAAAAACCCCCCTTGAATAAAGAAGGAGCCAGTGAGGGGAACCAGGCAATTGAGCATGCCCAGACGGGGGGCAGGGTTAGGCAGAAAGGCCAGACTAAATTTAGCGCCACCTTTTCATTCTCTAATTACGAGATTAATACATCCTGTCACATACGTCACAATACTACCCTATGATTTATTATCCAGTCGACCAGATGGAGAGATTGGGCCAGAGAAGGAAGGAGGAGAGGGAGATTGTCTGAAAGCAGCTAATCAGCATGCATGTGTGATTGGGCCTCGACTGTGGAGTGTACGGCCAGTGTCTGTGTTTATAAAGTCGGCTGTATGAGTAAACCTAAGATTTATTGACAGAAAACAATGTTGAAGTTGAATTAGATTCTGCCTGTTTCCTTAACAGGCTGCTATTTAATGAGAGGGAAATACAGAAGCATACAGGACCCCCCCACCCCACCCCCCCCGCCGCCACACACACACACACAAGCATGTGTAGAGCACTGAACTATGGATTGTGGCCATAAGGTCTGCCCAGAGCTTCAGGTTTAAATCAATGTCAAAGCCTGATCTTATTTCATCTAATGCATGTTTTAATCATTCTCCCTCCTGATCAGTGCAGTTTGGATGTGGCCATCAGGCACGGCTGTGGGAATTTACAAGCCCTCCTATTCTCCTGCCTGTGTTTCCAGACGGACGTTTTATGAGGCGGTGCACAGTGTGACAGTAAATCTTTTCCTCCGCTTTGCCAAAATGAAATCTCCCATTGCTGCTCTCTATGCCCATATTTGTTTGTCTCACTGTGTTGTTTGTGCATACGAAACTTGTATTGGCTCTGCCAAGTCAACGTTCTAGTCTCTTTATTTTAATAGTGTCTGGAAGGGGCAATAAAAGCGAAGTGTCTTTATTCAATACCCGACAATAAAGCTGGATGTAGGGAAACTTTGAAATCCCTGAGTTGCATTTAGGAAACTAATTTAAAAGGCTTTACATACTTGTCAGTAATTGGAATTTAGCAGTAAATGAAAAAAACAAATGAAAAAATAATTTCACACAGTTTTAGTTTAGGAACTGATTTAACAGGTGCCAGTGGTCTGCAGAGGAAAGTACAACACAGGTGAACCACGTTTCTGAATGAGTAATTGTACATATGCACACTATAGTCAGGTGCCACTGTATATCTGCTGTTCTGTTGTTAAGATGGAAAGGTGTTTGTTTAATGTTGTTACAGGCTATTTAATGTCTATCTGTGTGTATGCATTCATGTCTATGTGCATATTAGGGCTGGGCCATAATTAAATATTATTGTTTCAGTGGAATCATATTGTGATTATCATTATTTTACAAAACTCAGTTGTCCAAATTCCTGATTCAAAGCAGCTTGTTACTGAGACCATCAAAATAATGTGACCCAAGTTCTAATATTTTGTCACATGATGACAACTGAACCATCTCCATGACAACTGTGCAAACTCCGTCCACTGATAAAGATGGTGAGATATCAACATATTCTGATTCCAAAATTAACCACAAAAAAACAAAAAAAAAACCAGTCAATTTAAGTGTGGGCACTGTTTGTCTATATTTCAAATCCTTTCTATATATTGTTTTATCTATCTCCCCCTCTGTCCAATGCATGCACACACACTTACATACATACATATATGTATATCTATACAGGAGTTCAGCTTAGAAAAACATATAGCTGCATTCAGAGTTCTCTATACCAGTTATAGTTTACATTAGACGTATACTGTACGGTGCTAATTGTGTTGAGACTAGCAAATACACCAGGCACCGTGACTGACGACTCCTATCTATCCAAAGGATCACACTCTTTAATTTGTTATCGACTCCGGTTTTGTTTTGTTTGTTTTTCAGACTTTTCAGCTCCTCCAGAATCAAACATTTAAAAATAGTACATGGAGTGGGCAACCTGACATATGGGAAGAAAGTGTTCCTAAGTTGTAAGTTATTATCATTTAACAAAAAATGAGCAATGAAGATGAAAGACAGGAGGCAAAAGAAAGTATCCATCAATTACTCTGCAGCCAGTTGCCCTGCTGACACACACACACAAAAAAAAAAAAACTAGCGCGCGCACACACACTCAAACAAACAAGCACAAATAGTACTTTCCCCAAGGTTTGTGATATCTGTCACCATTTCTCAGGGCTTTCTATTTTGGTAGTGAAATCTGCAATAGGGCACACGCGCACCTTCATCCACATGTACGCTCCTGCCCTGAAGGGGAACCCTAGACCCTGCAACTGACACCTGTCAGTCACACTGGCAAGCTGTAGTGACAGGAGCATAACGAGGGATGGTGAGAGGCGCAGCATGAGCGAAGAGAAGACAGAAGAAGAAGCTTGAAAGATGAAGAAGAAAGGTGGGAGAGGAGGGAGATGAAGAGGAGGAGGAGAAGCAAGTGGAGGTGAGACTTCTGAAGCTTGTTAGAGACGCAGCGAGATGAGAGTGGTACAGCGTGCTCTTTGGTGTTTTAGCACGTCACCGTCTTTTTGATTTGTTAGCATGTGTTTATGATGTTGTTTCTCTGTCTGCCTCTGTCAATCTCTATTATTAGACCCTCAGATCCTCCTCCTGCTGTTTTGACACTCCTGTTACTCCTGTTTCACACTTCTACACACACATACAGGGTTTGGGCTCATACACACCCTCATACCCGTAGACAAACAAAATAGCATAATAGAACGACAATAACAGACTCAGCAACATACACATATACACACTTGCAAATTCAGCACCCACACTGCTCGGGGCACACGCGGCGCTTAGGTCTGGTGGGAGTGAAAGCTTTCCTCTGGGTGCTTTGAGGTGTGACGTGCCTTCAGTATCAGATGCTCTGTTTAGAGGGAGATGCAGGAGCGAAGGGTGAGATTTCCTCATTCAGAGCAACTAAGTAACTAACGAATTGACTTGATCAGACACACGCACACACCTGGTCCTTTTATCAGGCTGCCGCGCTGCCTCTGATCTCTTCATGCTGGCAGAGACAGCAATGCAGAAGCCTGATCTAAATCTCTGGTCTGTGAATCCATGAGACGAGCCTGAAGGAGTGAGCCGGTAGTTCCCCTGAACGCTTCTATAGAAGGCAAACTTTTGAAGTCTTGTCTTTAATTGAATTGACTTTGATTTGACACATGTTCTGCATAACCATCAATATGAATTTCTCCAACCGGCAAGTGAATGTTTAGGAGAACAAAAATATCCATGAATAACACTTCTTGACAAAGTTTCTTTTTGGAAACTGAAAAAAAACCCCAAACTTTTGATCTTCTCAACAATCAACACTCAGTGACATCATACTGCAGGCGAATGATTATCACAATATAGTGATGGATTAAGAAGCTAATTTTACAAGGTCTGGAAATGCCGGCGACAGAGTGCTCAATAGCGTTCTGGCCCTGAGACAGAGAGAGTGAGAGCAGCGTCTGCGGCTGATATCTGTGGCTGCAAGATTAGCTTGGTAATTAACCACAAAGCAATTATCGGGTGATGGGATGAGAGGCGCGTCTCAGGGAAGGTGTTTCTTGACGTTTTTAATAGGTGTTGAGTAGTTTGATCAGTCGACAGAAGTTGTCTGTGATTCGTAGGCCCGCAGTCCAACAGAGGTCGATCCACAGCTGATATGTGTGGCTGCCGAGAATTCAATTAATTAGACTGTTGCTTTTTGTTCCATCCACTTTTCATTAACCTCCATTGACACCTCAGCGAGGCTTGTGCGCAGGTTTACGACTGCGTCAGGATTAACAAGTAAATGGGAAGTTGGCAATAAACAAAGTTGCCAGAGGATGGAGATTCCCACAGGGAACATCACACTCTCATACTCGCGTGGAGATTCAAAGCTTGGATTCAAAGCTTGGATTCAAAGAATGGCTTCTCTCTGACTGCATCACGGTGTTGGATCACAAAAGTTAAAATGCTCGAGTGTTGCCGTCCAAAATATAAAAAATCCAAAATACTTTTTTGAAGACTGACAGACCAGTGGTGAGATCTCAGCAGATAAGTGGTATAAGAGGGAAGAGTTAGAGGGCTTTGGCTAAGTGCTATTGATGAAAATAAGGATGGCTCTCTGGGGGGGGTTGGGGGGGTCCAACCACTGTTCTTCAGATCAGAAACAGACTAAATCAATACATTCAACTCACTGGCAATTCATATAATGGTTGTCTGTTTGAGAGGCGGTCTAAAGATTTTAACAATATCGACAAAAAGATATACATTCTCACTCACGAACCCTTTAAACACTGACTATCATACTACATCAGTTCAACACATCCACCCTGATTTGTTCTCGCTCCCTCATCTAGTCTTACTCACTATTTCTCAAATCAATGGGCCTGTATTTTGATATACACATACCATGTTGACCAGATTTTCAAGAGTCCTAGGTCGTACCTGACTCGTCGTCAGACTTGTTGTCATTCTCCGAGTCGGTGAGGGTGAGGGCAGAGTTCTCGCGGCTGGACACTCCTGAGCTGCGGCGGGACTTTACCCTTCCTCGTCCGGCCCACAGCTGGATGGCTCGCTCTGGAGACAGCGGCCCCTCGGGGTCCGAGTCGGCATCAGAGCCCGCGCTGAGGGAGTACCCCCTCTGGAGGAGGCTCAGGTCGGGACAGTAGGGAACGGCGGCGGGGTGCGGAGGGGGAGTTGGCTCACACACTCCCAGCTCGGCCAGGGTGAAGTTACCCCCTGCGAGGGAGAAAGTGGAGTTACAGAGTTGGCGTGCAGAGAGTAATATAAGAAATAGCATTAAATGGAGACACTCACACAAACAAATGCTCGCACAAGCAAACGCACACGCATATCTAGCAAACAAACCCACAATCACACGCAGAGAAGCACACTAATTATGAAACTATGGAGGCGGAGGCTGAAAATTGGGCTTTGTTGTGGCAGGCAGGAGGGGGAGAGATGACGCAGCATGAATCAGGCACAAACTACAAACTAGCTGCTGGAAGGAATATGTACTGGCCTGCAGGCCTGTTAAGGCTGGCTTAGAAGGCCTGCCTCCCTCGCTTTACTGCTGCGCATTGGCATTCATGAGGTGTTGATGTGAGATCAAAGAGCTGTTCACTTGAGTCCTCTCAGACTGTAGTGGAGTTGCTTTGCTGCCTTCTGGGTTTGATCATCTCCCCAACTAGTTGCCATCACACGCTGGACCCCAGGCTCACTGAATATACTGCAGTCTGCTGCACTACACCTCTCCCCCTCAAGACAAACCGACTCGTCACGTCCAAAATAAATATATAAAATTATCCAAATTAAAGCACATCAAAGGAGATCAATAAACAGTGCTGCAGCCCAATTAAATCCAAGCTGAGGAAAAAGCAATTAAGGAAAAAGGCATGCTCAACCAATTTATTCTCTATACTAATTAAAAGAGTATTGTGGATGCAATCGCTCACCATCAGCTGTTGGGGTAAAGGGATCGGGGGAAAAACAGTTGTGATTCACTTCATTAGCAGTTTGTGAGGGAGGGGAAAGGAAGAGGCGAGTGGAGAGAGGTTTGCATTGTGGAAGCACACTGCATGAATCAGCGCGCTGGGAATCACACAGCTGTGTGACTGGGTTAACTGTGACTCATCAGGCGTACGGACGCAATCAGAGAGAGAGGAATTAAACAGATGAAAATCGTCTGCTGGATCTTCACGGCTCCTCTTCATAGCCTCGCCGAAACTCAAGAGTTGCGCTGAAAGTAATGAGGGGAGGGAGGGCTCTATACTTCTACTCAGACAAACAGATGGACACAGGTGGATTCAGCCTCTAGGCTACAGCTTGCAAAGCATCCAACCAGTTACGAAGGAACTGCTAGACATCAGGGGATATTACCATTCCTTGTCTTCTTGTCTTCTTTGTCTTTTCCTCCCACTTATCATAAAGGGTGACAAAAGGAACCTTCTTTACTATACGTGACACTACAATCTGTTAGTAATTTACACTACAGTAATATATGCACAGGATCTGACTCTAGTCGTTGAACCCATACCTGAGATGAAGTATCGTAGGAGGACGGGAGAGAACTCCAGGAGGCCTGAGAGAGTAGAGCACATGGGTTCTTTAACATCAGTCAGCAAATCATCCTGAATTGAACTGCTCGCTAGAAAAGTGTCTACTCCACAATCACAGTTAGGATTAGTCTTTATGCAAATCATCCCATCCAACTACAATGACAGTAATTGGGCCACAAACACATCTTCTAGTCTAAACAAACGCTACATGGAAGCAGTTACACAACATGAAAGTGTGTGTGCGTGCATGTGTGTGTGTGTGTGTGTGCTTGCCACACATATCTAATGTTACATCCCACAGGCCACCGCTCTGTACAATTAACATCCCATAACCAGTGATTACGCATGCAAAACCCAATCACTCCTTATCACCATCAGTGGTAGACACAGCCCGATGCCGTAGCAATCTACATGTACTCAAAGAAAGATGGATTGGTGTGACGGGTTGAAACAGACATGAAAATCTATCACAGTTATTCCACAAATAGAAAACCAATCGCATGTTGGTTACATGATATTGTGACAGATGTGGGGGCAAACGTGGAGCTGCATTCTAATCAGATCAATGCCTTTCTCTTGGTACAACACTGTCGCTGTCAGTCTTGCGCTTATAATGCACAATGTGTGTTTTGAGCCTTGAGCAGCTTCGGCAGCTGCCTTGGGCTTCACACATCTGCGCCTGGTCATTATGTACATGCCGACATGTACGTTTGTCTGTCAGTTGATCTGTGCATTCAACATGAATGTGTTGTATATGTGAATTAGACAGCGCTATAGGGCGAAAGCAGCGTGACCCAGAATGCTTTCCTAAATGCTTTTTCTCTAATAGAGGGGAAAAGAGCGAAGAGCGAAGAGCGGAAGGAAGGGAGAGAAATGAAACAGATTTGAAAAGGAACACGTGCCATAATATGTGTGTGTGTGTTTGTGTGTGTGTGTGGGTGTGTGTGTGTGTGGGTGAGAAAGTGAAAGAGAACAAGATAATACAGGGTTACTGAGTTAGGTGCTGAGTTTCAGCGCACATGGAAACAGAATATGAGATGTATAAGAAGGGGCTAAGTCAGTGTATGCTGGAAGAAATTCAAATGAAAATAGGGCTATATTAAGTGAAATAGGAATAACAAAAAAAAGACAGAATCATGCACATCATGTCCTAGCAGAACTAAAAAGTGGGTTAACAATGTGTGTGTATGTGTGCGTAGACATCTGCATTAGACTTTTCACTAATAGAGCGAAGGGCGGAAGAAAGGGAGAGAAACAAAGACAGTAAAAAAGTGTGAAAAAGAAAGAGAGAATAGGGGGTTACTGAGTTAGGTTACACAGTCTACACGATAGAATATTTTTCAGCATGCATGGAAACAGAATATCTTGTGCACAAGATAGGACTCAATCAACGTATGTGCAATCAAACTGAAATTGAAATCAAATGAAAATGGGCCGGTATTAAGTGAAACAGGAATAACAGGAAAAAGGCAGAACAGAAGCAGAACTAACAACTTGTTTCTTTGCTCAGGAGGGACTTAACTTTCCTGCAGCTGAGATACATCATCATTTGGAGTATTCATGCACCGCACGTTGCGTCTCCAAAAAACAAGTGACACATGGGAAAAAGAAGCATCTTGTTGGAACTTGAATACAATAGTGTGAGTGGGAATGGCATTTGCAGTGATCCATTAAACCACATGTAGTTCCCTTGATAAAACTCATTATGGATGTGTGTGGGAGCGAATGCATGCAATGTGCCGTGTGTGTACGAGTTTGGGTGTTTGTGAGTAGACAGCTTTGTGGGATAGAGGGGCCTATCATTAAAAAATCATTTGTGCTTGTTAGCAGTTTGACAGGCAAAGTATAGGCAGCAGGACTCTGCATTATGCTGGTTGACTTTCCCTCACCCCGCCGTGTAATTCTGTAAAAGATGTAAAACAGGCAGAACGTGTGGGCTTCAGTGCCTGCAATTATGTTGCTTTTTCCAGATCCAATAGTTTGCCGTGCAGGCCACCCTCGGACAAGCGATTTTGAGCTTTGGAGGGAGCGTCAGTTCAGAACAAGTTCTGATTTGCCCCGAAGTGCTGAACTAGTGAACTGATTTCCTCCTGGGTGGAGGATGCATCAAAATCAGGAAGCAAATGCAACTGTGCGCGGTAGGTTTCCCAACAATCCTAAAATAGCTGAAATTACTGTTAATAACAGTAAAAGCCTTATTTTCTTTGTCACAGCTAAGAAAATGCTAGAAATTGTGGCTAACAGCAACCAAAATGTGTCATTTCTTAATATTTTCCATTTTCATTTTCATCCAATTCAAAATTCATCGGCACTGCACTTTAGTATCCCTGAAAAAAGAAATTTCTCTTTTGTGTTTTCTTATGAAGCAATAAAATATATATGTGTACATATTCCTTCCTAATAATAGAGAGTTTAAGTGTTTAAATGTTTCAACAGACGCAGGAGAAATAAAGACAGTCGGGGAAACAGTGGAAATGAGAAGAAGAGACAATAGTTAGGACCCAACTTTCAGGGGTCACCTATTCCTGCTCTCCTGGGATCAGATCCCAACTGAGGTTGCTCTCCTGTGTCTCTCATAATCTGTCACGCTTTGTCTCCTCCTAGTCGCTCACTACAAGACAAAATGCATTTAAAAAAAATCATTGAGCTGCTCAGTGCACTATTAAAAAAATTAAGGACAGCGAAGGAGAGCTAAAACTGAAGACAAGATGGGAAATATTACAGATTTTTTTAACCACATTTCTAAGTGTTGACTTCACTATTTCAAAACTCTCTACACAGTTGTCTTCACACACATGCAAAATGGCACAACAGAATCTCATATCCAAAATGCTACAAATCTTCCAAAATACTTAAATTTGTACCATAATACTTGCAAAGTCTTGCCTCGACACCTTTAGTCAAAACTAATACACACACACACACACATATATATATAATATGATACCTTTGGTAATGCTCCTGTTATTAGTGTTTGTGTGTGCCTTTTCTAACCTTTCGTTATTTCCAGAAAAAAAAAATTAATCTAAATTCTTTTTTTCAAATATAAAATGTTTATGTATTTCATATAAATTGTTCTTTATTTGTTTTCTTACCTCTTTACCTGTTTCTGTGCTGCTGTAACATGAATTTCCCCCTGGGGATCAATAAAAGTCTTATCTTGTCTTATCTTACTGGAATAAAAAGCTGTGTACACACACTCTATGAAAAGGACATCTAGTGACGATGCAGATACAGACAAATAATCAAAAGCTCTAAGCTCATCGGAGAGTACAGTACAGATGGTCTTCCTCTCTGTCGTCTCGCCTCCCATCAAACACAAGTACTCCTCATGGCCACTATTCATCCTCTATCAGACATTTGTCTATCTCTGCCCATGTTTATATAAATCAGCTCTTCCAAAGTGTTCCCCTCTTTGTATAGATAGCAATGAAATTACAAAAAGAAAATGAGTATGTAAACATATGCTAAATGGACTGTAGATATAGTCCAGAGACAATTGCTGGAGTTTGAGTGAGAAGACTCATGAATTCATGAATTTTGGACCGTTGATTTCATCCACAGTTTAGTTCACACAAGCTGCTGCTGTGCTATACTGTGTGAAGAGGAGAAAAGAAATGTACTTTCTCTTAAGTTGGTAAGGAAAAAAAATAGGGAGTAAAATCGAGAGTGAGGCGAGCTGATGACGAAAAAGGGGATCATAAGATGAGGTAGTGAAGAATGATGAAATACTTGGTCATGGTAAACAGTTTCAGCAGGGAGAAAGACAGGCAGAAAAAAGACAGAGGCGGAGCGCAGACAGACAGAGAAGTTTTGTGTATGCCTGAATGATAAGCCAACATAGTGGATTTAATGAAAGCACCTAAGCAGAGAGACAGAGAGCGAGAAAGAGTCGGCTTTGACTTAAACGCGTCAAGGTTCAGGGTCACCGTTTGTGAGAGAGAGGATGGCGTTTGTGGGATTGTTGTGCAGCTATAGTTATCACACACATTATTACTCTCACACACACTTGAGCGCAAACACACGGTGCAGCAGTAGAGAATACTAATAAACATCTTCACAAATCAGGGTTTCCATGGTGATGAGGCGAAGTAGTGTAATAAAATGAAGTGAATGCTGCACGGGTGCATACGTACACACATCAGAAGTGAGGATGCTAATGAACAAAACCTCTACAGATGTTGATAATGAGAGCACCATCTTTGGTATCACTTTTTTGTTTCTTTTCTTCGTTTTGTTTTGTTTTTTACACACAAAATGTTTATTTCTCATCTATAAGAAAAACTCTCCAACTACACATGGAAATACCAGCCGGGTTTCCCCATGTTCATACTGGACAATTCTGCAGTTCACGATTTAGATCAAATGCTAAAGTTAAGTGCAGTTTAATGTGCCATTTATAGAAGGGTGGATATTCATGTAGCACATCTGACTTTCATGCGGGAGATGGAGTTTGCGTCATCTCACAGGACTGCAATTAATGTTGGCTTTTATTCTTCTCCTTATCACCCAACTATGCCCTTCCCCTCAGTTCTATGGAGCATTTTATTGTCTTTCAGCTCATTGTTTTAGTTTAACGGCCCACAACTTTACTGTTTTGTTTCACTCTCACCGCTCTCATTAACCTTATTTCTAGACGCAGCAGGCACCTGTTTTCGAACGATAAAGCTCTAATAAACTCACTGTACGCTACCCGCCCGACACCAAACAGCAGACGGTTAAAGTTAGCGACTAGCCGGTGAACACAGTGGAACATTTAGCAGCACAAGAGCCAGATATTTCCACATGAATGCTAATGTTGCTCTGTGTCTGCTGGGTGTGTAAGTGGGCAACTGTTTGCTAATAAGTTCATCATCACAACTTAATAAGGTGATAATATGTCAACAACAAAAAAAAAAATTATTAATACAGCTTTAACTGTGTGTTTTAGATGCCTAAGCTTAACCATACAGTAGTTATAGTTGCTATAACCACAATATTTCCCTAACTTTTAACACAATGCATTTGCCAGGCGCAGATATTGTAGAAAGGGAATATTTTAAAATCTTTGGCACTGGGCGTTTAAAAAGGTTGTCACTGAACATACTCTGGGGTTTTGAAGAATTCTCAATATCAATGTTCTTTATAATATACAATACCTGTAATTCATATGGTCAAAAATTGATTGAGCCTCTTAGCTATTAAGAAAACAACAACAACACTAATAAGAAGAAGAAGAAGAAGAAAAGGAGAAGTGTTTTTTTGACACCCAGATCTGCTCTCTAGTCAACCTGTAACCTCTTATTCGGAGTATTAAAGGGTTTTAGGGTATTACTGTAGAAGTCTTTGTTTTGTCTTTGGCTAAACATCGTATCTCTGTCATCACTCTCATGACCATCAGATAAAATGCCTCATCCCTCAAAAAGGAGATTATTCTTTGACTCTTATTTGCGGGGATTAAAAACAAAGTGGTTTGCAGCAGAGGATACTGTCAAGATTAAGATGCTTTATCTTGACATCTGGAAACTGAACATGTGCATTTTGCTCTAATAAGTAAACAAAGCATCAGCACACATACTATTTACTTACTTTAAAGACTGGCGCATTCATTCATCTTAATGGGCATGTCAGTAATCAAGGTAAGGTTTGTTTGAAATGAAAAACAAAATGTATGAAATGAAACTAATTTGTTAAAATATATTTGTTGTTTCATTAAACGGCTCAATTACCATCTGCTGTTATATCTTCTTGTCAGCGTTTGTTGTCTGTTCTGTTCTGTTGCTCCTTGCTGTTCATGGTGAGTGAGTGGCAGTAGCTGAGATATGTTACAACACTACCTTCCCTGTGTGACTGACATGTCGTGACAGGATGACAGGGCACACTGACAGTCAACCTCGTAGGGTTCGGTGTTGATTATCAAAAATCCATTTTACACACACACACACACACATGCATACACACATACATATCCCATAGCATGTGGCATGTCATTAACGCCACCATTAGCAGCGCACTAACGACTTAACAGATATGCCCCAATAGGAGTGTCATGGTCAAACACTTCCCACACCTCCCAGATGACATCCGTTCTATTGGCTCCCGTCTGAGCCACAGGGGCCCTTGCACCTCCTAATGAGGAGACGAAAATAGGTGTGACAAATGTCATCCATCCCTGGGCTAGTTCTACTCCTGCCCAGAGGACAGCAGTCTGGGTTGGACAGGACATGACAGGACATGACACAACACCATGCACTCTGGAGGAGGTCTTGTCACTAAGAGATGTAGCGCTAACCAGTGAAACACCTCTCAACCATGAATAGGAGGCCAAAGTTGACTAGACTGGGAGGCATGCCTTACTGTTGATTATAACAGTGGAATACTTCACTTACATCTACTAAGAAATCAATTTTAAAATTAAAGGCTTTTCAGGAATGTTGAAAACTTAATGTGGCATGTACTGCCCCAGACACACTTCAAAAGGTGACTTTTTAAATATCCGTAATTAGTCTAGAGATTTAAACAGGGAGATGTGGAGTTATATGTTCACTGCTGAGACGTAAAGACCCCGACCTATGAATAAACACTGTGCTATAGCCAATTGACTAGAATGACCATGCAGTGTAAAGTGAGGTACGATCAATAGGGAGTGTGCACTGCTGAGCTATATGTGGGTCTTTTGTCGTATTCATTCAGGAATACTGATATATTTCATATAAGAACATGTATATGTTTTGGTTAAGTAATGAGACGATATCAAAAATTCTAAATAACATATTTCTATTTTTTTTAATGCTAAGGGAAATGAGATATGAGAAGTTTATTCTGGGATTCACAAAGAGGTCTCTCTCTCTGTATGTAGGTTAAGGGGTTATCAAAGAAGTTATAGGCACATATACACACATTGCCTGTCTTTTTGGAAGTTTTCCTAAAGGCTTTATTTTATTTTAGTCTTCCTCTCTTGTTGCTTTTCTAGCCCATTAAAAGCCCTTTTGGACACTTTAGGACTAGAAAATTTCGGACTTCTGACCACTCCTAGGGGTTCTATCGAAAAAGAAACTGGAACAGACGGCATTGCATGCTGCTCCACCCATCCACCTAGGGATCTGATCTGGGGACAGCGTAATACCTGGGTCTAAAGCAACACATAGACTGCACCAATTTTCACTGGTCTATCTCATTTTTTTGTCTAATAATTTAATTGATATGATACCAGTGTACAGTTTAACCATGCACCAATATAACTCACTGTGCAAGGTACACTAGACTGCAAGTAACCATGGCAACAACACTTCTGCTTCACTTTATCGTACTTTCACTGGGAAAACATTTTCAAAGTTTTAAGTTTTAAGATTTCAAAAAATTTACTTATAAACAGAAGTTATCTTTTTGCCAGTGATAAGTGGTGCTAGCCACATTTTTAACTTCAGCACTCTGAACGTTACAGCATGATCTGGTCACATAGCATTCCCTATGCAAACCTTAAGGGTTATCCAGCACCGGGTTGTATATTTGATTGTATTTTTGCGACCTCACTAATGTCCACAGTCTGCCCAGAATCATGGAATGGCAAAATGTTTGGCTGAGGTGAAACCAAGGTTTAAATCTAACATTTCCACAGACTGCGCCGGCCACCATGGCTAGCACCGTGGAGAAGAAGAGCAAAGTGGTGTGGCACAGTGTGTGGAAATACTGAACTTAAATGTTGGTTTCACCCTGGGCAAACATTTTATCTTTTCAAAAGGCAGACTAAAGATATTTCTGTGATCATAAAAATTCCTTTGAAGATGCAACTTGCTGCTGGTTAACAGGCAAAAACAAAGATTTGCATAGGGAATAATACGTGACCGAAGCACGGAGTAATGTACGGAGTGCTGAGGTCACAAATGGGGCTGGGTATAAGCATGATAAATTTCTATATCAACTTGACTTGGTATAGAAATTATCAGGGAAGGAAAAGCCACTCTGTGTTGTGCCATTCTTTGCCTGTCTTAAACCACATCGTTTATTATCACTTACATATGAAATTCTTCCATCTTCTCATGTCTGCCATTTCTGAAACTAAATATATAGCATCATTTGTAATGTGCCTTCATCTGAATAGTAATCCTATAGTGATTAAAATTTATCTACAGATGCAACAACATCAATTGGAAAGCAAATCATTTGCATTGGTATCATTTTTGTCACGAAAGCAAGGACAGAACCGGCATCACAATAGACGTACAAGTGTATAAGAAACGTGCTATACATCTGCACACACAAACACATACACACACATTTAAATTCTGTGGCTGGGGAACATGTTTAATTACAGCCCAGGAAGCAAGTGACTCGACTGTGAACGGAAAAAACACTTGATAACACTGACATTTACAATCTGCCTCATTTATCAAAAGCTGCCAAAGCAGAGTCAAAGAGGGTCATTACATAGTAAACATAGATTAACTCAACTCTCACAAAACCCACACAACATTGTCTAATAAATGATTTTTAGTTTAAGAAAATTGCAGATGTCAGCATGCATTTCCCTGGACTCAGTCAATTAATTGTCTTGTTTGTGACCCAAGATCTGTGTATGTGTAGCACGCGCACGTGTGTCTGTGTGAATAAGAGCCAGCAGCGGAGCTAAATAGCTGGCACCTTCAGCATGCATTTCCCTGGCCTCATCCTATTTGTCTCATTTTTTTTACCAAGTGTTTGCACGTGTGTGTGCATGCACCTGTGCCAACATCAGTGCTAATAGCTAGCACTTTCACTTTCATAGCACAGACAGGATTTGACAGTCTAAGCTGAGGTGTACTCTGGTTTGTGTGGATAATGTTATAGAGTGAATCCCAAGGTCACATCATGTTCTGATAGACCTGTACTTAGTGCCAGTCATTCTACTTAGTCCCAAAACAACTATGAATCACTCTCGTACATTCACAAACACACACCATTTTTACAGACACATCCGTAGTGCAGAGAAAAGAGCTAATGTGAGTCTGTAAACTGGGCCCTTTTGACATGTACAGTAGCCTGAGTGTGTGTCTACGAGTGCCAAATGCTGGACCAGATGTTACTTTGAGTTAAGTCCCCCTTTACAGACGTTCTTGCATGTGTTGGGGCCACACATACAAACCCACATGAGCAGTTTCCTGTCTATAAAAGAGTGAATATGGGGATGGGGTGAGTGGGAGTGCATTGAGGATTGGAGGAGTGGAGTAGAGTCGGCCCCAGGACATTCTTCAGCGACTCCTCTGCTCTGTTGCTGCAGCTACGGGATGCTTTTGAGTGTCAGCAGCTGGCAGAAGCGCAGAATGCCAGGGAGAAGACAAAGATAAAGCGGGATCTGAGGATGAGGGGAGGGATTGTATTTAATCTCACCACCATTTATTTTTAATAGTGTGCAGCTGCTTTGTTCTCTCTTTGATCATCAGCAGGCCAGGTTGACTGTAACGCAATGGAATGCATGGACACATACACAAAGAAGCATACAAACACACATTCTGTAGTTTATTTTATTTAGGTAGATTTTTGTACTTGTTTACTCCCAATTTTGAGTGTCCAAATCCCTATGCACTGCAGTCCTTGTCATGGTCTGTGAAGGGCTGCAGACAGACATGTGCTACTTCTGTGACACAAGGTGTCATCAGCCGCTGCAAGCATTAAGCTTCACTATGATGCGTAACACGTGGTAGGTACACACAATCTCCCCAATTCAACCCACCATTGTGCAGCAGCCCTGACTAAGCAGCCAGTTCTGCTCACTGGAAGCCGTCCAAAGGCACCAGTACCAGGAATCAAACCCTGGGTCTCTACAGTGGTGGGAGAGAACTTTACTCCTGTACCACCTGTGTACCAACACACATCTGTTAGAATGGAATGAAGTCTGCAAAGGTAGCTTGTATCCAATCTGCTGTTTTTGAAGATACTTGGAAGAATGGAGAGGATCAGAGGAAGCAGAGGATGCTTCTCTAGCTTAAAGCCTCCTCCAGACCACCCAGCAGTGCGTTTTCCTTGCCATTGGGTCTTGAATACAGGCAGTGGAGGCAATCATGCCAGGATTCGAGTGGCAGAGTTTGGCAGAGTTTTTGGACAAAGCAATCCTTGGCTACTGTAGTCATTTGACACATCAAAGTCGATGGAGAAAAGGGAGTGCAGAATGAGGTAAACATGGCCATTATACAGTATGTATACTGCCGGCTCTTATAGGTTTGAATGGGCTCATTGTGATTATATTTGCACATGCATGCACATTTCAGTGCGTCTGTGAAGATGAGAGGTCAAGCCTATAGAGCTCAGATAATATTTTCACAGTATGCTCATTCTCTAAGCCATACACAAGGCCTCAACATAAAACAATGTGCGATATGATCACTAAAGCAACAATACAGGAACAGCAAGGGTGAGGGGGGTGGGGGGATGAGACAGAGAAAGTAGGCATGAAAGGTGTGACAGAAGAGCAAAAGAGGACATAAAAGTAAGTGAGAAAAAAGTCAGAAAAGAGACAGAATGAGTAGGGATGGTAGATGAGTGTTGTCCAGGCAGGTGGGTGGTGGTGGATTCTCTGTGTGGTTTCCATCCCTGGGGGCAAAGCAACAGAGGAGAATTTAGAGGGGCTCATTTAGATCCTTCTAAAAGGAAAGGCCAATGCTTCTAGAGACTACAGTGGCTGTGATAATGCCTGCTGTCTAGAGGTGGACCTGCAGGGGAGACACACCCCTGGGATGTGCCGAATAAGAGCTGCAGAGAAGGACTGGGAGAGAGACAAGGAGATGTACAGTATGGGTTGAAAGATCAGAGAGACAGAGAGGTGAAAGCCTGCAGACAATCAAAGAGACTGCAGTAGGAGAGTAGAGGTGTAGTGTGCTTCTGTGCACTGCTCGGATTGGCATATTTGACTTTGCACATATTTGTATTAGTGTCACGGGATTATCTGTTTAGCAGTGATCCACGCATATTCAGCCCAAACTAACCCGCTGAAAAAATATGACATGGAACTGAGACTAGTTAAAATGTTATATGTATAATAAAGCAACCATGTAAGCAAAGCTTTCTCTGATATTTCTGCTTATATGTGAATGAGGCTTGTACCTTATTGAGATCACTGATGATTTCAAATATGTCGTTTTGTGGTGTTAAATAGTGAAGACTTGTAATGAGCTTTCCAGGTTGCTGCATGTTATGGGGAAAGAACGTGTTATTTGGCTGTGCTTATCCAAGCAGACTAGGTAATAAGTGTGTAATGGGGAAACAGTGGAGTTGAGATCCAATGAAAGCGACCAAACCTGCTTTATCAAAATCTGCAAGGAGCCGTTTGGGACAGCTAGTGTTCAAACATTGAAAATAAACTGAAAAGGAAAACCCATTTACTCGAAATTTGCACATGTTTAGAAATGTGAAATACAGCCTGGTATAGTCACATAACTTGAAACATTATACAACTATACACTGTATTGTACAATACAACAACACTTTCTTATTAACTCTACTAAGCGGTAGCCAGATAATCAGACCGAACTGCTATTAAGTTTCACTTCATTCATTCACCTGACATTGTTTTAATGCTAACTGGTTACTTGTTGGGAGGTAGGGGTCATTTTGTTTTGTTTTTCCCTGACCAATCAGTAGCGAGTGATGTATCCAATCTGCCGATGTCACTTCACATCACACATGACAGCTGTGTTGATCTCATCTACGATTGTAACCATTTTCTGTTGCTATTTTTAATGAATGTGGCTAGGTAGCTTGCTACCTATGTGGGAAGATGATGCCCCCTTTCTTAATCCCGCCTACTAAGCTCTGACTGGTCAGTTGTTTATCTACCTGGGGGAAACAGCTGCCAGTGGTCACAACACCAGACTTATTTGAATCGCTTAACAAATGTGAGATGTGGGTGGTGATTCAGGGGTGTGGAACACGACTATCTTTAACCCTACACTGTACATAAATCAGAGGTAAAATCTGAAGTGTTGTGTCTGTTGTCTGTCAGACGAATATGTTAGATGTAGGAGAAATACATAATCAGCATGTCGACTTGGAGCGGGCCCAAATAAAGGTCACTGACATCACCTCCTCTCACCTCCTTCCAAAGCAGCAAACAGTTTTCTAATGGGCTGGGAGGTAAGTCCACGGAAAATATTTCTTGCCCGAGAGGCACCGAGGAGCAAAGCACAAATATACAGCATCCAAAAAAGACCCCAAATACACTCCAAATATGGTTCCAAAGGGAGATGATGTTCCTTTTTAAAGTTGAATTTATGCTTCAGGAAACACTGAAATTCCAGTGAAGCTTTTCATGCATAACGATGTGCAGTAAGTACGCTATTTTAGAAGGCAATGATATCTTTGGAGTAAGTTGTGGCAGACATGTAGTGAGAAAAGCAACCTTTTCTTTAAGCTGTTTACATGATAGCAAAAACTGAAATATAAACCGGTTTGTACAATGAAAAAAAGATTATTTTGAAAAGTGTTTGTGTTCTTAGAGTGTCAGTGTTCCTGATCCTTGATTTGGCTCAGGACACATCCTGAGAGACATCTGCCATACTCCTAATAATTTGCGCTGCATAACTTAATGCAAATGATCTTTCAGAATGACCAAAGCAGCCCAAAGAAATGTACTTGCGAAAATGTGTATTGTGCCTAAGCAGTGTTTGCATGTGCAGGATAATGAAGCCTAAGCAACAGGAACAGTGACATCTCATGAAGATAAATGTCAGTGGAGTATGAACTTCTCTCCAACTACTGCAGGTGAGTCAATAAGCTACTCAATATGAAACTCAGCAATAGTGCCAGTCATTCTACTTAGTCCCAAAACAACTATGAATCACTCTCGTACATTCACAAACACACACCATTTTTACAGACACATCCGTAGTGCAGAGAAAAGAGCTAATGTGAGTCTGTAAACTGGGCCCTTTTGACATGTACAGTAGCCTGAGTGTGTGTCTACGGTGCTTCACTCCCACCTGTGCATGACTCACACCTTTTTGTCTCACACATGAATCTAATGACACCTGTAAGAGCAAGTCAATATGCATTAACACACCACTGAACTGTAAATTGGTTGTGCCGCACATAAGCATCAAAGCAAAATTACAGTCTGAGAATAGCTTCGGATGACCTCAAAACTTCTCAACAAGAAGCAGAAACGCCATGATGGCTCGCCCGACCAAAAGAACAACATCATTATAATTTAATCAAAGTTAATCATATTTTCTAGTGTGGGCCCATCAGCGCATGAATTACTAATGTCGCAGGTCAGTTCAGATATCAGACCTCCCCTTCAAACCATTTGTTGGATATTCAATAAAACAACAAGGACATTATCTGAATTCAGTCTCCCCTATTTTCAATTTTAGGAGTTACTGTTGAAGAAATTACAGTTTCTGTATACTCTCACCATCTTGCCACTAAACTACAAGCTGTTCAAAAGAAGAACACATTGTTTCAATCTCTCACTCTGTCATGTACAAGTTACAAAAAATATTTGCTTGAAAGATGAAGAAAACTCTATTTATCTGCCGCTTCTCTCACTTCATCTGTCTCACTCTAACTCCTTTTCTTTCTCCCTCCTTCCAGCACTACTCCTCGTCCCGTGGTGTCACAGTCCATATGGTGCTGCAACACTGTTGGTCTCCTGTGGCCACACTTCCCACGATGCATCTGTGGCTCTGGGCTTGTCGAGGGAGCTGATAGGCTGAGAGGACTGTGGTATCGACTGGCGATCGCCTGGTGTGAGGTCAGCTCAGTGCAGCAGTGGAGTGTGTCCGAACAGCACACACCACTGACTTCCAGTCTTTCATCCAACCTGCCAATCAATCCTCCATTTTCTATCATTACCTGTTCCTCCGCAGTACAAAATATGCTCTTCTGTTGTGTTCTTTTCTTAAAAAAAGGAAGAAAAATCTTCCCTGTGTGTGCCATTAAACATTTTCTTCTTTAAACTACCATCAGATTGATCCATTTCTCTTATTTCTTGAAACCATGCAGTCAGACGTTTCATGACAGTGACAGTAGGCCTACCTTTTCTATCTATGTTCCTTTTGGAAAATACCATGAAGGACTCTCCAACATATATATTTATATTATTTTTGAGGGGGGTTTTACTGTTATTTTTCTCTTTTGCATTGTTTTGCTGTATTGCTCTGAGCTCTCTTCCCCTCCTGTCTGTGTCCATGCAGAGAAAACAGAGCTTAGTACAGATCAATCCCATTGAGTCTGACTCCTTTCACTAGCCAGGGATCAATACTGCCTGTTTCATGTCCCTCTGCAATACACACACGTGTGCGCGCGCGCACACACACACACACACAGACTCTTATAAAGACATGCCTATGAGAGCAGGCCAACCCCTTTAGAGATGACCTATCGGCCTATCGGCTAACTTGCTCACCGGGGGATACAGAAGTTCATTATGACAGACCTGCCAGTGCTAAAGGTCTGCTTTGGTCCTCTGCTGCAAAGTGCAGCATTTACACCATCTGATTACATTAACAGCTTGTCAGAGAGGCCTCGCAAGAAACACACAGTGGCTAAAAGTAGTATACAGCTGAAAAACCTTTACATGTGCAACAATGTGACTGTTGAATGTGTGATAGCAGATGTTTAAGTAATGTAAGAATCACATAACAGGACTGGAAGGGCTCTAAAAGGGTTTAGCTATGCTTGGCTCAACCATATGTGCAGGACAGGAAAATGACTCGCCTATTGGAGCTGCACTGAGAGCAGAAATAGACAAGATTTGACAGGAAATTGCTACTTCCTTGAGTTTCTAGTTTTGCTTTTTAGCTGCAATTGGCAGCCTTCATTATCTGTTATACCTAAAATGTATTTTATAACCCTGGAACCATATTACATCTCATAAACTCCTTTTTTGATGAAGCCTGCAAAAACATCTCTTCTATGCTTAATAATAGTATGCCTAACCTTTTATTCAAATGGGCTTTTTAGAAAATATCTTTATTTGCTTTCTTGCAGTGAGTGAGATGGATACTTAGCACAAAGACAGGAAGCAGGGGGAAACAGCTAGCCTGGCTCAGTCCAAAGTATGAGCCTCTGTGTTGCTTTTTAATTGACATGTCATATTGCGTTTGTTTAATCCATACAAAAAGTGTAAAAACAATACATTGTTCCGCACAGAACACCACGTAAACCCCCAACGCGTCGTTTTTAAATGTTGGTCTTTGTACGAATTAAATAAACAGGATATAACGTGTTCATTAGTGAGCTTTTTTGTTGCCCCCTATTTTCAGTCTTAATGCTAACCTAAGCTAACTGGCTGCTGGCTGTAGCTACATAGTTAGTCTGTTGTTACAGACATGAGTGATATCAACTTTCTAATTTCACTCTTGGCAAGAAAGAAAAAAGTGAATTTCCCAAAATGTTGAACTATTCCTTTAGTCATAAAATTGTCTTGATTTTCCATGTAATGTCTCCAGTCAAGCACCATATGGATAAAGCCCAAAACTACAGTGTAATAAAGCATTTGAAGAGGATCCTTTGCGCCGCAAACCCACCTTGCCTGGAGTACTCGTCAGCCTCGTGGTGAACCAGGTCAGTCACACAGCCACCATAGTGCAGCCTCTGCTCATGGTCGAAGGCCTTCAGCGTCTCGCTTGAGCTGTAGGACTTCTGGGTAGGAACACGGCACTCATCTGCATCCAGGGAGGAGGTGTTGTACTGGGAGTCTTTGGAGCAGCGACCCCTGGTCAGGGAGCGGTGCCTACGATCCTTCAGATCCATGCTGAGGCTGGGTGTGGGGGGGGGGGGGGGGCAGAAGAGATGGAAGCGGAGGAGGAGGAGGTGGTGGTGGGGGGAGATGGAGGGGCCTCCTAGCGGGCCTCCGTAATGTCAATCTCCACTTCAGTCACCTGGGAAACAGAGATAGAGAGAGGGAGGGATGGAGAGAATGGAAAAGACAGCAAAAGGTTGGTAAAAAATTAATGGATGCACTGCTGTGACTCACTCTTGCTTTGCACTCTCCGGAGAATCTACAGGGAAAGTTAGGTAAGAGGGAGTGCGGCGAATAGACATTTGAGCAACCAGGCAAATGTACAACACATTGGAGTATTGATGCGGGATAAGTAAGGCTATTGTGGGGCGAAACAGAGCTGCCAGCACTGTGGTCCACAGAGATAGTCAACCATCGACCGCGCTGATGAAAAATGGACAGCCAGCATTTAAATCTATGACATAAAAACAGAGAGTGACTCCAATATGGTCCAGTCATCCTAAACTGATGTCAGTGACGCATGAATACAGACACACAAAGGGAAAACAACGATGACAAGATGGGGCAGAAAATAAAGAAACCAAAAAGGAAAGCCGAGAGGAAAGACAGACAGAATGATGAGAAAAGAGACACCGATTATCTGGAAAAAGGTAAAGGGCGAGAAAGAAAGAAAAGCAGCCGGATGCAACAGGAAGGATGGAAGAAGAGGAGAAATGACTTGAGGGCATTGCTAGTCTCTCCCTCATTATCAGAGTGAGAATGAATCCCGCTCCCTTAGAGGCTGTAAGGGATAATCAAACACAGCCAGATGCAGATACACACACACACACACACACACACACACACACACACACACACACACACACACACACACACACACACACACACACACACACACACACACACAACGTCACAAACACCCAGAAACAAACACACTCAAATGCACATATACAGTATAGAGGTACCTGAGATAACAGTGTTACCTAGCCCTGACACAGCTTGTAACACAACTTGTAACACAGCTAAACATGTGCATCAAGACATCACCCTCTCTGTGTTGGTGCCTGATCTGTCCATTGCTATTGCATCACAACCAGCCACAACTTTTAATCTATTACAATCTTATACTTGTGGATGCAGATTATACATGATTATGATGCTAATACAGCATGATACTAGTGCAGCGGCCTTGAGCAACGCATTACATTAGCAGCTAAAGATCAAAGTACAACAATACAACAACCAGCAGTAATTGACAGGAACGCTTCCAGCAGCTGCCTGTATGGGATATTTATGGTAATAAATAGGTCATCCATGTTTCTATTGCTTTGGGCCAAGGAAAGTCTGGTCCACCCACTGCATTACAGCGTAGCATTGCATTTTCATCAAAACATCCTTCAGTCTGGACAGTGTGTATTGATATCAGAGCGGGCAAGGGCATTTCTACAGAACAGGCATCGTTTGATTCAGAATATGTGATGTAACTAACTGTATGTTGGGACGGAGGAAGAATGAGAGGGGAGAAAAAAAGAGAGAGAAGGATACAGAATGTGAGTCAATCTATTCAATGAGGGCTCATTTTAAAATGCTTAGAAGGTAGTATTGAAAAGTGCCCTGCTATGTCCATTGATTAACAGTAGGTATTAAGTCTCATAAAGAGCTCATTATGCTCCAGCATCCATCACACAGGCTATTAGGAGTTCAACCTTAATGTGTTGGTACCTTGAATGGAGGGTGAGGAAACAGAGAGGGATACTGGCTCAGGAAATGTGGCGACATTGTGACTGGCATTATGCAAACGATGGGTTGTTTGAGTGCGCGTGGCTGTGTGTGTGCACTGTATGTTTGTTGAGTGCATATTATGGGGGTTAGGGCTAAGATGTTGATGTAAGATGTTAAAGGAATAGTTCAAACTTTTGGGAAAAGTCAGGTGAGAAGTTCGTTAACACTCTTTGTCCAAGCTGGAGGAGGCTATTAGCCTAGCTTAGCATAAAGACTGAAAGCAAGGGGAAACAGCCAGCCTGGCTCCTTCCAAAGTAAAAAAAAAAAAAAAAAAAAAAGCCTATCAGCACTTATAAAGTAAACAAATGAATAAGTTGCATCTTGTTTGTTTATTCCCTATACAAACTAAAATGAAAAAAAAAGAAGATAATATGTGGTTTTTGGCGAAGGTGCTGTAACTTTTTGTTGATGAACGACACTTTATCCATCTTCTCTTACAGCTTCTCTACCTGTAGTGCTTGTTGACCAACAACCTCTATGTAATAACAAGAATCTGGTGAGTCACAATGCCCGGCTGTTACGCTATAGAGATTTCAAATCACATTGACATTTATAATAACAGAATGCCGTGTGGGTCCCACCAAATGTCTAGGTAAGGATGGTACATTTTCAAAAACTACAGTGGTTTAGATGAGGTTTCTGTTTTTGGTGACCTTCAATGAACACCATTTCCCACAGGGAGATCAGAGAGGGGATGAACGGTGTGGACATTTTAGACAGAGATGGCAGCTCAAAAGTTGGAAAAATGACATACATGATTTAGTGGATATCATGGAAATCAAGTTACAATAACATACTGTACATACCCGCACTGCTGCGCTTGTATGGGAGATGTTTTTTTGTATGCTAACAATTTAAACTGTGCTAACAGACCATTTAAAAAGGTCATGAACGTTTCTAATAACTCCTAACTTCTAAAAGTGCTGTAGTAGATGCTCATCTACCTTACAATATGGACAGTTCTTTTTCTTTCTTTCAGAAAGACAGATGCAAGAAATGCTGAATGAGAGATTGCACTGAGTTACAGAAGCTAGTGGAACAGTGACTAGCTCAGAGGTGACATCAGGACTTTGGCTCTTTATTTTATAAAAAGCAGTTACAGCACTTAACCCTGAAACCTTAAACCTCCTGCTTCCAATCTTTATGCTAAGCTAAGCTAATGGCTCCAGCTCTGTATATAATGTACTGTATGAGAGTGGTATCAATCATCACATCTAAGTCTTATAAAGAAAGTGAATAAGAGTATTTTCCAAAATGTTGAACTATTCCTTTAAAAGTAGTGCCAAACTTTGCAAGTCAGTGTATATGTATATGGGGCATATGGGGTTACAGATATAGGAATAAATATGTCAATACAATCTACCACATGTATACACAGTTAACGGGCGCGCGCGCGTGTGTGTAGCGATCACACTAAAAGGACTTGAATAGTAGTTTGTAGGTGTAATGCTAGTTGAGGAGGAAGAACTCAAAATGAGAGATAGATGGATAAAGTGGAGAAAGTGGAGAAAGCAGAGGTGGTCAATCACGAGATCTGGAGCACATATCAATCACATTCCCCCAGCGCAGGTGTTTTCTTCAAGGTCGCTGAAGCACACACCGTCACACACACACACACACACACACACACCAAACTTTTTCTTGTTAATTACTCCGGTGACAGTGGCCGAACCTCCGCTGATCATCACACTGAGGCGGATTATCTCATTTATCAGAAGTATAATGACTAATTGTCACGATTTCATGGTATGCGACCAGTCAGGCACACAGATATAAGTGCATATTCATATACAAAGACCCAGAGAGACAAAGACAAAAAATTAACTGTGCAAACACCCACATGAGCCTGCAAGCTGCGTTTCCTTGACTGGGCGAGAAAGGGTGGTTAGACGAACGCGAAAAAAGACATGCGTGTGACCGTGAAGTGACCATGAAATCCAGGCAGAATGAGAAAAGTAATTGGAAGACGACAGGGAGGGTGGATAATTCATTTTCGAAATTACAGAGGTGAAGTTTGGTACAGATAATGACCTTTTCTCTGCAAATAAGAGCTTGGGAAGAAAAATATGGAAAATGACACAATGTAAATCCACTGTAACTAGAAATCACACCCAGTTAATAGGAAGCTAATGACATCAATGGATTAGCGAGCATTAAACAAGATGGTTTCCCATTCAACCTGATCAACCTCTGAAAGAACAGAGTCTGAATATCAAAGGAAAGGAGGCAGCAATATAAACTGTGTTAACACAGACAAGGCCTTAAATACAGCTATTTTAAGAAACAGCTTTTTTACCCACCTAAATCTTACATGTAATCGCATACTTGAAGAGTGTTTCTTACACATGAGAAATAAGCATCTTGTTTTCTTAACCTGTCAAAATCTAAATATATCTGACACATTCTGTCACAATACGTTTTATACAGACTGAAATTGTAAACATTTCTACTGTTTCTCAGAAAATGTTAACAACTCTGTAAAAGAAATGCCAGCAGTGGGTCAGCAATGCTTCAGCAGTAGGTGCATTAGTGCATTTATGGTTTGAAATTGCCTCAGGTATTTTGTGTTTTGTTGCGTCATGCCTCAAATCTGCCTGAGGAAAGTGCTGCAGAGACAACCAGCTCTGGAAACATGCTGATCACAATCAACCTGGCTCGGCCGTGCATATTATTTCACTGCATTTGTAATGGTTACATGTACATTGGCTTGATACCCAAAGACAATTAGCTGCAAAGATTCCATCCAGCTCCCATTTATCAAACAAATAAGGGCGGAGGCGATGTGTGAGTGCTGGTATAGATGCTGTTTAGGGCCATCACACTGTGGGAGGCTTCCTGTCCAGATGACTCCTACTGCAGCTAACTAGCAGGAGGCTCAAGAAGGGCATGTTCACTCTGTATAAGCTGCAAACTATCCTGACATTTACTGATATAGTATATTCTTATACTCTAGACAAAACTATACAACAGAGCTTGCACAGCTTACAGATTTTTGTATATTTCAGTGTATAGCTCTATGTGATATATATTAAGGGCTGCAGCTAACATCATTAGCCATTAATCTGCAGATTAGTTTCTCAAATAATCCATTAATCCTGTGGTCTATAAAACATCAGAAAATAGTAAAAAAATATATGTCCTGTTTTCCTAAAGCCTAAGGTGACATCTTCAAATGTCTTATTTTGTCTGACGAACAGTCCAAACCACAAAATCTTTTAGTTTATTATCACATAAACCAAAGAAAACCAGCAAATTCAAATTTTTGCTAGAAAAAGTTACATATACGATTTATTGATTATCAAAATAGATTTTCTACTAATCAATTAATTGTTTTATCTCTATATACTTTATCCCACTACCTGTGTAAATCCATACCTGTATGTACAGTACGCATGGCTCCTTGTAGACCTGAATGTGAATACAACTATGTTTTTGCACATAGATATAAAAAAGTCATTTGTAATTTGTCATTTTTATTGCTTATTTTATACTTTTTTACACACTCAAAAAAGTCATTATTTTATTTTCATGACCAACTTTTAATACTACTACCACATCTACTACAGCTACTGTTTTTCATAAACCTTTAATGTTGTAATACATACTGTAGTTTTTCATTTCAACATTAAACATTAAAATGTTTTAAAAAGTTCTGTTCATTTTCTTGACAGTATTTTTCTCTTCTGTATCCCTTATCTTATCTTATCTTAGTTGGATTAGAAAAGCCTGTAAAGCAGCCATTATCTGGCTCATTTAATTCAATTGTAACCAAACCAAAAGCAACAATCAGCCAACAAGACTGGTGGCTAAAAGCCTGATAAAACACAGCATGGAACCTTTCCATCAGAAAATTCATCCATTCTCCTTCATGACACTCTTTGTCAGCAGCAGATGAAGTTGTTCATTTGGTATCTTTTACATTCTGCCTCTTTCTTCTTTTAATTTGAAAGGAATTTGAATAGCAAAAGACAAAATTGTGACTATAAAGCATTTTGCTTCAATTTTCTGCTGTTCTTTTGTGCTGCTGCTCAAATTAAGTTGTTTACACAGTTCACTGTTCCCAAAGACAAAGAAAGGAAGACACACACTGACTGTGAGAAACAAAAGAGTAGACGGGCAAAGAGTGGAGTACAGAGAGGTTTCGACAGAATAAAGAGGAAAAACAAATCCCTGTATGCGACTTGTGCTCAATTACAGAACGAAAAACTTGCGTGCGTCTTGATTTCAGGAAGACACGCCCTACTTGAGGTACAAATATGGTTAAGATTAAAATATTATACATACAATTCATCCAATTACATGTTTAGATTTCCCTTAGGAGCTGCTTATAATTGACATCATATCTTTAAGTGTAAATCCTTATTATCCTTATGATTAATGTGTTCTTTTCACCAGTAAAATCTTTTATGAGGGTGCATTCTCAATGTAATTAGTTTTAACACTGCATAGTAATTAATAGCTTTTTCAGCAAATATCTCATTATGTACAATATACTTTAAATTTCACTGTATGGATAACAAATTTAAGTTGTATAGATGTGTGAAAAATGTGTGTGTGTGTGTTTGTGTCTACACTGTCAGGGGAAGGGCTGGGCAAGTGTGTGTTTGTGTATACAAGGTCTATTCACATGTATTAGCATATATAAATATTCCTGTACGTATCCATGTCTATAAACGCACCATGACCTCTATCATTCTCTCTCTAACACACACACACACACACACACACACACACACACACACACACACACACACACACACACACACACAAGCCTGCCTTGTATGAGCTTTGGACCGGGCTCTGACTGAGAGGCTCCTCACCATGACGAGTCATTAATCATGTCTTCGATCTCGGGTGGCACTGAAAGTGCACGCAAAGACACACACACACAAAATACGTACTAATACACACATATACACACAAGGCAAAGGAATGGCTGGGGCTGCTTGCATGCATGGCTCCAGTTCAACTGGAAACTGTGCCCCATTTTGGATCCAAGATGATCTGTGAGCCAACAGCTGAGGGGCGTGCAGGACAGGAAACATTTCATCACTCTCTCTCCCACACACCTCGCCCCATTACCTCCAACACCTCTTTTAGTCAAAGAGGAAAAAAAACACTTGCTTTTTAAGTGTGATCGGTCGTAGTATTCACCAGTTGTGTCACTATTTGTATTTGTGTGAGTATAAGTTGGCATGTTTTTTTGTCATTGACTTTGTGGTGATATTGATCCACTTCAGTCATTCTTGTACTATGAGCTTTCGTGACAGCACATCGCAGCAAGAATACAGAAGTAATGTTGCTGCTGCGGTCCAATCCACTTGATATTTTTTATGATGGCAGTCTTTGATTGTTGTGTGTGTCCTACAACTTAGCTCCTGAATGCAGTGATGTTGTGCAGCGAGCGCTCATATCTCAGGTTTTGGAGCCCCTCATTAGCAAGGGAGCGCACAATAAGTCAGTGGTAGACTTTACAAATTAGGCCGCCTGCACCGCCACACAACAATAAGGTCACTTACAAAAATAAAACAAGATATATTCTCTGTTATTGAACCTAGTTCTATTAGGTTTCAAGCCACTGCAAGTAGATTTTTTATACAGTACTGAAATAGAACAGAAACACAAAACCCATTCAGCAGTCTACAATATTATTGTATGGGTTCGCCTTCTGAGTTAATACTGAATACTTGTTCTGTGCATTATTTGCGCTTTGCTGAGTATTTGTAAGAGGGAACGTCCTCTGTGATCAGCCAGCCTGAATGCAGTAATTATGAAGTATTGTTTAGGTCATACAAGAGTATGGGATAAGAGTAACATATCCCAAGGTCTGCATATGTGACTCAGAGTTGTTGTCCCTGTGGGGAATGAGATGGATGAAAGTTGCCACACTGATCAGGAACTGTGAAGAGACCTCATCCACCTTCCATTTTCTCCTCTACATCTCTTCCCCTCTCATCCTGTCATTTGTCAGGATGGAAATTAAGGGGGGAAACAATCCACCCCTCTCTCTTCCTTGCTCTCGGTGCCTGTGTAATCTCCACACTGGGCTGCAGAGTGCCACAGAGCCTCTGTTTATTAGACTAATCCTTAAATCCACATTCTGCAGGCCTCGCAAACGCCTCGCAAAGCTCTAATCTGACTCAAAACAAAGGGATTAGAGACGACAAGGTCCCTCTCTCTGTCTCTCCGTGTCTGCCAGAGTGGGCTCGGGTTGACGCACACATGTGCTGAGAAACACACTAGCACTGTTGCATACTCTTGCCTGTCACACCCATATTTGCTAAAGAGTCTGATTGGTGCCTGCAAACCCTCGCGTGCGCACACACATGCTTCCTGTGAACACAGGCTGGCTGTGACAAGACAGGCAGTTAGAGCCAAGGTGCAAACAAACTGGGTAATTACACATAGCTCAAAAACTCATGGGAGAAATGACGGACAAGATGAGAATGAGCTGTGGGAATGAGACGCGCCGACAGCGGGGAGGATATAACCGGAATAACTAAACAAACCTGGTTTATATTATAGACTCACACTGTTGCAAAAACAACAGAGGAGTAGAGTTTTTTACACAGTAGCAGTGGATGGCGGGAGTCCACACTGGGGGCTACAGGCCTGTTACACAAAATAAAGCACAAACAAATCAATATTTGTCCAGTATTGATCTGCATTAAAGGGCCTTTACATCCACAACAGACGCTGTAACAACACAAGAATATGCTCCAAATTTACAGCAAAGTTGAGTCTCACCACAACACCTGGGCCCATTTTAGACAGATGCCACAGCTGTGACAGGCATACTAGAAACTTCTTTTCATTCTCTCTGTGTTCTTCACACAATTTGAATCACAATTTCATTCCGGTTCTCATTCAATACGGCAAATGAATAATGCAAAAATGCAGCGCTGAAACTGCGTTCACTCAGTTGTTAATGCTAATTTTACACTGCAATCTTTAAGTAACAGTGAGTCCGTTTAGCAAATGTAGCATGCAGTGATGTTGACAAGTGCGCTCAGTTTATTTTCTGGCTACTTTCACACACTTACCAGGTTTTCTGGGTTGTCTCTTCATGGGAAAGCCTTTAAAATACTTTCTTCCTCAGATACAAACATGTGAAAATAGTGCCAAACAGTTCCAGTGTGAAAATGTTAACATTATGCTAACATTATTGGAAACAGTATTGAATCATCTTTGCCAGCACTTGTTGTTTGGCCTATATGACATGTACATATTGCCCAATAGACAGTTTAATATAGTCACCTTACAGATTTACCACCCTCTAGTGCACTTTAGTATAAATCTTCTGCAACATGGATCGTTGCCACAGCTTCTGCCACACAATCTGCCATTGTTTGATCATCAGCTGATAAGGATCCAACCTAGCACCTGCCAGCAGAACTCCATTTAAGCAGGCTTCCCTGCCCCTGTTGCTACGAATATGCAGCATGCCAACAAGGCCAAAAGACATCCTCTGAAATCCTCCCGATTCTCCCATGTTAGTGTTATTTCACATGTTGAACAAAAACAACTTACACTGTTTTATGATTGTTGTCAAGTTTGTGCAGTTTGATGACCTCAACAAATTTGTAGCACAGCTCAACTTTGACCATTTTTCTTTAGCAGAATACAAATGTCAAGTCGGCCTTCTCAGTAACCTGTCTCAAGGTGAAATGCTATCCAAACACTATGGTTTGAAAGCTACCATGTGGATACATTTTTACTGAGGCAAACAGTGTGCACGCCAGACAATATTATCATTACTGTTTTAAAAGGAGTAGTATTTTGCCTCCTCACTTTGTTTGCAACAATACAAGAAGTCTGGATGTTCACAATGCAGTGAGTCCACTGTCCAGTATGTGAGTGCCAGCGAGAAGGGTTTCACCATAGTGTGTCACTGTGTGGTATCATATTCTAAGGTTATGGAGCACATCCATGCTGAGCTGCGCATCTGACAAGAGTGTTGGCGCAGGTGAAGGTCATGTGCGATATGGAAAAGCATGGCAGTCTGCAGATGGATAATGTCAGTAGATGGGTCACAGAGCCACGCTACCTGTTCTTTTATTCAGTGAGGGAATCCCTGCTCATCCTCATTCAGCGGCATCGTGCCCACGCTGGTATGTGCGCGTGCTACCGTGTGCACATGCGAGCGTGTAGGCCCTTTCACCTATGCCCTAGGAACTAGCTGCAGCACAGAGAGTCAGGGCAAACTTTGCTGCGGTGCTGCCAGTGAGTTATTAAAACAATCGAGTGCTGACAAGCCCTGCATTCTGTCGCCAAGGGAGAGGACTAGGGCTTAATAACTCAGTGTCACGCCTTGACATTCTTACCATCTGTCTGGGTAAAATATTCAAATGTGCAATAAATGTCACTGGGGACAGACGGTGACACTGTCTAATTAACACTATGACAGAGGTGACACACTGAGGGCTTTGGCTGGCTTTTACTGTACAACATGCATCTCCTGTGTGCGTGTGTGTGTGTGCATGCCATAACTCTATGCAGAGGTGAATGCTGAGGGGCACTGTAGCCGTTTTTACTGCCATTCTGTCTCTTTGGAGGAAAGTCAGCTATTGTTTAACTAAACAGAAAAGTATAGCACTAACACACACATCAAAAAGTGTAAATGACAGCAGCTATAGGGCTCTGCAACCCCGGAGAAGTGAATAAATGCAAGAGAAGAGTCATTTCCTCAGGCTGAAATGTCAAATAGGGGGAGAATGGGTGGGAGACCAGATTGCCAGCCATATACGGGTGTCTTACTTCAACCCAGGTAAATACATGTAGATCAAAAAGAAGCTGCAATGAATTATTCCTTAACTTCAGTAGAACTGGTGCAGGGTGCCTCATCTGTGCATGTGGGGGGTAACAATCTCTATAGATTGAGAATGTAAAATTGTTAATGATGATGTACTAAGCAAAATGAAAGCTGAGTGGATTTTAAGAAAAATGGTAAAATGGCTATGTTTATATAACTGAATAACAAAACATGTCCTCCATTTATGTTTTCAGTTTTTTTGTAAATCACAGAACCCGACCTTAAACATGGAATTTAACCATAAAGTCTTGAGTAGTTTTGACAAAATGTAAAAATAGCATGCCCAAAGCACTTAAAAGTTTGTCTAATAAAAGGATAAATACAGGTATTTAAACACCATGGCAACTTGTGGAGAGCAGGGATGTTTCCAGGATGTAGTGCTTTTGTATCTATGTGTACTGTATGCACTTCCAAGTATGTGGAAAATAATCTAATTTTGCAGGATGATAAGGCAAGAGCATGGAACTAACGAGCATTAACGGCACAGACAACAATACATGCTCAAGTGCATGTCCATAGCTAGGTGGATAAACGGACTTTCTCATGTTTGGAAGGTAATGTGTATCAAGTTCATTATCTTAGCTTAGCATGTTAGCATGCTAACATTTGCTACTACTTGCACCAAACACAAAGTACAGCGGAGGCTGATGATGTCATTAGTTTTTCAAGTATTTTTTGATCATAAACTAAAGTATTGGACAAATCGAATTTTTCACCTGACGATAGCGCTAGATGAAAAGTCAGGGGATCACAAAAGTTATTACAATTCATCCTGAGGGGGACACGAATGTGTGTACTACATTTCATGCCGATCCACCCTGTAAATAGAATTGAATTGAGACTTCCAATATTTCACTATAAACTAAAAAATGTCAACCTGTAGTGATGTCCCCTACAGTGTTCACTGACAGGAGTCATGATAACAAGTACACACAAGTCCACTGTTTACCGCCAACGTCACTGTTGTCATTGTCACTTTTCAACAAAACCACCCATCACAAGCAAAGATTGCTGACACTAGATGAATCCATCTAGTAGATGTCAAGCTACAGTGTTTCGCTGAGTAAGTGAAAATTTGACTGGCTGGAGGTGCTACAGGAAAAGTCACGGTATTACCCAAGCCTTTAAGCTCATACTGGGGAGCATATGTCTGTATAAAATTTCATGTCAATCCATTCAGTGGTTTCTGAGATATTTCAGTCTGGAAGTGTTGGACTAACCAGCCGACATGGCCACCTCTAGAGCCACGCCACAAGCATGGCTAAATATCAAAGTTTGATAACTTGTACAATGCATTTCATTAGCAATCAACAATTGTTAAACAATTTATGTTTATTTAACACTATCAATGATTTTAATATAGCTACATTCATTGAAGTTACAAGTACACCAAAACATGCCTTCTTGTGTGATATCGCTTAAAAACATGTGGGCTGGCTGCTGCTGTGCAAGGCAGTAGTGGCACCAGTTCATTTTCAGTTAGAGAAGATGAGCACAGCAGTGATAGAACATATTTATACTGTAATCCTCTACAAATGGCACAGAGACACTTCATAATATTTCATCCACGCTCAAATTTGTACATTTTCAAAGAACTTAATAAGCAAAAAAGTGTTACAAACTGTTTTAAGATCTAAAATAACATTTAAAAAAATTACATCTGGGTATAAAACATACACTTTTACCTGCCAGCATGTGTTTTAACTTTGAGAACCTAACAAATACATGGCTCTCCTACTCTCTGTTTCTCTCTCAGTCTGTGCTGCTCTCACTTCCCTCTCTCTGTATTCCATGAGAGGCTGTTGTATGAAGCACCTTTAATGGGTTTGTGAGGGATATATTGGACTTCAGTAGGAGATTTGACACACTGTGTGCGTGCGTGTGTGCGTACCTATAAGTGTGTGTGCTTTTTGGATTGTCATGTAGGGTCCTATATTACGGTGCTTTTCCACTTGTGTTACTGTGTGCACTCACACTCCAAAGCCATTAGATTCTATACGAAATCCTGAAGCTGAAAACTTTGAAGCTGAGAGCGGTGCAATTGACAGGCTGGTATCCTGCAGAGCACGTCTCTCAACTCGTGATCTCTGGTACGGTACCGATCTCGACTGCAGCTACAGTTGCACTTTCACATACACATTTTGACTCTGTTACTTTATCTGTTCTCTGCAGCCCACACACAGGTGCCTCTGTCTTTGGATGCATGCAAGGCACCGATATTTTAGGGCTACCACAGACGAGTGCTTGCCTGCTTTATTGTTTGTGCCTGCTGTACTGTGAATGCTTCTAATGCCATCGACTCATCGTCTTGGTGTGGCGTTTGTGCCTTCAGGGGCCAATAGAAGACAGCTATGGCCACTCCAGCACCAATGACATAGTTGACTGGTCCCATTTAGCATGCTAGATTTAGCTTCATTAGAGAGGATGTGGCTGGGAAGGCACACAGAAGAGGTGAAATGAGGGGTAAGAGGGGGAGACGAGAGAACAACAGCTAGGCTTTTGCAGGGGCCACTTTGCAGTAGAGCTGGACAAAAAGCCAAAGCCGTCTCATAAAAATACTTTATAAACCAGCCATATCCATAATGGCTACCCAATAGAGAGAGATGGATTAATGCAGCAGTTGGAGTAAAATTAAAAGCACACCACACTGGGTTAGAATATGGCACACATCACTGTCAGCAAGAAGATTTATACAGGTTTTCATGCTGCTGGTGTACAGTGGAACATAACGTATGTGAAAATGCATTTTACAATAAAGAAGAAATTATGAAAACCAATTATAAAGACTTGAAAAACTATTCATCCCAAAATAATGATCTCTAATTTTATATTCAGTCTTCCAAAAAATGTAATTCACCACAAATAAGGACACCAACAATCTACCCAATGGGGGGAGATATATTTAGACGTATTACATAATCCCTCATGCAACAAGTGTACTGACGGGTGATCCTTTAAAACTGTGTCTTAATTCAAGAAATGTCCCACTTTGGCATGACAGAAACAAATGAGCTATCACATCCAATTGGCAGATTTGTTTCACTTGTATTATGAAAAAATAAGTCTGTAAAATTGAAAATAAGAATAAATGACTTGTCAAGATGGATTATGTTTGCGGTGATGAGACAGGGTTGTGGCGATTTGAGAGGTTATCTAGGATTGGCAGCAGTGGGAGTGTTAGCTGGGTTAATATCTGGCAATCTGAGCAGCACAAAGAGGAATGGGTGGGAAAGGCTACCCCAAGGTCATACATCAGGAAAGGCCTTTAACCTTGTCCCTGATCTCTATGCATGCACTTAAAACACTCCCACTATACATGCACTCACACACACACACACACACACACACACACACACACACACACAAAGACAAAGTCACATTAGAGTGCTCGAGGTGAAGTACACAAACTCAGCAGGGCTGCAGATATGTGTGCGCTTGTGTGTTCATGCCTCAGAGTGCGGTCTCATGGAGCACATATCCCCCGGAAACAGGAGCACACCACACAGGTCATCGAAAGGCACCCTGCAACAAATGGTGTGAGGCCATCGCACTTAGCCCTGACCCTTGCTCTGGGTCAATGTCACAATAACTGCTGGTGATAAAGGGGTTTCCATGGCAACCTCAGGGTTTTCAGCAAATCAGAGAGGAGTCCCCTAGGTGTGCATGTCTCGCAGCACCCAGACCCCTGGTGATTTATCCCTCCCAGCTCCTGTACAACACTAAAGCATTAGGACACAGTAATAAGTGATAAACATAGTCTAGGATGGAGCTGGTGGGGGACATATAGGAGAAAACACAGCTTGCTCAGTGCCATGTGAAATCCCATCTATAGTGGTTATGTCACGGGGGGGGGGGGTTCTTTCTCAGAATGGCTAGACTGCAATGTCCAACATCATGATTTTGAGCTGTTAATAACAGCTTCTGCTGCCAGTGCAACTACACTAGCAATCACTGATTTCATGGTGGCCATTGTGATTGCAATAGACATTATAAGACGTAAAGGCAACAGTGGGGAAAGGTGCCTTTTGTTTTTGTCCTACGCCTACACTGGCTCTTTAGAAAACCTTGTTTATGAAAAATGATCTGTAGGCTGCCACTAAAGAAAGTAAAGCCAAAACTGTGCTATAAAATACAACAGGAGTGGATGAAATGTTTGAAATCAACAGCATCAGAGGACATTTTTAAGATCCACCTGAGATCTGAAGACATTTTTAAAGACCACCTGAGTTCCTCGTTCTGATTAGCTGAAGAGATTGATTACAGCTCCATAGAGACCTCCTGTAACCAAGGAAGCCTTGCAGAACACTCCTTTTTCTCTGTGTAGTAAAAGAAACAGCAGCAGTAGTAGTAGTGGTAGTAGTATCAGATGTGGCATGGAGTGGTCAAAAAAATAGTGGTCGTATTTTGGTGGAAGCAGCCGCACCAGTCTTGTATAGTGCCATATTGATTGGATTGGAGTGTTCTCCCTCCTCCTCCACACACAGGCCTATATTGGATTTCACGCTGGCTGCCCATTCACCAGACACTGCAGTGCATTCCTAACCGAGGGCCTGAAGGCAATACTGCGGCTTTATTTGTTTATAATGTTTAGGCTTCCCGCAAATGGCTTGCGCTGCAGTCCCGATAACTATGCATAGTTACATTTAGGCAATCGACTGGGCTCGTTTCGACATGAGCGCCGCAGCTCAATTCATTTGGAATGGACTAAAAATCCAATAGAGTTGTCTAAGAGGGAGGAGGAAAACAGAGAGGAGGAGAGAACTATGGATGTAGGGAAATGGAGAAAGAAAGAGCAAGGGTGGGGGTTGTTGCTGATGCTGTAATTTAAATGATATAACCTGCGCTGATGTACCTCTGTATAGAAGATACAGAGAGAGCATGTTCAGTTTCTGCCACCACTCTATGTTGCCTCTCCCATCTTCTCCCTGGCTCAAATATGAATGGCAGATTAAATATACATGTCCTCCCACTGCTCTTGGTCACTAAACAGACTCTCTGAGTCCCCCCTCCCCCCCACATCTCTGAATGTATCTGCACAGACCTCCGACGCATCTATGTGCAACCCTCTGGCTACAACAGCACCCATAACATTTATAAGAGGGCCAACTGCCAACTTTCACATCTTCAATTCCATTAAGAGATATGACTACATCCGAGACAAATTCTCTGGAAACACTTGCCGGAGTGAAACTCTAATTTACCGAACTGATGACAGATGATGACACTAGGGTGACAACGCAGGAGAAATTAAGTTAGTGGTGTTGCAGTAGGTTGAGATGACACGCAAATGACAGCGTCTGGTAAGTGAACTGGTGTGAGTCATGCCACTGCATGTGTGTACCGCTAGCCTGAATCATCGTTGCTTGTTTGTGTGTGTGCGCGTGCGTGTGTGTGTGTGTGTGTGTGTGTGTGTGTGTGCTTGTGTGTGAATCTCCCATCTTCTTCACTAGCCTACTCCTTGTCCTCCGCCAGCTGCTCAGCTTCTCACTCCATTTGCTCCAGACTTCATACACATCTGCCCACAAAATCCATCCATCTCTCTCAAACACACACACACACACACACACACACACACACACACACACACACACACACACACACACACTATCTCTGCAGTCATAAAATGACACATAAGCCATTGGCCAAAGCAAAGCAGAGCGTTCAGCGAGGTGCATCACGTAGCTCCCAAACACTTAGCGCTGGCTTGTGACATGAACAAACTGAACAACAGCGGCCTGCACTAACCAAGGTCAGATGAAAAAAAAATCTACCGTTTCTCCCTAATTACTTTAGCCTTTTCTCCAGTGACTTCACTCCACATTCTTTCTTTGTGTGAAATGGAACGTCCTTGCAAACTTTAGGCGATGTCTCAGAAATTCCTTCTTCTACGTGGTTGTAGCAAATAAAAAATCTGAAGCCTCCCAAAGGCTCCTGTGAGGTGAAGGATGAAAGCCAGTGAGCGGGAGAGTGGGTAGAAAGCTGGAGTGAGGGGTTTGATGCAATTCTCCTGAGTGAGGGGAAGGGAGAGAGAGGGGGAAAGAAAATGCAAGGGGAAAAAGTGTCCTCTGAAAAAAAAAAAAATAGCTTATTGATGCAACCATTTCCTCTTAACCTCAAACGGCAAGCTTCTGAGCTAAAAGGGACAGAAACCAGGGAGTTTTCTTGAAAAAGAAAAGGAGAAAAAGACACTTGTCCTCTGCCTTTTCTCCTCCTCCACCCTCCTCCTTCCTCCCCCTTTCTTTAGGCTCTTTGAGCCGGAGCTGGAGAATCTCTCAGAGAAATGACAGTTCTTATACAGGAATTTGGTTCTGTAATTAACCTGCTCATTTGCTAATTTGACTGTAATCAAGCCTCTCATCTTTCCCAGCGGGGTGCCAGAGCTCTTTGAGCAGACAAGGCAGGAGACAGTAGCTGTGCAGCTCAGTGATGAGTTGCATCAAGAGCCTCCTCTCCTTTACTTCACCTTCTGAAAAAAAAAAAAAAAAAAGAAAACTGCATGCTCACAGGAATGAGCAAACAAGCTCAGGTAAAATGCATAGCGGAGGCTGACACATATGGTGTAGTGTGAAAAAATTGGGCAGTGAAGGACGAGGCTTTCCTCGGGGCTGCTCATGTCTGCTGTAGCTCTGCTGTGTGTCTCAGCCCCCGCAGCCTCTGATAGGCACACACACAATTTAAGAAAAAAGGGAAACACAGGCATAGGTAGTCTCCATTCAAAACCATTCAAACCAAACTTTCCAGCTGACATTTACATCTGTCAAGACCCAGCGTGTGTCCTTTTCTTCTCCCTGAATGATCAGAATCCAGTATATTTCTTTTGATTCCCTCTTTATCATGCTCTTTTATTCTCACTCTTTTGCTGAGTCTGAGTCTATCTCCTCTCTCGCTCCCGTTCAAACACGGCGACAGACTCTCTACACAGAGCGGGACTCTATCGGTTGCCAATGGCAACAGAAGCGCGAGGTAATGGCATCAGACCTGCTATTAGTTTTGATGTGAACTTCATAGTTAACAATTATGAGAGCACGAGAGAGACAGAGCCACTGGGGCAACATTTACATGCTGTGCTGTTAATCCATTAATGGGACTGATTGAGCCGCACTCCAAACGCAACACTTCAGCTGGAGTAACCTGATCAGCCTCCAGTCGAGATCACATTCTGATTGGGCGGTAGCTCGGCTGCCTTAGCCCACTGAAAATCTGTTCATTGGATGAATTGTAGTGTAATAGCTCCAAGTAATTGTCGATTGCATCAGACTGCTCATATGCATTCATTTCATCTATGAAGAAGACTCTTAGTTATAAAGAGAATAATATACATAGGAACTGGATTTTCAAAGGCATGTTTGTATCATTATCATAAAAGATTCTGGGTGAAACTTTAATTTGTTATTGTAATTTATGGTGAAAATCATCCTCCGACACACAGGCTCATTTCCCATTTAGTGTGTCAGACTGATGCAATAAAAAGCAGTTTAATCCAATTAGGTGATGCTATGCTACACAGGCTTTAAGAACCAACATGTATACTTTACTTGTGAACTCATTTGCATATAATACTTTGATCAAATTATATAATTCTTTGGTGGTCTGCGTTTAATTGGCAGACGTATAGTCAGAGGGAGAGAGACGGAGGGAGGCAGACAGAGATGAGGAGGAAGTTATTTAAGAACAGAGAGGGTCTGACTGAGAAACTGGCTGCCTAACAGTTGGATTCAAGAGATGGAAAAAATGTCTTTGACGCATCAAGTGTGACTGAAGAAGTTCTGCTCATCCCAGCCTTTCCTCTGTCATTCACTTTATGTCCAATAGTTTTTATATATAATTCATAAGCCAACCGCTACCCCAACTCTGTCTTAGTTGCTTCTGTTCTCTTTCCCATCATCTTCTACCTCTTTTTCTTTCTTTCTTTCTTTTTCTCTGCACTGATCTGTGGTGATTCCTGCTCTGCAGATGACACCACAGCAGGTGTTGTGATTGGAAGGATCAGCTTGTCTCAGTCCAATCAGACGCTTGGAGAGGTGTCCAGGAAGGGCAATAATCCCTTAATGAGACTAGCCCACTGACATACTTGTACCATGCACACACTCAAAAAAAGGTGCCACACAGACACATACACGCACACACACACGTCAGATAGAGCATGTGCCACTGACACATTTACCTACAGTAGACGGGTGCCAAGCAAAGAAACAGCGTTTACCAAAGGATACAAAAGAATCAGCCCAAAAGGGAACCAAGGTAAGGATGCAGCCGGTGGACTAATGACTGGTGCATTTTGCTGTGTTGTGTGAGGCATCTCCATGCAGTTGCCATCTCTACACAAAATGGGAACAGCACAAAAGGAAAGTGGTCGGTTGGCATGACGACAGTGCCGAGTCAAAGTCTAAAGAGCTACTGGGCCCAATTATGAATGTTTGGTCAAATGTGCATGCAAGCACACACCCACACATGCACACATACAGGCAGATCCGACATGCACATGGGTAACATTCCCCGCAGATGCACAAGTCATGAAGGTGAGCAAAAGATGCGTCTCTCCAAAAATAACCCTCCTTTTAAAATCTCACAGGTACACCCTAAGCATCCTCCACAGTCCCACAATGCATCTCACCTGACGACCACCATCTGGTGTTGCAGTCCGAAAATTACCCCTAGAAGGACCCTTATCTGCCATTGACCTCTGCTAAAAAGTTTTTCATCAGTGTGTTTATGCATTTTTTTCCTCTAATACCAGCAAAAAGCTGTCTCAGTGAAATTAAGTTTGCTGCCTCTGACAAAAAGGGTAAAAAAAGTACATTGGATTTAAAAAATAGAAACTAAAACTTGTGCTACTTTTAGTTTCACTTAAATCTTTAGTAGTTCCCAGAAGAAGTTGCTTGTGGGCCCCTGGCTTTACTGTTCTCTTTCTGCTTTGCTTTCTGCTACACTATACAGAGACATAACTCGCCTACTCTTCAAAAGGCTGAGCCGCATCAGGGCCGCATAAAAAATTCCCTGATGAAGCAAGATCCAAATGAGCTGCGTGTTGCAGTGGAGAAGAAGTCAATAAAAGTGGATGGATCTTCAACCAGGGAACAATTATGTGTTTTTGTAGTGGGATGATGTTTACCTCAATATTTTGTACAGTTGTGTGCAGTAGTGTATGTGTATCTTTTTGTATAATGTACCTGTGTGCATCAACATGCTTTTCCTCTTATTTCCATCGACAAAGGTGTAGTTCTTTAATTAGCAACATCAAGATATGTCTGTACAAGATATGGCCCTGCGTGATCATGTGTGCGTGTATACATGCAGGTGAAACAGTTTCTTGAACCGTTCAAGGCCTCTGCCCAGCAGCAGCAGCCCTCCACCTCCAACCACTTCAGGTGTGGCCAGAGGGGAGAGAGGATGGAAGACAGAAGACACACACTCCTGTGGGATTAAGACTATTTTTATATAAGCGCCCCCTGGCTGTGCTGGAGTGCACACATGTACCTCTGACTAATCCATAACACAAGCATGCAAACAAGCGCCACAAACTCTGCATGAATGCATGCACACAGGTTTGCTCATGCATGCAAATGAAAAGGATAACACTGGATACATGTTTTTAACATGACACGTGTCGCAATATTCCACATTTAAAGTGAAGAAAGCTGACTATGAGGCCATTATAGAAATAATAATCAAAGAAGGGTGTTCAAAATGGAGTATTTCTCATTTTAAAATAAGGCTTCACACACACAGCCTGTGCGGTTGGGCATTCAGACCCGTGACCCCCTCACCTCGAGACAAACCACAGTTGCCACAGCAGCAATGTCGCCACCTAACCCTTCCCCTCCGCTCTCACCTCTACAGATAGAGAGGTCCCATCTAGGTTTCAAACCCCTTAAAATATTCATCAGCACCAAAAAAGGAAAACTTTTAATACACATGAAACAAGACCCTGCTGTCTTTGTTGTTGCTCCCTATCGCTTGCTCCCTCTCTTTTCTCCCTTCCTCCCTCTCGCCTGGTCCCTCTCTGTGGTTCTCATGAATAATGAAGGCCTATAGAATCCAGTGGCTCAGATTGTCCCTGCAGTCGGATACAGCTCTCCTGTATTGATCAAATAAGGCTCCTTAAATAATTAACCAAGCCTTTGTCATGCAAATGAGTGGCTGCAGCAGTGAGTGTGTGTCTGTGCGCTTGTGTGGCTGCGAGTTCAAAACATTTAGAAGTTGCTGAAGGTTCATGTTGAGGCCTGCAAACAAGTTGCACCTCACTGACAAACTCGTGTAAGTACATTCTAGTGTGGACAGCCACGTGCATGCGCAAATCAAGCAAACAATCTCGATAGTCAATCAAAGCATCTGCTCTATGCCAATAAACCCTTACTTCCCTCCTCTGTATCTCAACTTTTTTTTTTTATAAACCTCCCCTTTCTCCATAACTCTCTCACTTTTTGGTAATGGAGATGATAAACGGTGGCAGTGAGGAAGCACGAGATAAAAGCAACAAGGGCAGACAACAAACAAAAAAACACAATTTATACCAGCATCTGTGCTGAGCCTCCAGTTTATAGAGAGTTTACAAACTGTGAGAGAAAGGAGATGAGATAACTTTCACTCATTGTGCTTCTCATTCATCCCCGCTCTTCAATAGTTCTGGCAACATGCAGGCACTTGGAAAGAGAACCTGCCATACGACTTTGTCTCTTTCTTCCAAGGACAGGCTCTTTTGTAATGCAACAGTTCTTTGTGACAAACAGCTCATTTTCATTCAACCCCCATTTTTTTTCATTCTGTTTTTTTCTTCTGTGTGATATAAGTGGGTTTCTGTAGTCTCACTTTTTGCTTTTAGTGCAAAAGAGACAAAGTTGCTCCCATCATACGTGACATTTGGTAGCCTATACTGTTACTGGTCAGCATGCATTGTGATATATTGATGAGATATATTTGGTGCATTTTATTCTCACTGCACATGTTGTCTGAGTTGTACCAAAAAATGCAAGCTTACTTTCAAAATGGCCTGCATGATTCTATAATAAAGCTACTTTGGAGATGCTGACTAATTGATTATTGCCAGAGCTGTGGCAGCAGAAGTCAACTAGGTAGTTCCAGGTCCTTCAGCTGCATGTAAGTGCCACCTTTAACTTGTATTTGTTGGTTTGTTTTTGATATTGACCGTTGCCTGAGTATTGACTTCTTGTGCAGAACTGACTCAGAACCACATGAACTACATACATCACCTTTCTGTGGTTTAAAACATGGGGGTTGGGACCCCACAAGGGTTTAATGAGATGAATCAAGCAGCAAAATGAACTACATTCCTGTCAGCCTCAGCTATACTTTGTGTTTACGGCTAATTAGCAAATTTTAGTATGCTAAAACACTGGTGAACTTGGTAAACATTATGCCTGTTAAAGTATGTTAGGATTGTCAATTCAAACATTATGTATGTCAAACATTAGCATTTAACTCAAAGCACCACTGTGCCAAAGTACAGCCTCACAGGCCAGGCTTTACTCGTGCTATATGTGCATGAATGCGTCACAAAGCGTATTTTTGCGCTTCAAGTCCATTTTCTTCCATTTTATGCATGTAACACACAGTGATGGTCTCTGAGTGCTGCCAAAATGCATGTAAACTACCACTCAATCCTGTGCCTGAACACTTGCTGTGTAGACACATACAGAGCACTGAAAAAGCTGCTCTGCTAATGTGCTGCTCATGCTACACCTCCTGTGTAGACACTGTGTTAGTTCTGACTCTTAGTCTTGTTTTGTGAAATGCTGTATCGATTTAAAACCTCAGAACTTTAAATTAAAAATGATTGAAATGTAACAGTATGATAATGGAAAACCACTCTTTGAATGAAGTGCTCACACCTCAAAGACATGCACCCTATGATGTGGGGGTCGCAAGCAGACATTGCTTTGTATTAAGGAGTCACATGCAAAAAAGGTTAGGAACCACTAGTATAGAAGACCATCATCGTTTAGCTTCACATTATTGAACTGTATGTTGATGATTGAGCTGTTTTCGCAGTATATTTGCCATGTCCATTTGTCTGAAAGTTACTTGGCCGTGCTTGTTTAAATCTTTCAAGTTGAAATTTGTTTTATTGGCAGAATTGGAGAGCAACCTTGGCTGCTGATTACTGAATTAGGTAACTGATAATACAAAATATGTATCAAAAAACAAGCACGAGTGTGCAGTTCCAGTTTCTTAAAATTAATTGTGTCTCATTTGGTAGCAGAACTTTAATTAGGCCCACCTGACTTATTATTATCAGTTAAATCTTTTTGATGTATCTTTGACATCATCAGCCTGCTGATGATTAAATGGGATGCCCTTGTTTGGGGATGTGGATACCAACATTAGAGCTCCATGGTTTTGTGTTCATCTCACTATTATAAGTGTTCTGTTTATACTTCCAATTATGTGAGTTGCTATGAACAATTAAGCCCTGCGCAGGTGGTTACTAAATTTGGCGAGATTAAAAAGTAGCTTTATTGTTTGCCCTTTCCTTCACTCCTCTTCCCTAAACCTGAGATATGGCTAAATGACAACCAGTGGCCCAACTTTGACTGCTATCTCTTCAACTCATTTTTCATTTCCATGGCAACTGGCAGTATGTACTCTGTTCTCTATCAGTCCTTTCTTTTTCCTCATTATGCTAATTAAGACCAACTCACAAGGATCACACCAATAAGTGCTCTTTTCTCTATTTTCTTCTCTCCAGCTCATCTTCCCCTCTGTGCTTTACTCTACTCATTTAATCACGATGGCTCAGAGAGTTAGGAGCATATAAACACAGTTTTAACCCTGCTGCCACTGATGTACTGTTCACGTTGAATGGTGTTAAAAGCTGATTTCATAGCAAATTAAATGTTAATTTTACCCTGCATAGCTGAGCACTAATTTGCTTTTTTTGTGAATGTGGCTGCATGTGTGTGTGCATATATATGGTACTTGTGTGTGTAGATGTGCTGTGTGTGCAGCCTGCGAGCATGTGTCTGTGTCAACATGCCTGTGTCCTAAATGTCCATGTGTGTTTCAGTGGATATTAAGCAAACTCCCTGTGAATTCTTTACAATTCTCGCAGGGCAGCAAAAGTGTTGCCTCAGCACTCAACTTTGATCAGTAGATGGCATATTATTGCTATATCCCCTTTTGTCATGTGTTGCTGGGGATGTTGCCAACTTCTGTTGGTTCTTAATTTCCACATACATCTCTACTTAGCTTTGGTCATGCAAATCTGTAATCAGAAACATACAAAAATCACTGAACATTTTGATGTCTAGTTTGTCTCCAATCTTAGCAAGCCTCTCTTTCTCTCTTTCCCTCTCTCTAAAAGAGGAAGAAGGAGAGAACAGAGATTGCCACTGGGAAAGAGTGATGGGAGACAGGAAAAGAGAGACATCTGAGCTCTCTGAAAGAACCAAGGTGTGCTCACTTCTTTCTTTATCTCTCTGCCAAAACGCCTGTGTGTCTCAGTGACTCTGTCGTTCCCTCTGACTTTGCGGGCCCAAAATGAGCTATTTAGCTTGACAACATTTGTAAATTACATAAAATTGGAATGGAAAGGGGCAGTTGACATTTGCGTAGATTTTTGTCAATAAGCATTGTCACCCCTGGACACCCCATGTTTAACAGCAGCAGACCTTGATTTAATTACTACTCTAGATCCTCATCTATCCACTGTCACTCACACACCGTAACACAAATGCCAAACAGGCAGGGAAAGCATGGTTGGGGGGAGTTAATGGGTGGGGGGTTGGTTGAGGGGTTGAAAATGCCACCTTCTTTGTCTTTTTCACAATTACAGAATACCAGACCAAATTGTGGCAAATGTACTTTTCATGAAAAGATGGCATGATGACACGAGATTGTAAAGAAGAACTCCATTTATAATTATGCAAAATTTACCAGGAATCTGATAATTAAAAATGTCACTGAATTATCAACCTTGAATCCCAGGTTATTTAGCCCCTGCTGCTTTTTTATTGAAGTGATTTTTTTCATATAGTTCAAATTATCAGTGGATACTAATAATAGGGGTTTTTCATTTTCTATTTGCTAAAATATGTCTCTTTGCTTCCAGTTCTCTAATTTCTATGTTTACCATTGAAGTCCTTAATCAGCTTACTCACTGAATCAGCTCTGCTCTCCTCTCTGTTTGCAACTCACGCATGCCTACAGGGACCAAAAGCATTCATTCCCCACAGCTATTCTTAACATGCTCACTTGCTGGCTTTAGTACACAAGCACACACACACACACACACACACACACACACACACACACACACACACACACACAGAGAAAGAGAGAGAACTCAGGCCTTGCCAGGGGAAGGCAGGCAAACTTTCCCCCAGCACAGCGACATCTCTCCAGGACAGGAAAAGTAAATGAACAAGAATGATTTGTGTGTAAGTGTGGAGCCGAACACACAATGTGTTTTGCTGTAAAGCTTTCCTGTCAGGTCTGAAGGCTCTGAGAGCACATGGCCCATACAAATAGGCTGCCCCAGGGCCCGCTTCCTCTAATACTACGCCACAACTATCAGCAGCAGATGACAGAATTGGGGGGGGGGGGCAAAAGCTAGATCACCCCTAACACAGGGAGACAGAAGGCTGGCTGGGGGTAGAGAGAGTATGGCATAAGAAGGACCAGCAGACAGGCACACAGGGAATAAGTTTGTTGTCACAAATACATGGGGATAAACACAGCTAGCAAAGAAGCAAAAAGGATGAGAAAAATCACATGTAAGAGGTCACATGTAATGTGTCTGTGCATTATAGGTTGCTGAAAAGAGCAGTGTGGGTGTATTTAATAATGATATGTTATGGGAGCGACATAGACCGAGACAGAAAGGCAGAGACTGAGCGACTAAGACAGAAACGGAGGCAAAAGAGATACAAACAGAATGACTGACAGAGCGAGACAGATAGAGATAGATAAAGAAAGGAAGAGATGGAGGGAGACTGAGGGATGGGGGTGGGGGGGTGGGGTGGGGTGGGGTGGGAGACTTTGCTATGACAACCTTTACAGAACTCAGCATGCTCCCAAATGTACAGCTGTAAATGTCACCGACAGTAAGCGGGAGAATGCGCTGCACGCACACACATAGACAAACAGACATATCTGCACCACACAGGCGATCCAGCTGACAAAACCAAATCGTCTTTTCAAGTACACCAGGATGACTGACCATGTGGTCAATTCTGTGGCAGCACAACATCCATATCTCGACGATGTAAAAGATCAGAACATCCTCTGTTTTGCCAAAAAAACAAAAAACAAGTCTTGGTTTATTCAATTTGTTCTTTTCTTTTCAGCCTCTTCTATTTGATTCGTTCTCTTTCAGTACAGCTGCTGAGTAATGAGCAACATTCAGTCTTATTTAACACTGATAGGGTGTCATTTCTATCCGGGATTTCTATCACAAGTCTCTGAAACACTCTAAAAGCGCCTAATGAAATAAGCAACGTGAGTCTAATTTCACAGGAAATTAAAGAATATTCAAAAATGAGCTTGTATGACTCATGCATGGCTTGTTCCAACTGTGTGTGCGAACCTGTGTGTGTTTTGTGCTGTTTGTGACGAAGTGCCCCACCTGCTTGAGTACCTTTTAATGATTATTGATGAAGTTGCTCACTTAAAGAGAAAAACAATTAAGACCCTGCCAGTGCAGAGTCCACACTGTTAATGAGCGGGAGCGTGCCTGGGCCTGCTCGCCGTACTGCTGACTAGTGTGTAAAACCTAATGGAAGCAACACTTGTTTTAATCGCACCTGAATCCTAAAGGCTCGGGGTAGCTGTCACTGTCAATGTCTTTACAGGACTTTAGCTTATGGGGCTAGAGCAACAGCAGATGGGCGAGGGTGTCAGGAGCAGCAACACACGACGAGTCCTTGACTGTGCAGCTCGCTGAGGCCCGGGGTGGTGGCTTGTGCAGGCGGCTTTTCACATCTGCTGTTTACACATGGGCAACCTGACCCTTCCCCTCTCCCGCAGGCCCCCAAAGAGCCCAATAAAATCATCAGCCTCTGCTCAAGATGACTGCCTTCGCCTCCTGCAGCATTTCTGAGCTTCTCTTTTTTACGCTGCCCTCTTGCCTGTCATCTCCTCTCTGCTCTCTCTTCTCCACTCTGCCTAGTCTCCTATCCTTACCACCTTTACTTCCTTCCTATGTGCTTTCCCCAAACTCCTTGCCTCCCTTGTTTCTTATTCCACTACGAGCTGATTCTAAGCATCCAACAGCAGCTTTATAATTTATAGTAGGACTACTGGCTGGCTGACCTTTTCCACCTCCAGCTGTTTGCTTCTCCCTATGGCTTCACTCCTCTCATCTTCTCTCTCTTGCATTCTTTCTGTCCATCTACATCCAGAAAATAGGGCCAGAGAGTGTCATTGTATCGCACCATGTGTGTGTGTGTGTTTACAAAAAGAAAAAAAAGGAGTGTGAATAATAGAGCTACAGGGACAAGCGAGAGAGAACAAATAATATCGTCCTCCAAAGAGCTGCGTCTGAGAAACATTTGCTCTTCCTCTGTGTATGTGTGGGTAAGTGTGTGTGTCACATAGACAACACCAGGCCTGACTGGAGGATTAACAGAGCCCATATGTGGGATTCACCATCCCCCCCCCCACACACACACACACCCTGTCACAACAGCAGAATCCTCAGCTGGATTTGTGTGCATCATTCTGTCTGTCTTGCTGTCCGCTCATTCCCTCGTTCTGAACCCCAATCTCATCTAGGAGAGGATTTATGAGGGGGCGCTCCTCATCCCTCCAATGCAACACAATCTCAATTGGACTGAGTACAGCCTGATTCCAAACCAGACATCCATTAAACCAAGGTATTACTGTAATACAACTATCGGACAACTCTATCTCTTTCTATCTCCCTCTGTCTCTCTCATTCAGGCTGAACACTGGCAAGAGTGATGTTATTAATATAGATTCCTCTATAGTGTACAGACATTTCATTTCTATGTATATTAGATTAAAATGCCTTACAGCAAAGATCTTATATATAGGAAAGGCTCTTTTTGCCAAAAGAGGATCTAGGTTAGTGCTTGGATGATGATTAGGTTTGGGTGTTGTTTAGACTCTATGTTGAATTCTATCAACTAAATAGTTGTGTAACATAGTCCATATAGCTCCTCTTAGCTGATAGGCTCAGGAGACAGGGATTTTAGCAATCTAGTCTCCTCATCCACCCTCCCCTTCTCCCAAGTGTCTATCCTCCTCCCCAAAGACTCTCCGATCCAATTACCAGCCGGGCACTGCTCAGCTCAGCACTGGCTCTGCCAACCTGGGTGAACTATGTCTCTTCTACTCTGTCTCCCTTGCATTCTCTTCACTCAGTCACTCTACCTTTATCTTTGGTCTGCTCTTCGTTTACCCCGGTATGTGACGCCGTCACGCTCTGTCAGCCTGCAGCGGGCTTTTTTTCTGTTTTTTTTTTTTTTTTTGCATTGTAATGTTGTGTGTCTGTGTATGTGTGTGTGTTTGTCAGCTGTGTGCTGAGAGCAAGTTTCAGGCTGATTTAAGAGATGATTTATAGGAGCATGATGTTGGGAGGAATTCCCTGATCGCTCCTCAAATCGCGTCTTCTCAAATGAGCTCGCTCCACTCAACCACAGTAAACCACAGAAGAAACCCGGCCCCAAGACACATGCATTCATATACATGTATATACACACACACACTTTTATTTTTTACACGTATCACCTACATCCACGCAGCTGAGAAGTTGCTCAGATTTTGCCCATGAATAAATGCCCTTATATTGCTGAGTCACTGAGTGAAAATGTCAATTCCACACAAAGCTGGCAGGATTGCTTTGGTATTTTTGGACTTTACATGATCACATTGGGGTTGTGAAAAATGCCTATCCATTGCCTTTAACAAATCAGACACCTATTTCCTCAATCAGCTTCTTACTATCAGTAATGTGGTCCTACATGAAGATGACATTTTCTGCCAGTTTTCTGGGGCTCAGTTGGAAAAATGTAATGCTACTTATGTCCATGCACCAATCAGAGTATAGCAACATTTGAAACAATACCTGATCAAACCACAGTCCTGATGAACCAGAATAGCTGAGATTAGCTGTTAAACTATTAATAAATAATACCCAACAATGTGTTTTTTTTTTTTTTTTACTTTGATTGTGGCTTATGAAGTTGTTAATATTTAATGTTATAGAGGAATACTGCACGTTTTCAGGGACTTTAAGTTTCATTACACCGATGGGAACACAACCACTTACCCAGTGTGTATCTTTCTGAGAATGTGAAATAATTTCTAGATAACAAATATTTGCAAATGCCTCCCACACTTCAGAATCAGAAGACATATTCACGCATATTAAAAGTACTATCCGTCATCCAAATGTAAGCATGAGCAAGGAGCAGGCCTAACACCAAAGTTCATAAGTGGAAGGATTGGAAGCTGCCGTTACTCCCAGATTGATTAACAGATCTTTTAATAATAATTACACTAAACAGCAACTACAGTGTGTTGAAGTTATTCATTGTGCGCTTTGATGGATTTCTTAAAAACACAGCCAATACATAATAATACATATGTATTTTAATAGACATGATATTTGACCAGAGTGGGTCATTACATATTTGTCTGTACTTGTCTCACTGCGTATTTATGTTTACTTCCGTTCACATCAGTTAATAATCACAGCAATGAAGGAATCTGGTTGAGATTTATTTTGCTAACTTAAGCAAAAACAGCTGATACAGCTCCTCCATGCAGCATGCATTTTGTTTATACGTTGTTATACTGTGAACCACACACACATTTGTTTTCTATTACCATATAGCACTGTTATAGAGACAAAAACAATGGCCTTAATTGAGGTGGCAGAGTAAGCTGAATTCAATACTGCTATACTGTTGAGCGAGGGCACCAGAGCAGTAAACAGAGTGAGTAAATGAAACTGACAGAATCACTGAAAAGGACAAAATAAAAAACGAAATGAATATTATCCACAGCTGCTTCTGTCATTCTGTGATATTCAGCACCCAATGAGTTACTTTTGTGATTAAATGTGGTGATTTGCCTTTCTGTTGTATCCACTTGCTCTCAAATATCCTCAATCTGCTTCTGCATCAGTTAGTGATTTCCTATATTTCCCAGAAAGCCTTTCGACGTGGCTGGGTTGGTTATATTCAACTGGATTATATGTGAAGCCAGAGAAAGCAACGCCAATAGCAGTATTGATAACATGAGCCTTATATGAGCAAGAAAGCCAGTTTTCAGACATGAAAAATAAATCTTTACAGCATTCATTCAAAAGGCATCATCTCGTTGTACTGTAGCTGCATTGTAATATGGACTATATATTCTATTCTAGGCTACTAGACCGATATAGAATTTTGACTCTAGAGAGAAAAATGGTTCTTTGATTCTGAGGGTGTGATAATGATAATAAGCTATATGTTTTTTCTTATTAAAAATAGCCATGTGTCTAAATGTGTTATCTAAAAGGAATACAAATCACACACACACACACACACACACACACACACACACACACACAGACACCAGCAAACAGATAAACGAGTCCATAAATAGTACTTTCTCACTGTCGGCTTCTTAACAATCTTTTCTTTTCGCAGTTTTCCTTTCATAACGATGCACATGCCAGAAACCTTCATTTAGTCTACCCACTTTGGAAAAGTCACAGGAGATCAGGAACTACATCCCATCATACACTGAGAACACAGAGAGACTCTCTTTAATAGCCCATTGCAGGCCTCACATCGGCAGACCATAGAGACAGGCAAACACGTTTCATTTCAAATCTATGGGGAACTTAGAGGATCTGCTTCACCTAATTGGCATGTCTTTGGAATACAGAAGAAAAATAGTGGATGGTAAGGAAAACCTACCCCACCATTACACCATGCAATCTCTATTATGTTCAGTCTAATATCCATTGAGCAGAGGGACCCCACTCTTTGCTGTAGGACTAATTTTCCAGTTATATGCGATCAATAGCCACTGTCTTGTTATGTTGGATAACCACTATAAGCAAATTATGTGGTTGATGGGAATTATAGACAAGCTGTGTGTGTTTCTTAACCATCCCCAGTCGCTTCAGGTAATTTAGTTCTACTGGGAGAGCATTTCGATTTCTGACACATTGGGAGTGTTTATTTCTTTTTGTGGTTTTCTTTTCCAGCCTGTTTCTCTGGCCTGCAGAGAGGAAATGAGGCCTTGAATAGTGATGAGTGTGTGCTGTAATACAACTTCTGTTCAGTTGAGAGATTCATCAACAAACTCTGATGATTTTCTTTTTTCACTCTCAGCACAGGGGTTTTTGGCTGATGTTAAAAAATGTTATCCTCTCTCAAGGTTACGCTTTCTCTCATTTCCCCTGATTCCTCTGTTTCTTCTTGAAAGTAATTGTTCCACGCTATGGCTGCGTTCAGGCTGTGTGAGTTATTAGCTGAATCCTCCGGCAGGAGTGTGGGCTAAATGGAACGGTGTCAAGAGGCTGGCTGCCCTGCTGCTGTGCGTGTGTGGGAGGATGACTGGGAGTTAAGTAACAATGGCCAAGTGAACGCAGTGCGATTTTTAGTGTGTGCGCGTCTGCACATGTGTCTACCACAGGTTCTTTCAAACGCAGCGTCTCCCAACCAACAGTTCAACCAAAAATGTCAAATTCAGATATACTGCATGACTGTTTGTGATGCTACACAAATCGCAATGTATTTTTGGTCAGTGAAAGCATGCTGTTTTGAGATAAATAGGAATGTGTGTATGTGTGTGGGATGGCGGAGGTCTGCAGTGACTGCAGGAATACCTGGAGGGTAAAAGAGGGAAAAAAGGAGAGGTACATATTTGTGGCATTTCGCCTGAGACACAGGAATAGAAGCATACCGTATGGGCGACAACATGCATGAACAAGATTTAATTAAAAAACATGTACACATACTTCAGTATACTGACCATAAGTTGCATTGCTTGACAACGTACTAATAACCCAGTCCCAACACAGAGGCGAAGCTGTAACCAATATGGCAGACTATTAGGAATGGATGGCTCCCTTCCCATAATAGGCAAATAGATTGAGTTAGCTAAACACGACACATGCTGTTGTTTTGGTATTAGCAGTTGGATAGTTAAACGGGAGAGGCGAGCACTCTCATTGTGGAAAAAAATGTTATGTCTGCACAGACAGCGACAGCTCAACCTTAAATGTAAAAATCTGCAGTTGATAAACGAGGTAACAAGACCTCTGATGCGTGGCGATACCATGGCTACTTAAAGCCCCGTTTGGCCACACAGTGGATGAGGTAGTCCCAAATGGGGCTGGGCTAACATTACTTACAGTCAGACATGAAACAGGTTTTCATTAACAAAGCCCAAAAAAACTGTGCTAACAAACACCACAAGTTAACCACCTGAACCATCAATATCATTTACACAGAGTGCAAGCACTTGCACTCTCACCAGTAATTAGACCCAGCCCCACTAATACATCACACATGCTTTTGCTGCTTAGAGGCAAAAGACATAGTGCTGATAGGTATTGTTGAAAATGAGTGATTTTAACTAATGAGCATAACTGACCCTACTGTAGATATGCTCCCAGACTTTAAACTTTAAAACAATTATAAGGATTTAGACCGTCAGGATTTAAGATTTGTTTATTTTTGTCTACTTTATTTATCTGAATAGATATTCTGTTTGCAGCTCACACAATTATTGGCCATTTTTCAGGTTCTGAAGAGTATACTAGGGGATTTTAAGCTACCAATTTAGCGTTGCACTTCTATAACATTGTTGGACTCATCATGGACAGTTTAAAAAAAGCATCAAAGTCATTGCAGCAGAACCAGAGATATTGTCATTGCATTCTTCTTTGAAACCTGGCACCTACATTACCCATAATGCAACTCGACCTCCGACATTTCAGTTGGAGATTCTGGTGTGTTATCCAAGCAGCAGCTAATGTAGCCTTGAGCCTCTAGCCTCAAGCAGAGATGAGCAGCGGGCTACAGAGGTCTGGTAAGCTCACTTCTTTCTAACTCCACACCCCCAGATTTCTTTCATTTTCAAACTTGTAGTTTCAAGTGACATCACTTGAGGCAATTTATCAGACTTTGGCTTTATGCAACTTTTTTCACTCATGCAGTAGTACTCCACAAGACCTGTAAACAGACTTTGATGTGTAAAATCGATGCAATTCCCCTTTAGGGGAATCTTGTACTCAACAGAAATAGTGACTTAATTTATATTGTGATAAATATTAATATCGACTGATTAAAAAAACAATGTATATATTGTGGTAAAATTTGTTGCCCAGCCCTACAACCAGCACCAGGTGGCTGTCATCTTTGAAGCCCCACACTCCTACTGTCCTGCTGCCTGCTGGTGTTTCCCTTCAAGCCATAAAAAAGACACAAAGTCCCATTGATGCTCACTACACTCCTCCTCTTCTCTTTCTGTCTCTCTCTGATTCACTCACACACACACACACACACACACACACACACACACACACACACAGACGAGCTGCCCTATTAAAAGCTACAGAAAAAAGCAGGCCGCCTTTGTCCTATTACTGTGGAGTGGAGCTGATGTTAGTGAAGTTGGCAGCCATGGATGACTGGGAGCCACCAAGGCCTTGGTCAGCTGACATTATCCTGCCCCTCAAATGCTACCCAGCCCTGCAGCGGTGTCTGCCTCTGTGTGTGTGTGTGTGTGTGTGTGTGTGTGTGCCTGTTGTACTATTTGTCCTTGTCCAAATGTAACTTCTGGATGGAGTAGCCATTCGTCGTTTGGTGGACAGGAAAGAAAAAGAGAGAGAGAGACCAAGAGAGAGAGAGCGACAAATAAGGTGGTAATCTGAGCCCTGATCCTCTTTGGCTCTCGTAGTGTGTGTAGGAGGTCACATCAAGCTTGAGCTCTGGGATAAGATGTGCAGAAAAACAGAGGAGATACGAGATTTGGACAGGAGCTAAAGTCACCAACAACTGATTGAAAAGGATCAGCGTTAGCAGCATAGAAAAATATGATAAAATTATTTCAGTTATCCGTCTGTATTCTTGTGTGTGTGTTGATATGACAGAGTTGAGAACCACATCTGCCACAGGATTACAGATACACACACACTGAGTCACGCAAATTCTTCAGAAGTATAAGGAGGGTCAACGACCATTCTAATTTTGTGACAGCTGTGATGCCGAAGGTCTGAATTGAGTAAAGGCAGTGGAAATGAGCTTCCAGTGCTCCAACTGTAGTCCGGGGATGAGGCTGAAACCCGACAAACAGTCCAGATGGGTCAGCAGTGCAGAGCCAAAGCCTTCCTTAACCTGCTGGATCAGGGAATCAGCCGTACTTCACAGCTACGGCAGAGATCACACATACAATCTCCCTCAGACACAAACACACACACACACATCTCTACCATGCATACACCCACGTTCAGACCAGGTGTAGCCAGTCGGATCAGTTTAAAAAGTCTATCCACAATGCTGAAATGTAAGGTAATAAAACCTGGCTCACTAGTTTGTTTATGGTAACTGCCGTAAAATAGCTACCACCTTGCTTTATAGATTGAATGTCATAAAAAGATCAATTTGTTTCTTTGGGAATAAGCAATAATACAGTGCATTTAATATTCCTTTTTACAGACTTGTTTTTTTTTTTTTCCTCATAGACTGGAAGCATTAGGGATGCCATTATAAGGCCGGATAAATTGGTCCACTGAGGTTTGGTCTAGCACGTAACAAGTGCCGCAATTCTAAAACATTTATGCAAAATTGCCCAACATTACTGCTTTTAGTATTTGTAATGGAGAATTGTTTGGTCCCTATAGATGATCAAGCATGTTGTAATTGCATGAAGCAGTTATCTGCCAGTTACTTTTTCCTTCATTTTGTCATGCGGAACTGCATGAAGGCAACCCATTTTGCACCCCTCTTCCCCCCTCCCCCGGAAAACAGCCATTAACTTGTTTTGGCTTTTCATGGTTTATCACTAATTAATGCAGAATTAGCAGGCTGATTGTCCCAAAAACTCCCGAAAATTGTTCCGAGTTGTCAGGAAGAGGTTTTGAAAATAGCTCTCTCTCACCCGTCTCTAAACGTGCGATTATGTATATCAGCTGCAGCTCTGCTTTGCCGCATCGAAGACGAGCCAGAGCTGGGGTGGGGGGGTGGGGGGGGGGTGTAATGTGTGCACGTACATTGTTAGCAATTACTTTTTCTCAAAATAATCGTCAGGCAACTGTGGGGCACACCGAATAAATAAGAACCTAAGTCGGGTTTAGGGCACATTGTTATCACAGCTGTGCCAGTGCTGTGACTGTGAAATGGAGAATATGCTTTCGCCGCTCTCAAAAATCACTCTCGCCCACTGGGCTAGTGTTCCTCAAGTTCAGCTCACCCAGTGTGATATCCACTTGCCGATGGTGAGTGCAGGGTCCTGAATTTCCATCCTACATTGGATTTCAGTCCTTACCATATACTTTACGCCGTGTCTTGGCTTGAGCTGGGTCCCACCAGCACAGCACAGGCCTCGAAATATAACAGCCTGAGTTTTTACAGTGCTACCACTCCAAACAGGCCTCTGTTTTCTAGTAAAACAGAACTGAGACAAAAGTGATGAATATAGGAAGGAGGGAAAGACAAATTCCCAATCCCATCTCTTTTTGGTGGGAGAAACATAAAATAACCAATCCATTATGCGAGTACCACCCCTGCTGTGTTCCCCTGATTCCCTCTAGCTATTAGCAGCTTAGGACACAAATAGATCACACAAGATATTAAAAAGCAGCAGGAATCTAACAGTTTAAAAGCCCCACCGTAATCCTCACTGTGGAACAAAAACATGTCTTGAATGCAGTCAAATTATTTTTTTCCGCTGATTCATTCTTCTTCATTTTATGGTTATTGTTTAGTATTCATATTTTATAGTGCGTGCTTTTATATTAGAGATGGAATTTACAGATGAGACAGAAAGAGAGAGGTGAGGCAACACAGGTCATAAGCCAGAGTTAAACTCATCAGCAGCAACATCACACAAGAACACTGACACTACCTTATTCTCTATGTTCATATATTTTTGATTAATTTTATTTTTCGTCTTTCCCAACACACATATGACTCAAATGAACTGATAGCACTGTTTTCACCCTGGCAGGCTCCTATTGTGCCAAAAAAAATACTGAAGTATCTGTTCATAGCAGTGTAGAAGCAGATTCAATAATGAAAACTCAGGAGACAGATGTAATGTTGTTCATAACAATGAAAATGTACAGATGTATCAGTATACTGGATGTCTAAGCTTTACCCTTAAAACTTCAGTCACAGATTTTTGCATGACAGAAAATAAAACATTTTGTCAGAACTGATCATGGAATCAAGTAGCGAGTGAGGTTGATGTTAACGGCTTTTGACGTCAGACTGTGTAACACAATATAATATTAGTACAAATTTGACCGAAATGATTATGTAGGAATGGATGTTTAACACGAGCAATGTGCTTAATTCAATTATGTAGGCCAAAATGTGGTTTTTGTAATACACATATTGATGCTTTCTGTCATGACACTTTGAGAGTTTCACTTTATAATATTAATGTCAGCCCCAGACAAACTGCTACTACAAAATGCCATGTGAGAAGATTATGCATTTTTGGAGATGGATAGAAAGTGGAAATGGAGATGGTGGGAACAGATTAATGTGACTTCAGGTATGAAGAAAGGAGAGAAAATATACAATGTCCTTGAGATCTTTGATGGACTGTATGATCTCCTTTGTCCAATTAATCCACAGGATCCCACTATCCATGCTCCGGTACCCCTGATTTAATGACTCTATTCCAATTCTGCTACAAACTCTCACTGGATTTAGCTCCTTTTTTGAGTTATAAAATCCATGTTGAGGAAAATGAAATACCGGCAGACATAATAAACATGAAGGCAGTTTAAGTGATTATGTCGGTGCGCCTTCACAAACTAAATCCATGAAAATCCATGAAACTAAATCCATGAAAATAGCACAGGATGTGAGTGTTTGCTCTAAGTCGTAGTCTGAGTAGTTAGAGGCAAAGGCCTAATTTTTATACCAAAATTGCACTTAAGCCTTTTCACATATCTTGTTCCGACCTCACACCGGATGATATTTGAAGTGATTTCAGTTTTAGGCAAATCTCCAATTTAGAGTCTAATCATTGAGTTGTGCTCTGCTGTCACAGAACTTGAGGGGTAGGACTCAGTCAGAGGTAACGCAATGCACGTCTTTTTCTCATTTTGACCGTTCTGACACAATCAAGCATGTTTGATATTATAATAAGGGTTTAGTTTTGCTCAAAAGATGCATGACAAGACTAAATTCATAATTTTACAAAAAAAGACAGCAAACAGGTATGCTCTTTCAAATTCAGCAGACCTGTAGCAGAGCTGTAGTAAGGTTACATTAGTTGGAAACCATGCAAAGGTTATTTTTAAACCAATTATTTCTGGTTGCAAACCAATTTTGCTCTTTATCTTTGCAACGAGATTAAATTGAGTTGGCTGTGACTTCATGCATCTAAACCTGTTTGGATGTAGAAAGAAACTAACATGGAGGATTTGATTATATTAGTGGTGCCACATTACCCAGTGTTCATGTTTCCAGATTCTAAATTACTTGAGAAAAAGAAAGCTCCAACATGGCTTACTCTCTCGTCAAATAACAATATCACTTGATACTGTAACATAATTATTCAGTTATTCCAACTGCTGGAGTTAGACAGATTGCCTAACTACTCACTTTTTGACCATATAAAATATTGGTATATTTACATATAAAATCTTTTCACTTACATAGATAAATAATAGCATTTTGTGTCTTACGTTTGAAAAGGTAGGATATGCAAACTATCCTGCATCAATTTCACATTAGTATAGCAGTAAATCAGTATATTTCATGTTTTAGTCCAATTGCTGTCCCTAAGGATAGTTGCTAATTCAATAATTGATCAATGTCCTTAGAGTCATCTAAAACACAAATTAATTAAATCAGCATGGTGTCTCTTGTCAAAGCCAAACAGGCTATAAAAATGGCTGTGAATAAACCTTTAACCAAACAAAAGGTAAATCCTCAATGTGAACATGAAATACATCATGCTTCAAAGGGAACAAGTCAAACTTAAACGATCCAGTATGGATCAAACACACCGTTCCCAAAACCATCCCCAGTCCTTGTCAGACCTCCCTCCTCAATTACCGACATATTCTCAAATCAATGTGGAGTGATAGCAGTGTAAAGACGACAGTGGAGTGGACTAGAAGACGTCCAGTGTCTAGACCACTCTGGCTAGATACACACACGCACACAGTGACGTGACATGCCCTTATTTTCCACGACGTCACATCACACCAGGGGCCCATCAGGACTCGACACTTGCACAAACAAAAAGAAATCTTAAGGCGCGACGACACCTGGCCACAATTAAAAGCCCAGGAATTAACCTTAAGTACGGATGTTCTGACTAGACGTTACAAATATAACTCCTACACATTTGCACACACCATACCGTACGCACATGCGCAAAGACACATTCACACACACACACACACGCACAAATGTCTCAGAGGACATGCTCAAGCACAATCACATCACAGCATCCACTCATGTTATTACTATTCACCATCTCTTTGTAAACATCAAATATGAATGGTTGTAGACAAGTCATTCTCTGTGTGTGCATTCGTGAGTGTGTCCACGCGTGTGTATAATGTGTGTGTGCGTGTGTGTGTGTGTGTGTGATGAGATTAGTATCGTCCAGGACATTCATCTATTCTGTAGCTGGTGAGGAGATTGAGTGGGGTTGGGTGATATGATGGCACTTTCACAAAGGATTACATTACTCTCTCTCCCATTCTCTCTCCCTCATACAGTACTCTTTCGCTCGCCCCAATCCTCACATTTGATAATGGACACTGCCTATGTTTTGAGTTGAGCCGGTGCTAGATAAAGGATTCAGACCCAAAGAGATGGAGCTGCATGCACACAAGCATGTGTTATGAGTGTTTAAGTTTGATATGTATATATCATCTTAAACAGCCTATCAGCCTGTAAGTATAGTACTTACAGGCTAATTATGCAGTTTAGTCAATCTATTGACTATCTAATCTATCTAATCTATCTAATCAGAAAGTCATCTCATATTGGGCAAGGTAAAAGCAAAAGTCCCCTGTAGGAATAGTATGAATGGAGCCAAGGCACAACGTGTTCAGTTCTATCTGTGCCATTATAGTAGAGATGATTAAATGTATGTTTAAATTCCTGGTATTGTAGACACAATGATAAGGATAACCATTAGTTAATGAAATAGGTTGCAATCTAGTGGCAGCTGCAGGCCATTTAATTGCATTTAGCAACACTAGGGATGGATGTACAGGGCAGGAGTTTGTTCTGTTACTGTAAATGTTATGTGGGACCAGGGATTGGTTGTGAATAAAGTCCTGAAATGAATTTAGATTTTTGGTTTTAGAGTCATAATCCTTAACATATTCATAATTAAAGCTATTTATGTCATTTTTTCAGCAATAATTTTATGTATTTACATTCTGCAATCACCTCTCTATATACTTGTTTTCATTGTTAGTGGCAGGGTCCGCCATTGCTGCATTTGATTCAAATTGCCTTCCCACACACAAGGGATTCCCAGGAAACAATGCATGTATTATAATACAGCGTTACTCTTTTTAATTTGATCTCAATAATATCAGCCTAACTGTTTACTGTTCATTGTCCTACAGCCTTATCAGAGCTGTATTAAATTACTGCTAATACAAACCCAACATTTCCTACTGGTGCTGCGTCACATTAAAAGCATCCAATCCGCGAAACACAAGGGTGGCTTTCATTGCAGCCGCAGGAAACACAATGTATTTGTCACTGAGGTAAGCGCTGACAGCAATCGTTTGTCAAAAAAACAAAACATTTTTTCTGCACTTTTTGACAGCGGATCTGTTTTAAATGTTGCAGGAAGTAATGGAACAAGAAGGAGCAGCCACAGTGAGCTGTTTCTTCTTGTTGGATAAAGAGTTGCAAGCGACGGGTTTCTCTGATTGCAGCTGCCATTATTTTACACTGACTTCTTCATTAAAATGTGAGTTTGTTTGGCTGCACTGTAAACAGATGCACCAATTGCTCTTCTTTAAATTGCTGACAAAGTGGCTGCTAGAGGAGTGTTTCCTGTAGTATTAAACCACATTTGTTACCACCCATAACCACGGGTGTTGCCAAACCAGGACTGAAAGCTTAAAGATTACAGCTTTATAGTATAATAAATATACACACATTTGTCTTGATGGGTATTTACAATGCAAGAGAATAGGGCAAGATATTTTATGACAGTAGACTCAGCCTACATAAGATTAACATTCTAGATGAGGTGTTGATGGTGATGTAGGTGTTTTAAGTACTGCAAAGCTTATAATAAGCACATCTCTGAAATAAAGGTGATTGACTCATAAAGTGACATTTATAACAACAACCTGAACATTATAACTCGCTTTAATTTATGTCATCTATCATGTTGTCATATGATGGTTGCTGCATTTTTCTTTTGTTTTTTTCACATTTCTCATTGATGAATCATACTTTACATGACAGAGGCTATAAGACCCCACTAAAAAAGTTTAATTGCATGACAGCATGTTTCTAAGAAAAATGTCGCAATCACTGCAAAACCAATTCCTATAAGAGAGATAAGGTCACTGTGTCCACAGGCTAAAGCTGGTCACTACAGAGCTAAAGAGACATGCTAAGAAAGAGAGAGAGCAGGCTCGATAAGGAGACAGGGAAGCGGTAATGACAAAAGCGTAGGAATCTAAGCTACAGTTGACTGTAAATGCTCTCCATTACAATAAATGACTTCATTACAATAAAGATGTGTTCAACCACCCTCTGTGTTTCAATGAGTATAACTGTGGAATGATTCGTTGAAGTGTGCTCAAGTAATAGAGCTTCAGATGCAGCCTGTGGTATTTACACTTATCCTGTCAATGTGCCGGCCCAGGACTGCCAAAGAGTATTTGTACCTGCACAGAGCACCTGAATGTACACACTAATGCGCACACACTGAGACACACAGCTGTATCACACTGATATGGCCAGTCCCTGCCTTTCTCTGTGCTTATTAAGACATTGAAGCTTTTAGCACCTAGCAGCACTAATCCTATAGCCTTATGCTCACTGGTACTGGAGCCAAATGGCCTTATACAGAGGCTCTCTCACTCTTTCTCTCCCTCCCTTTCTCAGTGTGTGAGTGTGAGCATCTGTGACTGTTTGTGATGAATGGATGAGGCGTAAGAGGAGAGGGGTGAATGTGAGACACTGCACCACTGAGGTCAGTGAGGAGAAAGAAAAAAGAGAATGAACAAGGGAGGCAGAGACGAAAAGAGGGGATGGGTGTGGGTGTGTGTGTATTCGTGTGTGTGTGTGGTGGTGGTGGGGGGCGGGGTTGTGCAAGTGTGTGTATGTGTGTGTGTGGGGGGGAGGGGTATAGTTGCACATGAACTGCATACAAAAGCACCTACATGCACTCTGCCCCTGCGTTTATGTCCTGCTTGTCAGGCATGCAGAGCACGCGCGTGCTTACGAGTGTGTGTTTGTGTTCTTGTGTGCGCACTGACGTGTGTGCGTGCATGCGTGTGCAAGGCCGAGGTAGGTTAAACTTGTACTCGTGAAGTGTTCCCAGAAGAGATTAATCATCCCGTGCTGGAATGCAGCATCGCGGTCATAAATCATCACCTGACCTCTCTCTCTCTCTCTCTCTCTCTCTGCCACACGTAGTGGTGGAGTCAGGGTAAGAGAAGTGTCATTGCATATCTGCAGTAAACAAACAGCCAACAGCCTAGACAGAAGCATGGAAGGTAGGAAACAGAGCTAATTATCAAATCCAGTCCAATCGAATGATCAGTCGAATGATCAGTCAAATGTAAGGAAGCTTGTTAATAACAAAAAAATAAAAAAATTAATGGGAGTAATTCTGTAAATCAAGATTTGAGAGGAAACCAGGACAAAACTGTAGGTGTTATGGATGATTTGGGCCCATAGATAGGCCATTAGATTAGATAGGCATCTTACAAATCACTTGTTCTCAGTTCTAAAAGTTTGTACCCCTAGCATATGAACTGAACCTGAAAATATTGTAAAATCCAACAGTATTACCTTGATATTGGAGGATTTTGCAAAGCCCTGGTTAACGTTAAATAACACCTTTTTTTAAAAACCTTCAAAGCCAACATTTTTTAAAAATTATTTATTTCTACAATATCAGCACATGGCAACTACGGGATGGAAAGATTAGGAAAAAATGGCAAATAAATTATGGTTAAGCTGCAGTTAAAGGTAGATCGCTAACTAATTATTGGTCTGCTACAGGATACAATCTCCAGTCTCGTGTATGAAGGTAGATGAGCTACATGTCCATCTATCACCACACCCTTACGTAAGGACAATGATTTAATTATTTTTGATTATTTTATATATTTTAATTTTGCATGTTTGACTTATTGTGATATATACTGATATAACCAAATATCCTTATCAATCACAATAATGATTTAAAGCACATTGCTCAGACCTACCTGGAAGTAAAGTGCCATCTCGTTAGACTCCTCACTCTAAGTAACAGTAAAGGCTACTCTAAACGTGGTTGATTGGTTGCCTTTGTTTGGCTATAGATATAATTTTGAAATAAATGTGACCCTAAAAGCCAGATAAAGTATGGGTGAATCCGTTTAAAGCATGCTTGCCAGAAACTGTAGCTCCAAATATACCAAAACATCTGGAGCACACATTTTGAAGTGTGCATGAAATCAGAATTTCACACCCAAATGATTCTGCACTTATAAACCTGTAACTTCACAAATCTTGACTTGCACATTTACTGCAGCTTGACTGTGACTTGTGCTTTTTGTCCTCATAGTTTTACTATTAATGAACAAGGACACGCATCTACTGTTGTGAGGTAGCTACTATTTCACTTTCTAAGCAGTGACTGTGGTTAGGACAACCTATATTTCCAGGTGCTACTCAAATGTTCAAGGGCCGGTGGGAGCCAAAAGATGCTGTTGAACAAATGTTTAGACCATCATTTTGATTTCACTGGGAAAAGGAAACTAGTCGGAAGTCAATGCTATGTTGTGCCTTTTGTAACTCAGGTAGAAGAAAAGAGCCTTCCTTGGTTATGTTCAAGTACAAGAAATTGATTCTGTAATATTAAAAATTCAACAGCCGAGTTTCATTACTTTTCTGAGCCTATTCCCTTTCCCTTGTGGAGTGGGAAAATATCACAGTTTATTAAATTACTTCTCTGAAAAGTCTCTAGGGATGCCATCTTAACTCCCGTCCTCCTTCACAAGGCCATTTTAGACTGTAACTAGGCATGTCTGCTAAGAAAGAGAGACGCAGAGACAGAGAGAGGGGATGAGCAATAGAGGGGTGGAAGGCACACTAAAGTGCCTGAATTCATTGGCTGCCGCAGAGAGTTTGTGGTTATTCCATTGGCTGTGAAAGGCGTGGAATTGAACGATCCCACAAATCAAGGGTAGGGGAGTAGGGGAGTACAGTAAATGGAGAAGCCACAGTAATTCCTAAGTGAAATTGCTAGTGTGTGTGCATGTGTGTGTATGATGCGTGTGTGCTTGGACGTGTCCCTTAGCTGACATGTCCTCAACTATTCAGGGTTACAGCAGACCCTCATGCAACTCGGCAAAGCCCTCAGTTGAAGTGTACTTTGAAATGCAAAAGGCCGAGGGTATTTAGCAAGTTCACTGGCACAAAAGATCCTCAAGCATCATCAGTGATACTGCCCTGACTACACTTCCTATCTGAAGAGGCAAAGGGGTTAGGGCTTGACAGGGTCTGTAGGTCTGAGCAATGACTAGGCAGTCTCTTTGAGCATGACTCAACCGGCCACACCTTCCTCTTAAGGGCAGCAGAGGACAGGTCCACTTTTCACTGCATTTCAGAGACAGAAAGAAGAAGCAGGAGAATTTGTAATTTGTACGCGAGACTACTTGCCTCTGATGCACACTAATGGAAAGTTTAAAAAGAAAACCTTGCACTGCAGGGCCAACAGATCTTCTTGGTTTCTTTTTGTATAATTTAGCTCAGCAAAGGCAGCCAAGACATCCAGTTTGATTCATTGTGGCCTGTATAGGCTCAACGGGCATTTCGCTCGCTTTTGCAACTTCAGTGGGGCCAAAATTACTTTACAATGGGATCAGCCTTCAACCATACACTGTGCAGCAGGTGTCATTTGAACTGACTTACTGGACGAAAGATTTCACCTAAATCATCCACTGAAAAAGTAACAGATGGCCTTACATAGAATGGTCTGCGCTACAAGACTTGGTAATAGCCATTAGCCACGAGTGCATGTGCAAGTAGGCACATGAGACTCTACTTTGCTCAACTTAAACGTAACCGGGAAGCTCAGAACAAAGCGCCATGAGCTTGTGAGGAGAATGAGTTACAACCAGTCGGTCAGCTGTCAGACAGATGTAGTGAATATCATCCCACTCTGCCATCTCTTCCAGCACAAAAACCCACAGGATCCATGGGCATGGTAATCCAAGACGAAGGCTGCTCTCTCCAAGCGTCACTTTCTCTAAAGCACAGCTAATGCCACATGCCACACACATGCATACACACATTGCACTGCATTGAGCACTGTGGTCTGAGCTAGCTACAGCCCCTTGAAAGAAAAAATATAGACCATTCAGGTCACAAAGAGTATGTGAAGGACAGGTGGAGGGAATGAGCTGATGGCCTTCAGGTTTCATGCGAGTAATCACACAACATGAATCTGAAAACTGGAGCCAAATGCAGGAATGCATTAAGGCACAGTACCAGTAATGTCTGCTAGATGCTGGCTCCAAACAATGTCAGACTATTATGTATTCAAAATTGTTTTCACATTAAGTTAGGGTCTCTCTGGCTAATTTCACTTCTAATATGCGTCTTGGCAGCAATTTTGAGAATCATTGTTCCAATAAAGAGATACCCAGGGCTCTATTTTAGTGGCAGTGCATTACACACTATGATCCACTGTGTCTACCTTGATTTAAATACTGTGCAACCCACAGGCTGCCACAAAGTAACCACACCAACTTCTCTACACTCCTTCTCTTCTCATCCAAAAACACAAGATTTCAGGGGGCAGACATGGCCATCTTATCAAACTGTTTGGCAAAAGTTAGATTTGTTTTTTAATTTTTAGGCATTATAATTGTGATAAGATGTGATATAGCAGAATTATGACTAATTGTTTTGGTTCAATTTAATGGGGTGTGTCAAGACACAAGTCATGTAAACAAGATTGTCACTTGATGCAATCATAAAAAACGGCTTTAACAAAGTACTTTTCATTTACAGTTTTGGGAGCAGTGGAGGTGACATGTTGCACGTATACTAAAACGGATTTAATTCAACCTTGTAATCACTTAAGAAAAACAAAGAAAATATTTTTATTTTTATCAAAACCCAAGCGAGTAAACATTTCTTCTGTGGTTTCCTACCATCTACCCACCAATTAATCAATTACTGCAATTAATTTGCTCCTTCATCAGCAAGTCTTTGTAATTGTAGCCTCTCGAAAAACCACAGCACGCTATTCCTACATATCCCTGCCCCCTGACGGAGCACAATTAATGTTGAAAGTTGAAATGTTGAAACTTGAAACAGAGAGGAGAATGGGGCATGAATGGATCAAATTGAGGACTAGACAGACAGAGCAGGGAAATGTAGAGAGGGACGGTAAGCAGTGCACAACTGGTTAGATGCAGTAGAAATGAGGGGGAAAACCGAGCTGGTCCTTTTCTATAAAAGCCTTTCTGACACTGTTGTATCTCATGCCACCCAAAAGCTCCTCTGAAGAAGGCCAAACCCGAGCAGCATAATAGGAATGAAACCGTTCCTGCAGCAGTTTTTTTCTGGATCTGGATTTATGACACTGAGTTGATTGTATTTCTGGCTCAAAAAAGTCACGAGCTTGTGAAATGGCTGGGAGGGTAGTAGGACGGACAGAGCAGCCTATAATAGAGCTAAGCTAGTATTTTCTATTTGCATGCACATGCTGACAATTACAGTATAAACAATATCACCCCCTCTCCATATTCTGTCACAAAGACCATCATTTTCACCCAACCTTTCCTCTCGATAAAGGTCAGTGTTCTTAATTAATCAGTAGTGACAAGAGGTTGTTTCTGCTTCCATTACCACCGATCCTGTTCTGTCCCAAATGATAAGATGGTAAGGTCTAATGTACCGTACAACAGCAGTGTTTGCTATATTTCAAAAATGATTTTACCTGATAAAATAACAATCATGCCCTCACCTCTATTTACTGTAGCTCTGCACCATTCAAGACCTGCTTGTGAAAATGGCTTAAAAACAAAAAAACAAAACAAAAAAAACAATGGAGGTTTTAAGCTGCAGGTGTGTGGATCTGCTGGGGATAATTGCTTGCTTTTCCCCTCTCTAGCATCTTCATGGAAAAACAAAAATCTAAACTTGGCCCCCAAGACTAAATCTGATGGATTTAAGGTATTTAAAAACATCCTAATGTTGCTATGGTTGCACTGTCAGTGACAACGGTGTTTTTCAAACCTTGTTAAAATGTCCAGCTAAAGGAAAAATGTTGCCACCGTGCAGCAAATAGTGTTTCCAAAACCATACCAGTCAACACATGAAATCGTACAAAGCCTACTAAAAAGGGCCACTTTACAGGCTCTCAGGTAAATTATACCTGAGAGACATATAAGCAGCTTTTTGTTATGACATCGGCTAACATGCTGCAATGTAGTTATCATTGACCGGATTTAAAACAATAAACACAATAGTGCCTATTTTGTGTCTGAAAGGGACTTTTGGCTCTAAATCGGCAACAAAATTGCATTGGCCTAGTCACAAACATTCAGCCCACTATGCTGGTTCATTATCTAACACTGAGTGGGTTCTGAATTGTTTGGGAAGGACAAAATGTATCAACTGGGCTCTCTGTACCAATACAGGTCACGCCTGTAGTGTGAAAATGGCATTAGTGAAATTGGACTCTGGAGGTTTTCTAATGCTGTTTTCCATTTGTTTGCGTGCGTGAATGTGGACAGTCCTATCTACACACAACGCAGTGCAACACACAGCAGCACAGCAGAGGGGTCACAATGGACATCACTGACCTCTGAACAGCCCCACGGCCCTGAGAGCGCGTGTTTGTTTGATGCGCGTGTGTGTGTGTGTCTGTGTGCATGTTCGCCACCGTGCGCACGCATTAGGGTTATTGTGTGAAGCCTTCAGTCTTTAATCCCATAATCTGCTGAACCCTGGAAATCACTGCAGTCATCTGTCAGCCGGGTCAGAGCGGGCTGCAGGGTTCACGCGCATTCACAGCCAAACACACACACACACACACACACACACACACACACACACACACACTCAAAGATAGTAATTTATTCAACAGGGCCAGCCTCGTTTTAGTCTAATGAAGATTGATGCTCCTCTTTCCAGGCCTCACAGGTGTTGCAGTAAAATGTATGTATAAATACGTAACCCACATAGAGGAAGAGAGAGAAAAGGAGAAGGATTAACAGAAAGAGATTCACACTCATCATATTCACATGTGAATTGACGTAATATCCAGCATGCACATAAAAGTTTGCATGTGTAAAAGTCAATCTACAGTATATTTCCATGGTAACAGGCACAGAGATAATCTTGTTGAATAGTTGTGAAGGTCCAACAAGGACATGGACTCAGAGAACCCGTAGTGCTCAGACCCTTGAGTCAAGTCTAAACCTCTCAGGCCTGTTTGTGTGTCTGTATGTGTGTGTAGCCATGCCAAATGGGACACCCTGAGGGCTTGTCTGGAGATTGTGGTTGACACGGCCTGCTGCTGTCCAGTGTGAGCTCCTATTAGCACTTAAGACTGTGACTCGCCACACATATGCACACACACACAACACACCAGTCATAATGATTATGCTTGGCAGGTTAAAGACTGAAGACTGGATGACGGCTGAGTGTGTGTACTTGTCCATGTCAGTAAAACAGACATAGCTAAAGCACACACTGTGCACTTGTTTCCATGTATTTAAATGTGTGTCAGGAATGATCGCACGCCAATCTGGGGGCTTTGCTTTCTTTTTGATTATATGCCCCTGTCAAAAGCTCAAGATGGAAGGGTGGAAAGTGGGAGAGGGATCAAAGAGCGTGAGAGATCACACAGATGCAGGCAAGCTTGAAGAGAGCTAAAGGTGGAGGAGGAGATAGAAGGGCCACAGAGAAAAACTGTACCAGTTAAATTGAAGTGTGAATCTCAGCAGGGCGCCTCATCATCAAGATCTGCATGGCATCTGTGTGTCTGTGTGTGTTTTCATGTCATAAGGTCCTGACTACTGCCAGATTCTGGTATCTACAGCTGGTGTGTGGGCCTTATCCCTTGACACCCTTACTTGATACACAACTGACTTCAAAGGTTTTTTCTAATGCAACCTTAAACTGAACGCACGAACATGGCATTAAACCCTTAACTAAGAGTCAGACTTGTGCCCAATGAATATTCGTTCCTGAGTGAACAGCGTCCTGCAGTGTTATGGTCCTCACTGCAGCTTGAGGGGAGCCAGCTGGGCTGTGGCTTTCAGCCTCTCTGTGTCACTAAAAAAAACACAGAGCATGGCAGCAGAGGAAATATATTAAAATTCAGCACAACACACGCGCACCTACACTGCCTGGATCTTTGATTTAGTCCTCCACAACGCATAATGCCACGCATTATTTCTAATCCAATATATGGCAGCATGTAAACCAAGTGAGTGAAACATTAATGAATACAAAGACTATAGAAAATACAAAGTGGAGTGCAGCAATTGGTGCTTTTGAACAGATTAACTCGTGATATGTGGAGAGGCAGGAATACGCGGACGCACCGCGGCGACGCAGCGCCGTGGCCGTCCAGAGGAGAGGAGTTCCGCGGTAATGACAGGTCAAGCAGCCAATTAAAGCCCGCTAGTGACTCCATCTTTGTCATGATGAAGTGAAAGCATCTTTTTTCGAAGGAGAAAACTCACTTTATCACGCATGTACGGAGAGCGATGAGACGAGGATGCTGCGCTGCGGTAGCCATAAACGCCTCGGACGGGAACCAAAGATTAGCTGAGCTCCTGTCCCTCATCACGACAGGTCTAACCTCCTCCACATTGACCCTTTAAAAGAAGTTCTACACAAAACAGGACACGTGTCTTTGTTTTTATAGATATCATAAGGACGTTTTTGTTTTTCTGCAGATGTGCTGTTCGCTGCTCAAACCTCAAACTCCATAGCGATTCGGGTAAGGTCATCCCTGCCCAGGAACTATTAACCAGACAGCTGGACAAAATGACACGTAAACGACATGGCAGACACTGGAAGGGAGCCCTGTGTGACCAATGCCAGTCAAGTGCATTGCCACAAGAGGACCACAAATGTTATTCTGATAAAAAGGCACCTCAATGTCATCGCTCTGCGCTGCCCTCCCCGTCCTACTTGCCACAAGAACTGATTGCGTACACACATGTGCCGTTTGTGGTCGCAGAAGCTGGTGTGTAAACACCAGGAGCGCGTAAGCATCGTTTCCATAGGAATATATTTGAAATATCACATACCTGTTTTCCCGCTATGTGCGGCACTCACTGCATAATCCTCCTCCTTCAACTTGAACTTTTCCTTCCCTCCAATCGAACAGCCCGAAGCTACTTGACACTTGTTTATTGCATACTTTTCTTTGCCCCGTCTGTCCTGACAAGCAGCTACTGCATACAGCGTGAGACGCGAGAAAGGGGGGCTGGGAGGGGGTGAGCTAACGTAGAGGATAGGCTATAAGCCTCCAGTACAACATCTCAACAAATCGGGGAATCAAACAGAGCAATCCATTCCGCGGTGATGGTCGTTATAGGGAAGAGTGCTGACTGGAAAAGATGGACCGCAACCGGACGAACGCAGCTGTGCGCAAACGGCACGTCTTCCGTAGATTCTCTTCAGACCGGAGAAGCGGCGGGCATGCTCTGGACGTGAGCGACGGCCGATCGGTTAAAGCTGCGCGCAGCAGCACCAAGGGAGCGACCATCCACACATAGTATAGAGGAATGACCGAGGCTGGCGGAGCGCGCGTTCACGGCTAAGCCAAGTCAATGGTCATTCTCAGCGCATGTGGAGAGTAGTAATCCACTGTGCACTGTTGGCTGCAGCTGCATCCCTACAAGATGACATGCAGGGATCAGAAGTGATAACCATTAAACCATTAGAATTCAAAAAGGAATATATAATGGTATATGTTGTGATCAAGCTTTACAGTGCTTTTCCTTAATGTGTGGTATGATCAGAATATGTTATTATATATTATATAGCCTACTGTTTTATCATGCAGTGATACCCTTCTGAATGTTATTCTGATAACTTGCATGTATTAATGGAATAAAAGGTCAGTCCCATTATGCCAAATGGGCTACAGCAAACTTGCCACATATATTTACAGCCTAACAGGCAAAGTTGACTCTCACCATATTTTTCAGAGCTTGAACATGCCTTCTTTGGGTGTAAGTACCCTTCTTCCGCATGGACTAGTGCTCATTACAGTGGTCCTCATGCATCTCTTTCTAAACAGTGCACCCACTGCACTGCAGGCTACTGTTGTTCACATTAGCAGACTGCCTAATGGGCTTTCTCTGTATTAGCAGCAATAGAAAGGTGCAATAACAGAAGCATGCAATTATGCACCATAACTAGGGAAAACATTGTTAACAGTTACCCTATTGCCTCTCACTCTCCAAACTGTAAATGCATATTTCCCAATGGAGGTATGATAATAACGCCCGCTTATTTGAAAACACCTTGTAAGGAGAACCTTGTGGCTCTTTTGATAAAGATTTCATTTCAGAGGCATTTTTATGCATAACTGGGGATTGGCAGGGGACATAAACCTCCCACTTTTGGCTTTATTTATTTATTTATTTATTTATTTATTTATGTATCTATTTATTTCACTCTTTCATTTCCTGTTTTGATCTAACAATACCTACAATTACCCTGTCCACTATTCATATATTGATTGAGACAAATAAGGGTGTCAGCTTATAGGAGAAGTAAAATCTCGAAACCCTGACTTGATTTGAATTCACAGATGGTGTGGTTAAATCCAGAGCAAAGGGTGAAAGGAAAGAGGAGGGAACCATTGGATCTCTAGTGGGTAACACAGGTGCAGTATGAGATGAAAAATGCAGATGAGGGTAGGATGGCGTACTGAACCATTTTTAAGTCCCCAAGTGATAACCTGAAAAAAACAGCTTTGACTTGGGCCTACGATACCCATTCTTAATCATGCAGGTGCAGCTTGTCCACAGTTTCCCCATACTGTCCATTGTGGAGCATTGGTTTCTTACAGATAATGGGCTCCTTTAAAGGTACAGCAACATAAGCTTGTTGACAAAAATGTGTCGTTGCTTGCAGTAGTTACTTTTACTACTCATATCAACTGCCATTCCACAAACCAAGAACTGAGAATGATAAAAATGATTTTAAAAAATATGCTAGAGACATTTGAAACCCCCCACCTACCCTCCTCATTTCCCAGGGTGTTAGTGGGGATATGAAAGTAATGTTGTCAGTATTAAATCTGTCCTTTCCATCCGTCTGCACTTAAGTCCTTGCATATGGACACACCTAGAGATTAGCCCTAATATGTCCTATAACAGGCCAACACTTAGCCAGTGAGCATAGATGTGGAGATCAGCCAGTGAACAAACCCAGATTAGATCGCCCAGAAGCTGCAGCCACGGGTGGCTGACTAGCATTTTGCTCATCGGTTTTAAAATCGTCCTCCGAGTAGACAGCCGCCAGCTCCTGCCTACAGGCTGCCCATGGGCCTCGTCCTGCCGTAATGCAGGATCAGTTGTGGCAATCCTCCACCCTCTCTTTTACCACATTAGGGCACACCAAGGGCCTCTAGTGGTATTTAAAGTACCACTGGCAATTCCCCGTCTTCTTATACTTTCTGTAATTGTTAAACAAGTTGTTTTTCTCCTTTCAAGCAAACTATGACAATATTCTTTTGCTAATTAGTTAGCAGCTAGGTTCCTTCTCTCAGGCTACACACCCAGCCTTTCTATACCGTCCCTTCGCCTGGTGCCATAATTAGAAACCGCCATCTTAAAAACTGATGGATCATCATAAAATCTGACCCCTGAATGAATCGGTTGCCGGAGACTTGCTCGAATGAGGGGAAAATAATCCTGAGGCGACTTGTCAGATGCTATACGTGTAGATGAGTTAGCTGACCTTTCTCTATCACGAGCCAATATTAGCACAAGCCATTATAACCTATCAAAGACTAATGCTTATGGCCAATGCTCAGGGGTCCTTGAGCCTCGCAGCACTGTAGTTGTGAATTGCGTTCCCAGCGCTATCTCCACCATTACAGACTGCACAGTGTCAGGGGTTCTGTTTAACCTTGTGCAATGAGTTCTCTCCCATACATCTATCTCTACAAATCATATCCACATCCTTAAGGGTTAACCCTCCCTACAGTGTGTATCTGTGAGTGTTGTGGGTGTATGTGTGTGCCTTGCTAACCCTGAGAAGAAGATGCATTGTACTGTTAATTATATAATCAATTTGATTAATTCTCAAAATGCAAATTAGCTAATTAAAGGACCTGAACTTATAGAATTACCACTGATTAGCTGGCTAAGCACTATCGCTGCCCTCTGGATACACCCTTATAAAGCTATATTAACTGTACCTTTTTCACAAGTAATATAATACATAAATTATAGTTATTCAAACGAGTATAAAATGAATAAAAGAAAACCTAACGTATAGTGGGCTTTCAGTCAACCAAGACGAGCAAAAAGCAGCAGTAATGTTTAGAGTAATGGGTGTTAGGCAGACAGTATCTTGAGCCAATTTGTGCTCACACTAACCTTTGCTGCCCTAAATTAAGCTGGTTATTTAAGACCATATTAACAGGCTTTCAGGCGTTTCTTTTAGTCAGTGTTTCTCTCTGTCTGCTTGTTTGCCTCTTTAGTAAATAAAGCTTTGACTCTATTTCTGCTCCCCTCATTCCTCGTTTCTCTCATCTCTCCCTCAGAGCTGTAAGTGCCCCCGCAGTGGGAGCTGGCTGATGCGAGGCAGTAACAGGTACATCAGGGAGAAGGAGAGAGTGGTGGAAGAGGAGGGGAGTTGGCTTGGTTTGGCACACAAGTCTGCCGAAATTACATCAAACAGCAGGGGGCAAATGAGCATTTACAGTATACTTGAGAGGTAGGCAATATATGTGTGTGTGTGTGTGTGTGTGTGCGTGCGTGCGTGCATGCGTGCGTTCACATGTGTGTTTTCAGGGGAAGCATTAGATCCATCGGCATGAGTCTAGAAGCTTACAGGCAGCTTACAGAGCAGCAGGAGGTTTGTGGCACGGGGTGGTGGAGAAGGAGGGGATGGGGGGGGGTGGTAAGACATGAGAGGAGGGGGGTGAGGAATGCTGGAGGGCTTACAGAGGAATAGGGCACAGCTGGTTTTTAATTGAGTCTCCCCCCCTACTACACCGTGTGTACGTGTGTGCATACAAGCGCACACACACACGCACTTATTTTTACTCAGCAATTTCCCAGCTGATGGCTCAGAGGAACTAAACACTTCGGGTATGGCAGCAACCTTCATACGAAACCCTCCACAAAGGCTCTGTTTTGGTCGTGTGACTGATAAAGCCCTCCACCAATCAAGGCCTCTGACAGCTGTGTGCTCCCATGAATCTTAGCGCTCAGTCTCCGAAACAGCCTGCCTCCTGCCTTACCTCAGCTTGTGATCTCAGCTGGGTGGACACGCACAAAATTCAATCTCTCTTTTTCCGAATTTCATGCCTAGTTATGAGATATGGCTCAGCATAATACATCACTTTAAGAACTAATTTTACAAGAGAAGTTTGTGAAAGATTCTTTTTTTATTCCTCCTCAGGCAATTATTTGCTCATTTACTTTTGTATATCTTTTCTCACAAAAATGATTTAACGTTGTTCTAATTTTTCATACAGTCCAGAATCAGAGCAACACCAACCAACCAAAAATAAGGCTAACATGCTGATTTGTTATATTTTGAACAAATACATTTGAGCTAAACAGTATTTGGTTAAAATTGAGTTAAGACCAGATTCAGATTTTGGCATCTGTATTACCATATACAAATTATGATGCCATAAAAAGACACTCAGGTTTGGTCATCTGTGAGCTCTAGAAGCTTCCATCACACTTTTTGTCTCACAGCGAGACAGCCAGCTAGACAGCCAAAGCAAGAGAGCTATATCAAGTCAAAAATAGCTGGTGAGATAGCCACTGCTAGCTTGAGTTAAAGGAGGAAAAATAAAAATAGCTTAACTCCTGCAAAAGGTGACTAGCTTAGCAAAGTAGCAGCAGCTGCCATCTCAGCTTTTGACTCTAGTTACCTTTAAATCACACATTTAAATCTATTAAATTGAAAATAACATTTTATATTAATATCAACATAAATATGAACAGTAGCTTGAACGACAAGAGACATGACATTATCTAGAAACATTTAATCCCTATGAACTATGGGTTGGAAATAATAAAAATTAAGTTTATTTTCTTTCTAAAAAAGCTGAAAGAAGCCATTTTGTAGATCCTATGTTTCCCCTTCGCAATCCCTGAACGTTACCCAAAGACAGAGCGCAGTATCTGCATTTTTATGTATTTATTATGAAGGTAAAATAATCAGCCTAATAAAGCATACAATAAAACATCAACCTTTATATCTCTCACACAGTTTGCTGGCCAGCATGAAAGCTTTACACATGTTTTTCTCAGCTTCACTGCCTCTGTAGTTACTGCCCTAGCTCTGCCTTTGTAGGGCAGCATATATACTGTATATTTAAAAAATAATCTGAATTTTTTTCAGAATTAAAGCGCTGCAAAATAGTTATATTTTCCCACTTTGTTCACAAACATTACTGATGGAATCAAGCCTAAGGCGTAAAAGCCTCAGAACATATCAGTTCCTTAGATTTAATTGTTGTCCAGTGTTGGTCCATGTGATAAAAAGACCTGTCAATCCATACGGAAGTGATAGCAAGTTGTAATCCTCTGTTTTAATTTTTGGCTGTGGAACCACTTTTATGTTTACATTAACAGATTGCACATTTAACACTTAATTAGCAAGATATAATGATACTTACAGTATGTCGCCACCATTATTGCTCTGTATTATACACGAAAACCTGTTTTTTTAGGACACATACTGTGCAGAGCATTTGGTAGTGTAAATGCGTCGCAGTGCGATAACAAGGTCCACAGTTCATATCCATGGTACAGCTACCAAAAAAAAAACTGTTAAAGAGTCAGAAATTGCAGTAAATGTTGCCCCACAAAATAAAAGACTTTTCTGTTCTCAGTGCAAACAGCTCGAGTTCTTATTTCCGTGCTGCAACACAAGAACAAACAGGCAAACAAACAACAAGAACGTTTCTTTGTTTTAATGAGTTGTTAGAAAATGTGTGATGTATATTTTGAAAAGAATGTGCGGCGGGATTGAAGCACTAACTAGAATGCTGCTTTTCCTAGATGTTGTATCACAAAACTGGTAACATATTTCCTGTTCCAAAAAAAACACAAGTATAAAATATGCTAAATGATAAAAATCCTGTTTAAAACTCACTGTGTGCGTTTGGATCTTTACGCCTGGATGAACTAATGATGTGATGATCTAGACAATTATCTTTTCTTCCAGTAACTACACAGTTGATTCTTTTTTCACTGCACACACAGTAATTGTTTCTCCCTATAAAAATAACTCCAATGTTATGGCTTTTAGTTTATAGGTGTCATTGTGAAGTAATGTATGCTAATGCTATTAGCAGTGTATGGGTAAAAATGGTAACGGTGCTCAATGCAGTTGGTGCATTAACTGACTAATATGCTCTTGGTCCATGGTGTCCTAACTTGGTTATTCATGACCACATCTGAATGCTGTCAGCAGCTCTTTTTGAGCTCTGCCCATGATATGCCAATTTGCGTACACACACACACACACGTGGACCCCCACACACACACGATGAGCCCATTCTTCCGTCTACACTGCTCTTTCACAGTGGAGCTGACACCACATGACTGCTACCTCATTAGAGGCTTTAGCCCGTGAGCTAACAGGCCACAGAGACAGTGGGCCATGCCACGTTTGCTAATTATAATAATAACAATAACACTGCCTTAGGATGCTACTTACTTTTCTTTTCAATTAATTTTATCAGATGCACTTGAGGGGAAGGAAATGGAAGAGGCAGAGGGAGGGGGGCAGCCGCCACACTCTGGCTCTATAGGAGGGAAATGATGTGTTTATTCTACATACTTGGCCAGATGACAGGCTGTATAATTGCTGCCAAATAACAACGGTTAACCTGCTTTTGAGTAAAAATCATTAACATATGACAACATTGTTGATGTCAGTGATATTACTTACTGTACCACCAGTTGCAGCTACCTACTGTAAAACAGTACTGTGCTGTGATTTTCCAATAAAATTGCAGATGTGTGTGAGCTTCTTTTAGCCCCTTGAGAGGGCTGATGTTTGCCTCAGATGGTGAGGTCTTCTTGAGCTACGCTAAAGTGACTCTGCAGGCGAAGGGGACCCATAAACAGATGTTTCTGAATGGAAGCTGAGGCCATCTGTGAGATATTGCTTTTGATATTCCTCAACTTTCCCCCAGATCAGAGTTCAGCCTTTGCTATTTCATGTTATTATGTTTGGAATAGATAGCAGTCATCCACAGGTGCCTCTTCTGACACAGATACTGTGCAGCTCCTAAATCGGTACATCAGCATAAAAATACACACTGACTCATAGCCGGATTGCTTTGTGATAATGTATTCAGGTATGGTATGTATTTGTTGGAGAAATGTATAATTTATTTTGACACTTTTGTCAGCAGGATTACCATTTCCCAGCACATACTGTAACAAATGGGGTAAAACACTGTTCTCACTCTGCTAGGGTGAGATTTCAAAACAACAGCCGTAACTCCAGGAGTACATGCTGCCTACATTGTCTTATTGTGTAAAATTTGGCATAAAGACATCTCAGAAGTTGATTAACGCAGGGTTAAAGATTGTAAGGACAGAAGTCAGCTAATTGCAATTGGAGCCATGTCTCGGTTTGGAAAAATTGGTAGGTATTTGTTGGTTGGCAGGCAGCACTCCAGCCCTGTTGCGGTGAAGCTGAGGGGTTCAAACACCCTGCAGCTCTGAACAAAACCAGCTGATTCCTGAATTTAGGCTTACCAGTCAGCAAAGAACCCATGACATTTAAATAAGACAACTTTGGAGTTACCAGGAGGTTTCCGCTTTACCGCTTTCCCCCACCTCCAGCCCCTGAACCAAGCTAACGTGTACCATGTCTGTCAACTGAGCGCACAAAGACTGGTTATAATGCATAAATGGAATTACCTTATGGGCTGCCAGATTGTGAGCTCACATTTATGAGAAGGATTCATTTTTGTGTTTATCCTTTTAGCAAGTGATCACAATTTATAATTGCAGAATTGTAGTGTTATTATAAAGTGTTTGTTTCAACTTTATAAGAAGACACCGGCCGGGATGCTGTGCAATCTTCTTGTTGAAAGCAGGGGGCAAAACCCATCAGCCAGCTATATAAGCACGTTTCACTGGCTTACACCATGGCCATCCAAAATTTCATTTTATTTATACCATTAATTAACTCATTAGAAATGACATCACAAAAGCATTAGTGACAACTTTTATACCCTTTATAAATACCTCTTATTGTGAGGTGGTAAGGTGGTAATTTGCTACTGAATATCTGAAATTTTCGCAAGGTCAGGAAGCAGGCCAGTTTGAAGCAATTAACAATCCAAGAATATATTCAGTATGACAGTGCAAGTGGACCAATGTGTCATTTATATAGATGGCTGTGGGGAAACATTGTCTCTGCTCTTAGGTTATACTGTTACCGTCACGTTAAACATCCAGCCAAGAGGGCCAGCGATAGTAAAGGATGTCTATCAGCGGTTAATTACTGTAGCTCTCTGTGTTAACGTCCACTCTCTGCTACCCACAAACAGGGAGAAGCTATGACTGTTAAAAAATGGGAAACATGCCAAAATGCTTTCAGTCAGTTCAACGTAGCAACTAAAGCAAAATAAAAACCATTATCAAACACTTTCTACAACGACTAAAAGTATACTCAAAGAGGATGCTTATTAATGGAAAGCAAAGATGACACATCCATCTGACTGAACGACGAAACAGAGAGAGGGATGAAGAAATACTGTAAGGAACAAAAAAAAAAGTCTATAATTAAGTAAATTAAGCCCTGTCTTATTTGCATGATCTCAATTAATGTGCAGTCCGTGTAGCTGCAACAAGCACACACCAGAAATCAAATTAGCAGAGATGAGACGGCATCTGTCTTTGGCTCCCATGTCCCTCTGGACTGGCAAGGATGGCAGGGCTGGCTCCAAACAGCCCATTGTTTTCACAAGGGCTTGATGAATGGGGGGTATGACAGCATGCGGTATGTCAGTCACAGAGACAAACTTACTCTGTTCGAATACAGGACAGCAGACATATTAGAGAAAAAGATGGTGATTCAATTAACTGCCACGCGGCTGTCCTTTGTATGTGTGAGTGGTTGTGGCAATGAAAGCTTTAAAATCTGAGCCTATTTGTTCTATAAGACAGTAATATTACATTTGCCCTTTAAGACACATTACATCCAATATGGGTTATGATATGCTTTGAAATGAAAGTTTGTAATAGGTTATCTTTATAGATTGGCCACTAATAAGCATTTGTCATTGAATTGCATAATGCCATTCAATTTGGAATTGTTCACTCTTTTTTTAAGTCCACACAAGCATATATTGATATGAATTTGAGATCAATCATGTTAGTCTGATATGGCAAAATATGATCCTGACTTTAAACTGACCTTTGTGTACAGAGAAATTCAAATGTAAAAATCTGAACGCTTATGAGGGTGGCTTCTTTAGCAACTTTTGAGTGACAGGCATCTCCAACACATTTATTTGAAGAGCTGTAAACTGAGACAGATGGAATTACAAAAAGGTGTTTGTGCTCATATTTGTTTATGTGTGACTGTGCTTGAAGCTACGCAAGTATCCTACAACTAGTCGTCGCAAACTGTAAGTGCAAAGAAATACCCATTTGTGTACCTCAGCATATGTGTGACCCTGTGTGTGTTCTCATTCACTGTCTGTCTGTGTGTGTGTGTGTGCGCACGGTATATCTCTACGCGTGTGTAAACAAGCACACTGTGTGCTTGTTTGAAGGTCTGTGTGACTGGCGCTGAATTTAGCAGATCTTCCCCCCATGGAAATAGGCCAATCTTCTCCGTCAGGCGTCTTGCGACTGCTTTGAAAGAGAAGATGGAGATTCCTTCTAGTTTCAGCTTGGCCAGTAAATGGCGCATGTCTCCTTCCATCAATCACAGAGCAGCACAAACAGACAGGTGGGCTGCCTAATATACACCTCCATTAGGAGTCTCTGCTCCTCACTGAAAATCATTGGAATCTCAGTAGATACTCCAGGTATATGGAGGACTTGTCCTGAGGCAGATTTACCTACCCTCTTCCAGCTGAAGGTGTCAGGATTTCAGTGCTTTTCAACAGCTTTTCAACCTCAAAACACAGGCAGCAGTGAATTACCTTGCTGCCACTGATGGCTGAAGACAAATTAACTCGACAACAGGAAAATAGAATTTTATTTTAATATTAGAGTTTGAGTCAACATTATTAGTTACATAAACACAAGTAGGGCAAGTCATTTAAATAATTTAGTGCCACAGTAAATATTAATATATACAGTATTATATCCTCCTATTTTCCAGCATTTGCGTTTTTTTCTTTAATGAGTTCTTTGATGATCCCACCGATTATGTTTCCCTGTGTTCGCCTTGTAGGTTGCTACAAGGCAAAGTTGAGTGAGTTGTTACTCTAGTGGTAACATCTAGTGGTGGAGCTCAGAAAGGGCTGTCTTTCCTTTTCTACTACCTCCTCAACAGTCTCCTGAGCCTACATCCTCTGCGTATTTATTCTGCTTGCCACAACACACAACATTTACTACAGTTTTACTCATAGAAACATGAAACAAAACACTGATATGTGCGCCTTTTTCACACTTACATTTTGGGATATTTAATGTTTATTACATTTCTTTTGTTATTGCATGCATCCTCCTATTTCACTGCTATAACCTTAAGCCAGATAGCAACACATCATAATCTTTAGCATAGGTTAACCAGAACATGTCAGCACTCCTCTAATGCTTGAGATGATTGCTATTAAAATGCAATGACTTAAGTGTTTTAAATATTAGTTTTAGAATTGACCATTAGCTAAGCCCTGCTCCCTTTAGTTACTGTTGATACACATGGCACATATGAAGTTTACAATGATGATTGTGGCAGATTTACTACTCAAAATTCTTAGAATTTAAACTAAGAAACAAGGAAATAGGTCTTAGATTTGACACAGAAGTAAACAAAAGCAGACTTCTAATTTCTGGCCAACAACCGTGGATTTTGTCGACTGAAATGACGACTGTCTGTAGCTGGCTATCGTAAGCTAATGCTAAACCTCCATGAGTTGGTAGAAAACTCCGTCTCCAGCAAATTTTTTTTTTTATTGTTTCCAGCTGATTTGTTTTAAATTAAAATTGTGTAAAAAGGTCTCAAATATGCACATGATGGCTACATAAAGTGTATTGCAGGGAGGAGCTAGTTAGCCCTGGTATTATTGTTTTGTATTATAACTAAAAATGTAATTAAAATGTTATTTGTTCTAACATAACTGATAGCTGCACCTGCTGCCACACAGCTGATTTGAATGTCGGTAACCCTCCTGCACTCACCTTAGCTTTCTTTATAGTTTACACTTAATAGTTTATTTTCTCCTAATGTGGTTTATTGACTTTTGATGCACATTACTTTTACATTGCACATGCATCAGCAAACAGATAAATAATGACACATAGCTTTTGTTTCAGACATCATACGCACATTTAGTTAACGTCTGTACAGTCACTTTAGTTTGTCTTTAGTTAAGTTTGCCTTAGGTTGTTCTCATTTCTATTTCTTGAGTTACCAGTGCTGAAGGGTGCTGCTGCCAGAGGGACATCTTGTCAGGCTTGAGCAAAACATGCACAGAGCTGTTAAAGCTGGTACAGAAGTGGCCAATCAGACTGTACCAAGTGCCCGCCACATCATGGGGAGGATGTCCAATTTAGAGATTTTGTTCATTTCTTAAGTGTACATTAGTTTGTTGGGTTAATTGTTAAAATATTTAAACTGATAGACTAATTGTCTTGATTTGTTTTATTTGTAGTTTAGGTGGTAGTGTTGAATGATCTGATCAGCCATTATATAAGTTCCCCTTTATGTGGGTCAGTTTGGCCTGTTCAGTTCTATTCTGTGTATGTTATCCTAGCCCATAGTTTAGTTGACCTCTTTTGTAGCCCGAGAACATTGTTGAATATTTTGTAAAAAAAAAAAATCCACCTGTCCCTCACAATAACCCTTGGATGGTTTTGAGGCTTACTATAGAGAAACATACTAGGACAGGCAGCACCATGAGACTTATGTCATTGTTTTCATTAAACAGTGGGCTTTACTTTCACAAAAGAAAACAATTTGAGGATGAAGAATAATCAAAATGTTTGGCAAACGTAACGCTATCTAAAGCAAGTTTGGCTGGAGTATAAACTTCCCCAAAACCTAAAAAAAGAGCAGGACAGAGCCACTCAATGTTGCATCCAAATACCTGAACAGGTATTTTTCTAACGTAACCTGTAACCCCACAAAATTATGTAGTTAGCTAATGATATGCCCCATGCTCTTGGAAATAATACTACTGTAGTTGGAAAGCGAGTTAGCTGTGTATGCTAACATTTGCAGCTCACGTTAGGGCACAAAAACACAGAGGTTAAACCATTCCATACACTTTTGCTTTTGTGTTTTTGGTTTTGTAAAGGCTGTGAAAAACCCCGTCCCTGAGCAGAAGGAGAGATAGACGTGTATTGACTGTCGCACCTCAGCCACATCAAACAACCATCATTACTCTTTCAGATAAAATAAAGACACAGTAAAGGAAACAAACAGCAGTTTCATCACTGTTCTTATGAACTGTGCAACCTGTGAGAAGACACAATGAACACTCCAATCAATACTTCCCCTTTCTTCCTGCTGTCTCTCAGTAATATATTGGAAATGGAGTTAGAAAGATTGATTCTGTACACAGCGCTACAGGCCAAAGGAAAATTAAATGAAAATGTAAATGAAGACTGCTGTGTTTTTTCCTCAACTTGTTACTCTGCTCTGAGGCCTCTGCCATAGCCATTTGGAATTTGGTTAATTTGCTATTTCACTCCATGAATAAATTCACAGAGAGAGGCAGAAAGACAGAGAGACAAGTGTGTGTGTGTGTGTGTGTGTGTGTGTGTGTAGGATGGTTAGATTGAGATTGTGATCATTATTAAACATTATTAATGTATAACGTCAGCCATGTGCTGCTGTTAGGAAGAAAGCACAAGTAACAGCCATCCATTTAGGAGAGGAGGATATGGCTGACAGCACAAAAGAGGAGAAAAACTTCAGGGAAAGGTCAGAGAGCTATTTCAGAAACTGACAAAAAAATAAAAATAAAAATAAAATAAAGCATCTGCCACACAAACTTGCACAGGCACACATACAAGTTCAAGGCATACACACACACACACACACACACACACACACACACACACACACACACACACACAGAAGCAAACAAATACAATCACCTTTCCTCTGGGTTAAGGGAAACTGTACTTCAACTCTATACAGCCACTCAAGCTGTCCTAAACACTTTGGGCTAGGAATGAAAAACTTGAAATCCAAGGAGCCTTTTTGTTGTATCACGGAGGTGAGGTTAATGTCTGACCCATACAAACTGTGAAATGGTTGAAGATTCTAATACAATGTTCTTTTGACTGAATGGGTCAGTTGTTCATTCTCAATGAATTTCTCTCTACATCAATATGATAAAATATTGGGTCTAAGTTCTAGGACACGAGTGATGATGTTTTTGTCAGCACAAACCATAGAATGGCATTTTATAGCTATTTTTCATTGAAGATTTTCCATGCCCCCAGATTTCTAAGAAGGCCACGCAATTTAAAATAGGCTCCTGCGCCCCTGAAGCAATGAAGCCTTTTCAAGTGAGTACATTTTCTCAAAATATCTTGATGACATATTTTGGGATTTTTGTATTCAGTTCTGTTATTAAATTATTTACTAAAGTGCAATTTATGTTTGATTATGAAAAATAAAGTCTATTGTTTTTGCCTATGGAAACTGATGTTTTTGTTACATGTCCTGGAATAACTGCTGGAGGTTTTGACACAACTAGACTAAGAGTCAGCAGCCACGCTACAGGGGCTCTGTACTGTACGTCGAGCTAATTGCTCTCGTCAGCATACTAACATGCTCACCATGACCATGCTAACATGTTGACACTGGCATTGTCATTGTGCATAATGTTCACGATCTTAGTTTTGTGTGTTAGCATGCTAACATTTGCTAAGTAGCACTAAACACAGTATTAGACTAATTAGAATTTTGACCTGAAGATGGCGCTAGATGAAAAGTTAAGGGATCACCAGTTATTACATTTTATCCTGAGGGGAACATGAATGTCTGTATCACAGTTTGTGCCAGTCCATCCAATAGATATTGAGATCTAGTAAGTAAAAACCTGCCGGTGGCACAAGTTGAAAAGTGAGCAGATCACTTGAGTATTTAGGATTCATCCTCTGGACACAATGGATATCTGTACAACTTTCATGGCAATCCATTCAGTAGTATATTTCAGCCTGGATCAAAGTCGTGAACCGACTGACATCACCGTCCCTAGAGCCACGTCGCATGGCTAAAAATTATAGTTGGGATATAGTAAGGATTGGAACAGCACTTTCAAAGTCACAAAAATGTGCTATTACCCATGCAATCTTTAGCAGGAAATCTCTGTTCCGATACAGATGACATTTTAAGAGTAACCTTCTCAGCTCTGGCAATACATAATTCTTATTTCAGGCTCAGACAGTTTCATCTAGTTTAGCACATTAACATTTTCCAGGTAGATTCACTCTGACTAATCCTCTTCATGTGGTCTCTGGCAGGCCTTCAGCGAGCACCCCTAAACCCTGTTCTACAAGAAGTGAGATCCGCGGATGACAGTCTGCTATAATACCTCATCTGAAGGTGTTGTTTGTCTAGATTAAAACCCCTCAGTATTGTATTGTAAGAAGCCGTTCTTCCATTTAAAACCTGTATAATCCCTGGAGGAAGGTGACAGGCCTATAATAGTGGAGCACAGATCCCTCTCGTTGATGTATACAATAGTCTTAACCTCACACATCTCTATTAGTGTGTCCACTGACACAGGCATTACAATCCCCATGGGAAGTCAACTAAGATAAACAGTGGAGAGAAGCAGACCCGACGCTCATGCTTCAAATATAGCCGCTCATTTTTCAAAACACAGCAGGTGGCGATACTTCAAATATGATAGGGCATCTGTCAGGTTGTGAGTCAGTTCCATTTAATCTCATGGTTATTTTGCAGAAACTTTATTTTGTGCATAACAAAAAAAAAAAAGTATTATCAGAGAATATTGCATGCTAAAAAAAAATGTGCATAAAGTGTGTCTGAGAGAGAGACAGAGAGTGAGAGTGTGTCTTTGTAATGATAAGTTAGGAGTCTGTGGGGATGCATAAAGACTTTGATATGCAGCAGTGACACACATTAGTTATGTGTACGCGTATCTGCATGTGTTATGTGTCTATGTGTGCGGATGTGGTGCCTTTGACTGTGGCGCAAACCTGTGCATCTGTGTAGGGTGGGGTGGGGTGGGAGTGTTGGAAAATTGGCCTAACAACTGTGAGGATGTAAGACGACTTTTATCCACAGAGGGGACATGGAGGGGATCATAGAGGCCCAGGGGGAGGCCGAGGGTTTCTGGTTGAGTCCAGACCTCCTGCTGAGGGGGACCAATGAAGGAAAGGGGGGCGGATCAGAGAGAAGTTCCGCTTGGGGGTTCTTTTTTTAGGGCTGTGGACCGCCGATGAGCAGGGTGGAGCAGAGGGAAACAGGGATCTGGCTTTTTGGAACACAGAAATACTTCCCTCCCTCATACACCAGCCTCCCACTCTGATCTCCCCTGGCTTGGACCCAGTAGTATTTCAGCCGAGAAAAAGGGTGTCTGTGTGTGTGTGTGTGTGTGTGTGTGTGTGTGTGTATTGGATCAGGGAGGGGATGGGTCCTGCCTTATTTGCTAACACAGTCCAGCCCAACAGAAGGCAAATCGCATTCTGTGGGGGTGTCTGTCCTGTTTCCATGGCAGAATTTGTTCGCTTTCTGCCACTCGACAATAAATCATGCCCCCCCCCGAAGGTTTGGACATGCCACCACTGGCAACTAAAACAAGCACTTCACTCACTCTGATTTATTCCTCCTATTGCAAGGAAGAGAAGAGGATGTGCTAACAGGGTCCCTGGGAATGGTGAGAAGAAGGTGCTTGCTTGCTGGCATGTGTTTGTCTGTGCATGTGCTCATGTTTTTTTTTTTAAGGAGTTAAATTATCCATGGGAGAGAAGAGAGAAAGAGGACAAACAGACAGCTCTGTTATTCTAAGTTTAGACCACCATGATATCTTTTTGCTGCCCCACAAGGTAGCTGCTTGGCACACACGTCTGAGCCTGGCTCTGCACTGGACTCACCCTGGCACCTGTGGAGGCTTCCTCCAAAACACCAAATTAAGAGCCACACACGCAAGCACGACTGCACGTGCGTGTACACAGACAGAGACAGACACACACACATGCACCGAAATGGGCATGACTGAGTTGATGTGTCTGAGAAAAGGCTTCCTCCAGATACCATATTAATCAGCAGGCTGGAAGATGCAAATGACTGGCCTACATGGAACCAGCAGCACGAAGCCAGAACCCACACAGCACCATGGACAGATGGCCTGCAGGACCACACCAGCACTCACATACCTCTCTCTCATTCTATGTCTCTCCTGCTCTATCTGTGCCATCCCTCTCATCACCGCCTCATTCTATCTCTTACTCTATCTGTGGCTCTAGTTCACTTTCTGTCCCTGTCTTCGGATCCATCCATCTGTCTTTCCTATCCTCAGTCTCTCTCTAACTAAATCATTACATGTCTGTCGAGCATCACAACAAACACTAGCACTTCACCAATCTACTAAGACAGCTAGACTTTTAGTTCAAATGAGGCAATGTAAAGTTAAGTAGACTGTTTTCCTTTGCTTGCCCTTTCTGACTCTTTCTAGAAGGCTGCAGCACAACTAGCACAGTGCAGAAGGCAGAGAGCAGAGTCTCTGACCTATTTAGGAAACTGGCAAGAGAGCAGCCAGGGAACATCAAAATACTTCAAAGGCTCCCTTTGAATCCATCGTTACGCCCAACTTAGTGTGAGCGCGTGCACACACGCAAACACACGCACGCAAGCGTGTGCAAACACACCGCCTCTGTGCACACACAAACTTCATCAGCCAACCTGCACACTCCTTTCTCATACACACAGTCACACACACACACACATACACACAGCTCCCCCGATATATTCTGTCTGAGTTCTTCGTTTGAACTGTGTCCCACATTGCTAAGTACGGAGAAGTCGGAGAAATCACATTAAACGCTGGGTCTGCCACCAGCATCATGACTCAGGCTGTACCATGGAAATTCTGTCCCTGACCCAGCTGTATAGCACTTTCTTGCCCTTCATATATACACTATAACTTCTTCCAATAGTAAAAACTAAATTTAAGACAACTGATATAGCAACTAAACTTAAAAGTCACTGTGCACAGTGGGCTATAGATAATAAAATGCATTGGAAAAATATGGAAATTTGTAATTGTTTTAAAAAAAATGTGGCTATTAAAAAGCCACAAACACGTTTATGGAGTCCATTCAGTTCATTACCAGTATTATTTTTAGACTGAAACAAGCCTGCTGCCTGCCACAACACAGCATGCAGAAGCTAAAGCAGGTTTCAGAACTGTGGACAGCTCCTGTGCTACATCAGCTGGTCAGGACCTTGGACAGCAGCACCACGCGGGTCTCTTCTCTGGATAGCAGTCATCACAACCTTGGAAAGCTGCAGCAGCCTGTTGTGTGGGTGTGAGTGTATGTGTTTGTGTGTGTGTGCTCACACGCAGGCACTTATTCTTTTGTGACATTCCAAACACGAAAGCACATTTATCGCTTTGAATCAGACAGCTGAATGCTGTGTGTGCTTGCACTGCCGTTGCCCCTATCTAACTCTCACCACTGACACTTTCACCTTAAATAGCAGATCGATAGAAATGAGATGAAGAGAGGGATTCAACAGATGATAAATGGAGAGGTTGAAGAAAAAGGGGACATAAATATAGGAAGTCTTTGAGCTTTTTTGTTCCATTTAGGTGTGTTTGGGTGAACTGTTTTGCCCTGGGGGCACTCCTGCTTGTGTTTATTTCGGAGTATTTTATTTTTGTGTACGTGTGTGTGTGTGTGGGCATGCACCAGTAATGGGACGTACCCGAGCGTTTCTTTGAGGTCACATCCCGATGCCTCTTTGCAGCTTGAAAACGCTTGTATGTGTTGAATGATTACTTTCTCATTTTTAAGGGGTTCGGTCAGTGTGTCTGTGTATGAAAGAGAAGACAGAGGAAGACCTAGGAGGAAAGAAATGCATGTCTTAGCGCATGTGTTTGTGCTTGTGTATATGAGTGCATTTGTGTGTGTACTGCATTGTACCAGGGGGCATTTCTATACGCAGTGTTCCTGTGCCTTGGAGCATTAAATAAATGGTAGACAGAGCAGAAAGCATTAGCAGGCCTTTTAGTTTAGTGAAAATGCCAACAGGACAATAAAGGCGCAGTGCTACTTACTGGTCATGTGGCATGCAGGTCAACCAGGGCAAACTGTATTTGTTTCTATGTGAATGTACTTGCATGCATGTGTGTTTGTCTGTAGTGTAAAGACAGGATGACAGGAAGAAGAAAACAACAACATTCAAGTATATTTGCATCTGTCTGTGTCCAAGGATGTTTGCGTCAGAGGTTTTTGGTGGTAACTGGAGCAAGCCCAAATGGACCCCATGGTTGTTAGGGAGAATGTTGCATCCTGCTGAGAGGAATCTGGGACAAAGGAGGGGGCTACATGGCTTTAGGCGGAGGGACTAAGGGGTGACTCCGGGTAATATGGAAGATAAGTGGGTACTCTGGGGTGAGTGGCCGGGGTCATGAATGTATTCAGGACACTGGGAATAAAGGGAGTGCATATATAGCAGCATGGGACCATTTGATTTGGAGACGACAAATTCTCAATAAAGACGGGAGGAATGTTTTGGCCAGATTGTGCAGCTAGGAGGTAATGTGAAGTATGTGTCTGGTAAAAGCTGTGTCTCTGTGTAAGTAATGGGAAGCAAACATGCATACCAGACTACAGAGGCAAATACATGAATTGTAAAGAAGAAACCATTACAGTTTATATACAGTATATGTCATTAAAATCAAGGTGGTTCGGTCACCTCATCACTTGAGCGACATTGTGGAGGACATTTTATGGAGGACATTTTATGGAGGAATAAAATGGAAAATGTAATGGGAAAGTAAATAAACAGAGGAATTTATATGCAAAGGGAAAATAACACAGAAATATCAATTCATGTCACATTTTATCAATTAATTAATACCTACATTTATTTTTAATATTATTTTGGCGCATTTAATGTCATAGTAATTTATTTATTGAGTCATTTATTAATTTATTTTTTATTATGGCAGTTTTGGTCCTCCACAGTACCACATTGTTTTGTGCTGCACTTTCTAAAATGACATGTATTGTTGTTATAAAAACTTTCTTCACATTGCTATTAAATACTGTATATAATAGTTAACACAATACCAGTGAAATGTAGTAAACTGGTGATGATTAATGTTTCTTCCATGAGAAACATTCAATGGACAAAAACCATCTTTGTAAAAAAAAAAAAAAAAGAGCAGGGTAGCCTTTATATAATTGTAAAGGTAAGTTATTACACTAACTGTTTGAAGCACATTTTCATCACTCTATTGTATCTGTTAATATTATTTCCCTTTTGATCATGTAATATCAAACAACTCAACCATCCCCCCACCATTTACTATAAATATGAACTATGAATATGCACTCTTTTTTTTTTGTACTTCTGTAAGAGCACATTTTCTCAAAGGATGATAAAGAAGTTTTTAAATTAGCATTAGCTCTACATTAATGTCCGCTATCATGCTTATGAGTGTAAGTATGCCTGTGTGTGCGCTAGCTTGAATGTGCACTTCCGTGTCAGTGTGTGATTTCAAGTGTGTGCATGTGGAATTCCGAGCAGAGGTAATGCAAACTGATAAATCTGACCACTTTAGTTTAATTAAAGCCTAAACTCTCGTATTAAGGAGACCTCCCTCTGCTCTCTGCACTGGGGGGGGGGCGGGGGGGGGGTTACATAATCAGGGAAAAGCTCATGAAGCATATTGCAATATGATTGAATTTCCACCTTTGGCTGTTACCACTACATATCGATGCTTCACAGGTGTTTTTAACTTTTACCATTTTAAAGAAATCTGGCTTTTATTATTTGATAGTAGTTCTGCTGCTACAGTGTCATATTAGTGCAAAGTAAACACCTTCAAATAGTAATTCGCCGGGATATTTACCTAAAATCGGCCAATACTGGACGTTCATTTGCTCAGATCTTATATAATGTAGGCAAGGGAAGTGTATGACTAAACTCAATACTACTAAAATACAGACCCTTAGAAATGTGCCTCTGAGGAACACACTAAATCTGGTGATATTCTGTATTTTTCTTATAGTCAGTGAAGCCCATGATAAAAAGACCAAAACCAACAATTAATTCATCCTACTAACAAGTATTATCTGTGTGTCTAATGCCTGATACTGTATAGCTTGTTTCCTCTGAGCCATAAACCTCCATTGTTGTCCAAAAACTAGTAAAAACACATCAGTGATCCACACCGATGCACTGTGTGACACATTCCTTCATTGTCATGAATATGGACACAGTAGTTTATTTTGAGTGTTTCCCACAAACACCAACCTGCTGCTGTAAATATTCATTAGAGCACCAAATCCACAGCTGAAAATAGTCCCCAACAAATGCACTATTTACTCCTGTTTGAGTAACATTTGCTAAATACTACAGTGCCCAGTCGTTATAGGAAATTATTTAACTATTAATACTATTAATAGTATATTATATATAATACTATTAATATATAATTAAATTATATATTTGGGACTTTTTTAAAGAGATGTGTCTTCAGCAGTTTGTGCAAACAGGCTGGAGAAGTCAGACTAACACATTGTTGGTTTTGGTCTTTTCATGAGATTTGTTGTCAATAAGAAGAATATAGAATAATGGCAGCCTTATCCTTTAACCACACAACTCCAGTGCAGCGGCTGCAGGGTCTATCCTGTGACGTGTTGTGGTTGTACAAGGCAACACCCAGGTGTAAACACACGTGACTGTATGACAAAGCGGGACTATGCCGGAGAAAAGTATTACTGTACTGTATGTACTCAGCAAACCCAAATTACAGCAATGAAAGGCAATCAAGAACACAGAGAATAGGGCTATCAGATTTTAATTGCTTCCCTTTGAAAATGAAGATATTGATAGGACAGCATGGCTAAAGATATTGGCATATCCAAGCAGACACACAGTCAGCATCATGCAGCTGTAGTGAGAAGAGGAGTGCTTTCTCTTCCAAGTCTCTTGCAAATCAATTGGCTGATGGATAACATGTCTTTTCTGAAATGGACTAGCCTGCCTGTCTAACACTTGAAGAAATTGCTTTTGAATAACAAAATGGCAGTTTGAACAGTCATCATGGATTCTTCAGACTCTGTCATTTGTGATATTACGGTTAGGTTAAAGAGTACACTCAGTGCAGTAATAGGTTGGACCCTCAATAAATCTCAAAATAAATGAATTCCCATTGGATTTTCCCAAAAAACAGAAGTGCAAGCCTTGATGCAGCTTAATGCTTTCCCATAGTCACTGATTGTCAGCTTGCTCAAGACACAAAGACACACACACCACACACTTTTGTCTCTTCACACACAGAGCTGCCACAGCTGGCTGATGGGATAAGGGCAGACACAGGTAGGCCAGCTAGGCTCCGTGCCATTGCTCCCAGCTCCAGGGCAGTAGTGTGTCTCGTCTCACAACATGGAGGACAGGGGAGGAGACAGGAGCGAGAGCCACTGCTACACTATGTCCCCGGGCTGTGCGGCATGGCAATCACTGCCACAGCCCTGACATAAGCCCTGGCCAAAGATGATGGCTTAGTGCCCCTGCTGCAGGCCTCTGCCTCAGACGTTCACTTCAGCTGAACACATCCAGAGCCTGCTACATCCATGGCACCAGGCACTGTACTTAACACTTCCACAAAACACTCTCTCCCCGCAAAACTGGACAATGCGGTTTAGGTGAATAAAACAACATCCAGCGCAAAGTTATGCAGGTTTTACGCCGTACAGCTGGATGCAGGTTTTTTACACCTCTGGCTACAAATCTGCTGTCGGCCTTCATCCCCTTCTTCCAGACACTCACAGTCAATGTAAGTTTCAGGCGGACCCTAGCCTCTGAGGTATGGACCCTCTGTATGCATACAGAAGAACCCATAAACAGGCCATTTATTCCCATTGCACACTACAGACTCATGTCTGACGGCATGTGGGCAGATTGCTCTAACAATATATCCTTTAGACCATCTAGAGAAATGTGTGTACTTTCACCAACCACGCACTATACATAAACATCTTGCTATTTTAGTTACCTACAGTGCATAACACAAACATATTCAAAGTACTATGTGATAAATACACACTCTTTTCTTCCCCCATCGGTGTTGGATACAGTGCACTTATCTTCTGTGGGAAAAAAATTTAGAGGAAGAAATATAGCCTATGGCTGCTTCATGACACAATTGCTCATTTTTATGAGAGCTGACCACCTGCACAGACTGGTAAAGAGCAGTACACACATACAGTATGTGAGGTAGACCGCAGCTCTGCCACTGAGAGGAGAGTCAGCCAGCATGTGCATCACACAAACGCACACACTGAGACAAACACAATGAATAGGGTCCTCAGAGCCAATGTTTCCTCCTTTCCCTCAGTCTCCTTGAACTGTCGCTATCCAGCCTTACACTGAACCACGCGACTCTGCTGAGGGAATGACACTTTACTTATCCCCTGCAATACCCGCTAGAGAGCTGTGTGTGTGTGTGTGTTTGTGTCTCAGAGTGATTTGGTAACTAGGTCAGACTGTTGGAAGAGACGTAGACACAGCCTGCTGCGGCTGATAATGTCCTCTGCACGGCCCACAGAGGAGAACACACTCAATCATCTCATCTCTCAGCATTAACAACCTGTTTGTTTTCAATATGACAAGACACAATATCTAATATCCTACAGACAGCTAGATATTCCTGTAAGAGCACCGCAGAACTAATGAGAAAGTTCAGTTTTGTTGTGCATATAATGGCCCAGTGTTGGTACAGCAATACACTGGGTGTGAGGTGAAGCACCTCAGGCAAGGTTCCTATTAGCAGACGCCTGCAGCAAAAAGAAGGGAGCCAAGTACTGAAATGAACTAGAGAATGACAGGGGAGGCTGTGGTAGTATTAACTTAGACGCTGCTTAGAATATAACACACACAAGTGCTGTTGAGCTAGCTACATGCTGTTCCCAATTAGGAAAGTAGTGTGTGTGTGGGTTGGGGGTTAGATGGTCAAAAAAAGGCAAAAATGCATCCTCTGACTTTTATAGTGAGGTGTTAAAATATGATGACTAATCTACTCAACCAGATGTCTACCCTTGGGCCTATGTCATTTATTTTCTTTCACAGGAGAGCAAAAACAAAGTTGAAATAACTACGTTTTATAATTCTATTCATTAGAAGATCATTTGTTAAATCTTACTGTATGACAATATTAATTTTGCTGAATTGTACCTCCAGTCATGAAACATTGTAAATGCTATAAAACACCGTAGCATAAAAGAATGATGGCCCTGTGGCTCGATTTCTATGAGTTTGTGGGATAATAGTGGGTATGTGTTATAATACCTTGCAATGAATTGCCAGAAATTGTAAGTGCTCTCGGTGTGATGAAATGATTCATAAGTTATTATTGAATGTTGAGTAAAATGAAATGTCTTGTAATCATCTAAAATTGAACCAAAAATTCTGAAAGTATCATAAGAGTCCCTGTCAAAGGTATGAAATATGAGTGCTTACAATTCAATATGAAATTACAGTTAAAGCAAAAACCCTTTTTTTCAAAAACACATTCTTTGAAACTCCAAATGCTTTTTTCATCATACTTGATGAATGAAATGTTACGAGTGGCATAACAAACAAATTTGCTATGTCCAGACAAACTCATCCATGTTTTTTTTTAAAAATAACTGGACTGATGTAGCATGATAACTGGATCGACATATTAATCAGTTTTATTATTTTTACTGTGATTATACACATTGACTCACCATGATCTAGAGTTCATCTTGAGCTTTTCAATATGTAATCAGATATGTTTCCAGACAAAATGTCACTTCGTTACTATTACTAATTATTGAAACTACAATCTTAGTATATTGTACATATTATCATTGAATATCAAATGATAACATATAAACACTGTAGCTCATATCTTAGGTTTAAGATGAATGTACTGTATATTTAAAAAAAGAAAACAACTAAAAAAGCTGTCTATAAACACAGATAGTTGTTGAAACCCTATCCACTACCAGTGTTTATTGATCAGAACCGGTCTGCCCGGCTTGTCAATAGGTAATTTCATTACATGACTAATAAAAATGAATCAATCAATTAAGGGCTATAATCTGACAACCACTAACCTGATGCACCGCAGAGCCCACTTAAATTAATCTACCACCACCAACTAATCAATCCATATAGACAACGCTGCATTTTAGCATACACAGACACACACAAACGCACAGCTATAAAACACAGATAGGCTTTTAGGCACCAGCAAAAACGTTACATCACTGGGATTGAATACGGCTTCTGTCAAACAATGTTTAAAACACTCCACTCCACCCTTATTGTATCAGTCCTGACTGTTTTATTTAACTCTATTTGAAGAGTCAGTTTGTTCAATTCAACTATTTTTTCAAGCTAGAGTCTAGCTCCTATTTGTTTTAACCGTTCCAGTATTCATTGTGCTCACAACAAATGAGGCCATCCATACATATTTTCAATTTCTATCAATATTTGTTTTCCTAGGAGTCAGGCAGTAGTGCTCACAGGGCTCCACCTGCCTTTGGTGGGCTCTCAAACCTGCTGTCTATGGAGTTGTTGTAATGTAGCTATTCCATTTCCTTAATTAATGTGGGACTATATATTTTAAAAACTGCTCCTAGCAACTACAGCTGGGGGGGGGGGGGCTATCTGCCACATGCTAGGTTCATTGGGCTAATATTTTAGCATTTTTGTAAGAGTAGGCGTTACTTTGTTCTACCAATGTAGAATACTGCCACAACCAAACAATACTGTAGTTGTATCCCACTGAGAAGAGAGCAATGACAGTCTGAAATTAACTCAGATAACAAACGTATTGTTAGCAGCTGGGTCAGCAACCAAACAAGCAAACAGCATTACGCAAGCTAATGTTGCATTTAGCTTGTCAACTGCTCTCATGTTCCTGTTGGCACTCGTTGATCTTTGAAGAACTTTGAAGTCCTCTTGTTGGTCACAAAATCTAGACAAAAAGGGTATAGGTATCTTTGCAAGACGCCAACAGAAAGTGATGAGATTTCTCTTGATGAACTTCTGTTTGCTGCCAACAGCAGTCTGAGCTACACTATATTTTGTGAGCTGTGAGACTCAGTATACTGGTTGGCTGCGTAGCTTTTCCAGAGCAAACGGTCCGACATGCAGCCAGCGAGACCCAAGGAAGCAGCTACCGGGTCAGAAGACTAGACGGTTAGCCTAGCACGTGTTGCTAGCTCACTTAAAGAAACGAAGTGGAAGAGAGCAGAAGATTCAGTAAGTTTATCTGTAACCTTATGCTATAAACTATATGCAGTGTATTTTAATGTTAATTTTGACAAACACTTTGGCTAAAGCAGCTCATGGGAGGAACTGTAGTTTTTGATGTCCACTTCTTGTCCACTATATCATGGCTTCAACAATCTTGGGCTATGGATTGGATACCTTTGTAATACAGTGACCCATAACAGACAGAGCACTATAGCCTAAATGGATCATTGTACTTCAAATACGCAAAGACTGAAAAACAGTGGAGTATTCCTTTGAAGTAATTTACCAAAAATATGTCATTTGTTTCAACCGCAAATGGAGAGATAATATGTGATAGATAAAATACTATATCTATATTTTTTATAGACCTGTTGCACAAAGGGGGCAGTGAAGCATGCCAAAAGAAATACGAAACGCAACATGCACATAAACCCATCCACATACACACACACAGACTCTTATTTCAAACAGGAAGGTTAGCTGCAGCTACTGTATTGCCAGATCCATTTAAGTGGACGGACTGGTCATAATTCACTGACATCCCAGACCATTGCGATATTTCCTAAAAAGCCCAACGGTACATCAAGTACAACTGACATGAGGATGATGGAGAATCTATCATGATAAAGTCACTTTGTATACTGATGTAGATTTATAGACCTGCAAATTTGTAAAATAACAACCATGCATACTGCAATCCAAATTACATCCATCAACGTATCGTGGTTCATTGTACATCATCTGCATTCTAATGTGACGTAAAATACATTCATAATAAAAACTGCATAGATGTTAATGGTGAAAATATCAAAATATCTTTAAAATGAGAACATGCTAGTTGTGGACTAAAGCATTGCTCAGCACACTAATCTGTACCATTCCTCACCAAGGGCCATTCATTTGTAGAAACTTAACTGTAGATTGCCTGATAACCTGCTGTGTCCAGCACAGTGTGTTTGTGCATGTGTAGTTGTGTATCCCCTAGATCAATAGCACAGCACAGACAGTAGATCTCAGCTCAATTAGTATCTCCTGGACAGTTTACTGCATGTGGAAATATATAAGTCTGCATGAAATATTACTGCACAGAAAACAACCTCTTGGATACACTTACAAGGTCAGATAATCAATTTATAATGCACAGTACAATTGTTTTAGGGTGGATTTAGAGCCATTTGAATGAATGATAGAAACACTGTTATCTGTGTCCAACCACACATACCCACCATTTTAAATGAGCAGTGTTCTCCAGCAGCAGAATATCAAACAGTGGTGGATCTGGTCCTACACTGAAAGAAAACCAATTCAACCTGTGCAGTCCTATCTCATCACTCCTTCACCTCCCCTGCCCTTTCCCATTTATTTACCCAACGCCCTAACCGTTTTTAATGCCCCCATCGACCTCTGCAACCCCCCCCCACACACACACACGCACACACCAGAGGTGGCAATTTGTCCCTGCTCTTGCTACCATAATACCTTCATAGTGAACCCCCCCCAGATGCACACACGCATGCACACCCACAAACACACATCCACATACATCCCGCTGTGCCACAATCAGTCTGCACCACTCACTGGAGCAAAAAGACAGAACGACAAGATGTCACTCAACCTTGACCTCGCACCCAGGGGGGCAAGCAGGTTCATAACTGTTGTCAGGGAAATGCTGCAGGGTGTCTTTCAGGTGTCACTGGTGATGGAAAAGGTAACCCCCCTCCCACCCCCACCCCTGCATCACTTTATAACTGAATATGGATTGTTCCGTGTGGTTACCCTCCCACTGCTCATGGTGCCCTCCTTTCATGCTGAACAGACAGAAACAGGTAGCAGGTCACTTGTTTGGTCGTCAAGGTGATCGACAACTTCTCCTACATGGGAAATATCTGCTCTTTCTCCCCCAATAACTTTGATCGACTTCATGAGGACAAGAAGCAGCGAGAGTCAAAGGCCCCGGAGTTGCCTTGTCAGGCCTGGAGACTTTTTGCAGAATGACGACTGTCCTGCTGAAGCCACTTCTCTGTCTAGCTATTGGCAGCAATTATATATGCATCTGCCTTCCTCTCAGTGAGCCAGCCAGCAAGACAGACAGCTTGGAGAATGAGGGCTGATAAACGGCCCATTAGACAGGTAATTGCCAGAGTATTCTTTAAATCTTAATTACATTACAAGTCAACAGTGATGCCATCTTGTGATAAAGAGACAGATGTTCAACAAATACCATTTTTTACCCTTTTGTGTTATTATAAAAATATTGTACATGCATATATAAATATAATAAGCTGAGTTAAATTAAGAATTGGCATAATGAGGCGTCCGTCTACCGTATAAAGGAGCCTACCATAATACACAGTTACTCCAAACTTTGCAGCGTTGTTTACAACTACCCACTATGAAGTAAAAGCAATTTACTGTTGTTACAATGGCTTCAGCAGCCGTTTGTGATAAAGGGACAAATGGCCCAACAAATAACATTTTTTCCCCTTTTGTTTTATTGAAGGAATAAACAGGATGGTGCAAGAAAAAGAACATTCATATGCCCTTTTCATAGCTGACAGGTTCTCCATTTGCAGTAGGCTGCCAGAACACATATTGAGTGCTAATGAATAAACTCCACTCCATGTACTGGTTCTGCTACTGCAATTTACTATTGTTACAATGGCTGAAATAGATGTTCTGGCAAAGGAACAAAGTAGTATGAATGGCATACAAATTCCATGGAGCGGTATAAAAGGGTCAAATGTTTACCAGGCCAACAATTTTACTCTATAGATGAAACTAAACCAATGACCGCCTAATAACCATCCCTGAGGACTCCAGCAGACATCGCAGTGTAGATGAGCAAAGATTTACTGAAGATTTAGTTTTAAAACAGGAGGAATGCGGTGAGTCTTACTGAGATCAGAGTTGTTTAACGTAACAGAGGTCAGTGCTTTTCATTTTCTGCATTGTCGCTTCAGCCATTTCCTGAAATTAGTGAACTGAATAGAATCGAGTGGAAGCCGCCATGTGAAAATGGAATGGCGTGAATGTGTGGTGAGTGGCTGCTTTGTTTTGGAGTGCATGCCTTACTCATGGGAGCACCCTGTGCGATGAAGGTGTAATGCGGTGAAGCTCATCTTCATTTTGACAGCTTCCCCTCCGGTGGTAATGATATTAAGTGATGTGAGTTAATCTAGCGTGTTTCTATTTCCTGGTCTCTACATGAAGAAGCTTCCTGATTGGCCTCATGCTGTAACAAAGACCTTTTAAAGTTTGTTGATGCAATTGATGGTAAAATTGATTGAAAATTGATTGAACTAATGGAAAGATTGAACAACAACAAATCACTCTGTGTCCAACTTTTCACGAGGGAGCAAAAAAAGTCTGTTCTTTCCAAAGTCCACATATCAGGTTAGAAGACAGACCCAAAGGACATTTGCCTAGTCAACTTTGTGGATTCCGCCTGTCATTTACCTAATCCTGATGTTCACACTCCAATGGCAATACTTGAGGGACAAGGAGACGGGTGATAAGAGGATGGGAGACAAAGAGAGACCGAGGTTGTGATGGCTGTCTGTGGACGGTCCCAGGAGTGTGTGGAGGGTTGGGGCTGGCTGGACCAGGCTGGCCGGAAGCTAGGGCATGCCTGACAAGCCGCATCGGAGCCACTGACACATCTCTGAGTCTGAGCACTGACCGAAGTGGACACTACAGGACGCAACACAGCTAGAATATCAAACACAGTCACCCAGGCAGGGCCATATGAATGACATTACTATGTATTCTGCAAAGTGTCATAAACAGATTCAAAAAGAAAGTCTGACCCTCTAAAATATATCAGAAAACAACTCTTTATACAACTACAAATCATGTTAGGATAAGAAAAAAGGCTGTGGCTTCCTTAACTTAAAAACATTTTGTCTTTTTTTGGGAATATAAACAAATTGTGATCAATTGTAGTGATTAGCAAAAGTCATATGTAACCTAGTAAAAAGTGAGTCCCATAAACTAAACCCACAGTTACACTGTAATGTACGAAAATAATTTTACTTTTTAAACATTTTGACAAAAAAAAAAAATATGACCAGGAGATCCTGTAGAACCTGTTACATGTTCAAAATATATTTATTGAAATGGCACTGAAATAAAGGTTATAATCTAAAAGACTTTGACGGAATATAGTTCAGTTTTAATAGATAGCTAGATGTCTTTTCACCAAAACCACAATTCTCTCTGCAAAATCTACAAGCCTCTGCCACATGAAATTAATTTCCCTTTACTTCATATCCATTGCATTCTGAGCGGCAGGCCCACAATGGACCGACCAGGGGTTGTGCGATACTAATCTTTTGCTCGGTACACTCTGCATAAGCTTCCTGGCCGAAATTCCACTTTTACAATTTCCTGTGTTTCTGATTTGTATTAAATGATGTATCTGATTACAGTGCAAGAAAAAGATTTCAAGTTGATTTATAATCATAAGCTTGCAGGTAATACCAACTGGGTTTAATTACTTCACACAACTTTGACATCCAGCCTGTGGAGGTCAAACAAAAATGTTTAAAGGTTGTTATTTTTTCCCCCAAAGCTGTTTCAAACCAATTTCAAACTAGTGATTTGAGACTGAGAAACTTTCACATTTACTTGGGCTAATTCATCTGTCAGAGGGGGCGCTTGCTGACTGATCAACCCAAACAGCTCACCGTCAGTAAATGTGTTTAATTTGATTCTGCCAAACAGTAACGGCAGCGGCACGAGAGAGCACAACACATGAATCAGCCGGTGGATTTATCTATAGGTTAACTATTCCCTCTGTCAGATTTGGTTTCTTATTGGTGAGATCACAAAATGAAAACTTCCTATTGGAGGAAGGAATTAAACACCACTTCCTTCCTCAGTAATAAGGCCTACACTACTGTGCGTAGTAGGGAAAAAAGTTAACAAGAGCATGTGTATGGAAAGGTGTGCAATGAGTGAGAAACTCCACTGAACAAAATAATCTATGTTTGGCTCATTTTTATGTGACAACTAGCGGTCTGTAGGACGACAACCAATGTATTGGTGAGTGAATTTTCTGCTAAGCTAACGTAGCTAACTACTATGAACTGTAGTAGAGTAGTAGCATAAATAAGCAGAATTTGAGTGTTTTGATATGATGTGATAATTTATTATGGCCAAGGACAAATTGCATTTGGTGACTGTATACAGCAATAGCCCTATTGGGGGCTGAGTCCTCCTGAAGATACGGTGCCTCGGGTTCTGGATTCCATCCTTGATGAAGGAGTTTGAACTTCTTCCCATATTACATGTACCACTAAAACAACAAAACACATACGCAGATTACAATTGTTTTTAGATTTACTGTAAAATATTCTGAGTGTATTATGTTATATGTTCAAAATTCTTGTAAAAGTTGAAGTAAGGCTCCTGTGGTTCTGCAAAGAGCATGGCTCTGTGCTTGTCAGTGGGTGCAGTCCAGACAATATCCTTTTCAATAAGATGTAGTATCCCCTCCCCTCAAACGCTCTGCAAAGTCTTTGAGAAAATCACTTTTAGTGTTTTTTTCTTGCTGACTCAAGTTTATTTTCTTATATATCAGAGAAAGTTTGGTTTAACCTGCAGAGTGCAAATTGCTCTCACTCACTTTGCACCACTACTCTTCCACCTGGTATCCCCGTGCTTCAATCTCTGGAAACATCTTTTCTGAGATGGGCTTGCGCTGGGAGATTCATTTGGGCCTGGAATTGCACACATCACCGCAATATTGAATCCAACCAAGCCAGACTGCAGCAAAAGGACATTTGGACTGGGTGAAATTGGATATTCTAGTAGTTCAATAAGTTTGAGGCCGGGGCTGGATGGAGGCAAAGGCAATTATTCATGTTCAACAGTAAAGTTAGCCAATGTCTGGAACACTTTTAAATAAAACAACACATCCAAATGGTATCATAAATGCTGTCAGCAGAGCCGATTAACCCTCTTGAATGAGTGGTGAAATGCCCTCAAGAACAAACAAGTCCAGCTGCTTTTGACTTAGTATTTTTACATACCCTATGACCTGGATGATTGAGAATATCAGACATTATTGCTAGCCCACTGTTTTCCTACTGGGGCCCGACTTAACTTCCTCCCATGGGTGAGGATCAGCTCTCTCTTCTAAATAGAGAAATTGTTTGTTAGAAAAGGTCAACGCTGTTAATTATACACCTCGCAAGGATGAATGTCCCTGTGAGATTGAAGATGGTGTTCATAAACTGTCTCCTAACAGAATGGACAGGTTTGAATCTTTAATGTGCCATCATTGTAGTTTGAAGCGTGGTCTCTGAAACATAATGATTTGAGCATGATCATTTCCAACTTAGGCAGGGAGAAATTTCAAGTCTATTAGGCGTGAAAGTACGAGGCTCTTAGACAGTGGCGCTTTAAGAGAAATGAGATCATGAAGAGTGTAATTTTGACCACATTTCACAGTTCTTTTGCCTTTGTTTAAATTGCATTTGTTCAATAGACTTAAATAATTCAAGCTTTGAACTCTGCTTCATATCTCTGACAGACAGGCCCATTATAATTACAGGCCATATACGGTATTTTATTGTGATTACAAATTCAAGCGAGAGAGAAAAAACTTTCAACAAGTATCAGTGACGATTTTCAAAATGGGTGAAAAGATACTTATTTACATGAAGTCTTGTTGTTGCCAGTCACTTCAGGACACATAAGGCTACTTTTGAACACATGAGCAAAGAGAAAAACACCTATCACATTACTAATGAGAGCCCAGATCATTAGCATTACTGAAAAGAGCAAAATCACATCGTTCACTTTGATGAGATATTTAAAAAGTCCTGATTGTGATCATTTTGGAGAAAATTGGATCTCTTTTTCCAAATGCCAGATTGCATTACCATCATCTCTGGTGTTGTCCACGGTTATGGCGCATAATGACGACTGATTTATGGGTGATGCATCAGGATAATAGCCAGCGATTTGGCCCATTTTTTTCTGCATGTTACGCAAGCACATAATGTAATCTATATGATTTAATGGAACGCAAGATAAAACACTGAATCAAAAAGATGCATTGCACTGTGCACTAATGGAATATGTAAGTGAATCCTGAAATGTCTAACAGTATCTTTAGTGCACTTACCAGGAGCTGAGTGTGCTGGCTGATATTATTTGTTTGCTCTCAGAGTGATCTGAGGCTGCGCTGCTGTGCTGTGGGGGTGCAGCTTGATGGACGTTGAGAGGTGCTTGGCTGTGGCCTACTGTAGTGGCTGATCTGTCTGGGATCAATAGCAGCTAATTACAGCCCACATTGATCCAGAAGGCTCACTAATTTAGAGCCGAGCCCAGGTCCTCTCCATACAGAGCCAGTGAAGCAACTCCAATCCCAGCCCTCTGGCCCTGCAAACATCTCACTCAGCAGCTCATTATCTCTGAGGAGCAACTGGTGGGGCATTCGTCTGTCTCCTGGAAAACTAGATACCTGTATGGAACATTACAGATTCTCACGTCATCTTTATCTGCTTTAACATACATGGATTATATTTTTTTTAGGATTCTGAGCTAGCCCTTAGTTTCTAGCAGCATCCCTGCGTCTAACACACGAGAAGCAAGATGATGTGTGTTTGTGTGAATGAATCCAGTAAAACTCACCTCACCTTATTTTTGTCCATTTGTTGGCTGCATAGGTACAAAATCTTGGTGAACCTCAAGTAGCACAATTTCCTCACAAAGTCACGTAATCCTTGCTTTCACATACATCAAGAAATGTTTCAACCTGTCTCAGGCCTTCATCAGAGCAAAAGTCAGACACACCAAACAAAGGCACAATGTACAGGTGAGCTGATTACCTAGTCACATGACTTCCTGTCAAGTAACACAAAATGAAGTTTCCAGACATTATATTATGAATCCATATTTCAAAATAAAATGCACTATTTTATACAGTGAAAACAAAAACAATACCAAACCACTTTCCTACCAGAATCTTCTTAGCCCAGTATATAGATAAAACTGACTTGACTGCCTGCATTACCCATACCTATATCTACCCACTGTATCAAATCAGTCTCCACACATCTTTTCTATTATTTCCTAGAATGGTTAATTCGGAGCTCCTCATTCAAACCATCTGGATGAACAGTACGGTGGTAATATATCCTTTTGGCTTCCTGTTGCAGTGGGCATGTGTGTGCATGTGTTTTGGCTTGCGTGTCTCCAAGATCAAGGCCACAATCTTTTCATCCTCTGCCCTCCTGCAAGCTTTGATCTGACATTTGAATGTTGCACCTTCTGTTCTTCCATCGTTGTGTCCTCACACACCTAAATCTGTGCTGCAACTGCCTTTGGGATGTTTGGTATAACTTGGCTACGGTATTTTTTGGTAAAGGTGACCTGAGGTCACTGAACCATTCTGAACCCACCTGAGGAGCACAAATACAGGAAGACAAACAGTAGAAAATAGTGGAGCTCACACACAGAGCAGACGCGAGCAGTCTAAACCTGTTAGATCCGTCCTTCAGTGTGTGACCTCTGCTTCACAATAGCATTCAGCTCAGACTAAGCTCTGTTTTTACCACTACTTTCAACACTATTCAACTCCACAAGATTGCCTCGCACTGCAGCTATTATAGCACATCGCCAGTCTTCCAGATTGAGCATTTTCACTCACACACCTATCCCTTTCCTCTCCTGTTTTTTTATTCATCTCACCCCATTTCCGTCGCATGCTCCAATTGCCGGATCACCTCAGGCTCTCCTAAAAGTCTACATTCACTGCAGCTGAATTCGGCTGAGGGGGAGCTGGGGGTGTTATTGCTTTTTGTATTGTGGTGTGGTCATCTAATAGCATTGGTAAGTACATGCATGCACACAGACACACAAATGAACACACATGAACAGGCCTAAATTTACTGTCTCAGATACACACACTGAGATCAACATAGGTGTACACACAAAAACCATTACAGAGAATGGTCCGTCATTATTTTTGAGTGTCTCTCACCCTGCTGTGCCAGACATAAACAGGAATGGGAGTCTGTGCTAATAGCATGTGATGAATAGGGCATGTGAAGCTCTTTTAATTCCTTGTGGATTTTTAAATATGCATTTTACCTGAAACGGCCTTGATAAAAGAGTCATAAATGAGCCTAAATGTTGGAAAATTGGAATTGGGAAGCTAGAAACGCTACCATCGTGTATTCTCTGATTTAGAACAACATGCATGCATTTTTTTCTTTGGTAACAGACTGTAGAGTTCCAATTAATGCTGTAAGTCAAAATATACTATACGAGGCTATTGGATTGTTCTCATCTGAGGAGGGTGAGATAAAAAGGTCAAATGATTCTTACTAAATCCTCCTGAGCTGTGCACAGTCAGGGACAATAATAAAGTTTCATAATGTACCTCTCTCACACACAGCACAAGCTTGTGCAGAAAGCATGCTCACACCAGTAAAGTACACACACACACACACACACGCGCACACACACACACACACACACACACACACACACACACACACGCACACACAGTGGTGAAAACTCCATACACACACAATTGAAATGCACCAATAACAAACAATTTCAGTGTAACAGGAAGCTTATTCTGTGAAGTTAGAGGAGGTATTTCAGCAAACTTTAACAGCGATGTCTAGGAATCAAAGCATCTCTTCTGTGTGGCAGAGAATCTTGTGACCGAGCTATCATCTCTACATAGACTACAGTAGGACACGCTTTCCTCTACTGTACTATCTACTGATCAAAAATACTAAAATAGATTTGTCTTTATCATAAAAATGTTTGGTTTCTTTCAGTGATAGAAAAATATATAATAAGAGCTGAAAGCATTGCCCATTAGATTTGTTTTAGTAATTATTTTGCCAAAATACTGTATTTGTTAATGTAATGTTTGAACAATACATACATATTTATGGGTCAGAGCAGGTTTTTTTAAGTAATGTATTTTAACACAATATGATATTTTAAAAGTACAACTATACAGCATGTAAAGCTCTCAAGATAGGTTCCTGATCTTTTGACACCAGTGAAAATCACCCACACATTTTTGTTTTGTAATAGAGTTCAATTCTGTGTTTTCACTGGCACGTGTGAGATTTCACTAATGTGTGTGCCTGACTTCACTTGTGTAGGAGGTTTCACAAGTGTTACTGAGAGATGAGAGAGTTGAGAGAAAGTTTCAGCCCAAGGGCACTTCATAAGAACCCGTTCCATAACGTTAGGATGTCAGCAAACACGGTGAGGCATTGTTAGCAGTGAAATCATTGGGAAAAAAATGTAAAATATGCTTGACATGTGGATAAACTGTGCTTTATTACTTTTCTGGGTTCTTTGTCACCACTTTGATAAGAAAATTTAACCTTTCACCAAAAACATACTTTAAAAAATGTTTTACATTGCATTAGTACCTTTGTACTGTAGCTATTCAAATCAAGAATAAGGAGCATTTCCAAGAAGAACTGCTTTTGACTGGACATGTTCTGACATTTTCTTCCCTTTCTCTATGATTAGACTGTTCTTGACAAATGCATCATGATGAATGTTTGAATGATACATTTTAGACTAATTGAATACCCTTTTTTATATAGGAGACCCATGTATAACATTCTAAAATGACACAGTTACATTAGTTAAAATCAATACACTACATAAGTTTCAGTTTCGGCTCATTTTCTCTCTTGGTGGATCTTTCTCACTCACCCACTAGTACTCTCTCTCTCTCTCTCTCTCTCTTTTAATGTTGCTCTTTTTCAGCCTATCTGCATAGCTGAATGTTTATAAATGTCAATAACATTAAATCAAATTCCCATCCCGCCTGTTTTCAAAAGCCAGGCTGTGTCCAACCCAAGTTGGATGACACACATTGACTCTTTCTCACTGACAACAGGAGTGAGTTTAACCTGTGTCTGAAATTAGTATAAATAACCTGTGACTCACATATTTTTTGTTCCAAAACCCGTCTATTTTCCAGGCCGGCTTTATATGGCAGGATGTTGAGACAATCATGTTAATGGAACTGTCTCATTTTGATGCTTGTGCTAATGTATTTCTGAATCATTACTTTCCTCCATTGCGCAGTACATTTTACAACTTCTTGAAAGCATGTTAAATTAGTAAACAGGTAAACAAAGTACCCGTCCAAGCCTGTCTTTCCATCATCGCATCAGAAATTTTATTTTGGATGCTCGTCAAGTACTGTTCCCCACTCATACTCCTCTAGAAAACGTCTCCTTCCACGAATTAGGACACCATTTTCCCGGGACGCCATTTCTGCAGGAGGAGCTCAGGACAATGGAGGACATTTCCATATGAAAAGATAGTAACAGAGAAGGAGTAGGAGGAGGTACAGAGTGCTGTGCCCTTCATCTGCGTTACCATGGGGATCAATTGTACTGCCCCCTCCAGGTCTCTAATTGGCTGAAGAGGGTTCCATTTGGCCCCTTAGAGTCCCACTCACGGGTTCTATCCGTTGCATGTTCCATCTAGCCACTTCACTGTCCTATTCACATGAAAAACAGAAATCTTGGATACATTGATTTAAAAAAACTTTGAATACTTCATTCTTTTTGTCACCCACTGATACAATGTACTGTATCTCCGCCTGCGTCTTTGAGAGCACTTTACTGCCCACACTGAAAGTGAACATGTTACCAAAAAGTTACATATCAGCTAAACTACAAATTTTTTCCCGAACAACTGAGCACACAGAAAGTACATTGCAAAAAGTAAATCAAGAAATGAGACACAGACAGATAAAATGTTTGATGATACAATCATTCCTTCTTTTTTTTTATTTACACCCCCCCACGCACCCATTGCTTTTCAAATTATATTCACACACAAAGGTTATTTCACCAAATCCGCTCACATAGCCCTTTCCGTTATCAAGATGAACTGCTGATGTGCCTCAGTGCAGAAGACAAATGTGCAAAGTCAGACAGCACTCTGCCCGCCTCCAAAAGAATGCCCTCAGTCAGACGAACGTGCTTATCTCTGATGTATTCTCACAGAGTTCAGTGCTGACAAAGAAGTGCGACTTTAAACTGGAGTTTTGCTTGACACATATCAAAACATTACGGGGAAACGGTGCAACTGTCGTAAGACCTTTTATCATGTTTACACCACAGGTAAGGAAAATCATTGTCACTGTATTTTAATTTGACTCTTGAGTGTTTTCTCTATTTTGCCTTTTCTTGTCCTTCAGGGTAATATCTGCAACCTTTTCTATGCAATCAGCCAGTGGTTGGTGTTTGTCACTTCTCTCTGTATTATAACATACTCCATAGTAGACACACACACACACACACACTTTATCAGATCAGCACACATTTACTACAATGTGGATGATTCACTGATTATTAGTGGATCTAGTTACCTTTCTTCTTGTATGCTTGGCACCATCTTCTCTCTTTCCTTCTCTTCATCTCTTGTTTGATTTAGGGATGACTGATCGGTCGGTTGTTCCACCACTTTGATCCAGACTGAAATATCTTTGCAACTATTAAATGGATTGCCATGCAATTTTGTACAGACATTCATTGTGCCCAGAGGATGAATCCTACTGACTTTGTGGATCTTCTGACTTTTCCTCTAGCACTGCCATGAGGTTGACATTTGACATTCATGTTCCCCACACGATGAACTGTAATAACTCTGATGATCCCCTGACATCTAGACCATCATCAGGTCAAATTTTTAATTTTTCGTTTTCTTCAATTAATGACCAAATACCTGCAAAACTAACGACATTCCCTTCGTCCTTAGCTGCTTTTAGTGCTAATTAGCAACATGCTAGCATGCTAACAGGGTAAACTAAGATAGTTATAATGGTAAACATCATATCTCTCCCTTGGTCTTCTTTTTTTCTTAAATTACAGTGTTCTTTTCTCTTCCTTCTTTGCAGCTTAATTTTGGTGTCTTCCTTTCACCACATACAGTATTTGCCACTTCTGCCCATTTCCTCTTTCTCCTGTCTTGCTACATCTTAGTAGCCCTGCCTCTGCTCCCTTGTTGCTAGGATGAATTTGTACAAGCATTCCTTTGATGACATTTAACACTAGTATATGCACTAGTAATACATGTATTTTTTGACAATAAATTGAGGTGTTCACATACTTGAATATGTGTGTTTAATGTTGCAGTAGTGAGGGAATGTGTATGTTTCCAAATGACACAAGACTTTATGGTAAAAGCAGGACTATTAACTGGTGGCTTGTCAATAGCAGTGGATCTAAAATGACCTATACTTAAACATCGACTTAACACAGGCTAAAAAGAAGAACCGGCTCTTCGATCATGTCTGACAGCTTTTATATGAGGCGGGGGTTAGTTTGCTTAGTGAAAACCTTCAGAATGCCCCGGGCTATCATTGGCTGTGTAGGCTGGACCAAAACATAGCCAAGATGTACAGCAATCATATCGAATCCATCAGGTCAAAACCTTACAAATTGCCAATAGAACTGCACTCTAAAGCACCATTAAACTCAGGTTTAAACACACGTTATTGTTTTCAAGCCTTCTCAAAACACAATCATGAGAAGGCTTGATAAAGTGAATCAATTTGTTGGGTGGACCTGCCGCGGGTCCCATGTCCCTTCCCAATCGATGGGGATTCCCTAAAAATGTATAATGTGGGCCAAGTATTTGACAGTCATAGCAACAGAACATCTAAAACTAAAATGAAGAAGAAAAATGCAGAAAATGTCTCATATACTCAGAACAATTTTGTGAGAGCACTCCAGCAAAATAACCCCCACCCCTCCGCTGCTGCCACTCTCTCTTTCTCTCTCTCTCTCTTTTTGCGGTGCACTCAAACCTTAAAGTTGTGTATTCAGAAGCTTGACACGTACGACAGGTGCAGGTTTGAAATGTTTTCGGAAAACACACATTATACACAGAATACTTTGAATATAGTCTGGCATAAACTGATCACTCATATGCTAAAAATGATGTTCCAGACAGAGGAGTCTCCTCCGGCATTGAAGCAGTCTGATCTGCCTATCTAACTACCAGACACTGTGACCTGAATACAGCGACAGGAAAACTGTCAGCACTGTCTTCTTTTCTGGGCTCATTTGCTAGTTTAACAGATGCATAGGCCCTAAAGGAAAAACAATGAGAATGTGTGATAGGTTCAGTTAGACACAATCTGACAAATACAATTGACCTTGGTGTAATGGCTCTGTTCAGAGCAGCTTTCCTGCTCAGTCAAAAAGCCGTGTCATGGTGGAGTCCAGTATCCGAGGTAAAACACTGTTATGTGTTATCAGCAAGACATAATGATACAAATGATTCAAAATTCAAATGCCTGGAGTAAATCATGATAAGGATTAATTAAAAGTAAAGGAATCGGTGTAAGTTTAAAAAATATATGTGTGCATTTTCAGCTTGCAGTTAGCAGTAGCAATAGCAGTTGGCAACAGCAAGTAGCAGGTGACAGGTTGGGGTGATGGGTGGAGGTTTTCCTTTTGCAATGCAACAATGATGCATTCCCAGCAACAAATCAGAATGATACATGACTTTACAAAGGGCCATAGAAAATTGTACTAATATACTATATACTATAAGTTAACCCCTTAACAAGCACTAACATTTTGTACACAAACCCAAAAATAACATACCCTAAATTAAATGGGTACTGTTTTTAAACCTTTTTAACTCCAGTCTGATCCTGGTCTCTTCTGAAAGGTAACTCTTTGGAATTTACTACAAGAGAGTCAGACTGAGTCTAGATGACACTGAACCAAATTTACAGAGGCACAAACGGGGTAAAAATGTATGTATTTCTTGCCTTTTTTATTGTTCTATTTTGTTACAAAATAAGCAGCTGTTGTCGCAGTGATATTGGATTCTTAAAATGATTTACACAAATAGAATTGTGAGGCTTTGTGCTTTCAAACGATGTATACTTTTGTCCTGATTGAGTAAGAATTCAACTGCATGCCATCCCTGGATAACCCCCCGTATTCATCATAGTTAATCCGGAACAGTACAAATAAGTAGGTTATCAGTATGTGTGTTTACTACTAACTAATACTTAGACACTGGTTTTCATATATGTTTTTTAAGTAATTCAACTATATTTTTAATGATTCAGAGCTCAAGACTGCAAGAATGTTGCACCTCTGACCACACCCACTAGTGATGCCACAGTGTACTGACACACCCTGGAGTACACTTCTACATCACTGCAGCAAAGTGAGTTAAGCCACTGGAGGTCAGCAAACAAAAGATTTATTTTAGATTCAGTTGGGAGCTATCTCTGTCTTACAATGTGTTCACTCATAGCGTATCCACCACATTTTAAGTGTGTGTGCCGCAAAATGCTTTTTTGGCAAACAAAAGAAAAGATGGGTTTCATATTTTCCACACAACCAACGTGGAGAAAGCACCTGTGGAGAAATGTGTTGCTGTAATAATTAAACATTGTTAAATAATCTAACATGCCCGCAACAGTGCAACAGGTAAACTGAAATTAGCAGCCTGTTGTTATGGAAACAAGATGCGTGTTCCACTTTTTATTACCCCCCACAAGAAAGCGCTCCAGGCAGTGCTTTTCTGTACAAAGTATGCTACATATTATCAAAGCATTACTCTTTAAGAATCCATAAAATGTAGATTCTTCTCAAGTGTTGAGAGATTAACACAATTACAGACCAATCAAATGGGCATCCTCTCAGGGATCTAGATATTGTGTAGAAGAAATAGAATAACTGAATAGAGTTGAATAGAATGGATTACAAGTGACTAATTCCTTGTTTTGAAACATAAATACAAAATCTGTTATTTGACGCGCAGAAAACACTCTTACCTGTTATACAAGTAAGGCTTATAGTCCTCAGGTGTGTGAATCGGAGACTTAACACAGTTCCATCTTTTCTGTGTCTGATCCTGACCTTGAAAAAACACATATGCAAGTGCGCAAGGTTGCATTTAATAGCTTTTATTCTTAAGGAGAAAATCAAACAGTATTTAACAAGAATGAAAATGTGACATGGGTTTATTTTCCTACTTAGCCTCTGCAATCCATTTTCAGTGCTTTACTTCTACCAAGCTTCAATAAAAGACATCTTCAAAGTGCACTTACGGAAATTCTTCATCATAAACTCAGCTATGGGCAATAATTCACACAAATTTCAAATGCTCTCAGCCAATGGAGTAATGAAAGGTATTTTGCAAACAATTGGACCCTTTCCTCCTACTGTGCACTGAAGGGGAAAGGAGCAGTGACTGAGTGAGCTGTGACATTGTGCTAGCATCAGCAGGCTCTCGTGGAACTGGGCTCCCTGGCACACTGGAGTTAGCCAGGATTAATGAAGATGCCAAAGTCACTCCTCTGCTCCTGGCTCTAATGGCACGACACACAACACAAATGCAGTCGACACAAGATGCCATATGGCATCATTGCCACTGACACACCGTGAGCTTTTGGGCTGAAACCCTGGCACAGACGAGAGAAAAAAAAACACGCATTACACATTCGCACGTACATTTGTGCACACACGCGCAGGATTGTTAAAATCACATCTGAGTGCATTCCCGGCTAATTTAGACCAGCCCTTTAGCAGGAAATCCTCTGGTGCCCAAGCATGAGTGATATACAGATCTACCCACAAAGGCCCTGGATCTATCTATCTCCCATGTCATTGGCATTCTAAATCTCTCAGTCATGCCTGCATCCATAATGGCCCAATTACTGCCGATGGGGATCCCACTCCCTATCTGACAATTACATCTGTTAGAGTTTGAGAGCGTTAATGCCTAAAAAATATCAATTAAGGTGATTGATCAGGATGTTAATATCCTATTAAACAGCAGTCTGGGGCTGCAGAGCATTTGTGTTGATTGGGCTGAAATGAGAGAGACTCTTCAGGATGAAGTGACTGTAGCTTAGTGGGCCAGTTAGATTGCAGATCTAATGAACACAGAGATGGCCCAGAGTTGCATTTTATTGCCAGATAAACCTGGACAAGAACAACTTTGGGTAATTGCTACTGAAAGGCAGTTCATGGAGCTATAAAAAGCTTTCGGACAACTTTCTAGATGGCTGAGCCAGAAACAGACAGGTACCAATGTCGTTTTACAAAGAGCAAGGGGATGAGGGCTTTGAAAAAATTACACACAATACACATTGTATTAGACACTAGAGTATTTGTCGAAGGATCCTTCACTGTAACTGACTTGAATCAACATTTATTTTTCATTAAAATCACTGACAGTCATAGTTGAGGTACAGTATGGTGTGCTGATTCTCATTTACACATACATTGACTGGGTAAACTTTGACACTGTCTTCTTTGTTGAAGTGGTAAATTTGTTTCAACAATGTCTTATCTCAAAGTGATAGTATTTTCTTTTCCTAGGCAGTTTTAGCACAATGTTTAAAGAGTTCTACCAGTGTAGTCTGCTATTTAAGTTATAAGCGGTGTAATTTTATTTCTCCATTCAGCCCAATTCAGCATATGAAGAGGATATCTGCTATTTAAGCTCTCAGAGATGATTGGACATATTTTCAATTGCAACACGGCTCCTTTCTACCTGACTGATTGTTTGAAAACATAAAGGATCTCCTTGCATTGTTAAAGCACACAGTGAAGCCTTGAATAGGGGGCAATTAAATTCTAAAGTGTAATTTCATACATTTGCAGTGTGTTACAAAATGTTTCCTCTTTTTATCGTCTTGTCGATGATCACCAGAGTGCAGCACTCATCCCTCCCTCTGTCCTCCCTCCACCCTTTCCCCTCCTCCACAGCTTCCATTTTTGAAAGGCTTCTAGCCGTTCCATTCTTCCCCTGGCACGGCATCACACACTCATTTCATTTCTCATTTACAGACTGATAATCAGAATGTCATTACAGTGTCCACACTGGGCCGCTGGAGGGGTAATTGAGCAGCATAAAAGGCATTTGAAAGAGGGATGAATAATATAAGTGGAGAGGGGGGTGAGTGGCGAGCTGGACCCAGGCCTGTTCTCTCAGGTGTCTGGCTGCTATCGGGTGGCATCCGCTTTGGCATTACGGTTAACCATGTCTGCGTCAACCTCATTTTTCACCTCTAGCACATTAGAGGCTGAACAGGCATCAACACCCATCTGGAAGAAAGGGAGAAAATCAATAGGAGTTTTAGAAGGTCAAAGTCAAGCATCAACAATCACTTTACATCATGCAAGCCCCGTAGATTTAGATGCTAAAATGGAGGGTGATTTTGTCCTTGATTTGGGTGTTTTCATGACTCAGGGTGAGTCCTCCCAGTTGAATCTACACACAGAGCACGTCCACCCAGGTAGAGGTTTAGCCCATGTCTCACTGGGATGCTACAAAGACTTTATTTCTCATAAAGACTCCGTCTGAGCTGTCTTTATTTCTCCCTCGCAAACTGGTTGATTAATTAATCACTGGATGGCTTTGAACTGTTGTTTTCCACGTTATGTCGTAAACAACTCAGTTTATCACAGCCCTTAAAATACCAAAATTGAGCGTGACTCCTTTAGTTGCAGTGACACAGATAACATCAGTTGCATCTGTATTACAATCTAATGGTATTTGTTTTGTTGCCTACCCCTCCCTGCTCCCATCCGCCCTGACTATGGTGTGGCAGCTTGGCACAGCGCCAGCCCGTTTGGCCGAGGTGGTACATTTCCATCTCATTCATCACATAAAGACAGATAATCAGAAAGTCATTACAGTGGCTTGACACCAGTGCTTGCCCCAGGAAGACAGAGTAATTGAGCACCACAGAAGGGAAGAGAGCAGACTGAGCCAAGGCCATGCGGTAATGAATGTGAGATGTCGACATAAGAGAAGGGGAAGAGGATCTCGACGCACAGAGACATGGACGGACAGAAAGCGAGACTGACAACCATGGAGGTAGGAAGACTGACATATGTGGGTAGGTGGACAAAGAAAACATTGTGGGAAAAAAAGTCAGGTAGAGGTAGCCAGACAAAGACTGGGATGACTTTCAGGTAATCTGATCAATACATACACTGTTAGGGAGAAGAAACCACAAAAAAGTGAGATCTGACCGCTCTTCTGACTGGTCCCGTGATGTTTTGGTAATTGTGTGTCATTGTGCTTCTGAGAAAAGCTACAATTTTGTATGTAAATCAATTTCTATCTAAATAATGACACAGATGTGGGGGAAAAAAAACATTATTGAATCTACTGTCAGCACTAACATCTTAGGATGAAAATCAGAAATTAGTTTTTCAAAAAACAACATTGAGGTTTCCAATTAATTTGAGACATATCACAGCCAAAACAACTTAGTAGCCAAACTCTGATCTTTTTATTTTAGAGCTTTAAAGAAACACCAAGTTAAAAAAAAAATTAACAACAACACAGCATATTAAAATCCACAATCTTTAGGCATAATAACATTCAGTAGCAGTCAGTGCAGCAACACTGCTAACCCTCATATCACACACCCTGCTATAGTGCATTGAAAATTACATTTAACTTCACAGGAAAGCATTAACCACAGCACATAACAAACCCAAAGAGCCAAATGACCAACACTGACTTAACAGTAAAACAAACAGATATAGATACAGTATGTAAAGCCTAGCAATATAATTAGCCTATAGCAATTACCACCTTACGCAAATGCAACATGACTTATGGTGGCATTGAATTCTAGTCCTTGCTGTTTTATTAGCAAAACCAAAACACGATGTTTTCCTGATATTCAAAATAGCTGGATATGTATCCCCTATTAAAATCCATTACAGCTGCACAATAAATCATCACATTGTCTCAGTTTTGATAGGTACATAGAAATAAGACACTACCAAACACCTAATGGACACAGGTCTGAAAGGAAGATCTCCATTTTTTAAACAGTGTTTTAGGGTGCCTATAACGTTACAATGGCTCTCAATTACAGTTCTTGGTCGTGTAGCTACTGACACCAAATCAGTAGGTGATTTACGCCTGCAACACCAGGTGACTACAATGAATATGCTTGTAGAATGGAAAACCAGTAAAAGTATAATCCCTGTGGACCAGGATTGAGAACGGCTGCTCTGTCAGACCCCTTTTGTTCTGTCAGACTTTAAGTGGCGGTTGGTTTATTGCTGCCTGTAGGTGCCAGGACAGCTCTTAGCCGAGGATAATCTAATTTTCTGGGTTGGTGAGTTTCCAAGATCTTTTAAAAGTTACTTGTTTTTGAAATTTCCCAGCCTGATCCTGCAGTAGGAAATTATACTACCAGCTATTTCTCACAGTTACAGTTTATGTGTGCTGTAGGCAGAAGAGAGTTTTGACTCCACCCACCCAATCATCAGTACCTCAGCTAGGAAATGTCTGTTGACCAGAGCTTTCTTATGTGTTTTAAGGGAAGACGTCCTGATGGAAATGGAAAGAAAAACTCCAACCACAAAAATAGGAGCTTACAGAACTTTAAAAGTTAAGTCCCTATTATTCCAACCCACTATTAGAGTTCCTCAGTCAGTTGGTAAAACTAGTGACTGAGGCACAAAAAGCTTGAAATCCCAACACAGTCCCATTGTAGATAACTGTTCCTGAAGGGGCATCGAGGTTGCCATGCAAAGCAACAGGGTTATCAGCAAGAGAAATGTTGTTTTCTGGGGTCTTCACCTTTTTCTCAAATGCCTGAGTCACAAAGTATCTCCACTCCACCTAAAGCACGTCTCCACTGGAAAAACAAGGCCTGGTCACACTGTGGAGTATGGTAAGGATTGCTTGTCAGTATTTTGAGACAGACAATTATTGTCTAGACTGCCGGACTTATAAGAACAATCTCAACGATACCATGAGGGATGGCAAAAAGAAGAGCTTTTTCTTGTCAAGGATTTCTTGTGTGAAATGTGCTTTAGAATTGCAAAGTGGGCGGGGCTATTTCGGATGTCCCTGGTTCCCATTCCCGTTAATTTTTCCCATAGACAATGTTATGTGACTTACAGTTGGAGCATTTCTACGGCTTGGATGAGCATGAAAAACCAGCGGCTCCTCCAACTTCGCAACAAGTATTTATATTTTTTACTATTTTAGTAGATGTTTTATGGAAAATCATGCATTACCTCTTGTAACAATCAGTATTAACATGCAGTATATTCTCTGTAGTCACCTGGACCTGGATCTTGTAAATGTAGCATAGTGCGTTGATGTACACATTGCTGATAATGCTTTCAAGTGTGGCAGATAAGAATCAACACTGAGCAAAACAGTCCCTCTGCTTATCTATGTTATGGGCTAATTGAGAGATGATGTGCCGAGGCAGCTGTGGAACACCACTTGCCAGGTTTTGACCCAGGTCTGGAGCTCAGCTGTGTCCAACCGAGGCACCCTGTGATTGCCTGAGGGGTCTATGGTTTCTCTAAGAGCACCTGCAGACCATAATAAGTCTGTTATAGTGAGGGAAAACTAAAAGGTGAGATTCAATACTCCCTGCTCACATCTTTTACTTTGCCAAATATTTTCTACAACACCGGTCTGACCATTACTAATTGAAGTCGTACAAAGTTGCTGACACCTTTCACTACTACTGGCAAACCCCTACTGGACTGGACTGGTGGTTCCAAAAACTGCTAGCCCTCATTTATGGCCTTGGTGTTGAGACTACCGAGTCCGTCTACTGGAAACCTGACTCGCTGATGATACAGGATACAGTGAACATAGCTAATGTTGGCGCATCCCATAAATACTTACTGTATGTGCACTGTGTTCAGACGATACAGTACTACTGAGCCCGTCTACTGGAAACTCAACTCAGCTTCTGTTATGGATATAATGGATAAAGCAGATACAGCTTGTTGCTGGACTTCCTCTTTTGTTTAATGATTCGGGATAATTAATGCTCATCTACTCATTTCTACAAGAATGCTTTTGACACATGCCACACATGGATCCTTGAATGCCAAGCATTACCAAGGATCAACGTGATCAAGAACTTCAAGGGTTTGTGGAGAAAATCTCTAAAAGCCAACTCAAGGGCAATTCTCCAGGCAACCATCAAGTAAGACATATATCAAGTTAATGAGTTATCCCCACTGCTGTTTTGCACAAGTCAGATCATTAGAAAGCACAGATGTGAAGACAATGGCATTTCTTTCTGAGGGGGGAACTGTGGGCGGATGGTAGCGAAGAAAGGGAGGACAATTACCAGAGGAAGAGTAAAACTATCAAAGGGCCATATAGAACAGCTGCAAGCAAGTGGGGGTTCCACAGTTGCTCAGGAGCCATGATAACTTGAGAGATATTAACATCCATGTATCTTGACAGTTTAAGCCAGGTACTCAAGCTCAAACTGAAATAACAAGATCCAAGCCAGCAACACATTCACCCATCAAATCATCAGATACCCAGCTGGTGAATTAAGCTGCCAAGAGAGGACATAGAAGCTGCTGACATCAAGAAACTTGTCGTGTTGAATTGAAGATTCAAGTAAAGCAAACAAAAAACATCAGTTTAACAAACACAACAGCTGGAAAAAGAGGACCAGGGCTAAGAGAGTGTGACATCCATGGTCCTCAATGAAATCAAGTATTGAGTATTACATCTGTAAAGTATTTGCCAAAAATAAGCTGCCAAGAGAATATCTCACAGCAGCAGATGCAGGTGTAGATGAAGAGTAAGTAGAAGCAGTGCCATTGGAAGATGGTTCCTACACAAGATAGACCGCCGTCAGATAAAAGAGGTGACTGATGAACAACACTCTGGAAAGCAGGATCAACTGTAGGATCTGTAGAGCAGTGAAGATGTCTCCCAGACAGTTGGGACAAAGAAGCAGGATGCAGTAAGCAAGTAGGAAAGGCATACACTGAGCTGCAAAGCCAAGTTATGAACCCTTATGAGTCCAGAAGAGGGACACCAGAAAGGATGCTTAAGAATGACCTGATCCTGAGTGATTTCCAAATCCAGGCCCTGGACAACCAACAGGATATTGTGATAATGCAATGGGAACAGAAAACAGCAGTGGTGATAATTTGGACTACTCAGGGCTGTGACACCAAAGCTCAGTGAATGGCTCCAACAGGTTCAAAGAACACCATCCAAGATCTCTGTCCACAAAAGTGCAGTTATAGGAGCTGTTATAGTCAAATTTCCATCACACCCACATTAAAGCCTCGTTTTTATCACACCCACTTTAGCTATATTTTCCCCTTTTCTCAGTTCATTAACACTGGTCGAGGTGTGAGCATGTGTGAGTCCTTTCATAAGCAGAGGTAGGTAGGTCTGCTAAAAACTTGATTGAAATAAAAACTCGAGGAAAAAAGTTAGCACTGCTTCTTTATCAAAAGATTTTCCCTACATTGCTCACACACATTTAATCAAATAGACAAGCTAGTCGGTTTGCTTTCCTGCATCTTCACCTACCCGGCGGTGCACACCACATTTCACTTTGGTGTGGCGTTTTGTCGATGTGTTAGCGGAGCCCATCTCCCCTTTGTCATGTGGTTTCATCTCGTCCCTCAATCTCCCCTCAGGGTTTAAGCACAGAGTGGACGCATACGGAAACAGGTAACAAAATACATGCACAGGCTAGTGCACACATATGCACAAACACATACGCCACTAGCAGATTGGACCACAAGTGGTTATTTTCCATGAGGGATGGCAGTTAAGAGTTGGATCAGTTGAACAAAACACAACAAAACAACCTCAAAATGACATTTCCATGGAATATGCCATATGTGTGAGTGAGTGTGCGTCTGCACACAGATCACTGCTTTTGTTAAATGGATATAGGGTCGGTGGGATGATGAAAAGACTCTTAAAAGAGTCTTCTGATCGACACACAGACCCTCACTGGCTCATTGCAATTCACAGCTGAGACCCAGTATTGAAATAACATGTATTGAACATCCTTCCATGTCTATTTTTATTCTCAGAGTTCAAGACAAGTCTTACAAGATGCGTATTCTGCTTGCCTATATATTGAAGAGAATATATGCATTTATGTGTAATTATTTGGCCATATATTATGCACCTCAAGTATGTGTGCAGAGATACACTCGGGATGCCATGCATGTTTGAAGCAGAAAGTTCCAATGGGATTCTTCATAACCACTTGTTTGAAAATTAAAATGGTTGTATTTTCTCCAAATGCCCCCCGTTGGTTTCATGGAGACGAACAGAAATGTTTCAGCAGACCCCCTCCTGTTTCAGTTGCAGCCCCTTCACTCTACGCACTCTTTTCAAGCATTTCCAGGGAAATCACAGAACAACACAGACAGCTGCCTGACTCTCACTCATGTATGGTATGTGAGAATATTTTTGTGTTGGGTGTGTGTGACAAGTGTGTAGAATTTTGTGACAATGTTTGATGCTGTCTCTTGCTCTGTGTGTGTGTGTGTGTGTGTGTGTGTGTGTGTGTGTGTGTGTTTGTGAGGGAGAGTGTATGTGTCTGTCACCATGGAACAAACAAAGTTCTATGAAGCTCAGCTCAACAAAGACTCTCACTCTCTCAACAAACCTGTTTGACACCACTTTGAAGTTATGCCTGTCGCTTTGCCATACTTCTACTGTTGGAAAAAGTATTAAGTTACAGCAACCAATCAAGAAAGTAGGAAGCAATGGCTTTATGAATGCATTATAATAAAGCATGGTGTCTTTATTGACAAGTGTGGAGAAATACAGGTTGTAAAATACTGTAATAAATGTTGTCAAATCACAATGGGTTACTATGGTTGCCTCTGTCTCAGTGTCTCTTTGACTCAGGATCTAGCTACTTTCCACCTGTGTGTCCATAGCAAGCCTACTCACCCAGTTTGACTGTGCAACACAGTAGCTAAGAGTCTTTCTCAGTACATCGATATGTCCCACTTCACAGTCCACCACCTCACACGTCGTCAGAATTTCAGAATTCTTACTTTGCTTTCATTTCTGTATTCTAACTAACTTCTAAGAGAGAAAAGTAAGATAGTTTAATTACTTGCTTCTGGACACCTTTTGCTTCAACTGCGTGTCAAGACAAAGACCACAAATCATACAGTGTAACGAGGCTCATAGCAACTTCACAAATCTAAAGGTGTTGCATCACAATCATCCAAAAGAAAATCAATCAATAACCTGCCAAATAAGCCTTGATGGCTACATTCAAACAACTGTCAATCAGTCATTAATGGACATTCACTGTTCTAAACCTTCCCACTCTGTGCTTTGGCAAAAACAATGGCCACCTGGATTCATTTTGCACAAAAGTGGCTGCAGTAACTGGGAAAATCATCTTCTGAATAAATGGCCTGCAGCTGCCACCATTTTCCCTTTCCAACATAACCTGTAGTAAACCAAAGAAAAAAACTCTTAGGCACACTTTACACATTTTTCTAACTAAGATATTGGGATGAACTATGAGTTCCTTTTTCACAAATACCATCTTGACTTTCACCATGCTTTTCAGACAGCTTATACATTGAAGCAATGACTTTTCTTTACAATTGCACATAGGCCCCATACCGTAGGCTAGTGGGCTAAATCTCATCAAATCCAAATCCCTTGACAACTCTCTTTAATGGTTAGTTAACTTTTAACTTTTTTAACTTATAAGTCAGCCCAACAAATGTTCCGCACTACTCAGTCACTACTGAGCACTTCAGGGACACCCAGGATGCAACAAAAAACTCTCATAGTATTGCAGATTTTTCACTAATTTTGCACTTTTCATTATGTCAAAAGCTATGCACAGAACTCACTACTGCTACAGCATTCCTCTAATATGGGCTTTCTTTCTTATTTGTCAGCCTGATACAGTTCACAACGACTTTAACTTTTTAGCTACAACATAACCTGTAAAGACACTCTATAGAAATTGCATCTGTCAATTTCTAGAAACAACGTCTAGAAATTGCATCTGTCAGCAAGTCAGTGGGGCTTCATATACATACTAGTCCAATACCCAAGCAGGCATCAGCATCTTTTAATAATTGAAATAGCCTAAATGCAGCTAACACACAAACTAAACACACTGCTTAAACAAAGATAACTTATTCAAAATATTTAAAGAATTAAGATGCATGAAACATCACCTCACATCAGTTACTTAGTACACTCACTGGAATGGCTGGAAACATTGACAAATTGTACATTTGGTCTGTGATTGAAAGGAATATACATGTTGTCCCACCCAAAATGTAGCCATGACCCCAAGGTCCATCTTGCATCCAGGTGCTGCCTACAGTATGGCAAGTATTTTTGCCCAATCAGAAGCAGTTGCTAGGCAGAAGAGAATCACCGGACCAATCACCCTTTCATATGTGTATTTGTTTCTGTGCTGTGACAAAGGAGAGAGAGGGAGAAAATAAACAGAATCAAGTGGAAAATGGGAAAAGGAGCTCAAACAAATAGCACCAACGTTTGAGCTGTCACATTGTCTCTTTGGCTCGCTATTACTACAAAATGGTAACCTGAAATTTAGACTGAACTACCATTTCATTTCATCCCATTCAACATTATTTATTCTGACATTGTCTTCCTTCAGTCACTACAGACTAGTGACGTATCCAGCTGCTCTATCATCATTTTCAGTTGACACTACTTTTAAGTTACAATCAACAACAAGGTGGATTCAGTACTTATTTATGACATTGCACCTCTCATTCAATGGTACTTTGCTCAATGTGCAACACACAAGACGCCCTCTGACTGGGCTGCCAGGAGTAATATCTTGTCTAGCTTTTCCATAATCTCCTTGTGCATAATATGCAGAGGGATGGGTTTCCTACTCCCCGATCAGGTCACAACTCCAGGGATGAACAGAGTGGCAGTTTTCCCATTCACTGTGTTGAAGTCTAGGAAGCTGGAGTTCACTGCATGGGATCCAGCTAAGCTGCCTTTTCAAATACCCATACCTGGGGAAATGAATGTGGCCTCTCTTCTGAAGTTCATCTGTAGGCTCCTTGAAGGATGTAATGATCCAGGGCAAAAGGCAAGATGCATGGCAAAGTAGTCAGCAGCCTTCATGACCACTGAAATCCTGTATCAACCATACAAGAAGCAGCACAAAACTCCATAACTCTGACGAACAGCATCTTGTCATCCTTATTGTCTGAAAGGTGAGAGGCAACAGTTCCAGTGGAGGGGCAGCGGAGAACGGCTCTGGACAGCCATTGCCACTCTCTGCATCACTGCACTCATTGCATCTGAGATATTGCTGGCATCTCATAGTGGACAGGGCTTGGCAGTCAGGAAAGTCCAGCAGGTCCTGAATGCTGGCAGCAAGACAGTCAGCAATAAGACCTGTGAAGCAAGCCTGAATAGGAAGGGTAGAGTCAAACAGAATCTTTAGATGAAAACATCTATACTGTAGTTTACTGGTTCTTATTGTTTGAGTTGTTAAAGAAAAGTGGACAGGGTTTGGGTCAGAGCTGCTTTTCAGGGTTAGCCCTCAGGATTGGTACAATCAAACTGTCTGTGGACATACAGTACATTCAAAAAGTAGTCAAGACTATGGAGCTGCATTACAGGTTAAAGGCCCAGGTATGCTTGAAAAGAAGAAGTTTGTGCCAAGTGCTGTCTGACAACTTCTAAAGGCAAAAATGTTCACACCTGCTAAAAAAAGTGTTTATACCTGTTCCAAAATGGTATTATACCTTTTCCTAATGGCCACACTTGAAGGCAAGGCAGAAAGTATGCCATCATTCAGAAGGAAAAGATGTAATAAATTGTACAAATACACTTTTGGATGGTTTCTGCTCCAAGGCATTCAAGTTGCACTTTCCACATAAATAGTGATGGAGGTAGTTGTGTGAAGACTGAAAAAGACAGCTTGAGAGAGCGGTTCAAATCGCAAGTCTGTTGCGTGCTTGTCAAATTTGTTGGTTTTTGAAAGTGACAGAAATGATCAATTGGAGGAAATGGGTTTCAGATGCTGTTTGACCTCCTGACAAGTGCTTTGTCTGAAGCATACTGAGGGCTTAAAGCCTGTTAAATATTTTCCTCCTTACTGCAGATATGTCTTGTTTTTTTAAATAAGCACAGTTCATGTTTGTTGTTTCAGGCCTTTACATTCTTACAGACAAAATTATTCTTTTTTTTTCACTTCTGTTTCAGTGAAAAAGAGAGTTAGATAAAAGAGAGATAAATAGAGACAGAAAGAGAAAGTATGTGTAAGACAAAGAGAATGAGATCAAGAGATAGAGGGAGAGAGAGAGGTGTAATGGCAAAGCTGTCTCTCAGCTCTGGGGCCGGGTCATGTAAGTCTGATCTCATTATCCAGCACTTAGTCCTAGAACAAACAGCCAGTGGCCTCCTTCCTTCCCTCCATCGCTCCATCTCGCTCTCCCTCCATCCCTTCCTAACGACTAGCACTGCTCATGTCCTAACAACTCGCTTGGCTCACTTACTGTCTAATGACTGCCACTCCTTATAGCCTGTGCTTCAAATCCCATTTATCTCCACTATCGGAGGCTCACATTCAGACCATTCTGTTGTTAATGCCCTGGGAGAGCACAGAGGAGAGAGAGAGAGAGAGAGAGAGGGTGGGAGGGTTGGGTGAATAAGTGGGAGGGTTGGACAAGGAAGATATCAGGATAGGAGAGAGAGAACTTCCTTCTGACATAACTCACAGTGGTAATGCAGCTTTTAGGTGTTTCCATCAATCTCAACCTCAAAATAGTCATGGGCTCGTTTCCTCCCTTTCCTTTCTCACTTCATTTTATGCCAATCCTCAAGTGGCAGGATATGTTTTGTGGATGATGATATCCTCCTGCCTTCACTTTGATGCCATCCACTTTCATCCTCTTCCTTCCCTCTGTCCCCCTTTCCTCTCTGTCTTTGTCCTGAGTGTTAATGTGTTAGATGGAGGTCTTTCACCCGGCAAGCACCATTACTGTAATTTCCTCTGTAATATGAATGACGGCAATCCATTATTTATCTCAGACTTGCTTATTACTCCCCAGCCCATTGCATACCCTCCCAGACAAGGCTCTCACAGCCACTCCAGACATTACTTTATTAAGAGGGCGAGGCTGCAGTGGGCTGTCATGAACAATGCTGTAATCAGGTGTAGTGCATGCAATGGTTAAGTTCATCATCAGAGAAGAGAGCAGGCCGGGTTCCGTTGCCTAGAGGTAAATTACAATCTTCCCTGCTTCAACAAGTTCACATAGAATTTGTTATCACCCATTGGTGGTTTAAGTTAGCTGTCCCTTTGCGTCATTCAACATTTGGTAGGAACCGTCATGCTGTTAAGTTTGTATTCCACTTAGAAAACTAACTTCCACTAGCTTCCATTTGGCTAGAAAGCCTAGCTAACGTTATAACTGGTTGTCCCTACACATTACTTTTCATTAATTTTATTTTTAACACTTGTTGAGTCATCGGCAGCCTCTACACACTCAGTGCTGTATTTGTCCAGCATTATGAAAAGAGTGTCTAGCTAGCCTTAGCTTTCCTTCTTCCATGGGTCCAGATGTGGTGATGACAAATGACCAGACTGTCAAAACTCACAGCAACAAGTAGTCCTATAACGTCAGCACTCCATACCGAATCACCGTCACACAATGATTCAAATCATGGAGTAGCGTATGGAGTCATGGGTCATGGTTGTGGGGACTGCTCAAATAATAGATGGGGCTGATAGCAACGGCTAACAATACCAGCTAAGATGACCAATCATAAGGTGCGCCATCGACGCAGAACGACAAGTAAAACTTACATTTCTTCTTTTTGGTAATTACAGCTTGGACTAAACAAGTACACAAGTCAAAACACACAACAAGGATATACTGATTCCTTAACAAAAAATAATTTCAGTTTGACTTGAATACATCTTTAGATTTTCATCTCTGCTGTAGCTGTCATATAAAATATGTCGAATAACGTCACAACCTTCCTAGGTAGTTTTCCCCTCTGTAAACAAGAAGGCCAATCTATAGAAACAAGTTGCAATAAGGGAACATCTATGCAGCATGGTGTGTTAATGTAAACAGACAATGGAATATAATGAGGGACTGCGAAGAGAAAATGAGCATGAGAAAGAGGAAAAAGAAGCATCAGCGTTATCATTTATAACCCTAAGTAATACAGTCATATCAGATGAAACTTTTTTTTTCTCTTCAGAACATTTAGATAAATGAACTGCAAATCAGGATAGTGTAGAGACAGTTTCATTAATCTCAGACTTTACCTAAGGTTTATGGAATGGTGCTTAATTAAGCCTTACACATACAGAATGTTCTTTTCTATAACTGGCAATGATTATAGGATATTAATGTCTTCTGAAACTAATGAATCTGCAGCACACACATGACCTCTTTTGGCACTGAGCTGCATTACAGTGATAACTCCCCACGAAGCAGACTTCTCTATTTCTCTGTACTGGGATCCATCTCCTTAGACTTATTTTCACCCTGATGCCATGTACATATTCTCCCCATGTCTCTCTCCCCACCCTCCCTCTCTGTCCCCCGTTCTCTCATTCTTACTAGGCTGCATTCACACCTCCTCCTCCTCTATCACGAACCTCCCCTTTTTCCCCGCTGCCTGTGACATCAAGTGCAGTAGGAGCCGTGAGGGATCCAGTGAGTAAGGCTCCGTCTCTGCTGTCAGACAGGCCTCAGTCACACTCTCTACCCCTGTCTGGTGCTGAGGTATACACACATGGCAAATTAATCCCTATGCCCTGTCTGCCGCACATAGTGCTCATGTCAAAAGTAGTACGCTGTGTAGAGACTTGGGTGACATTTTCGAAAGACAGACACACTGTGTGAAGCCATCACACTCAGAAACAACACATAGAGAGGGAGCGATGGAGAGCGGCAGGCCTAATGAAAGGAGAGATTTCAAGAAAAAGGAGAAGGAAAGAGGATTAAACAGGCAGGCTAATGAAGGGTAAACGAAGGGACACAAATAAAGCATCTAATGAGACAGATGCATCAACCTGCTGTGACCTTTTCCTCTTTATCTAATCATGCATGCCTTATTATGGTCTTTTTATTCACTGTTTACTATTAATAATAGTTGCTGCTGTCTCTTAGGCCCCCATGCAGCACTCACACAGATTACAGCCTCAAATCAAAACCATTTGTTTTACTAACTCTCATTTGTTTCGCTTACTCTCTTATCTGTTGATTGCCTTCATGCCTGTTCCAACATTCATACTGCGCGTGAACACGGATCAGTTTTGTATGTGCTTAAGAAATGCATGTCATTTTTTAAGCTGGTGTAGGTACTGAAGGTGAGGCTGGTGACTCATTCAGGTCAGATAAACTTAAAAAAAAACATTTGGAAGCACCTGACCTGAGGGTTAAATCAGGTCCAGCATCAAATCTCACAGCACCTCAGTAGTCAATACTGGCCAGGGAGCAGGGCTACATGCCAGTATTTCTCTCTGCTGTCATGCTGGTGAGATCAGGGAAAGCAAATGCCCTTTTCATTTGCCAGGTGGCAGAGAACACTTTCTTTTTCTTACACAGCTGACGAATGCCAAAGCTACTTGAGTTAACCTCTAAATGTGTCTTTGAAAGGGGGTTTAACATTAGATTTCAAGCAAAGCACACAAACAGGAAAGAACATCGTTTTAACTATGTGATTCTGCAAACGAAGAGTTGAATCCACAGCTTTTCCCCTTTTTGATCTGTAATGCCTCCTCCAGATGTTCCACCACAGCTGGATCTGTGTTATCAGGTGCTTCAAATTGACCATACTCGATTTAATTGCTTGGTTACTTTGTTATCTTCATCCAAATGTAGTTTCTGAAATCATTTTACAAGCTAACTAAATCAAGCTGCCATATGCCTTGGTGTGTTTTTGCCAGCCTAGAATGAATGGAGCTCTTAAACAACAACAACTGCTGCTCTCCCCCCCTGAGAACCTGGGCCGAGGCTGGGAACATGCTGCTGTTTTTACAGCATAATGCCTTCCCATCAAAGATGGAGGGGCTCAACCAAATGACTAATGGCATTTTTACACAGTAGCACAATTATTTGTGTTTATCTCAGCAGCAGAGAAAACAAAAAAGGCTCGGCAATATGGATAGAAAGTACACGTTTCTACCATGTTCTACCAAGTCCCTGGAGGACCATTTGAAAGGTCCATACTGGAGAATGAAATTAAATGCTGGATTGTCTGATCTTTGAAACAAGGTCTGTTCTTCCTCAGGAGATGCCTCAGCACCAATCGCTGCTCTGACTGCATCGCTCCAAATCCTGTAGACAAGTACAAGTGCAAAAGTATTCACTCAGATTAACCAAAAAATGACCGTGTGAGGGTATTTTAGGGCTAAAAAAACAAATTTATTTAGTAACATTAGACCTGTCTTATTCAATCCTGTGACTATGATGTACTGCGTTTGAGAGAGAATGTTTGGTGCTTCATAAAACCGTTGCTCGCTGTACTAAGAGGTTGCTGTAGGGTAAGGCTATTTGGTACAGATGTTTTTAAAGCAACACAAATTTAGGCATCTCTTTATTTGGCTTCTTTATTTTTCATTTGCTTTCTCCCTTACATCTCACCTGGGAATTACTCTTACAAGACAGCCCTGCCAACAAAGGAAATGGTCTCTGCATACGCTATGAAGCTGAAGAAATAGCAAATCCTATTAATGCTTCCGAATGTGTTGGGTGAGATTTGCGGAGGGCTGGAGTTAGATACAATGCTGACATATCCGAGTGTATTTATGTCACAGGAGCTGCTCTGTTTTGTTTTGTGTGAAAAGTGCAGATCCATGTAGGTTGAGAAAACAACAGCGCTTGGTTTAGGGGAAGGGAGGAAAGTGGCAGGACTACAGGGATCAGAGATCAAACCAATCGCCTGCAGTGAGAGGAGAAAGAAGAGGAGGAGGAGGAGAGTTTGATGGAGAGAGTTACAGAAAAGTGCTCTTATACACAGCCTACGGGACTCTCAGGTGTGAGGGAGGAACGGATGACTGTCTATTTTCCAATCTCATTCCTGTCGAGATCCCTCTCTCCATCCACGCTATTTAGGTTGTGCGAAAGGTGTGTGTGTGTGTGTGTGTGATGGTATCTTCCAGCTTGCCTGGAGACATGGCACTGTGTTTCACAGCTACATCAGCAGTAACAACCACTTCCACTACCAGAGCTGTCACATGCCGTCGCTAACAAAGCTACAGCTCCCACTGCTAACACAGGTCACATTTAACAAGGATAACAGCATGGACTGTACGCATACTGTGCTAAATACTTGTTTCACATCAAACCTCCATATCTAATTTCACATAGACTGTGTGTAGAGTAATCACACACACACACACACACACACTCGTATTTCACACACACTTTTACACATCAGTTTATTTTCCGATTAAAGATATTTTTTGTACAGCACTTTTCAAAAGCGATGTCACAAAATGTTTTATATTTAGGGAAGAAAGCATTAAAACAAAGAAGAAGACGTTAATAAATTAGGGATGAATTAAAATCAATAGCAATGATTGCAGAAAGATAATATATAAAAAAACACACTTGAACCATTTTGTTCTTGTAAAATTCATATTGATTTTTCCATAAAAGTGAAATACTGATAGTTAGTTGCACTCATTTGGTTTCCACCTCCCCACTTTGGGCTAATCCTTAACTGGTTGAAAATGAAATCGACAGCCATTGTGTGGAAAAGAAGTGGTCTCAGCCAGCTAAGAGTCTCTCTGAAAACCCTGTGTAAAAAAAAACAATTAAACATGCAGCTAGTTAAGAGGCGAGGTGGGAAGCAATAAATGACCCTTAATACTTTGATGAATTTCAAACATCCATTATTCATTATCTATACCACTTATCCTTAGAGGGTCGCGGGAGGGCTGGAGCCAATCCCAGCTGACATTGGGCGAGAGGCGGGGTACACCCTGGACTGGTTGCCAGTTAATCACAGGGCTGACACATAGAGACAGACAAACATTCACAATCACAGTCACACCTACGGGCAATTTTAGAATCATCAATTAACCTGCATGTCTTTGGATGGTGGGGGGAAGACACGGGAAGAACATGCAAACTCCACACAGCCGGCCGGAATTTCAAACCACTAAACACAAATACTATTGCACACTTAATAGATCCAGCACTTTTCTCCTGCTTATTTATCTCCTTCCCTGCCATTATTTGCAATGTAAGCAGCAGAAAATAAGGATTTTTCATCCACCGCCACCAGAGACACAAAAAAAAAATTGAAAGGAAGATAAAAACAAGGAGAAGAGAGAGAGATAAAGGACGCAGATAGATAGATAGTGTATATAGATAGATAGACAGAGAGAAAGAGAAAAACAGAAGGACGTGCGGGCCTGTCCCGTGGGAGGTGCTGGCCTTAATTATGCCAGTGCGGCTCATCAGTCTCCAGGCTGGCCTATGGCCTCCACGTCCTTTTCTCCTCGTGGACTGGGAATTATACATCGCAGCAGTGTTTGTCCATAGAATTAGTCTGACAGATTAACAGCTAAACACCCACAGATCACACCAGGAGCCCACAGGGACCCTGCTGCCTGGGGAGCCCTGCCCAGACAAAGAGAAAGATAGATGTAGAGAGAAAAAGTAGAAGAAGGAAGAAGGAGGAAAAGGGCTTTCGGTTTCTCATTCTCCGAGGCACAGAAAGAACTTTACCTGCCTGGTTATTTCCGTCTGAAAATCTCGAGGCCCCAAAGGCAGCAAGGAGGCTAAAGTTTTGGAAATAAAGAGAGAGAAATAGGAAAATAAAGAAAAGTGAGGGAGGAAGAAATTGAGTATAATGGGGATAGATGGGGTAATGTAAAAGGTTGCAGAGAAGGGATGCAGGGGCTTTGCTAATTGGAACAACAGCGGCAGTACTCTATTCCTGAGTGACTAATTCTATGTCAGGACGTATTGTTAGTGACATCCTCCACTCAGCGTAGTGCTTTCCAACTACAAATGTTAAGAATGGAGACAAAAACCCACGAGAGGAAGCATTTTATTACTTTATAATGGCTCAATAAAATGTGCACTCAACGGAAAAGGGAAATGTAGATTTTAAAAATGAAAAAGTGAAAAAACATGTATGCCTTTTAAGAGGCAAACCCAGTCTACAATTATTTTTAAATTGGCCAGTTTAAATGTGAACATGAAAAACACTCATTCCAAAGCATCATAGCCTGTTTGATTATGTCTTTAAAAAAGAAAGAAAGAAATTGACTTTGCAGATGTGGCAGCATCGAGGGTGCTTTTACAGACCTTTGGGTATACCTCTTAACACAACAGTGAAGTGTAGGTGTACTTCACTCCAAAAAACTCAAGTCAACTCAGTGCCTTCAAGTTTTGTTCCTTGGTGAAATTAAAGCTTTTTAGGGCTTTTAAAAATACTTGAAATAAATTACAGGAATTCAAATCTAGTTGTAGTTTTTTGTTGGTTTTTGGTTGTGACTCTTAATGCAAAGCACTTTGAGCTGCAGTTTCCAATATGATAAAGTAAATACAATTATTTATTATAATGATTATTATAATAGTTGAAAATAGAATATGGCAGTGCAGAAAACCAAGTCATTGGAAAATGACCATGTGTTTATGGAAAATGTAAATGAAACGTGAATCATAGACTGCAAAATGTAAGGATGCAGTTTTTCAAATGCAATCTAGGCAAGGGTGAGGAATAACAAGGAACAATTGTACAAAATGGATTTTTTTTAAAAACCTCAACGATAAGCTATTTGTGAAACAGAATAATGAATATCATAGACTGTAAAAGTTGTCACCATAAATAAGTGTTGAACACCACAGAGACACTGCTAAAATATACTGTCACTTGATCAAAAGGCCCTTATGCATGTGTCAACTTTCATATTGCTCACAGACAATATCACTGAAAGAGAACACTTACAGCATGTAGCTTCTTCTTGGCTTGAAATGAACATGTTGTGCAGCTGTGGCACAGACTCCAGAGTGCCCATAGAGTAAATGAAATGCTGTTTATGTTTATTCTCATTCTATGATACAACCACTCCAGTGAGCTGCGAGCATAAACACCAAGTTCCCTCAGATCTATTCATTGCCTTCCTGTTTTGATCACGACAGTATGACAGACAAATGCAAAGTGGTTGCAATGAGAGGTGATGTTATTCTGAGGCTGGGCCTCTCTCTCCACTTAACTCCAGTGACAAATATATTATATGGCATTATCTCTCTGTACAGGGCCAACTATACCTGTTCTCTTGACAAAGGCCAGCTTTTCAGGAGGAGACAATGATGTCGGGCTGGAGGAGCTCTTTTGTAATTGAGTATTAATGAAGGTGGCGGGGAGGGGGATGCCTGATGTCTGATCTGTTAGCAGTGGCAGGGCCTCTGTGGTGCAGGCAGCTAGCGTCTCTGTGTTTTAGAGGATTTGGTTATCTATTATGTATGAAGGATTAGTCTCCTTCTGCTCCTTCTACCGGTGGGATATCAGCTCCTCGATAGCCTTGACTGCCAGGCTCCACACTTGTTTGCAGATTTAGAGCCCCCACTGCTACACACCCCTGCCCTCAGAGTCCTGTTTAACCTTGAAGACAGAGAGCCAGTAGTCCTGCTAACGATCAGATCCTGGTGGGAAACACCACTCGTGGTCTCTGATACATAACTGGTGGCTCAGGTGGTCTGGGACAGCTCAGGGTTAAGCGGTTAGTGCCAAAATGGAACACAGGCACACACACATAAACACAGGTACTGTACGGCACACACACATACTGTATATTCACAGACACACAACCGCCACACACAGTGGTTCCTGCATATATATACACAATGGGGCCGCAGGGTTCAGCTGCTCACCGACAGCTTAGAATTGGCTTGTTTCATATGCATATAAATATTAATAAAAGATCCTCGACGGGCCACAGTCCGGCTATGCTCCTGTAATCTCTTACAATTGAAAGCCAAGGCTCATGAGATGAGAAGGAGAGGAGGCAGAGAAAGAGGGAGAGGGAGAGAGAGACAGGAAAAGAGAAAGAAAGAGGGAGTATAAAAGGCCTTTGTGATTTATCATTCTGAAAATGTCTCAGATGTGGAGAAGGTCTGTAATCCATCAAGATCTCTTTTCTTATTAAATTCTTCAGGATACACTTTCCACTCCCTAAATGTGGCTCACTGTCCCTTTTGATTTGATGCATAAATAGATAAAAGACCAAGAACTAAGTGAAACACCCATGCCTTGGGAGACAAAGTAAGGTTTATGAAATTACACTCACACTACATGTACACTTAGACACTAATGCCACGCCTCTAATGATACAGTACAGATGAGCAAAAAGCCGTATGGCTGTCTTACTCGTCTGTATCAGAACTGAGACTGTTTTTTTTTTTCTTTTCTTCAAAAATCTCACACTTTCAAGTACAAACGCTGAATATTACATGGTTTATGAGCTTTTGAAAAGTATTTCCCATGCGTCCAAATCTAGCAAACTACAGATAAAATTGTGCATTTTCACTAAAACATTATTTATAGAGCAGTTTCTAAAGAAGATTTGATCAAGACAGTGCGCAAAATGATGTGTACTCTTCAATCAGTTTGAAGTTACTGTATGTCTGTAATCCCAAGATGATTTTGTCCTGAAGCTCTGTGATGCTTTAATACAACATAGGCTGACCTGTTTGAAATTTCCAAATAGGAATCAGTCAGTCATGTGATAAAATAGCTACCATGTGAACATAATTTATAGCCTTGTCTGAGATGTTTGAGGGAAGCATTCATAACACATGTCCTGTGTGAAGCTGTAGCTGTTGCCAGTAAAATAATTCTAAGTAGACTTTTGTGCTGTAGTTACTTTAAAGCCCCCTTGTGTGGGATTTAAAAATATCTGACTTTGGCGACTCCTAGTGGTGGGATCAAAAAAGTATTCTCTGACAGACAGAAATCCATATTGCCAACAGATCAGATCTTCCCATATGTCCTTGTTTTAGAAATTAGATTATATTCAACTTTATTGTCATTGTGCAGAGTACAAGTACAGAGCCAATGAAATGCAGTTAGCATCCAACCAGAAGTGCATGAATATAGTAGTATTTACAGAAAGTGCAGGTATAAATATATGTACAGTGATATACATACATGTACAAGGATACACAATATGTACAGGAAAATAAATAAATATATATGGAGGAAGTGGCTAGTATATGGGGAAGTGGCTAGTGTGTGGAAAATAAAACAAATATATACATTATGAATAATATATATATGTACAGTAATATATTATGAACAGTACGTATATATATACAGTTTATGGGCAGTGGAGTAGTAAGCAATAGATGTGTAAAAAGGCTAGTGCGAGCAGAGTACTGACTAGTGCAAATGGAAAAATGAAAGTTCTATACAGTGCAATATACAGTAATTATACAGTGCAGTAAAGAGCAGTGATGCTCAAAGTGGGGGGGAAGTGTTCAGCAGAGACACAGCCTCAGGGAAGAAGCTCTTCTTGTGCCTGCTGGTACGGGAGCTGAGGCTCCTGTAACGTCTGCCGGACGGGAGGAGGGTGAAAAGTCTATGGTTCGGGTGGGAGGCATCCTTGACGATATTCCTCGCCCTACCCAGACAGCGCTGTTTGTATATGTCCATGATGGAAGGTAGCTGAGAGCCGAGTGAGTAAAGGCTTTTTCACCAGTGTGGAGGAGTTGAGGGACCAGGTGAGATCATCGGAGATGTGGACTCCCAGGAACTTGAAGCTAGACACACGTTTCACTACAGCTCCGTTGATGTAGAGAGGGGTGTGTGCATGGCTCCTAGCCCGCCTGAAGTCCACGACGATTTCCTTGGTCTTCTGGGTGTTCAGTGCCAGATTGTTATCAGCACACCACTCGGCCAGGTGCTGAACCTCGTCCCTGTAGGCCGTCTCATCGTTGTCTCTGATCAGGCCTACCACCATGGTGTCGTCTGTGAACTTGATTATGGAGTTGGAGCTATAAACAGGAACGCAGTCGTGGGTGAACAGAGAGTACAGCAGATGGCTCAGCACGCAACCTTGTGGCACACCGGTGTTCAGGGTGATGGAGGAGGATGAGAGGTTATGCAACTTAACAGTCTGAGGTCTGTTGGTCAGAAAATCCAGAGTCCAGTTGCAGAGGGATGTACTGATGCCAAGCTGGCTGAGCTTGGAGATCAGCTTGGAGGGGGTAACAGTGTTGAATGCTGAACTGAAGTCAATGAACAGCATCCTGACATAAGTATTGTGGCTATCCAGGTGGGTCTGGGCAGAGTAAAGTGCCGTAGAGATGGCATCCTCTGTCAACCTGTTTCGGCGGTAGGCAAACTGGTGTGGATCCAGTGTGGCAGGCAGACAGGTTTTCAGATGGGAAAGAACCAGCCTCTCAAAACACTTGGCGATGATAGGGGTGAGTGCGACAGGACGGAAGTCATTTAGGGCCTTAGCGGTGGAGTGCTTCGGCACTGGCACGATGGTGGCGGTCTTGAAGCTAATGGGGACAACTGCCTGGGCCAGGGACAGGTTGAAGATGTCCGTAAAGACCCCAGCCAGCTGCTCAGCACAGGCTCTGAACACACGACCAGGTATCCCATCAGGGCCAGCTGCCTTCCGTGCATTTACCTTGCTCATGATGGAGCAAACATCAGCGGTGGAGAGTGTGAGGGACTGTTCATCTGGTAGTGGCTCCAATTTGAGGGTGACCTCCTTATTTCCCCGGTCAAAGCAAGCATAGAAGGTATTGAGCTCGTCGGGGAGGGAGGCAGAACTGATTGGGGGAACTGTGCTGGGAGATTTGAAGTTTGTGATAGTCCGTATGCTTTGCCACATGCGCCGGGAGTCAGAGGAGTGTAAGTTCTCTTCAGTCCTCAGTTTATGTTTGTATTTGGCCAGGGAGATTCCCCTCCTCAGGTTGGCCCTGGCTGAGCTGAAGGCAACATCCCTAGCTTTCAGCAGGAGGCGAACCTCTCTGTTCATCCAGGGCTTCTGGTTGGGGAAAGTTGTTATTTTTTTCTGTGAGGTCACAATGTCCATGCACCCTTTAATGTGGTCCAGGACAGAGTTGGTGTAGGTGTCAATATTAGTCTGGGAGCCCATGGTGGCCTGGGCAGCAAACACATTCCAGTCTGTGTGCTGGAATTGGTGTTGGAGAGTGGTGTCTGCACCCTCCATCCAGACCTTGACTGTCCTTGTTGTCGGTTTCACACGTTTGATGGCTGGGGTGTACTTGAGGAGCAGGAACAAAGAGAGATGGTCCGACTGTCCCAGGTGGGGGAGGGGTGTGGGCGTCAGCCACACTGATGTAAACGTAGTCCAGAGCTTCATCTCCCCTTGTGGTGCAGGAGACATTTTGATGGAACTTTGGCAGTACAGATTTCAAAGTGCAGTGATTGAAGTCCCCAGCTACAACAAAGGCTCCATCCGGGTGCATGGTCTGCAGCTTGCTAATAGCAGCACAAAGTTCTTTCATGGCCACTTTAGCATTAGCATCCGGAGGGACATAAACTGCAGCAGCAACAATGCATGTAAACTCACGTGGTAGGTAAAATGGCCTGCACCTAATGAACAGGTACTCCAGATCAGCAGAGCACTGAGTATCAACAATAGCAGAGTCTGTGCACCATGTTTTGTTTACATAGATGCATACACCACCACCCCTGTTTTTACCTGTGGCTGCTGCTTCTCTGTCTGCCCTGAACAAAGTGCGTCCATCCAACTCCACCACGCTGTTAGGAACAGCATTGCTTAGCCATGTTTCTGTGAAGACCATGAAACTGCAGTCCATAAGCCTTCTCTGAGTGAGGGACCAGATCTTAAGTTCATCCAACTTGTTCGCCAGGGACCGTACATTGGCGAGGAAGATGCTAGGTAGCGCTGGTCGATGTGGGTTTAGCCGAAGCTTAGCTCTCAGACCTCCGCGCTTGCCCCGTCTTTGTTTACGGTCCTGACGCCGTCGCCGGGGTCTACCGGTGGGGATGAATGGATCGCTTGGCCTCGGTAACCTTCCCAGCTCTGGGGGTAGCTGGTTGAAGTCAAACGGATGATCCAGAACGATGTTTGTGCAGCGATGATTAATGTCCAAAAGTGTCAGCTTATCGTATCTGATGTGCGCACGAGTGAATCGAGCGAAAATGCAGGAGAAAGTTATGTAAATAACTAGTAAATAGCGAAAACTGGAGAGACGCTGAGCCGCGCGTTGTTCACGCGCCGCCATCTTGGTCACACAGTCCAGTGATTCTACTGTAGTGACAAGGATATGATCCCTCACCGGCTTCCCAACACCACCAATTCTGTTAGTTGGAAAGCACAAACGAGCTGGAGGTACTGCTACCGGTTACAGACACACAGTGACAACACTTGAATGACAAAGTTGGTGAAAAATACATTTACAGGTCATGAGGTCAGATTTTCTACCCTCTTTCTGATGCTTTTATTTATGCCTGACATACATGGTCGGAGTGAAACCCACCCCAAATCACCCAAAATTGCGGAACTGAGACTCAATTTCAAATTGAAGGGTGCAGACAATAGCTGTTTGTGGTGGACATGTTCTACAGTGTTTTGAATTCATAATGAGAAACATGTTAGGCTAGGTAAGGTAAACATGCTTTTATTAATGCAAAGCATGATTATAATAGCATTTCAATTCATGTCTTTTTCATTTTCACTTTCAAATAAGTGGTCTCAATAGTTATTATTTATCACTACTTGTGACAAACCTATTTGTGATAAAATACCATTTAAGCTGTAATTGTGGAGAAAGAAAAAAACTAAACTAAAGACACAAAGGCAGTATAAGAGAGACAAAGAAGGAACTGGCCACCACCAGTGACTTTCTAATGAGGCAGTAGTTGCCATGGTGACAAGGTTTTATGAGACTCTACCAAAGACAAGGCCTTGCCCTGTACCAGTTTTGTGTGTTTGTGTGTCTGTGTGTATGAGTATGTCCTTAGTACAGCCATGTTAATCCTGCCTCACTATGTCCTCAGGCAGGCTTGGAGGCTGTGAGTCAGACTGAAGAGACCAGGCTGTGATAAGATGTTACCAGCAGCCTTCAGCCCAGATCTGTGCCCTTTCTCCAAGGCTCGGCTATGGTGCCGCGACGTTCCCTGGCTCTCTTACTGTGCCCACCCCAGAGATGACACTCCATGGGGGGCTACATGTCCAGTTACAGCCCTGACCTTTTGTCTGAGGCTATCCTCCCACCCTTGGCTTCCTGACTAGCTTGATTTGACCAACCAAGCAGACCACAAGCCGTAGCCTCTGTCTCTGTGTGTTGTCCCTATTTGCCACAGTACTGAGTGGAAAATCAGGCAGGGGACCTCTGCCTAATGCTTCCCGATAGCTGTTAATTCAATAAGTGAGCAGCCATGCCTTGATTTGCCCTTATGGGGAGAGTAAATGGACAGAAAAATACATGAATAAAACACCGAGCACAGAGTAGAGAAAGAGAGATGGTAGAGAAACACAATGCCAAAGAGGGTATCCTGTCTCGTTTTATGACTCAACCATCTCCCACCCCCACCCCCTTACCTAAGAGTCACCAGCAAGCATGGACACACACGCTGGAATAAGTATTTCTTTAGTTGTCATTGTTGGCTAAGAAACCACAGCATCAAAAACTGCCTCACTGAGTGCTTGAAAAGTGTATGTGTGTGCATATTTACGCATATTCAGTTTGTCTTTGTGCGTGTGTGTGTGAAATGTAGAGAGGGAAACACATACAAAGAAGAGTGATAGTGAGGCTAGATTTATCCTACCATATCCTTATCATTCCTATTCCACACTTGAATTAATTAGTTAGTGAGGAACTTGTCTACTTGACTTGCCTACACATGAACCTGTGAAACCTAGGTTTGGAGGGCACCACAGAGAGAAGTAGTGGTGAAGGGGCCCCTCCCTGAAAGTTCAGTATGGTGTGGCTGCTTGTCTGTAGCTCACATTTGCTATTTTAAGGATTACCAGAACAGAAATGCAGGTGAGGGTGGTGTGACACTACTTCAGGAGTTGTTGACTCCTGTTTAACAGCTGAAAACAAATAAAAGATTTTAAAATTACTGTTTTTACTGGTTGATTGACTGAGGTTTAGGCTTATGGTTCACCTCAGAGCAGGTACCTTTTCTGTTTCTGCCGTGGAGGGAAACATGTCTTGCAGACTTATAAAAGTAAACTATAACCTCAAACAAACCTGTATTAATTGATTTTTTTTTTTGGCCAACACATATTATCACCATAAAAAGTTCATATGGTGAACATGTTAGCAAACTGTTGCCCATTCATCTGAAGTTGTGTTTCTGGTCACCCTAAAAAATAAAGTCCAATATCCACTCTCCTCTTTTTGTCTCCACCAACTCCTGAGAGAACTAACTGTCTCTTTAGCCGCTAATTGCTCCACTATGTTCACCAGCTTGTCGCTGGGCTCTGTGTAGCTGAGGGGAACTGCAGAGTTGGGTCATAACTCTCAGAGGGTCCGGCACAACAACTGACTCTGTTCCCATTACACACAGTCATCTGATCCATTGTTAATATAAAAATATTGATTAGTGCAGCTTTAAATCCTATTTTAGAAGCAAACGAATAGAATGGAAAAAGCTCCCACTGCAACAAATGTCATTGTAGGATTTCTTTAATTTTTGCAGCTATTTATCTGACTATCTATTTATCTATCTAAATCCATATCACCGCTACAAGCACATTAGCTGGGGAGTAACTGGTAGAGTGTGTTTCTGAACAAGTTATTCTATAATAAAATAAGGAGGTGCCAGGTGCACAATTTAGTTTGGAAACTGTACATTATACACAATGCAGCAGGTGGAAACAAGTGTTTTTTTCCCTCCAAAGATGGCTGTGCTCTCCTCAACAAATCCTACAGAAAACAGGTGGGCGTTTGCCCTTTGATATTTCACTGGTGTCTCCGTCTAGCAGGTTGTGTGACAGGCTTTTTATTCAGATGGCTGCTGTTGGCGCTGTTTTGAGAGCAAGGAGATCGGCATGTCATACAGGGGGGGTTCACAAACAAGTCATCTCTGAAACCCTGCAGACAAGCACTCATCAATTAGCCTGGTCTTAGATGATAACATAGCTGCTTTCACTAGCTGTTACATCACACTCCATTTAATTTACAAGAGGCGGCGCACACTGTCTCTGTGAGAACAGTGTAATGAAAGCAACAAGGATTCGTCCTGTCAGTGTGTCATATTATTTTAGGTATTACAAACAAGATCTTTAAATATCAAACACAACTCAGATTTATAGAAACATGTATGCTACACCCATGAGAAATAATGTACAGTTTGCACTTAGTGAATTTCCTGGCCTATAAAGGAACATGCCACTTTCAAGAGCTCTTAAACAGGAAATAAATATGCAGTTCTAACTCCCAGCCTCAGAGCAGGTTGTGAGTTTTAACCCAACGGGGAAAGAGAGGTTCTGAGATCTCCTTATATGAGACTTGAAGGTTCTAAGATCAAATTCCTCCGAGCCACATAGACTTGTGAAGGGAATACTGAGATGGGCTCTGAGGCATCTCTTTCCCCTCCACAAGACTAGTAGAGTGTGGGATGCTCCTGTTCCTCCACACAAACAGATCCATCTAACATGACAGACCTTAACCCCTGAGGGCCCACTTAACTCACAGCCACATTAATTGAATCTGGCCCTCGTGAAAGCACTAGGGAAACCCTACACCATGCAATCCAGTATAGAAAACGGCAGATTTGGAGCAAAAGAGAATGCATGTCATGGGTTGAGATTTGAAGTGTTTTGAAGCCAATGAAGCGGAGGACTGTGATGTGTGTTCCTCAGATCATTAGGTTGAATCAGCTGAGATTCATCTGAAAATGCGGCTTTATGGGGCAATTCTCACAGCTAGCCGGTTACATCTCATTGTCTCTCTGTTTCTGCGGTCTATCTCCTCTCTCGTCTCTCACTGGCTGCTGCAGGTAATGGAGAGGTATTCTGAGCGTATTTCTTGCATCCGCGTTCCTTCGGGGATCTCCATGGAGATAAAGTTGACCTCTTGGTATGTAATCATCCTCCTCCACTTCGCAGGTGAGGGAGGTAAGGCCAAGGATCTTGGAGAACATGGCGAGAGCATGTACTGTAAGAACGCACACACACATACACACACAGAGAAAAAGACAGACACAAAGCAAACACAGAAACTCTCTGCAAACACATTCCTTCCGTTCACCTCAATATAACCCCTGTGTTTACTCCCAAGAACAACATTTTCACTCTGTCTCACTCTGTCTGCGGATTAATTCACTGGATAGAGGCTGATAATACAGACCCACAGAAATCTGGGGCTCCTCCTTTTACAAATGTCAGATAAAGTCATCATCATCATTTTATTACACAAAGCCGATTACTCCTCCAGCCAGGCGCGTATAGGGATAAAAGTGGGGATCGGGTGGAGAGCCCTGACACAAATTGGATTTCCGCTCTCCTATATCCTTAAATATAGATTTATTATCCATTAACACACCAGTATCCCTAGCTAGTTGCAACATGGGGATTTACTGTAATGAATAGAAATCATGCAGTATATAAAAAGGTATTATTTGCTTTCTAGGGCTTTATTGAATTTGGAGCAAAAAAATGTAAATGAGTGAAAAGGTGCAGGGAAAGTACTTTTTTCCACACAGTGTAATTGTCGTAATCTACTGTAGTATGGAAATCCAGATGCTGCATGAGCTTTTTTTTTTTTTTTTTCAGTTTTACATTTACAGTAGAAGAGTGATTATTAAGCTTTAATGATTGACAGATACCATGACATTCATGTCCTCAAGTATATGCACATTTATTGGCTAAGACTGTTAACACATTTTTTCATACAAAACTGTGTAATGCTCTACATGAGTCAGAGCTACTTTGCAGTCTGTATGTGTGTGTGTGTGTGTGTGTGTGTGTGTGCATACATATGTGCGTGTTTCTGTCGTGTGTGACTAAACATGTTCATACTGTACACATATTTAGGTGTGTTTTGTGTGTGTGTGTGCATGTGTATGCACGTCACAGTGCCTGCACGTGTGTCTATTCCCATATCTCCATGAGAGTGCGCATGTATTGAGGGTCAGAGTTTGTTTCTCTCCCTGGCTGGTTGCTGTTGGCAGGATTAGCGACAGGACAAGATGTTCAGTAAAAGCCCTCAGTTAGCAACGCCAAACATTGCATAATGCTCCATTTAGCACAGCACAAATTTCAGGATTTACTCTCAGACCTCTGACCTATCTGTAGGCCCCTTCTGGATGGATGAACCTAAAATGCGTTTTAGCAGATGGATAATGTTTGTGGTGATTTTCCTTGGCTTAGTGGCTAAAATATGTTTTTGCTTCGTCTGTGAGCTGTTGTTTCTGTTTGTATCACAGATAACAGACGAACCCGTGGCTGCTTGCTTTAGCTTATAAATTTCAACAAACGCTATGTGGAGTAGGCTTACGCAGTATATATGCTTTACTCAGCACCACGCAGACACACATGTACGTGTATGTGTACAACCTTTGACTCCTACCTCTGATAAAAATGTAACATATATCATTCATCACCAAATATGAATCACATATGTGTGAGGAGTGAGACTGAGTGGGAGACTCTTCACTCTCAATCACCTGACAGTGGAAACTAATGTCTGACTTCTCCCTGTCTCTGCAGTGCTGCGCAAAGCGAAAGGCAGGAACAAGTCTAGATGAGCAATAATTCAAAAGTGTAACCTTGGGTAATCTAAGTACTGCGCATACACTAGAGCCTGTGAGGCTCTGCAGAGTCAACACCAAAGCATGTTGGAGGAAAAAGGTGATTTTATGTATTTCCTGGCAGAGGATGGATGTGTAATTCTCACATAAAGTGGCTTTTCGAATGTGAAAATGTCTGGTTCTGCAGAAACTGCGCGTGTTTTTGTGTAAGTGTAAAGGATGTTGTTCTGCTGGCCCTTCCAATCCCCGTCAAGATTTGCTTTTACTGTACATCGTTGTGCCTTGTCCTCTCCTCACTTCCAGTACTCTCATCTCTTTCCCCATCTCTGCCTTTCCCCACCTCTCTTTCTTAGAACCGCATTTCTGTTTATCACTCCTGTTTCTCGCCCTGCCAAGTTCTCCTCTCCACACTTTATTCTATCCCTGGGTACCTGGCTTTCTCTCCTGCACCGCTGTGCTCGTCTCTCTCTCCATTTCTCTCCCTCCCTCCCTGAGATGACTCTAAGTCATCTTCACATATAACTACTCTCATCTCCTCTCTCTCCATTCCAACCATCTCTTTATTGACTTCTACTTGTCCTCCCATCCATCCTTTCCATCTCTCCAGGCTTTTAGAGTGAATGATACAGATAGATGCTCTCTGCACCCTTTCTCAAAGCTCTCACACACAATCAACAGCTCCTGCACTCAGCAGTCCACCTCTCATCTCCCTCCCTCTCTCCCTCTCTCTCTCTCTCACACACACACACACACACACACACATACACCCACACACACACACACACACACACACACACACACACACACACACACACACACACACACACACACACACACACACACACACACTCAAACACGCAGGTCTCTGTATATTAGGTTCATCTTGGATCGGAGAGGTGCAGGTTGATACAATGGGGGCAACAAAACACTTCACTTGTTTTCATGAGCACTGGCTATAGGGGACGGAGCTTTACTTCCATTCCCTTGATAAAAATATATATCAAGTCATTCTGCACTGAAGTATATGTTGCCACTATAGGCGGAGAAACACATGTTTTCTGGCATTGCCAATGACTTTGGCCATGCTGATGAATCTTTATTATAGTATACAGTGCTGGACAAAGTATTCAGATATTTGACTTAAGTACAAGTAGCAATACCATATTGTTAAAATACTTCATTACAAGTCCAACTTGTAAGTAATAGTACTCAAAGTATCAAAAGTTACTCATTATGCATTATACTCATTATATTAGTTACTCTAATCTTACTAATTCTATTATTGGATTATTATTACTGATGCATCAGTGTGTAATGTGTAAGGATCATTTTAATGTTGTGGCTTGGTCACCTTGTCTGATTAGGTGCCTACAGCTCCCCAGTACATCTACCAGACCGTCAGACCAGACAACTGTGAAAATGCTAGAGTCTTTGTATTTAGTATTTGCAGTATTAAACATTATCACACTTTTGTTTAAAGCCATATAAAGTTAAAAAAAAAACTAAACTAAACAAAAAACCAAAAAGCAAATTAATTCTTGAGTAAGGGCTTTGAAGTACTCTTCCTTTGAAGACAAAAAAAAACAAAAAACAGTATCATCAGCATACATAGAATAACTTCTTTAAATTAATTTTGATCAGTAATCAAACCTTCAATAATGTTATTAATTTATATATGATAATAATATATGGAAATGATAATGACATTATCTAGTTGTTATTGCTATGTTTCTATTATTAACAGGAATAGTTATAAAGACCCTGTCTGACCAATACAAATAAATAAATAAAGATTTTGCTCACTTTTGTCCTGCCTGTCCCCTAGCGGGTTAATCCAGCCCTGACTGTTGATTGGTTTTATCTACAGCTATACATCCTATTTTGTAGGCTCATCACAGGTTTTGTATGTAAAATCTTCATTTGCAAAGCAACTAGAGAAGCTGTTAAATTAATGCATAAATGTGAAGTTAAAACTAAAATACTCCTGTGTGAAATGTAGTAAAATAGAAGTATAAAATAGTATAAAATGGAGGAACTCTAGTAAGTACAACACTAAGTACACAGTAAATACTTAGTTACTTTCCGACACTAATCTTATGGCTCTTTCGCTGCAGCTATGTTTGAACAGCACTGCCCTTATCACAAGCATACTGTATACCGCACGGTTCCATTTACCTCTACAAAATAACAACATGAATATCTGTTTATACAATGCAATTAATTAAATCACCCCTGCAGTAAATGCTACTTCTGTGAATTCTATAGTGTTCAGTTTTTGCTGGGACAGCATCAGAGAGCCAATGATTAGAGTCAAGTGTTCATTTTCAGGCCAAAATGTGTAGTGTTGTGTTTGATTGCATTATACTGTACAGGTGTTTTTGTGTCCAGAGTGTCCAAATGAGCTGAGGTGAAGAACAGATGAAAACTAAGCTAAATTAAATTAAATCAATGTTATTGTTTCATAATCCAATTCAGTGTTTGTACTGTAACCCTTTAAATGCTTTCTACAACATTCACAATTTCTCTTATGAGACTGTATCAGTGTACCCTGTTCTTGCACTTCAACCGCCACTTTGCATCGGGTCATTGTGTCATGATGTAGCGTATCTCTTCACCAGTTTCACCTGGACACCTGTTTGTTAACAGCATTATACCAAATGATTACAGTGTGATTCTCTTTGTATTGATCGTCTTTGGGATTCTGAAGCAAGAGGCGAAATGACATTATCCTGATTAAGAGACGTCCGCCTTGGATTCCTGTTGCTGAGCCTGTAGGAGGTTAAATTATCATGTCACTCTGCTAAAACACCAGACTATGACATGTACTGTAAAAAAAAAAAAAAAAAAGATATTCCCTCTCTCTCTCTCCTTCTGTCTTTGTACACGCATTTGCACACACACACTTCCTGCTTTACACCATAAGCTCCTGCGGTACACATCAGGCTGCGATGATGAACGAGCCCTCTGTCTTTTACAGTATGATAAAGCCTCCTGTCTGGGCTGGATAGGAAGGTTATTGTTGGAACACCATAACCTTTTATTTCGTCTGCTGTAAAAAGAAATCAATTAAGAGCTAGGTGGGGTCCTGCCTTGCTTTTAGCACAACTAATCACATTTTGCTCACCCACTCTTGAGTTCTTTATTCTCATATGTTTTTTTCTCTGTGCATCTTTTTTTCTTCTAATTCCATCTTTTCATGTCTTTCCCATTCTGTCCTGCTCTCTCTCTCTCTCTCTCTCTCTCTCCCTTACTGTTTAATTTGTGACAGCAGGAGCAGTCAGAGCTCCCATTTAACCCTACGCCTGCAGCTTTAATAGCTTTAATCACTGTCCGGACAACCAGTCAAATCCCACCAGTGGTATTTTCTGTTTGTCAAAGTCTACCTCCAGTTGCTACCAGTTCCACGGAAAAACACTTAAAGCAGATATCAGTAAAACAAAAGGTACAAAGATCGACGTCGACAATGAATTAACAATGAGATATTAAACCGATGACACATCTCCAAAGACATTAATCAGTTTCAGACAAATCCTCCACAATAACGTGAATTTCACACCACTTCACATGTTGCACCTGCAAAAGATGACAATAATCCACAGCAAAGCCTTGGGAGGATAACTGAAGAGCAAACTCCAATTAAAAGATAGCAGCTTGTAGAAGATGTTCAGTAGTAGATGGATTCCCAGTACTGTATGATCAATTGTATAGTATTTTAGAACACATAAGGTGTCCCAATTTGTCCCAAATCCTGTACTGTATTTGTCTATTCCATTAGTGCAAAAGCTGTCATCTTCACGATAAGTGATCTTCTCCCCTCAAAATACACAGTTTCCTCTTTCAAGCTCTCAACCTCTCTTAACCAAAATATGATTGGATGAAGAAATCTATGCAGAAATGGTTTTCCCTCAAAAAATACTGTATTTTTTGGAGAACAGAGGATAGATTTTAAAATTCACTACTCTACTTCTGCATCTTGGAAAGAGTTTCAATTGTCATAGAATTTGTGTCAAATCAATATTACTGAATATAGTTATTTCCATTTAACAAGTGCCATAAAATACAAAATAAATTTGAAAGGAATTATACTTATTCGCTTTCTTGTCAAGAGTTAGATGAGAAGATCTGTAGCACTCTCATGTCTAGACGGTAAATATGAAGCTACCAACAGCAGCTGGTTAGCTTAGCTTAACACAAAGACTGGAAACAGGGGAAACAGCAAGCCTGGCCAAGAAGTAGTCCAGCACATAAGGCGACAGTGCTAACCACTGCACCACTGTGCCGCCTCTCAGCACATAATCCCTTGTAACAAAATTAACAATTAACTGACACAGAATCTTTCACCTCCTGTGAGGGTCATGAACACAACATTTTATAATATAGCTCAGATGATGTTTTCTGTATAGTTAGAACACACAAGTTGAGGAGGTCATAAACAAAGCAACCTTATGCAGAATTATTCTGAATTATTGCAGAAGTATAACTGTGACTCTGGTGTTGTTCTAATTAGCAAGTTCCTGTATGACTCCTCAATTTTTTCCTCCACTTTCTTCCCTGCATCTCGGCACCACCCACCATCTATGCACAATGCACTCTGTAACCTCTCTCCTATTTCCTTCTCTTATTTGCCCCTTTTCTCTGTGTTTGCACAGCCTTGGAGTCCACATGCTGCCCTGGGGTCTGATAAGAAAAAAAAAACAAAAAAAAACAAGCACGTTCAAACAAGTTTTCTCTATTTTTCAGTGAATAGGCACCTAAAATCTGAAAAATCTCTCCTTCTCTATTGTCTCCTCACCACACTCCACATTCTCCACCATGACAAAGAAATTGAGAAAACTTCTGAGTGAGCTGAGCTGGCATGGTTTCTGACCCCTTCTCTGCAGAGCACCGCATTGTTTATCATTATCATTCGCTCTTGTTTCGCCCCTGCAAAATTCTCCTCTCCCCTATCTTAATTCTCCATTCTTTCCCTGAGCGCCTGGTCTCTGTCTCTGGTGCGCTCGCCTATTCCCTCCTTACTTTCCTCACCATCTCTGTCACTACATTCTTTTTGCCCATGTCTCCCGGAGGGTAGGAGGAAAGAGAGGTTTTAATTAGGTGAACACATCTTAGCTCCAGGGGAACCAGAGATGGCACGCTGACACACGGCCACTACTTAGGCACCCTGACCCAGCAGAGGAGTGTGGCGATCGGGGCGGAGCGCCTCATCTCACCCATTCCCTCGAGGCCCTGGCACTGCGGCCTCGGCATGGTTCCCAGATCTCTCCATCTTGTTTGTGTCAGTGTTACAGTACAGTTTCCCATCAGCAGCAGTAATGGTTGTCTAATAGGGCACTCCAGTCCTGCCTGTGGACGGTAATGAGGACGGCTGCCAGCGCGGCACAATCGCCCTTGCTTTCCACCGCATGTGTGTGTGTGCCTGCCTGTCTTTGGTACTTTCATCTGGGAGGGAGTGATCACTCCCCGCCCCCCATTTTTTTTGTTCTCACTTCCTATCTTACACAAAAACAGTCCCAGACTAATTCCATCAGTCACCCTGAGATTGTATTACATAAGCAGAGTCAAAGACTCAGTGGGAGTTTGGCCTTGGGGTAAGTCTGTTTGCTCTACCTTAGATACCCTATAGTGATAGTCAAGGGGGGAACAATTACATTCTAACCTGCAGCTCTGTAGAAGAGTACTTATATTTCCCCTTTCATCTTTTCCTCTCTGTCTTTTTCTTGCTCTTGCTCTTTCTCTATTTGTCTTCATTAGCATCACAGTACGGCTGTATTTATCGTTCTTGGAGAGGATCAGTGGCCTGCCTAGGGGCTGGTGTGATGAAGTTAAAAACTCATACACACACACACACACACCCACACCCATACTCATGCACAGATCCTGTCAGGTTCTGTACGTGACACGACTCTATACATACACACAGAGACCCTAAGGGTATTGGATCTAATGAGGACACTGGTCTAGAGCAGGGTTACCATAACAAGCTTAGCTCAGTGTGTGCGTTCAGCTACATACAGCTTCCACACTGTCCTTATCAAGTGAAAAGGCCCTTTGAAGCAGTAAAGGTACCATTAGCTGGCCTGAAATCGGCTGGTGAGGAAAAAGATGGCAAAAGGCAAAAGAAGGATGAGGTGATCAAGATCAAGAGATGTATAAGCAGCGCTTTCATCTCAGGGTTTTCAGGTATCTTCTACATTCTGTTCACGTCAAAGGCTATTGGCAGAGGCCTTTATGCACACACCAGCTTGCTGGCTCAATTATGAAACCCAAACATCAAAACTGTGGGTTTTTCTTTCCTCGACAGCTGAATTAAATGATACAAAGCAATCTGCTGTTCCTGATTTGAAAGGCACTGGCTCTTGATTTGCATGGAAAGATATGTATAGCATTCTTTTCAGCTAGTTCCCACTTTTATGACTTTGTTTTTGAGCATGATTTCTCTAAATGGAGACAAACATATGAATTTCTAGTGGGTGATTTACAATTTCACCACCTACAGTCACTGACATCTAAAGAGCCAAAGCTAAAGCCCTTTAGTCACTTTACACTATGTAAACTCACCCCTCTGCTTCATCATTCTTTAATTGGAGCTGTTAATTGCTTCTTTAATGGCTTCTCCTGGACCTAGAACTGGCACTGTGGGAGACAGAGGCCAAGGATGGCTTATGTCACCCCACTTGGAAGACACAGAGCTGGACAGGGAAACGTAACCCCATTGACCTGGCAGCTGGAGGCTGAACAACATCATCAGCCTTAAGGGTCAGCTCACTCCGGCAGCAAGCAGAATGTATGCATTAAGTAAAACAAATTATAATTTCCTCCATAGACTGCTGAGTACTTAACAGTCATTAGTCTGAAGATTAACTTAAATATCACTCTGGAATATGATCATTATTATGTAGAAAGGGTATTGTGTAGAAAGGCAAAATGTATGTATGTGTATTGGGCTTACACTGTACATCCTGACCTTTAGGTGAAACCAAGATGGCCCTTTGGCTCCAGGCAAAACTCTAAAACCTTCTCTCCTTCCCCTTTCCGTGCATCCTCTATTAGCATTGCCAACTTTTCTCAGCAAGTGTTTTTTGGGGCATTTGCTCAAGTTATGATGAGTTTCAGTGTTAGCTCATTAAACTACCACCTGGAATGCTTGAGCAACGCGATCAAGTCATTTCCTCTCTTAGTCTTTAACCTTTTGATTAAAATGCAGCGCACAGATTTTGGCCAGAAATGTCAAAGTGCTCGTTGTGTTCCCACTCCATTTCCACTGTGTCATATCTGACCTTTTCGCTCCATCACTGTCACCGCCACTCACGTCTCGGTATCAAGCAGGCCTTGTACACCTGGAGAACCAACTGACTGAACAGCAAGACGGCATGTTGACAAACCGAGGGGAAACAACCTTTTGAATGAAGATCAAACTGCCATTTTCTGTTGTCGACGCTGATTTATCAACGCCCTGTTAGTGGAAACTGACAAGTCCAAGACATGCTATTACCTGTAAATTGTTGATGCTGATTTGAGATACAATCAAAAGTCAGTTCCTGATGGAAAACTTCAGAAAAATACATTTTTTATGATGCTATATAGTATTTACAGAGTATAGGCTATAGGTAGAAATTAAAGCTTTCAGAAGCATAGAAATGCATTCTCCAACACCAGATGTAATCCATACACAGCAGTGCAGTCTAAGATTGTTTCATTTGTTTGTTTCAAGATTGTTTTGTCATTTTTGGATGTATAACAACTCTTGCATCTGTTGAAGAATCTGCAACTGGAAAAAAAAACGATGCGGGTTTCAACAAATCAGCGGTTTAAATGGGCCACAAAGAAGAGAATACAATCGGAGACTCCTGCTCTGTGTGCTGCATGCATCAGCTTTGATTTCATTTGATCATAGAAAGCAATCAATAGCCCATCACAATGTCCCCCTATTAATCTCAGATCTAAATCAATTCAGTTTGTATTCCCATACAAACTCAGGTAACAAGATTCTCCACACAATGGTAGGCACACACTAACTGCACAATTACCCATTCAGCACTGGGCACTCACTCACAGATATAAACGAGCTGTCAGAAAGCCACAAGAAAACTAATTGGATTGAGAAAAAAATGAACAAGCATTTTGTCATTTGGTCAATACTAACAGCATGGATTGGGAGTTTTACATAAAATCTACTTAGACTTTGACAATAGCCAATTGACGCGTCCTTTTGGGGGCGATACAATCTTTGTTGTTTTCCTTTCTCTCTTGGCCCTGTTTTAAGTAAACATATTTTCAAGTGTAGGCCTGAAAAAATCAAAAGCAAAGAGGTCCCACGAGGCTGCTTGATTGAAATGGGTAGAAAACAGATGCGATCATTACAATCTTTACCCATGAATTACACATACAAACACACTCAAGATTCTTCACGACAAAGTCAAGCACCTCTCAAAGTCAAAGCATGCCGTACTACTGACTACTAGCCTGGGAAAGGCGAAAAGAATACCAATCTGACCCGATGACACCATTGGGAGACAAAGAGAGAGAGTTGAAGGATGAAGACATTTAACATCTAGCATAAACATGTTCGAACATTCCAGTCAAATGTGTGTTAAACCATCAGACCATAAGCACGAGCTGCTGAATACATTTGTGTCAGAACCAATTTTTCAATGTCCGTTTTTTTCTTATTGTGACAATCCTCATTGTTTTCATTTTCCAAAGATCCTTTGCTCGACTGGATCTCAAACTGGAAGCAAAGTCAAGGAGAGTGGTGGGAGTGAATCAAAACAGTAAAGCTGTGGGCCGTAAAAACAATGAGCTGCAAGATGCTAAAATGCTCCACAGAGCTGGTGTTATTCTCCATGGGTTTCGTCACTACAAGCACCACCTTTCACATTAAGGTCTTGCTTAGCTTCTTTCACATATATAAAACAGCAATTAAATCAGTGCTACTACAATATGCAGCTTAGATAAGCTGGCCAGTGAACATTTTGAATATTCATTTCAGACTAACCTGTCTTAAAATCTCTTCAACACTCTGAAAGGCTGATTTCTTGCCATGAAGATATAATGTTTTTTAAATGGTAAAATTAAACCTACACAAAAGCACTGCTTGAAAGAAGTTAACAAGTCTAGCACTGGAATTAGCTAAAGACTGCCGCTAACATTAAGGGAAAAGCCAACCTCACTGAATGTATTTAGGCGCACTCTAGAGTTATAAAAAGTTCATCAGGTGTTTTTTTCACAGTCTGTAACTACTGTGGATTCTGTGGCTGACGCAGCTTGCTGTGGTTTGATTCATTCATCTGTTCATTTGACGTCAAACGCCTTTGGCTGACAGATGCAAACGAGGGCTGTTGGAGGGTTAAGGCAAAACAACTTCACTCCTGTGGAGAAGTTCTCAGTGCCTTAGCAATTATTCAAAGACTCTCAAACAAACTCTTGTTCATTCATACAGTAAGTCATTGTCAGCTACAGTCAGAGTTAAATCTGACATCAGTAACAAAGGTGTTGCAAGTCTAAAGCCTTTTTGTGGAACTGCAACTCATGTATTAGTCCCCTGGGTCCACCTTGGCTATACACATAACTAATATACACACTGTATATTACCTTTATATGGAGTGAATATTACATAGACAAAAACTAATCTACACAGGAACTCACACACACTCACACACAGATAGTAGCAGGTGCTCTCTGTTGGATGTGGATGAAGACAGATGAGCGGTGATCATTCTCATTAGAGCAGTGATGAGCTCCTGTGAAGACATACACCTGGACCAGTGCACACCTGGGGAGACAAAAAGAAAGTGTGTGTGTTTGCATATGTAAGTGTGTGTGTGTGTGTGTGTGTGTGTGTGTGTGTGTGTGTGTGTGTGTGTGTGTGTGTGTGCCTAAGTGAGAATAAAAGGAAAGAAAGAGAAGAAAATATTAGAGAGGCAAAGAGACAGAAATGAAAGAGAGTGAGGGAGAGACAGGATTACTGGGATCCACCCAGCACATAGACGCATACAGTAGGAGATAAGTCTGGCATTTATAGAAGAAACCGTTGTAGTGATGGGCCAGTCAGTCCAATTCATTTTTCTTACCAATGCAAGATATGTTTCTTATCAGTATCACTAGATATACCTTCATCCTACAACCTGCACACTGTCTCTCCACGGGAATACAGACGCACGCATGCACACATTCGCTTTATCTCTGATGAACCTGTCTCTGAATGGCTCTGCCTGCACAAATGTATGGTGAACCCTATTTAGTGTACCTCATTGAAGCTGGTGTCTGCAGCATAATGGTCACAGTGTGCGTGGATGTTTGTTTTTCAGAGATATACAGTAGGAGGAAAATGTGTTTAGTGACATCATTTGAGGCAATCCCGAGCATTACATTGAAACATAACATCAGGAGTCAGCCACAGCATTAAATATATCATTTACATTAACACCACAGAACTTGTCTGAACTTGAAGACCCACATGCTTTCTCTCTCTCTGCTGGCGGTAACATCCAACATGCACATTGTTATAGTAGCTGTATATCAGTAGTTGTAGTATGCAGATTCCCCTCACAAGCTACATCATATTTCCGTGTGTGTGTGTGTGTGCGAGATTGATAAGAGAGGGCGGGACAAGGTCGGACAGGGAGACCTAAATCGTTTGTTGATTGACGGACGCTGTCATCCAGTTCCATTAGCTTTGTTCCTACACACCTTGGCAGTTGCTAATTTAATCTCGGCTCTGATAGAATGTAATTTGGTTAAAAAGGGCCCCTTATTAATATTTCCAGTATCATTTTCAGCCTCTGATGGGAAGAGGAACTTTCATTACAGAGAGAAATTACAGAGGCAAGATGGCGCGTAAATGGGGAAACAGTGGATGGGACTGGACAGAGATGTATGGGAGCATGGATGCAATAGCTGACATCGTTAGCTTCAATCAGTGAACTGAATACTTAAAAACAAAAAGACACACATAAGCAGACTTGTGCAGGAAAGCATATACAGTGCAGGAGTGGAAAGTAACTAAGTATATTTACTAAAGTACTGCACTGAAGTACAATTTTGAGGCACTTTAGCATTTCAAATGAATACTACTTTACACCTTTTACTCCACTACATTTATTTGACAGCTAGTTGTTTTTCAGATTAAGATTTTACATAAACAAATAGGATAAAAAAAAGTCTAAAGCCTAGTTGGTGCCTCCACAAAAAATATCACAAAAAATGCAAAGATCAGAAAAAAAGTCAGAAAAACAAATATACATTTGTGCAGCAGAATTTAGATTTTTCTTCTTTCCTGTCCCAATAATCATCTCATGACCACCCAGCTTTATATTGTGACCCTTTGGAGGGTGCCTGACCCCTAGTTTGGGAACCACTGGAATACATTTGTAACTGCAAATAAAGTAGTTAAAACTAGCTCAACCTCAACCAGCTACAACAGTAAAATGCTGCTTATGCACTGATGCATCAGGATTACCAATATTGTAATATATGATATTGTCAATTTTTCTGTATAATGAGTGTTTTAACTTTTAATACTTAAAGTGCATTGAACTGCTAATACTTCTTTACTTTTAATTAAGTGGGATTATGAATGCAGCACTTTCACTTGTAGCAGACTATTTTTACATTGTTGTATTGGTACTTTTACTTAAGTAAAAGATATGAATACTACTTCCACCACTGATACAGTGCACGAACACAGCAACACCTCCCCACAAACCCCAATTCCCTCATATTAAGATGCCATCTATAGACTGGAGGATGTCTGACAACCATTTAACTGTCGGCAAACATAATAAGCACCATAACAACAGAACATAATCCAAAAGGCTAAGGGTTCCCAAGAGAGAAAAACATCTCCCTAGCCTGAGCTATTACTGCCTTCGTCTCTGGATGCTCTCTCCTACTCCTCTTTCTCTCTTTGTCTCCCTGTCACACATCTACAGATCACATACATACATACAGTACATGCATAACACACCACTACTGTGTATCAAGCTGTATCCAGGCTCGCTAGTGGAAAGTCTATCATTGCACTCCTGTGTGTGAGTGTGTGTGTGTGTTTGTATTTGCATATAGCCCTGTATTCAAAGGAAACGGCAGTAAGGGGAGTAATATTTGGCAAGCACAGTTGCACTTGTAGTGCATCCCTGCCCCTCGCCAGTCTTTGGATTAATTCTTCAACCTTCTTTTCTTCCGCTCTAATGCTGACTTTGAGTTGCCCACCGGAGAGAAGAATGAATTTTTAGCAGGTAATCACTAATTTCTGGCAGATTCAATTTAGAAAGTAATCTTCTCAAGTCTGGTATATAGCTTTGCTTTAATTTCCTGCTGTACTTGTATTCACTCATGTGCCCCACGTCTGTGCCCCCTGCTTCCTTCCTAACCTCAGGCTATATTCCAAACCCTCCCCTCTGCTCAGCTCCCTGTCTGACCTTCTTCTTCTGCTCCCTACCCTCACCTCCATGCTCAAACCACACCTCTACCCACCTCCTTTTTCTTCTTCATCCCTCCCTCTGCTTCCCTCTCTTCCTCCCTGCCCCAGGCCACCCCACTTCTCCAGTCTCATCCAGCCTTTCGGGATAAAGAGAATACAGAGGATCAGTTCTGCTCAGTGACCTTTGGAGGTGGCCTTCAATCTAAAGGTATGGCAGGGGAGGCAGAGCTTAGAGAGATTTACTGGGGTTGCCTACGGGAGAGAGAAGAGATTTCTCCCCCTGCCAATTCTCTGGAGGCAAAGAGAGGTGAGGCAGAGAAGAGAAGAGAAGAGAAGACAAAGGAAGAGAAGAGAAATTAAGTGTCTTTTCTGAAATAGAGACCGACTGAAGGCTTGGGCAGATGAACGTAGATAAGAAGAAAAGAACGGTGAGGGAAGGAGAGAAGAAGTGCTTGCTGGTCACAGTGGGGCAGCGGTCATTTGTAGCACAACTGGAGGCTCTGACCACTGAGAGGAGAGGACAGATGCATAGATACAGTATAGGATTAGAGAGATGCATGGGGAGAGAGAGCATATCATGAAAGGAATGGGGAAAAAGGAATATCCTGCACAGGGCACCGCAGAGAACTGAAACAAATAGATTCTTCTTTGTTCGTGTCTGTATGATCAATGCTACACCTACATATCCTGACAACTACAACACATCTTTGTTCAGTAGGAATGAGAAGAGACATGCTTACCTACCATCGGGAGAGTTGAAGGTTAAAGCTGAAGAAATCATACTGTGTGATGTAAGTGTGTACGGGTGTGTGTGTACAAAACTGTCCCACGAGGGGTCCCCTTGCAGGTGGCTTTTAATTTTGGTCCAATTTGCATATATCCAATCAGGTAGAGTAATTGGGAGTGTGTGAGATAGCGTGGGGAGAGTGCACACACACACACACACACACACAGACGCACTGAGGGCGTTAGTCTGTCCCGGGATGCGACAAAAATGTGTTGCAGACGAGCTGATGACACTGATAATTGTGACACTGAGTGATGGCTCTAATCAGCAAAAGTATCTTCCTAATCAATTGACCCTCCCCCACCTCCTCCTGTCTCTATCTCCCAGGCTTCAAAACAGCTCCTTGTCCCCCACATGAAAGGCATCCACATTGGAGATGAGCATGAATAGCCTGAATTACAATTATTGACCTTGACAGGCAGCGGTAGACAAAGCACAGTGATAAGAACGACACGGGGAGAAACAAATTCTCAGCATGAAGCTGGATGAAAAAGTGATGCCTGTCAGCTGATTTCAACTTCGCTTTGTCTAAAGATGCAAACTTGCAGTCTTAGTGGATACTTATTTCATAGTACAAAATTTATATTTATTCTGAATATTTTTACATAAATCTACAGATTGTTTAACATCATTGCAATTTTACTTTCGGTTAAAATGTGGGAAAGAATCCTGATATTTAAATATTCTCTTAAATATCCAAAAGTCGCAATTAACACACACCAAAAAATCTGTTTCATCTTCTGTTATAATGTCTGTAATGAGTGACAGTATAGTGCTAGCACATTTTTCCATATCTGCAACTGTACTGGACAGTGACGTAACTGATGCTGGTAGCATGTCAGTTAGATCATGTCACTGTCCAGTGAAAAACATGCGTCTCCACATTTTTTAAGATAAATTGAAAAATTAAAGTGTTCCGGTATGGCTTAAGAAAATCCTCCTACTTGTTTTGCTAAATAAACCATTTTCAAAACCTGCCAGAAAAATGAATTGTCATAATGCTTTTTCTTGTGAAAACTACTGATATAAAGGACATAATACAACAAATACGTTTAGTCAGAAAGGACATATTGAAGGAAACATACAGTATATTTTTAGGTCTTGTCTCTTTGCATTAAAACTTAAATTCTAATAATTTGCCTTTGTAATGTGTGCCAGTATGTACTATACAGTATCTTCTCTGCTTGCTGTTATTTATTTCTTTTACACACATACACATAACCAAACAAGACCAAGGAAGGGGTGGTGGTGGTGGTGGTGGGGGGGGGTGTTTATCGAGAAGGGGCACTACCCTGGGGACTCCACACCACCAACCCAAAAATACCCCAAAGCAGAGAATGCAGAGCAAACCTAGTTACATCCGAATGTTTAAATTATATTTCCGACTTTCAAATTCTATATATAATATCAGTTCAAATTATACATTTTATATATAATATCAGTTTCAAAGTAATTTCAACACAAACATAATTTCCATTATATCATCATTATTCACTGGATGACCTGTATACTTAAGAAACAAAATACAAGCTAAACTGTATGAACAGACCTCAGTCAGAATGTGTATCTAAATGAGATGTGGTGTGTTCAAGAATGACCTAATTGAAGTCCAAGGGCCTTCAAGTCCACTGTCTGGTTGCTGTTATTTATCTGCACCAGTATCACTGAGAATGTAAATATATATTACTTGATGAATTAATTAATTTAGATTTATGAAGCTGAAAGCTTCAGTCATGGCATGGGAATTGGCTAATATGGCAATGAAGTATAATAAAACACTGGTTACTGTGCAAATCCTGTGTAATGTTACATTCTTGTCACAAAATGACAAGAAACTCAAGACTCCTTCATATTCTGCCACAGTGAAAGACATATAGGGTAAGAATTGTACTAGAATATTCACTATAAGAATGTTTTTGCCAGGGAAACAGTATGTTTAACATATAATGTATATCTGACTGCATAAATGTTAATCTAAAAGACATGATCACATTTCCAGAAACATCTACAGTATATCAGTGAAACCTTCAGGAATATTTATGAACAGGAATGCTTGTTCTATTCATTCTAGCTCTGTGGTTCAACTGCGGTTTCTTTCTCTGGAGGCATGATGAAAAATGCATATGGTTGGAATGACAGCCTATTTCGGGGAGAGTGACAGAGTTTGCGAATTGTAACACTCTGGAGAAGCCTAATCAAATAGAGAAGGGCCGGCTTGAGGAGAGATAAACACTGAGAAAACCCATAATTACCAACAGCCAAGCAAATGGCCCATCTAGGCACACAACCACTTAATTGGTAGTTAGGTTTTTCTGTGGAAAGGCACAAAAGCATCAGAGATAATTTCTTAATGGGGGCCTATTAAGTCTGAGGATCTGGCATTTAGGGCTTCGCATGGAGGCAAACACAAATATACCCACCACACACACAAAAACCCCCACAGACACACGTGCACAAAGCTCACCAAGACATACTCTACTGTCCACTGTCCACTCACACACACATTCACAGATCTCTCATCATGGAAAGCAAGGCGGCTGCTGTAGGTACAGTATCTCTGCTTCTCTAAACAGCCTTCAATGGCACTGTTTACTGCTTTGAAAAGAGGCGTGTGTTGTAGCATGCATAGTCATTTCCTGCCTTCATGTAGCTTGATTATAAGCGTTTACAGGTAAAGGAGCGAAGGATTCACAACGCGTATGCTTATGCCTCTGTCTCTAATGGTCACATGTAGAGATTTCGGTACAATAACTGTAAAGTCATGTTTCTCTTTCCTGCCACAACCTTCAGCAGTACAACAATGTAAAAATACTCAACTTAAAGTCATGCATTCAAACTCCTATATATGTAAAAGTACACAAGTATTAACACCTAAATGTACCGTAGAGTATCAAAGTAAAAGTACTCGTTCTACAGTGTCCCCTGTGACAGATATATATGGCGGTATTAGATTGTTTATACTGATGCATCAATGTGTAAGCATATCACTTCATTCACCTTATACTATATCTTATATCCAGTACTATATTATACTTTTATATGTTCATATGTTTTATTACTTTTCTATTATAACTCTACATTAAAACAGTCAAACGCTAAGTATCATTGCTTAAGCATCACCTCTTATTATTTATTTTTTATTTTCTCTGTATATCTGTTTATCAATAAAGGATGATCTTATTTTATCTTATCTAATCTTATTTTCCCAAATCAGCGATTAGGCCCCCTCCAAAGGGTCACAAGAAGTATGGGGAGTTGTAAGAAAGTTCTGCTCCACAAATGTGAATTCATTTTTTGGACCTTTCTCTAATCATTGCTTTTTTTTCTTTTTGTGAAATATTGGACAGTTTTTACCTCTGTACTTATTTAAATTAAACCATCTGAGAAGTTTATAAAAATGTAGTGCAAAAAGTACATTTTCTCTTTTGGAAAATGTAGTGGAGTAGAAACATAAATTAGAATAAAATGGACATAATAAAGTAAAGTGCAAGTACCTCAAAATTTCACTTGAGTAAATGTACTTAGTTACTTTCCAGCACTGTTGGGGCAAAATGTGTCACATCTGCACCTGTAAAACAGATGCAACACTTAACTTAACACGGTAAATGTGGCCCTCAGTGTCTTTACATGCACTTAATTAACCAAGTTACCTGATTTCTTAAACCCCTTTAACACAGCTAGATATCTAACAGGGTTTAAAAGAGAGAATGTGAATGGCAAAGCTCAGTACAGGGAAAGTACTGTAAACTGAGTAGTTATAGTTACTATTTAACAGTGACAACACAGATGAATAGAAACCTTGGCTGCTGATCTCTACAGTATGAGCATGTGCCTCTGATCAGGCATATGGACTGTTGCCAGGAAACAATCAAGTCACATGCAGTAATGCTATTTTCTGCCTGTTTCTACTGTAAGGTAATAAAGAGTACCGGCTGCTATAATAGAGCTTTGGTCTCAACATGGGGAGAGGTAAAAGGCTTCACACACACACACACACACACACACACATGCTACTGTCCAGCTTAGCAGCTGCACTTGGTCAGTGCAGCGGGCAGGCTCTGTAAAATTACACTTGAGGACATAATCTTGACACTGCACTGTGTTATCTCAGGCCGCCGTGATGTTGATTCAGCAACAGAAACAGCAGTACACAAGACAGAGTCTGGGAGGAAATGAAGTGTGTACGGGCCTCTGCTATACTTCAGTGTATGTGGAAATGTCTCACAGTACATGGAGAGAAAAAAAAACATCCTTGTCTGGCACATTATTTGTTTCTGCCCTTAATTTAGTTTGGCACAAAAACACAGAGAGTCTAAAGTGAAAAACAACATGGGACATTTTTTAGATTAGGTTTGAAAAACAACAGATTTGAGCGCAGGATATAAAGGGATAAACATTTTTGTTGAATGTTTGAAGACTTAAAGTGAAATTTTGATGCCTCAGAGTTCACTCCTCCTTGTCGCTTAATGTACTCCACCAGCAATCATTTCAGTTACGACAAATTCTTGCACATGAGGACGCCTGATCTCATTCACAGATGATATATTTTAGGAGCTCTCTAAGCCTGCGAGCAAACTTCTCTGCTATGCACCAGCAGGGAGTAATCTCTTGTGAAAACATTTATCTTTGAGGAATCTTGCTTAATCATCTCCATGGTGTTGTGCAGCTCAGCATCTGAGGAGTTAGGTGGTTTGGATTAGGCCCTCCTGCTGTGTTCGAGTCTTATCACAGCCTCCACACTGTATCCAGCTACAAGTCGACGGTCTTAACCCAAGAATCCTCTCTCTGAGCGAGCCCTGAGTTCATCTCATTGCTTTTTTGTCAAGTGACAATATCTGTAGCTACACATCACTCGATACATCAATCTCATAAGGTCTTAATCTCAATAGCCTTTTTTTCCTCTTTGAAGCTGTTTTATTCACTGACACAGCCATTGATACACATTTAAAGCGTAATTTTTGAGGCCACAGGGAAGTGAGCGACCTGTCCTCTATCTCCAGCACCTTATCTTCTTGTCCTCATCACAGTTTATATATAGGCCGCGGCTCACGGTTAGAGAGAAAATGGCCGCCGCAGGAAGCAGATATGTCATGGAGTCTTGCAGAGAGGTTAATGATGGGCTGGCTGTCATTCCCGAGGCGGCGATGGAGATAGGTCATACACACATATACTTGTTGTACCACACACGCTCTCGTGCACGCACACACGCAAAGGTGGATGTCAGGGAAGTGAGTGATGCATGTTACCCTGAGTGTTTCTGACAAGCCTGAGCAGTCAGGGAAAACAAGGCCATGCTGCATGATTACTAACTGACACATGAATGTGTGCAGACGGGCCGGCTAGCTGCTTCTAGTCTGCTGATGAGTACTCGGTGTGTGTTTGTTAGTGTGTGACAAAACACCACCACCTGGCTCGGTGTACCCCCAGCATTCCCCAAAGGCACTCAACCATGTGCTTCAGGCTTCTACAGCGAGCGTCCCAATAATTGCCCTTTCATCGCTCTTCAAAGTGTATATCAGAGGGAATGCATGTTTAATATGCGCATGTGTATTGCTGTGGCCTGCTGCTGCACGTGTCGAGGGGATAATTATCCTTTTATATGTCCGCAACATACTGCCCACTCAGGTTCTCCTCTTTCCTGACTCCTACCATTTCCCCTCAAGTTTATTTTTCTTACGTTTACATGCCCAATTTTATGTTTGTGTCTACATTTATCAATCAATCTCTCTCCGACCGGTATCTTCTCATCAATCTGTGAAATACCTGCTTCTCCTCCTCTCTCCTTCACCGCGCCATCTCTCCTCCCCTTACTCCCACTCCTTCATCTCTCTGCTGCTGTTAGGCTGCTGTGTGTGTGTGTGTGTGTGTGTGGGGAGGGGGGGGTTGTCCGCATGTCTGCAGAGTGGATGGAGCCCAGCTGTCGGAGCTGTCAGTCACATTGCCGGGAGATGAGATCAGGATGTTCAGAGGACACACAGCACCTATCTGGCTCTCTGCAGATATGAGCGCTGCAAGCAGGGGTGTGTGTGTATGTGTGTGTGTGTGTGTGTGTGTGTGTGTGTGTGTGTGTGTGTGTGTGCGTCTGCGTGTATGTGTGCATGAGGAGGCTACGAGGCTGGAGGTGTGTGTGGTAGGTGAGGGGTATTGGTGAGTTGTTGTGAGCTGTAATGTCATAGATAAATCAAGTCTGGGATGCAGAAGCTAAACTTACCTAAACTCAATAGGACAGGTTTAGTAAGATTGCTCATTTGCATTCTCCTGTTGTTTATAAATCACTGAATATTGTTTACTAGTGGTTTTGTCAGATTATGTAGTCTTTTCTATTATGTATGATTTATTACCATACATACAATAACCTTAATTTCATTTTCATTTTTGAGCCACAGAGAGAAGGTGAGCTGTATATAATTACATTTTCACACATGTTTATGGAAAGACATGAAGCTGTTACAATTTTTAGATGCCTTTTTTTGATTTTATTTTTGAGCATCACAAACTAAATTCCATTCACCTCCAAGTAAAAAGAATATGTTTTTTTTGTTTTTGTAATTTATTTTAGCCCTTAAAGTAAAGGATCTGGTTGATCACGGTACACGTTCCTTTTCTCACATACAGTATGTCTTAATGTTTCTATGTTTCTTAGTGTCTGTGTATTTTATTATGGCCCCAATGAGTAATAAAATGTTTAATTTATGCATGAGGATTCAATTTTATCCCAAATTCTTATTCAAGTGCGTTAATACTTTAAAACTTACAGTATCTCAACAGCCTGTGAACACCATTAAATTGCAGGTCGTGTCTGACACAGGGTGTCGAAACAATACCTTTGACACATAGACTGTATATAAAGATGGACGACATGACAGCTCCCCAAAAGTGAAGCCAAAACATCTCGATCGCCCCCTGGTGGCTGGCTACAGTATAGTTCATAAACTCCGTCTTCTTCATGTTAGCGGACATGGGGCAAACTGAATAATCAAAGTACACGTCAGATAAGTTTTTCCCAAAGATGGCAGCTCCCATATCCAGGATATTTTGGCTTCATTTTTGTACAGTAGGAGGAAGTAGAGATGCGTTGTCCATCTTTACATACTCTCACATACCCTGATGGGACTGCAGATGCCTCTGCTTTCTTCAATAAACTCCATTAATAAGTTATAGTTGTGTATCACAATACAGAATGAGCTAAACTGTCAAAGCAATGACGACAGTTTCCACAAGTGAAAGGTCAATGACAGACTTGAGAATACAAAATCACAACTCTAGCTTAATAGTTGCTTGGATTAAAAGGGAGAGAATGAGCATGAACATGTCTGTTCTGTAATAATGTGATTAATATTGAAGGTCATAAAACTAGATTTTAAGGCCCTTTCTTTGCTGCAGGTAGTCAGGTAATAAAGCAGGACCCTTATTATGTCAGTAAATAATGTTTTTTAGTAGTTCACATTCCCATATTTCCAAACACAGTTAAAATTTATCATATTACCACAAACCAATACATGACATACATTGCACCTGGGGCTTGGGTTAGTTGCCCAGTTGGTAATCCAGAATTGCTGAGATTTGATGGCACATTATAAAAGCACCTCATCATCACCAATCAGCTCTCATTATATACTGTATAATCAACATGTAATTTGATTGGGTTCATAATGAGGGGTTTGCCTCTTCATCTACTGAGAGGTACTCAGAAGTTGTACAGTGTTTTGTGAATCTCTTTAGACTTTTCTGGATGTGCTTATTACAGACAAACAAGCAAACAGATGGATGGGGCAAAAAGCATCTGACTGACATTGAAGCAATAGGAGTTGTTGAAAAGCACCTTGGAATTATCCTTTAACGCCTACACTAGTTATTTACGGATTGAGGGTGACCCACGATTTTGGGGTGATAATGCACAATTTATTCTAAATTCACACCTGAAATTGTAAAAGAACAAATGAAAGTCACATGGTGGTGGTGTGTCTGCGAGCTTTATATTTAGAGCAACACTGCCTCACTGAGTCATGCTGCAGAGCTTGTAAACTGTAGCTGCGAAGGGTTTCAGGAGTTCACAGGCATCTTTAATGTCAGATAATCGCATTGCTACTTCAATGTCAAACATGTCAGCAATCACAATATAAACTCTTCAGATATAATACATATTGCTTTAGAAAGAGATTAACTCGAACCCAGATGTGACCTCAGCCCTCACTCCAAACCTAAGTGTGTGTGCTTCCATTCATACAATATGCGTGTGTAATGTCAATCCGCTCTAGTCACCCTACACTCATCCTTCATCCTCTCTGCACCCAGATTTAACTGTCGAACAACCCGCCCAGCCACCCATACCACCCCTCCTCACACACTTCCTAAACCCCAGCACTTAGCCAACCTCCTGGATCACAGATACAATATTTCATCTCTCCAAAATGCCTGAGACTTTTTTTCCTCTCACTGTCTCTAGCTTGCTTAACATTGCCGAACGGAGCCAAATTGAACCAACTTAAAAGGACGTGTGAGATCTTTTGAAGAGGAGCATGACATAAACATAGCTGAGGATGAGAGAAAAGTGGAGGGGTGTACTCCCCCCACACCCCCACCTCACTTGTTCAATCCTCTCCACATGTGCATAATTCTGTCTCAGAGGAAGCTCCGCTGCTCTTAGATGTTGTGATTTGCATGGATTTGAAGAGGAGATGGGGTGGATTTCCAGGACACTCATGACTGAATGTGACCATGGAGGCATGCTGGATTAAAAGGCCGGGTCTTTGATAAGGAGATGAAGGAGAGCAAGGGAAAAGGAGAAGAAATGTGATTAGAGGCCAAGGTCTGACACTGGCTGTAAAGATGGCATCAGGCCATCTCAGGATAAAGAGATACGGGAAATTATATTGTTTAGATAGAGCGATATGTGGAGGTACGAATCAAAATGATGTATACCGTTGAATAAATGTGAGTCAGTTTGGTGAATGTAGATGTACAAGAAATCAGTGCCATGATTAACTATCAGCAGCGCTGCAATCAGCATTCAGCAGGTCACCTAAAGGTCCTCAGCTCAAATACACAGCCACAGCCCATGCACACATAATGCTGGGGATCATTTGAAAAATTTCAATACCAGCACCAATAAGATATAACGTTCTAATTAGTGAGTTTTAGAGGTACTGGTAGGTAGATTTTGTTACCTTTCGATGGATGCTGGCTAGCTGTTTCTCCCTGTTTCCGGTCTTTGTGCTAAGCTAAGCTAACTGGCTTCTGGCTGTAGCTTGATATTTACCGGAGAGATGTGACAGTGGTATCGAGCTTCTCATCAAACGCGCGGCGTTTTCCCAAAATGTCAAATGTGCTTCAATTATAGAGCTAGAGCCGGAAGCTAATTAACTTAACCTAGCATTAAGTGTAGAAGCAGAGTAAACAGCCAGCCTGGCTCACTCCAAAAGTAAAAAAAAACACACCTAAGGTTTAACACAAAGATTGAATACTCAGCCCTAAGCACAAATGAGCATTCATATTCACACAGAAACTCATACACGTAAAAAAGTCCTGCACACTTTAACAAACACACACGTGAAAAAATACAAAGCTCAAAGAGAGAAGAAGCCGCTGGAAACAGAAGTTCAGTTGAATCAAAGTGCAGCTTTTTGATAACTCAATGTTAGATGTTGATTCCTTTCAAAGGAAGCGATTCTTGCCTTCAAGATTTAACTGTGGATGTTGAATAGTCTCCTGACCAATGTTGAATTGAATCTTCATCACCTTTTCAGAAGAGGGCACATAGCATACCAAGGCTACCTCCTGTGAATTCCAAAACCATTATTTCTGCACAGATCACTGTACAAATGCCTGTATCCCTGGCCGTCCTTTGAATCAATGTTTATGACAGAGAAGAGATCAGAGTATGACCTTGATGGGGTGTGAGCAGGGCATGCATAAACCTAGCTGACAGGGAATAAAAGAGAAGTGACAAATTCCGTATTAATCATACTTGCAGAATGTGTTTGCTTCATTCGGCCTGTTTCTCTCTTTCTCTCTTAGTCTAAAACTCCTTTCGTCAGCTTGTCCCTCTCCGTCGTCATAGTCCTCCATCCCTGTCTACTCTGTCTCAGTCCTGGTGGCCTCCCCAGAGTGTGGTGTGTCTAACCGAGCTGTCCGTGGCTGTCTGTCAGTCACACATCAACTCTCAGCCTTGGGGGAGAAACAGAGCAGGGTGGAGGAGAGAGGAAGACCACGGTTACTGTGGGATGGACGTCTGACAGGTGTGCACACATTTTTGCTCACATATATTGATCTACATGTATATACAGTATGTACTATACTGTTGGGACTTTGAAAGGAAACATAAAACTAAACTGACTACTTCTTTTACTAATCTATCTGTTCTCCTCTAAACCACCACTTCGCCTCTCACACCCCTATTTCATTTTATTTTTCCTGTCGGCTCCCTCTCACAATTTATTGAGTCCCGGCTCCCTGTGTCGCCTCCCTCCAGCCTCTCTGTTCAAATGACAGGCTCCCCTCTTAGCCCCTGTCACCATAGCTGCCACCTTGGCAGCAAGTGATAGTGTGAAGCTGTGTGGGAGTTCTCTGTGGTGCCGAGGATGTTTCAGGCTATTTTCTTTTCCACCGGCGAGGCTTATAGATCTGGATTATGAATCTAAGTATCAAATTAAGTGTCTCAGAAACGCCTGAATGCTCCTAACTTGACCCCCAAAACCACAATCTGCATACTAAATGAACCAGAAGGACAGACGGAACTAAAGTACAGGGAAAATTCTGATAAAAATACGATGAAGAAGAAGATTTCTGAAGATTTACTAAAATAAATGTACAGAGCCAGTCACTGGCTTTCTCCCTCACCTACCTTTAGGATTGTCTTTTAACCCATGGTAAGGTGAAGAGGGTGATGAAAGGGAAACCTGGTATATCTATCATTACCCGGCCCCCTGCCCACACAGTCTCCTTTAGAAGGACCGCCCACAGTGACACACTGAAATTATTCATGGGAATTGCAGACCACCTATCACCTAGCAGGAATATCACTCATCCATCCTCAGATACATGGGCACTTTAATTTGATAGTGTGAAATTGGAGCGCCTCTCAAGAACCTCCCAAAATCCTATTTCCTCTTTCTTCACTGTCACTGGTATGTCCCTGCAATTCAAGAAAACCTATGATCTCTCTCTTACTCTTTCCCCAAAAAACTTTTATTACAATTTCACTGTGGCTAAGTCTTGCGATACATCTACTTTTGTACATGTACATTGTGTCTCAATAGTATTCCACCTCATAAAAAAAAACTCTTACAGGATTTCTTTTTTTTTTCTTCTTCTTCTCTATCTTTGTTGCTAAATTACAACAATGGAAGCAGACAGTGAGGTTCTTACATCCACTGTACTTTACTGTAATTACACAATAAGAATAGCTCAATTAGCCTGTGCTTTTTTCTTTTAATAAAATACAATCAGAATCCTTAAGTAGTAGTTTCTCTGGATTTGATGTGGCTATGGATGTATTAATATTTAAACTGTGGTAATTTGCAGAAATGTTTCCACCTTCACAATCTGGCATCAAAATAGAATAGGGAAACAATTGTAAACCATTATAAATGTGAATTATAAAAGCCAAGCTTTTACAGAGAATAAGCATATTTCATGTAACTGTACTTACTGTACATACCATCAAAGAAATGATTACTGGGCCGGCAGGAATATGGCTGTGTTTTGTGGTTTAAGACTGCGCTGCCTTGGGCTATGGATCTGGCTGTGTTTTCTGATAGATGTGCTCTGTATTCCACTTCAGCGCAAATACTTCAGAGTGGGATAGGCTAAGAACACATTTACTCCCAGTTGCACATACTGCCCTACTTTGGACCAACACCACTATAGCTCCCAGGATTTTTCTTGACTGATGTTCGCAGAGCCATTCTGAAAAGGATATATATTCGGAGTGGAAATGGACTACAACATTTCTTAGAATTTTCTGAGCTTTCATGTCTTCTCACATCTGGTGCAAAAGCAAAGGATCCTCTCGAGTTGGAGTGGTTCACAATCTTCGTGAAAAAGGAGTTGTAGTAGAGTTGCTGTTGTAATTACAGAAAAATATCTTGCCTTCTTTGTGGGCTGTGTTCACTACAAGAAAATAGTTACATCTACCTGAAAGTATATAATACAAAAAAGAAATTAATGGATTTCGGTCAGTAAAATATACAAAATCAATACTTACAGATTAAAAAGTCACAGAGTTGAGCCGAGTTTCCTCCTCTTGTTTCAAAATCCATAATCCCAGGAAATACTTCACTGGTGGCAACAGTGTTTCCCGACTGACTGTAATTCTGCTTTGTCTACTTGTGCTGACCATGTAAATACAGGGGAGTGGAGTTGAGGGTGTTTATTTACGCTAAACAGACAAAGTAGCCTACAATCTGTACAGACGTTAGCTGTAAGCTAAGTGTAACTAAAGTAGTACACTTATATTCATAGGAAGTTTAAAATTGTTGTAAATTCATGATCTGTAATAAGTTTAAAACTCTGTAATAAGGGTAACAAGATCATATAGTCATGATTCACAATTCATAAGAGTTGTCTAGAATTGTTCATCTAATTCTTTATTGTTTAATTTAGGATGTAATAGTGTTAATCAGTAATCTGTCAGTCTCAGTCTGCTAACCTGAAATAGACTGCTTCTGTCTCTACCCGCATGTGGAAATCATGTTATATATATTTTACACTGTTAATAATTTGCTAACATGTTTGAAGTGCCAAGTGAATTAACAACCCAATATAGTATTTAGAGGAAAGTTAAAGTTAGAGTCTTTAAAAGAGTACAACCTGCAACTGTGCTGAATGCAGGCACCATTGTTGCTAACCCCCTGACTAGATAATCATATAAAACTGCACTTGACTGTTAGATTGGGGTAGATCGTACTACCAAGCAGAACAGTATAGCGGAAGGGCAAAACAATGTGTTATATAATCTATATAATCACAATATCTAGAGAATGTGGTTGAGGTCTATTTTAGTTATTTCTTCCTTGTCCTCCTCCACCTGATTTAACAATGCAGGTAAGGGAGGTGTGGGTGGAGGCCAACAGTCCTCTACAGCTCCGTATCTCTCTACAGCTCTGGGCAGCATTGCTCCGCAATCACTAAGCAGTGTCCGCTTTTGAACAAATTTGAAGGATTTGATTTAAATCCCTTTCATAACTACATCCCACCCATATTTTACTGGGTAGCCTAATATATCACATTAGCAACAATGAAGACATTCTAATTTATGTTTCTTTAATTTCTTACCTTCCGTGACTTTAATTTGCATTGCCCAGAGTGAATATTATACATACAAGGGGTCAAAATGACTTTAACTTGGACATTATAAACTGCATAAAGTTAATATTTATTGGAGAGTCATAAGTTATCTGATTGCATTAGGCGCATCCGGTGTATTTTATATTTTGGTTAAATTTTCATTTTGCAGCAAATAAAATGTTACAAATATCATATTATATCATATTGCATTACATTATATTACATCTGTTTTAACTGGACTCAGTGCTAGTCAGTGACACTGTGCTGTGTGTCTTGATTTTGACTATTTCCTTAGTTGGCACTGCAAGGCCAAAACCTCAGGGGAGTATCTTCTATGCGTGTGCGTGTGTGTGTGTGTGTGTGTGTGTGTGTGTGTGGTGTCTTTGTATTTTTGAATTATCAGAAAGTGAACCAAAGGCTAAATGAAACGGAGGACCTAATAAGACAGCACCAGTAAGGGATCCAAAAAAAACCTCTGCCCACAACTTCTCAGTCTCTATAGCAACAGCTGCTGAGGCTCCGAGCACACCTCTGATTTTCCAGCGGCTCTGTTGAATACTCAGTTCAGATTGGTTGGAGACTGAGAACCTACTGTATTTTGTCACAAATCGTTTAAAAGATGTAATGCAAAGAAAGTAACTACTGTTGTACTTTTACATCATGATCAAATTCCAAGAACAGACATTACAGACTGATTAATTTATAACTGCATTAATTGTATTTTGATATATAATCTAATTCATGTTTCTGACTCCCCCACTCACCTCCCACCGAACACACCCCACATTGATGCACAACAATATAAAGGCAATTTCACACTATTGTTGATCTCATTGTGGCGCTTCTGTAACTCTATCCTCTCTTTCTAAGAATCTTTTTGACTTTGTATTCAACAAGGGAAAACACAGACAGTAAAATGGAGGCCCAAAAGAAAAAAAATAGAATTACCCCCCTGCGGTTGTATGCCTCTGCCAACCAGTCAAGTTGCAGTTTACATCCATGTCTGACTAGACTCATAATATATGTAGTGAATACTTGGAAGGAAATGAATAAAATAAGTTTGGCTGAATGATTATCATTATATTGATGATACATATGTATGATTCCAGTAAATATACATTGTTGAACTGATTAATGCTGGGGTAGGTAGCTTTCTTTTGGCGTCACTGGGCAAAAATGCCATATTAACCGTGCAGCATATTGTAATTCAAGTGGTCTGAGAGCAGACCTCTACTTCAGCCCCTCCTCTTAGCTCTGTTTTCAGGCTTCAGAAAATCTAGCCCGTGACGGTAGACTTTAGCCTATCTCAGGTTATTTCAGAGAGACGGTGCGTTTGTATTGGCTAAGCTACAAGAGCAGATGCGCACGCAGATCCCTTCAGATGGTGAAAACCTGATTCAGTGGCGGAACATCCTGCCGAAAATCCTCCAACTTGTGATAAATTTCCTCCTTTGCCTACAGTGGTGTATAGTACAAAACAGCACATCCCGGCTCCACACGGAGCTTCAGGCTCATTATGTTCGATGACATGGCGCTCGTAATGACAAGTGACAAAGAGGCATGATGACAAACAGTGGGGAATAATTTTTGACGGGGGACAGTGGTGTGTGTGTGCGTTGCAGCTGCCTCTGAAGCCCGGGGTGCTCTGCTCTGCGGCCGCGCAGCACTAGAGGGGCGTCTTTGAGAGGACAAGTAGTGGCGGGAGGGACCGCGGTCTCGGTGAGGCTCAATCTGTGGAAAGCAAGCCCTATGAGGGATACGGTTTCGCAGAGGAACCGACTCCTTCTGCTGCCAGTCGAAGTTGTGGGTTTGGTGGGAGGGGCTTAGCGGAGTGATACGAGGCAGCAGAGAGAGAGGCGGAAGGTTTTGCCTAGGTTGCACAGATTTTGCCTACCCCAGCTTTAATGAAGGATTTCACAGATGTATTGGCTAAACACACGTACTTGATTACTATGTAAAGATGGATTCTTATAGAGTATAGCTACACAAAATCTGGTGTTTTTGTTTTCTCCTGGCATTTTTAGATGCAAAGTCTCTCATTGAGCTGTAGGTGAAACTCATTCACAATTGGCTAGGCGTGCTCCAATATGTTGTTTGCAGATTCCGATGACGCTCGAAATTCAGAATGAGGCAGGAAGTGAAAGGCAGAATGGACGAGATGGAGGAAGCCCGTACTGTGTTAATTATTGTTGACTCATTGTGTTGCTCCAGTCAACATGTGTGCGAAATCTGGAATCACCCAATTCATTCTAAAATTGTGGCTAAAACCTATTTTAAAGTCACAATGACCAATGACACAAAGTGTCACCTCTTCAGAGTCCGACCAACTGTGAAAGATGGTCACCAGTTCTTGAGTTATGGCCAAAAACGTGTTTTTAAGGTCACATTGACCTTTGACCACCACATTCTAATCAGTTCATCCTTGAGTCCAACTGTACACTCGTCCAAATTTGAAGAAATCCCCTCAAGGCATTCCTGAGATATCGCGTTCACAAGAATGTACGAATGCATGGACGGACAACCCCGAAAACATAATGTCTCCGGCCACAGCTATCGCTGATGCAGAGGCATAAAACAAGAAGGAAAGAAAAGAAAAAGGTCTGAAATAGCCTTTCCATTTCCATGTCTCACAGTGTGCATGCATTGAGGAATATGCTTGCTAAGTTGATTATAGTCTTTGGCTGGTGCACTGAGCATTATGTGGGAGAGGAACCCAGGAGTGAGGCAAATTGTTGAGCCGAGAAAGGGCCGCTATTCAGACAAGTTCGTGCAAAAGTGTGGAGGTGCAAAATACATGCAGCAACTTTCTTACAGAAAAAAAACCAAAACAAAAAAACAACATTATTTCAAACAACAAGCTATGGGCTATGGAAGATTGTTCTATTCCTTTACTGTTCCGTAAATGTTACAAATGTTACAAAATGACACGACATGACTGCAGAGTGCTTTCTGTCTCCATGTTGACTGCTTTATTGTGACAGAGAGCAGTAGTGAAGTGAAGCATGCACAGATGGTATCTGGAAGGCCTTGCTAGCTTGTATCTGTTTGTCAGCAAGAGGTTATCAAGAAAAAATTTTGCTGGCTAGTGCCCCAAGTGTGTGAAAAGGAATCAAAGGAAAGCGACACACTTTCCTGGTACTCGGGGGCAGGGACCATCCACGGCGCAGCTGGGCTTGCTGAGAGCCTTGAGGCGAGAGGGCACCCCTCTGGTGCCTCGAGGGCAGACCACACCCTGCTGCTGCCCTACAGGCCACAAGATGTCTGGCAAGGGCAGGACACAGATGGAGGAGTGTGTGTGTCAATGCTTTCACAGACGTGATTCTCAGATATGTCAAGTGCAAGGTACGTAAATGTTACAATAAGGGACTGACATGTTTGCTTCTGTTTCACATAGAAACATATGCACCATGCTACTACGCATGCAGATTGCCCTCTAGAAGTAACATTAAGTAAAAGGACAATTAATTAAATGAACAATGTACTTGCTGAAGTATAATCACTGCACAAGACTCTGACAAGACTAGTTAATTATTGGTGTGTTACCAGTGATTTCACTGATGGCCAGTGAAAACCATGTATCTCCATGTTTGTTGATCCTTCTTTAGGGGTAGGGAAAGCCAGTGGTTCCAAATCTGGAGAGGCTGAGCACTGTAATTCTCTTCTCTACCCACACCAAGAGCTAATCAGTTGTAGGCAGGACAGAGAGAGATGGAAAATATGCAGAACTGGGGCTGTCCAGGACCAGGAGTGGGCAGCATTGTCTTAGGTTAAAACAAAACTAAAGGTTTTTTAGCCATGCTCTTAGTTTAGCGAGTTAGCATGCTAACATTTGCTAAGTAGCATATACAAGGCCAGCTGAGGCTGATGGGAATGTCACTCGTTTTAGAAGTACTTAGTCATTAACCAAAGCATCGGACAAATTGAAATTTTGACCTAATATTGGCACTAGATGAAAAGTCTATTTTTTTAAATTATTCCTGAGGGGTACATGAATGTGTGTACCAAATGGCATGGCAATTCAACCAATAGTTGTCAAAGCTCTGGGGACCATATATGTCTGTACAAAAGTTCAAGGATATCCAAATTGATGGACCGGCATTGCCATGATCCATAGAGCAATGTCACTAGCATGGCTAAAAATCAATTTAAATATCTTACATATACACAATATAGTTATTCTCCCTGCATGGTGTGTTGACTCTAGGAAGAATGTGATTAGATTTGAAACATGGAATTTAAACAGCTTATCAGTCATCTCTAGAAATAAAAAAGTTTACATTCAAATGTAACTATAACTACAGGCATTAATAAAATGCTAAAGAATAAGCTGCCCCAGCTCCATTTAACTATCTTTTGGTCAACAAGTGCAGGAAAATGCAATTTTGTGTTTTATGCAGTCCACAAGAAACCTGCCCCCGGGAGTAATAGAAGTGTTCATTATCTAATCGCTAGCATGCAACCATATTTAATGGTCTGAACAAGAATGAAAGAAAGTTTAAATGAGTTTAAAAAAAACAATAATGGCAATCCTCTACCTTTCCTTCCTCTACCTTTCTCTCACAATTCTGCCTGAAAAGAAAAGCTCTCTGAGCGTGCAGTTCAGACTGTAAAAGGAGGGGAAAGGAGATGAAAAGGCTAAAGAATAAAAGAGGGAGAGAGAGAAAGGGAGACAGAGAGAGAGAGAGAGAGATCCCTTTGATGTTCTCTGCTACAACACATCACTAAGTCAACTCAAAGGGTTTGTTAAAAATGCATGACATGCACACAACTAGAAAATAAGTAATGAACTTAAAGAAATAAAGATCAAGTGATTTCATACATGCCCCGACTTCAAAGAATCAACTTGACTCGAGGGGAGGAAAATAGAGGGAGAAAAATACATATCAATGATTTCTTCTCTCTGAGATTGCAGACTAATTATCCTTCTGTACCACAGTGTCGCTCGGACAGTGCTGGAACTGCACCAATGAACGGATTGAAAGGAAAGCTAGAGGTTATATGGACTTTAAGAGAAGTTTATGCAAACATTCAATATGTCCTCCGTCAAGTAGCCTGACAGTACCCTAAGTGAACCTGCCATGCCAGCGGGAGTGTAATAGACACAATCTAACTTTGCATTACAGCGATGGAACACCAGTTCGAGGCAAGGAAGCAGATAATTGCTACATAATTACATGCAACAGCAGCCATTAGAATATCCGATAAAAAAAGGAAAAACACAATTATGAGAGGATGGTAATGAGGATTCAATCGACGGGGACGACGTTGCCAACACCAGAGAGACCTCTGTTCTCTCCCAGTTTGACTCACATATGCTGGCCCACATTCCACCATCTGGCAGTGGACACAAGCATGAAATGACCAGACACTACGCAACATAATGACTTTGGCTACATTCAGTTTTTTATCTTAATGGCACACCTTTTATTCATTAATTCTTTTACACCAAAACAGGCTTTGGGGGAAAAAATTGGGTTTATGCTTTTCATTCAGCCAGACTTTGTGTGAAATCTGACACCCCAAGCATTTCTATCAAACTACACCTGATGCCGGATCAAAGCTTGGGGATACAGGGTTAGGAAACGACAGATATGGGTAGCTTCTAACCAAATTCATGCCATTGTTATTCACATGTTTAAATATAGCCAACAGCAAGGTAATATCCACTCATTAACCTGACTATTGCTATCAGTTTGGTTTGCCGTGAAGTCCATTTTGACAAGGCCGTATTAGTGAGCCATTGTGCCATTTTTCCCTTTCCCCCCAATTTGTCTCTTTATTCAATACTCACAAATGTAATCCACTGAATTTGAAATCATTTCCAGCTCAAGTCAATGAATGCAACCATAAGCCCATGGTGGCTAAACCTCAGGAGGATATGAATAAATCAGCAGAGAGAAAAAGGGGGGGAGAAAACAGGGGGAAATGCAGAGGGAGGAGTGGAACAAAACTGGGTCCTTTTATCCCTCAGGTCTCCCTGCTCCCCGAAAATGTAATCGGCTTAACCCGTGGTGTTGTTGTGGGTTCTCTAGCATGAGCCAGACTGTGCCAAACCAGATCTCACCAAGACCAGAGAGAAGCAAAAATCAATGCCATACACCCTCTGACTAATGAGATTTCCTCCGTTGTGTTGTGTCAAGAGGGTGTGGGCGCGTGAGTGTGTGTGTGTGTGCGTGTCAGGTGCATGTGTACTGTATGCCCTTGCGCTTTGTGTGTTTTTGTGCGAGCGTGCATATTTGGTAAGGAGGGTGGTGGGTGGTAAACGTCTGACATTTCCTCACAGCTGGAGGCATCTTGGGCATGCTCGGGGGTAGAAAATAATGTGTACGTGCTTAGTGGAGGGAATAGAAGAGAAGGAGCCATGAAACGGGTACGAGTAGGAGCGGGGAGAGAAAGAGAGAAAGACAGAAAAGCCTGGGGCTCCCGACTCTGGTGGCATTGCAGAAAGGTGGTATTGGAGGGGTAGGCCTCTCTCGCGTCTCTCTTTGCAGGGTTTGTGTTCTCTTTAGCAAGAGAGCGGGATGAATTATTAAACTGGATCTAGAGAGAGCATAGACGGAGAAGATGGGAGGTGCTAAACGGGAGTGGTGAGAATGGGCTGTGTGGGAATAAGCAATGTTGAGAGTGAGAGGAGGAAGTACAAAGGATCAAGACATGAAGACAGAGAGCACAGGAGGTGCAAAGTCTCTATGGCTGTGTTGTAAAATATACTGCAGCCCAGATATGTCGCTTCTCCACTTGGCCCTTTTAACTTCACTTTTGGAAGCCCTGGCTGAGCTACACCTGCAGGAGTTGGAATTACCTTTCAATTACTGCTGATAAATCTACGCAAGGCTTTGGGGAGATCCCACTTTTAAGCTGGCTAACGAGACTAATTAACTAACGAGACCTGGGGGGTTGTAAGGAGGGGTCTACGCTTTTTTTTTCACCATTACAGATTCTCTCTTTTTTCATACTGTATCTCTTTATCTGAAACCCATCTTTGATATCATAATCTTTTAGTCTCTTCAGTAAAACAAATTCATAACGCACTGTCAGGGTAATACCAGGGTAAAGCTTCTGCTTCCTTGCTGAGGCCAAAATTCTTGAGAATTTAGTGTTATCATGAATATTTATGAACCTTAGACATTGTTTCTCAGTGAATGTCCAACTCTAAGTTGGTACATGGTGTACTTCGAGCGACAGGGGATATATAAAGCAAGGCTCAGCAGTGAGTCTAATGCAACATATCATGAATAACTAAAGACAGTTTGCCATTTTCAACATGGGTGCTCCTGAGGAGGCTGTGTAATGGTTTAGCCATATAAGCGGTAAGGTCTCACCCCTGAAGAACTGACTAGTATTACCCTGCCTAAGACAGCCTGCAGCTTGATAACAGCATGCATACACACAGCTGCAGGAGACAATGAAATATTTACACCTTTAAATGTACAGAGAATTCCTTGAGCATCATGTTCTGCCTATCACACTCTTCCTCTCTCTCTGCTAAAATTATATCCTGTACTTTGTCTCCTTCATTTCCCAGCAGTGTTTATTTTGGCACCTGGATTTTTAAGTTTTATATCTTGTAAGCATTTTGAAGATACAGCTGTCGCCATCTTTGTTGTGCACAGTTACCATGGTTACAGGTGTTGTTCTAGTCTATCTCGAGGTTAGTGGAAAAAGCACTGTTGACTTGTTCGTACAGTGTCCATTCCAAACTCTGGATGTTTGAACTGAACCGCTCACTCGCTCTGCCGTTCCTGCTCACCTAGCATTAGCATTAGCATCACCGCAGCATCAGAAGCTGTTTCACTCGCTCGCGAACATCTAGAGGAAGATGGCTGACTGCCGACATTGATCCTGGATCTTCCTCCTTCCTCCTGATAGCAACACGAAGATAACCGACTAAAAGTAATGTTAACGTTACATCCACAGCTCTTGACAATGTTACGTTAGCTTGTCTTTTTATAAATGGTGTGCTGGCCTGCTTGTGTTCGTAGTTTGTCCCAGCTGTTTTGTTGCTGCTTTTGTGTAATTCTCAGTGGATTGTAGGTGAATTTAGTCCATAAATCGGTTTCTTCTAAAAACTGGTAACGTCACACAACGTTACTGACAACGAAAGACAGTTACTGAATGCAAGATAGTTCCTAATAACAGAGGTGCAACAGGTCAAGCGGCTAAATCAACTTTTGAACAAGAGATATTTTGGGCGGCGGAGCAAACAGTTTTACTGATCAGGAGCTACAGTGTGTGATTCCGCAGATGCATGCAGGGCGTTGAATAAGACTTTGCATTAAAAGAGTATTTAGTTAATTTGTTGATTTAATTTATTTTTTATTTATTGACGAAAAAAGTAATACATTTCGTTATAGTTCTCGTTTTCAAAGGTTACTTTTTATTTAGGTTTAGTCTAGTTTTCATCGTGAAAAACAGTTCACCAACCAACATTTTTCGTCATAGTTTTCTGTGATGAAATTGTTTCCCAGTAGCAGCACCAGCTTATGTGAATGTGTATCTCTATGTTTGCGAATATGGAATGTATGCATGCATCTGTGCATGTTTGAGTGCATGCATCTCTGTGTTTATACCCCTGTATGAATGAGTGTCTTTAGGGATGATTGAGGGAGCATGTAATGTAAATAAAGACTAGAATAATGATGATACTAAAACCGTGGTTTGGACTTTGTCAGTGCAGGGGGGCCTAGCACATTCTCCTGTCTCCTGCTGGGCTGACTGCAGTTTTCAAAGCAACAGTGGAGATGACAGGGGAAAAAGTGCCTTGCCAATTAGGGTGCCGAGAGAGAACGAAAAAAAGAAGGTCGGTGCGGCGGAGAGAGAGAATGAGAGAGAAAAAGAGAGGGACAGAGTGAGAAGAGAGGGTACAAGTGAGAAAGGAAAAATAATGGCCTTACACTGTCAGGGTGGACGCTGAGCCAAACAGAGGGAGAGGAGGAGGTAAACACCAGTGGGACAAACAAGTCAGCAGGGACAAGAGAGAGGGAGAGAAGAGAGATGCAGGGAGGGAGGGAGAGGAAGAGGGAAAGAGAGGAGGGATAGAGGGAGGGTTAAATTGGCCTCTCTCCCCTCAGGCTTGGCGGCTTCACAATGGTGCCTCACTGGGAAAGAAAGTAACGCTCCAAACAGGACCCACAGGGGACACAAGTGTATGTGTGTGTCAGAAAGAGAAAAGAAAATGACAGTCATAGATAGTGAGGCAGGTAGAAAGAAAATGCGTATGTGTGAGAGAGAGCAATACTCTGTGGGATCTGTGGGGAAGCTTGTCACCACTGGTCAGACAGACAGAGCTGGGTGGATTTAGAACTCAAATTACGAGAGAAGTGTGTTTCACAAACTGATGGCACATCAGCAGTGACAACTGAAACAATTAATTCCCTTTCTTTTTTTTGGCTGATTTCTCGTGCCACAGAAGAAGCTCACGATTATTTGGGATCTTTGATTCGTGTTCTACACAAAGTATTTGTTCAGAAGCTTCAGATGTGAAAGTATTCATGTGATTAACTCACTCGGGCCAAACTCACTGGCAAAATGATCGGGCATAGCTGATATTTAGGTAAGACATATAAATAATTATACCGTATTTTATTTTTATCTCTTAAATTTTTGTATGTATTTCTTATTTTATTTATCTGCACATATAGTTAAAGCATTAAAGAAGATAACACATGATGTAATTGTTTTCTTTGGTGAATGCAGTGCTCTTTCGCAGGTACCTGAGGTAATCCGTACATCATCACCCACTTAGCTACTCAACATGTGTGCTGTGTTACTGTTACTGTTACAACTTGTTAACATGAATAGGAAAATTAAACACAGAGTTTGTTTGAGGAAGATAGGTGGAGATTACAGCCCTAACGTATTTTTTCATGGTGCAAAAACGGTTGGAAAGCCCTTATGTAGTACATAAACGCACCTCATAATGAAACGTGGCTTGTTATGTTTATCTTATTGAAAATATATACAATGTATTTTTCCCTGTTTTCCTCCTATTTGGAATGACCAAAGCCCCTTGAACAGCTAACTCCCACTGTCAGCCCAGAGATGTTGTACACAGTCATGTGTCTCCCCCATGGCCTGACCTGCTTCTTTTCAGCCAACAGTGAGGAGCTTCACAAGGAGGGTGTAATGCATCTGGATTTCCATGCTGGTAAACATTGTACAAGTGTACGAGTCAGATAGCAGCATATTCATACTCCTCTATTTACAGGGCATCTGACGGGCCTTGTACTCCACACGGACATTCACAATGTGTCCAATTTCCTTTCTCAATTTTCCAAAGTCCAATTTCCTTCTCACTCACTCCCAGACAGAATAGCTGGCCCAGCCTTGTCTTGGCTCGCAGTGGTCCTTTGATATTTTATCAGTTTCTGTTTGGAACATGAGCATTCAGCAGTAGCCACGGTAACAGAACATTAACATTTTAGCTAGCTCCATCACTATGTTCTTCTTAGTCATTTTGTCTCCACAACACAAAAGACAGCAAGTAAAATCATTGGAACTGAACTGCCACGAGTAACACAACTGTCCAGTGATCAGCAGCATCCACGATGACCAAACTCATCCTCTGCGCTGGATAATTAAGCTGAGTCAGAGGGGCTGAACACTGCAATGTTCATCACAACAATAAGGTTTGAGCATTCCTTTGTTCCTGCTGCTATTAATGTGTTTAACAGCTGGCACTAAATCTGTGCCATGTGTGATGGTATTACTTATTACTGTCTCATATGTTTTACTGTCACATATTTAATTAATTCATATATTACAGATTTAATTTGCACTGCTGCTTTGTTTTTGGTGTGTGCAAGAGTGTGTGTGTGTGTGTGGGGGGGGGGGGGGTACACATGTACAGCTGTTCTTGTTTCCTGTGTGTGTGTCTTTGTTGTTGATGTGTCTAGGTGGGGTAGAAGCAGACTACAGGGAGTGATAAAAAAGACGGTAAGATGTCCTCCACAGGGTACCTTTAAAGGCAGTTTTCTAACAAAAAAACGAGTTCACGTTCAGTGTTTCTTACCAAAATGCATTGTGTGTATCCTTGGGGTCCAACAAATGTGCAGAATGCATGTCAGATTTTTTTTTTTTATATTTTAAAACCTGATTTGTATACATCTGTGTTTACCATATAGCTTCTATATTTTTGGAGGATGGCACTGTACTACTATTCGGATAATTAAGTCAAACTTTATATTCAACTGCGGGGGGTGGGCCAGTATAAAGCAAAAATGGAAGGTTGTAAAGGAAAAAAAATCTGATTTTCTTTGTGCTTCTGCTTTGTCCTTCTTGTGCTTTTTGGCACTTGAAATAACATTGATGCTAAGGCTGTCATCATGTCCCCATTTTGAGCGTCACAATTTGAGGACCAGAGTGGGGCACAGGTACTTGAATGTTACTGTGATCTGACTCAGCTGGTCCTTTGAAAATCCTGAGTGGCGTATACAGAGGGAAAACTTGGCTGAGGTACAAAGTTGGCCGTATCAGTGACAAATATGCAAGATAATGATGATGATGTGTAATTTCCAGCAGTGCAGAGGAACCCAGACCAACTCTTACAAAAAGCTCATAAACTTCTTATGGCTAACGTCTTAGCTAACAGAGGGAACACAGCAACATGGACATCACATTAGAGTCCTTTTTTAGCCACCTCTCAAATGTAAGTCCAGTTGGCTCATTGGCGTTTTAGCCCTTGTCACGGTTTGCCATCTGGGCAGCAGGGAGAGGACCCAAGTGTAGACAGGCAGGGAGGCTGAAGCAGTTCTGAGATTTATTAAATAACAAAAACGCTTACATACAGATCCGTGGAACAGAAACAAAAGGCAAAACAGTGCAGGAAACACAGACACCAGGAACTCTGGGAACCAGGGAAACCGACACACAGGGAGAGACAACCAACAATGAACCGACAAGGAACAAAGGGAGAGGACCGGTGTATATAGAGAAAGAGACAACAAGGGAAGCAGACACAGGTGGGTAACAAGACACAGGTGATATTAATCACAAGAGCGGGAAACGAGACACGAGGACAGGAACAAGACAGACCAGACAGAAAGGATTACAAAATAAAACAGGAAACGAAGACCAGAAAACACAGAGTCCAAACAAGAGTCCTTAGGGGATCATGACAGCCCTTGTTTGATCTGCCAATGTCTGAGGCGACAACATAGTCTAAATGTATGACTTTAGCACTAGCAAGCCTTATACAATAGGAGTCATTTCATTCAATGCTAATTTAGCAAAGAAAAACTGCGGTTTATTGCAATTTTGGTTTTATTTTAATAGCCCCGACCATCTGTACTATCTGTACATTGTACTTAAATGGAGCAATGCCTGCGAGCTAATTCAGGCAGTCAACTCAAGCTGCACTGCCATACACACACGTGACATACCATCTACCAAACACACACTCCCAATTTGGCGGTCTATTTGAGATGCAAAAATGTCCCATCTCTCCCTTTGCCTGTCAATGCCAGTGCTGCCCTGCATCAGTATTGCTGCCTGTTCTTTCAGCCCACCACCACCCCAGCATCCACCTGTGGGCTCCGGCTGATTTAAGATATTTCCTCATCACTCCCCACAGATATGTTTACATGGAGATATTGAGTGATGAGGTCGGAGCCTAGACGCCAAACTCTAACTATGTTCTGCTGCTATAAAAAAACATTTCGGACGTGAGTTGTCAGATGATCAAAAAGGTTGTACACAAGCCAGTGGCTATGCGAAATGTAACAAATAAAAGAAGGCTAGCAGTAAAATTGCAACCCAAACTGTCCGTTGTAAACATCCATCAAATATTGCAGACATGGGTGCGCTCACTTTCAGTTTCCTCTCCAAATAAAGTGGTTCAGATAAACCTGTCTGATCGTCTGACCGCCCTTGTTTGTTGCCCTGTTGCTCCCATTTTTTCCAAGTTAATCACGTTCCAAGATTGATGGCCGCTAGGAGAAAGTTAAGGGACCACCAAATTTAAAAGAAATTCATAATTTGTGCACCAAATTTCAAAGCAATCCATCCAACAGTTTTTAAGACTTTTTTTTTTTATTGTTGTTGTTGTTGTATCGTGTATGTTACATTTTGTGCCCACACTACAAACCTATTTCCCTCTAAGACAATAAAGTTAAACAGTCAATCAAGTCAGTAGGATAGTTTGTCTGGGAAGCATGAATGTCTGTACCAAATTGTGTGCCCATCCATCTTGTAGATATTTGAGATATTTCACTGGATACATCTTTAACCTGCTGTTGGCACTAGAGGAAATGTCAGGAAATCACCAAAATTGTGAGCCTTTGTGCCAATCCATCAATTACAAGTTGAAATATCTCTTTTGATAAGTGAAACTTATCTTAACTTGCCAACCGACAGCTCTGGACATCTGAGTGTCAGTTGCCAAAAATGCAAGGAAAACCTTATTTCAGATAAGTCAGCACACACTGATACTGTGTGTGTATCGTTTATAGCAGGATTAATGAGAAGTGTGACAGTCTGAGTCTGTCAGGCTCTCTAATCAGTGTTTTTGCTGGTCGATATGTGTATGTCAAGCCGTGAATAGTTGCAGTGAGAGACCTGGTGGCAGCTGCCTGTTAGCCATAATTCAAGTTCGACAGAAGTGAAAAACATATGGTCTAGATATCCATTAAGCTTAGTATGAATCACATACTCCTTTGAAAACAGTTCTGCTGTCATTACTGTTCTAAAACTCTAAAACTAAAACTGATATATTAAAGTATCTTTTCATGTATTTTACAAAATATGTCATCTTATTCTGTCATCATATTTGAACAAGTTTTAGCACCCACAACCACAGAAAAATGATTACAGTCTAATGCTTCTTTTGGCATTGGTTGTTTCTCTCAGTTTATCTTTGAAGAAAAAGCCCACTATTTCAAACCTCTTTGTCACATACATAGGCAGTCCCTCAGCGCTGCTGTCTAAAACAGAATCAGTTGGTCCACAACAGTCCTCAGTAAAATCACTGGAGCATAATTGCTCTGTTCTGTTGGTTACAATAGTTGGCTCCCCTCGGCAAAGTCTTTATCGTCCCCACTAGCTGTGTGGCAGAATGCTTGCTTTTTGTTTGTTATTCAAGCTAGCGGGGCTAGCTCAAACATAAATAGATGTAGATAGATTTTCTGTACTCTGGACCTGCTGTGGCAAGACGACTGCTGACCTGTGTTTCACTTAATGCCTGCCTTTTCCTACAATTTCTCAAATTGTTGTGCATCCACCCAATATGATACCTCTACCTCCTCTTCTCCAGTCTATAGCTAATTGGCTGTGGCTTATTCTTCAGCCTTCTATTCTTGTTGCTTCTCTTTTTTGTACACTGGCTTGAATGGGATTGATTTTAGAGCCTACTGAGTAGTTTCTTCCAGGAAGTGTTCTCACAAATAGTTTTGTTTTTCAGCAGGAGAAGCAGGCACTGATCTGTTTGAAAAATATTCTAAACAATTTCCAGATGACTCTTCAATGTCGGCGTTGGTTAGTGTAGCATAGCATGACATGGACATTAGCTCCCGTGAAATTTGAAGTAATGTTGGGAACAGCTAGCTCCAAATTGGGGAGAAAAGAGGGGTAATGTTAAAACAATACACACCCACTCCACTTCCTTTATGTGTAGTATTTACTATCAAATCAGATAACCTGAGTGACATCAGTTGGGTAAATTCTTCACACCTTCTACAGCTTGTCCTAGAACTTTATTAGGACTACTGCTTTAGAAACACTTAAGAAATATTGGGACCGGATTTTTAAAACATTATCTATGTATAAAACTTCTATCATATACTGTGTAGTAGTCCAAAAGATTAGGAAACTCATTTCAGTGTCTGCAATTGACACAGTTCTCCCATTGAAAGGACAGGTTTGTATCTTAATAAACTACTCACATGCCATATGTATGTTGGAAGAGTTATCGGTTGCTGTAATCATTCCTTCTCTCCATACTGGCTGTGAAATAATCCCTTCATTACACTGTAAAAGATGAAAGATAAAATCCACAATCCTTGTCCTAGGGGGAAAAAAAACAATCTTAAAGGTACCCTGTGGAGTTTTAACCCATAGCATTACGGAGGAATGTTTTTACTCATTTTGGCTGTATTGTGCTGTAAATCACGGGGGCTTAAAGCTTAAAGGGATCTCTTCATGGCCAGTATGGAGAGGAGGAAGTATTACAGCGACCAATAACTCTCTCAACATACATATGACGTGAGTATTGTATTAAGATAAAATGGGAACCTATCCTGTAAGAGTTCTTAGCCCAAGCTAAGACTTATCAACCTGTAGTCCTTCCACATTCAATTTATTTATTTATTTTTATATATATACAAGATCTACCTGCATTGGGTGTTGTTTGTAATTGTGTGTATTTACCAATTTTACGCATTGTCCACCTTTGATTTCCTAATACATGTCTTATGAAAACCTTTTCTCAAAAGCAAAGCAAAAAAAAAAAAACTGTGAAGAGAAAGAAATGACTCATTTCTTTATCATATCTATTGTTGTCATATCAAACTATGCATTGTGCTGAACCTGTATGACTGCACACGCTGTACCACATGTTCAGTACAGCTTAACTATATTGAGAAATGTCAGAAAAGCCGTCTAATATATTCATTCACAAGTCAATAGCTATTTTGTTAAAGTTACTCCCTACACACGTCCCTAATAGCAAATCTTTCAAGACCCACAGCAGAGCATAACTAGCAGAAGATGAATGCCTGTGAACAACAAGAATTGATCGCCGAAGTCCTTCCATAGCCACCCGTAAACAAAAAACATCTCACTCATTCGCCTCCCCTCCCTCATTCTCACATACACATACACACACACACATGCACACTGAAACACACACACTTCCCATGCCATCACAGTCGAGTGGTTTGGCAGAGCGACAGCAGCAGCAGTGGTGTGGAGCTGTCTGCTGTTCTCTGTGCACTCACCTTTCACCTCCTGCCATTTTAGCCTCAGTGATTCCATTAGTGCACCTGAATACAGATGCCGAGTTCAGTCCTCTGCTTTGTTCTCACCTGGCACACGAGGACACTGGTGCAACAAACGTAACAGACAAAGTATAACGGGTAGGAGAGGGGAAACACAACAACAATAAAAATCAGATACAAGGCCATATGACAGCCGGAGAGACGATACGCTGGTGTTGTTTGCTGCGTCTTGACATAATTCGTTTTCCACCTGTTTCACCTCATGTCACTCTGCTTTTTCTTTCCTTCCTCCACCTCTCAGTCCTATTTCCTGTCTGTGTCCATTTTCATTCCGTTTGTCTGCACAGCTGTCCTTTCACAGGCAGCTACCTGTCCTCCGCTCTCTGAAATGCATGTCCCCTTCAGGGTGATCATGGTATTACAATAGAAGTGTTTGGAGCAAGTATGACTTTTTATACTGCTGACGTGTGAGGCGAAATATGAACCACTGAATATGTTTATACTGCAACAAGGAAAGAAAACACACATCACATTCTTTTATACACTGCACATGCTACAGATTAGGGATGTAAACATAATGAATACATTATTTAGGTATGAAGAGATGATGCACTCTGAATAGATACGAACAGCATTTGAATTATTGCAGTAATATCTGTTCATCCTCCCCACCTTCTGGGGAAGTGGAGTGGGTGTGTATTGTTTTAACATTACCCCACTTTTCTCTCCATACAGACATCACACACACACACACACACACAGTCCCGAGTTACTCTTTACAGCTCTCAGATCTCAGATGTCCATCTGACATCCAAAAGAGAAAAAAAGGCACTTATAACTTCACATCTTGGCTCATAATCATCCGATTCAGACTTTTTCTCCAGTAACAAATGTAATCCAGGTTGTTTCAGTCTGTACAGTGTGGGCAGAAACAGCTAGTAGGCAAAGAAGATTCAGACTTGCCAAAATGTAAACAAATGGCCTGTGAGCTTAAAAAATGGAGTGTTTATTATTTTAACTTTAATATTGTCTTTATCAGATTTGTTGTGCAGTGCACTATCATGTGTGACTTGTGTTGCACATGTGTTATTTTTAACCATGCTAGTGGTATTGCTCTAGGCCAGTCTTTCCCAAACTTAGGGTCTGTTCAGCTCAAATGCTGTGTGCTACGCACATACTCATAGAACTGGAGTTACTTCCAGTAACTACTTTTTTTTGCTACGCTGGTCTGTAAGCTGAGATGCTGTGTGCGGGGATGTTTAGCCCCCCACCCTTCCTTGCGAACCTGGATCTGAACGTGTTCGCTCTCTCTGACTGAGGTAACGTTGAGTTTCGCGATTGCCGACGTTATCTTGCTTGTCCCTAATGTGGATTAGGCAGCAAAGTGCATTTATTCAACATTGTTTTCACGGTGGAAAAGTCAGTAATGTGTGTTACGTTTGTATTAACCTAGTTAGTGTGTATGTGTGTTAGTTTTCATGCCGGACAAATGCAAGAAATTCCATGTGTGCGTGTGTGTGTGTGTGTGTGCCTAATGTGGTGGTGACTAGTGAGAGTGGTGATTTTTAATGATAATATCCTCTCTGTCATCTACCTCTCTGTCTCATTCAAGGCATTCATGTTTTGTTGTGTTCTTTATTAGTAGTTTATAAATGTAGATGTTGTGGCAATTCATGATGTATTTTTGTAAGTTTGGGTCCCGGGGGAGAAACCAAATTTCTCTTTTGGGTCTTGAGCTGAAAAAGTTTGGGAACCTCTGCTCTAGGCAATGTCCGTCAGACTGTCAGTCGGTAAACCACTTTTATCTCTGTTGGATAGATTGCAATGAAATTTAGTACAGACATTCACGGTTCCCAGAGTATGAATCCTATTGACTTTGGTGATCCCCTGACTTTTTTGTAACACCACCAGCAAGTCAATGTTTTCACTTGTTTCACCAGTGAAATATCTCAACATCTACTGGATGCATGGCAAAAAAAAGTGGTACAGACATTCACGGTTGCCAGACAATGAATCCCAGTGTCTTTGGTGATCTCTTAACTTTTCCTATGGTGCCACCATGATATAGACATTTGTGTTTTTTAGTGAAATGTCTCAACAAATATTGGTACACACATTCATGTCCCTATCAGGACGAATTGTAATAACTTTGGGGATCCCTTCACTTTTCATCTAGCGCCACCATCAGGTCAAAGTTCCAATTTGCTTTGGTTTATGACCAAATACCTGCAAAACTAATGACATCCCCATCAGCCACAGCTGTATTGTTTTGTGCTAATTAGCAACATGCTATCATGCTAACAGTGTTTACTTTTACTGTTAAAGGTGGGGTTCAAATCCAAATTATGCTTCATTATTTGATTCATTCGGGTACATGGTTAAAATATTTTTTGAGCAGCTATATATAATACTTGTCAGATGTAAAAATGGCAGTAGAAAACATCTGAACACAGAAAATGAAGCAGTCTAGATGATTTCTAACGAGTTCTGGTGCTGTCTACATCTGGTATTAATCCAAATACAGAGACAAATAAATATATTTTTGGAAAATAAACAGATACAGATTGTATATGTGTTTCACCCCTACTACAGATATTCCAAACGTATACTTGATTGGCATATTTTAAGTTAAAATCTGTAACATTAATAATAAACTAACCATTTTGATACAGATACATACAATATTTTGATATACAAAGAGAGTGACATACTCTCATTTTGAACTTAGTGTATGCTCTCTTCCTCTCATTCCCTCTATCTCTCTATCACTGTCTGAAAGAGACGATTGGTATTCCTCCTTACCTCCTCACCAACAGCAAACATCACTCATCAAAGGCTCTCGTCTTTGATCAGGTCTTCAAAGCAGCGTGTCATCAAAGTCTATCAGGTTAGATATGAACTGGGAAAAGAGAGAGAGAGGGAGAGATCGCTGCCAACGCCTCTGGGTTACGGCACAAATGCATGCAGTAACAGGTCACTAATTACTAATTACTACCGTGGCAAACACCAACGCAGGAGCTGCTGTTAGACGGCGAGAAGAAGCGGCAGTTTTGGGTTGAGACGCAAACAAGATCAACTCCAGCAACAATTCCATACAGCAGGAGAATGAGAGCGAAATGGACAGTGGTGGAATGTGAGTACATTTACTCAAGTACTGTACTTACTGTATGTACTTTACTTGAGTCTTTTCTTTTCATGCCACTTTGTATTTCTACTCCACTACATTACAGAAGGAAATACATTTATTTGACAGCTTTTGTTATGATTTACGAGTTAAGAGTTTTGCATACAAAACATATGAAGAGCTTAAAAAATGAATTATACCAACAGTACAGCTGAAACAATGAGTCGATTTCAAGTTGACAGAAACTTAATTTGCCACTATTTTGATCATCATTTCAGTCATTTTTCATGCAAAAAACATTTCATGGTTCCAGCTTCTCAACGGTGAGGATTTAGTCATTTTAATAATTTAAATGTACTTTTTAATAATTATTTGGACTGCATTGTGAAGGTGTAACTTTGGGCTAGGAGAATTTGTGATTCACATTTTTTACAAACCAAACAACATTAAAAAAAAAAAATCATGAGTTGCAGTCCTATACAAAATAGTTGAAAATTAGCTCCACCTCAATCAACAAAAAATGCTTTTACATTCATGCATGAGCAATAATAATCTAATGATATAATATAAAATAGTACAACAGTCACAGGGGCCCTTTTTCTGCTGCTACTTTTAATACTTTAAGTACATTTTCCCAATTATACTTACATACATACATACATTTTCAACGCAGGATTTTTACTATAGTATTTTTACAGTGTGGTATTAGCACTTTTACTTGAGTAAAGGGCCTGGATACTTCCTCCGCCACAGGGAATGAAGATGACAGCAGCAAAGGGCAGAGAGCTGTCCTCTCTGTTGGGAAGCAGGGGAACATTTATTCTTCAGTCCAACACAAACGGGGTCTTCCCTGGTGGCACATCTGTAACATGCACCAGCATTACATACCACAACACAGACGCCAGATATTAAGCCGTGTGCCAAGCGTGAAGAAGAAAATGAGGAGGTTTTGGTTAGAGAATAACAGAGGACGGAGAAGAGAAATGATCTCTATAGATAAATGCCTGTTTCACTAAGAGACGCCTTCCCCGACTTTGCTCACTTTAAATGAGACAGATTCTCATGTAATGTATCCATAGTAGCACATTGCATTACTCCTGTTCCCCAGTGCTGAAATATGAGTGCTATGTCACCTAAGGCTGCCAAGCTAACCGCTTGCTTAATATAGGAGGGAGCGACACAGCAAAAGAGAGAGAAAGGGAGCACTAAATGGCCTGATGGAAAGAGAGAGAAAGAGCGATAGAGGCTCCCGAGGAATAGTGCCATCTGCATGTGAATGAGTCTCACCCGGGGAGATCTCTTTTGGAGAAATTAATGATCTCAGGAAAGCAGAACAGAGACTGTGTGCTCGGTGGAAAAAGGAACGAGTCTCCCGTCAGCTAGGTCTCTTTCTCTTTCGCTCTTTGTACTCAGCCAGATATTAAACGTCCCTGGGCCTCCTCTGGCAATCCTGTGCATATCCCCTTGTTTAAATATCATTATTTTAGGGGGACCGGAAGGCATTTGGTGAAAGGGGCCATAATCAGAGGACAAGAAAGAGGGATTATATATAAAATTTAAAAAAAGGAGGGAGTGAGTTTGAGACAGGGAGCAAGTAAAAAAAATAAATTAATAAAAAGAAAGAGCGAGGCTGAACTGAATAGCATTGACATCCAGCTGAGGGCTCTGTACCTGGGTGGTATGTGAGAGTTAAAAGAGCAGGAACAGGCAAATAAAGGATAATCAGCCCTGCATTGTGGAGACCTTTACTTCTTACTGCGTCCCTCATTATTTCCTTTGTAGACATGTCAGTGTACCACATGGGAAAACTATGTCAGAGTAGTGCCTCAATGGTAAGAACATTTCTCAAATGAGAGCCATGAACATTTCTCACTTAAAGGTTCAAGAAATCTAGTTTTGAAATTTCTAATAGACGTATTTTGCTTTTAAAAAAAATGTTACAGAAGTTTGACTTTAGCATGTTTCACTTTTCAAATTAAATATGAAGAATAACTTTTGGAAGACTTTATTTTAACCTCCTGGGTAGGACTGAGGACTTTATCACATGTGAAAATCCCATATATACACAGTATTACATAACTTTAATCATATCTAATGATATAAAATTACACACATAAACAAATGACAAGTTACAGCTGTTGATAGATACACTTAAACACTTAAATTAACCTTTTCATTGCTTACAATGTCATTTTAGTGTGTTATAAATATTTATTAAGTGCTTATAAATGCTAAAGAGAGGGGCTTTAAAAAAAGCACTACCAGAACTTTGACATGCTATGAGACGTCCCCTGACCAATATATTACTGAGGCCGTGTATGTTCTTTCAATAGCCCTACCATTCACTTTAGTCTTTGGTTTCTGGTAAATCCCTTTATTACAACAGTAGTTTTGTATGGAATTGCTCCCAGTCTTGGCTAGCTGGCTGAGGCAGCCTGCCTGACAGTAGCTCTTACAGTTTAGCGCTCACATTTGGCTGTTTACAAAGTCTAATAAGAGCGTCCCTGAGGCAGGCTATGCAGCTGCAGAGGAGGAGATTGCATTTTAGCTCCATTGTGAGGCTTGTGGTCCCCTCATCAGATCTGACAGGCGGTATGACAAGTCCTATCTGCCAGCTAGCTGATAAGTGCAGCTCGAGCTGCGCTTAGGTCTGCCTCAATCCAATCATACGACAGTCCCAGTGAATGGCGTTCACTCGCTGCAGCCGAGGCAGGACTATCCTGGCTCAGTCGCTAATACTGTAACACTCTAAGCCACGGGTGGAAGACTAGCCATGCAGAATTATAGTGTATTGCGTTAGATATGCTGCATCGGCTTGAGTTGTGCTGGAGTTGATTTGTGTTAGTATTTGGTTTATCTAATAGTGTCTGCAATACAGTACATGAGCACTGGAGGAGGGCTTTATCTTGTATATCTTGTGTGATTTTTTACTTATTAAATTGAATTAAATTGAAATTGAATTAACTCAATCATAAGATCAGCAATGTTATCAATGTAAAAATGTTGATTTTGTATCAAAGACAACCCAGAGAAAATATTAAACCTTCATTAGTGATGTTTCTTACAACCATCCACTCTTTAGGAGACAAAAGAACACTACTCCAAATGTCCAGATATCTTGCAACTACCTTGACTGAACTGTTGTTATCAAACTGCCTCTGATCCAATAGAAACTTCAAAGTGACTGCAGCTTTCCTGCACTGAGTTAATCCAAGCCATCACTCTGACTCCTTCATGCTAGGCAGTTACACAAATCCAGTTATAGTCTGCATACAAATATTTTCAAGTTATGTGCATATAGCTGAAGCATGGCTGTAAAAAGGAAAAAATGATGATTTTAACATTTTGGTTACATTCTAATGTTATATTATTGTTATTTTCAATTGACATCTCAATTTAAAGCATTGGTTGCACACTCTGTGCTCAGTTAGTGTATGCGTCTCTGTGTATGTAAGTGCAGTGCAATTCTGGCTCAGTAATCCTCAGTCAGTCACGCTGACAATAAGGCTTCATGCAGAACCAAGCCAAGTCCAATTAACAAGGCCTGTTACCATCTTCTGTTGAAAGGAGCCACATACTGGGCTTTCATTTGGGACTATAACAACAGAGATGTAATGTGCACTGACAAATGGTGTTTTCGACTTCCTCTCTGTTTTGGAGAGAAACGGAGGTGACAAAAAAGATAACTGGCAAATTCCACTGTAGCATTAGTGCTCACATTTCCCTCCTTCCCTCTGAATGTACTCCCCACGCATTGTAGTTACATGTGCTGGACTAATACTGAGAAGCTTTTTGTAAATTGACAATCTTTGTAAAACCTCCTGCAGCAATAATTTTCTTACATGGCACCTTAAAAGCGCACAACTGAAAAAAAAAAGAAAAGTGAAATGGCAATGCAGGAATAGTCAGTCAGTCATTATTCTGTGCCCATCAAGCCACAATTACATCATAGTTACGTGGAGCCTATGTTTTAACAGACAGTTAACATGCAGTTCAACAGTATCACATGGTCTTCATCAGCGGATTGTGCTTACTCAATTGTCATGGAGATGGATCTGTGTACATGCAAGCTCAGTAGCCGTAAGGATTTCATCAGTAGCACTTCAAGGACTTCTCACCCATGTTTGGTCATAAACTTGGCATGATCCGTCATTGACAACTCATCAGACTCCATCTGCTGATGAAGACCATGTGACCAAGACCAAAGCTAGTAAGTGGACTTTTGCTCAGGATTTTTTTGTCAAACGAAACAAGAAGGAACTTTTATGCTTAACATACAGTATTTAATTTGACAAAAAAACTCAAGGTCCACTTACTAGCTTTTTCTGGGGATTTCAACCACATTTCACAGGCTTCATCAGCAGATAAAATTCACTCTGAATTTAAATCTCTCTGTAGATCAAGTTCCCAAATGTTTATTCATGTAATAATAACTTATTATTTATGAATAACGTACAAATTATGTTATGGGTTTCAATTAAGATATAACGCAATTGTATCAACAAATAATTAATGTAAAAATTTATATATGATGATTTGTTTATGATAATTCAAAATGAATGCCTTGTAAATGATGGATAACATGATTTGTGATATCAACAAATCCTTTATTAGTAATTTATATACATGATTTATTAATAATTAGTCCATCATTAACTAACAGCATACTAATGACTGATTGTCACCACAAAATATCTACTAATCTGTCATCTAAACATGAGATCCTCATGTAAGACAAGAATCTTAAACGTCTAACAAGACAGGTATTTTCTCCTCAAAAAATGCACAATAATACGGCTGTAAGAAAGGTTTATAGGCTACAGCATTGTGTAGAAAAAAAGTAGTGCTTTTTAATGAGACCAGTATAAAATAAAAGTAGTCTGTGCTGAAAAACAGCATCCATAGAAATAGCTAAATATGTTGGGGGTTTTTTCTTTGTGAAAGCTGGTGGTGGTTAGTTGGAAAATGGTAACAGTGGGTTTGTATTCTGTGTGGTTTGGCAGCCAATCATTCATATGCCTCCTCGGAGTTTAGCAGTTTAACACCAAGCCTGTTAAAATGCCCCAGCAGCTGTCAATCTGGCTGCTATCCTGGCCTTGTTAGAACCCAGACAGTGAGAGGGGAGGATTCCAGCCTCTGATACATAACATACCCCCTGTATACTGACAAGGAGACAGTGTGCGATGCATTGCAGTTAGAATAACAGCACTCTAATGAGAAGCATGCTGCATAGCATGTGCATCACTGTGAAGGCAGATTGACAAACAAGCGAAGCAGTCAATTGGTCAAAGGGTTAAGTGTGGATAAATGAAGAAGGCCAAACAGAGATTACTTAGCATTCATGTCAGGGAGGCTGAAACACAGAAGACTTGGAGGAAAACACTCTCGGCTTTCGGTGGGAGCTAGCTTCAGGCTTTCCAATAAAGAGTGGAGCCTATGGAGCCCTTCCAGGTCAAAATGCCATGTGGATCAATCAAAGGCACACAGACCACGCTCCCCCTGGCAAGTCCACAGGTGGTACAAACTAGGAAACACAGTCTAGAAGTCAGAATTGCAGAGCCGAGGACTCCCTACAAATTCCCTTTAATCCTTGCCCTGGCCAGGCTAACAGCAGTGTCTGTGCTTGAAGGGCAGGGTGGACACTCCTCTCACAGGGGTCAACCTTCCCGCTGCCTACCCTCAGAGCATCCACATGAAAAGACCCCTTTGCAGAGGCAGGGTGGGTTCCCCGCCTTCATATCATCCTCGCAGTTGGGCCGCAGAAACCTTACTACTGTTGTCTACATGGAACTCAACTTCTAAGTGGACTTAAAGTATCACAAGAGTGTTTGCAAGTTTCCGCTCCTTCTATGGGGGGATCAATGGCTGTTTATTATGTATAATAATAAATCCTATTAGGACTGTGTGTAGCAGGGTTTAGTGAGTGACCTCAACATATTTCTAACATCTATAGGATATTTTAAAATATTCCTTGCTTCACTGTCAGACGATTGCATGTGTAATCCTTAAATCAAATTGTTGTATAAGTGGTTTAATTTGATTGACTGTACCATTTGCATCGTTGGTGGTTATGTTGAATGTTGAAAATTATCTTTACAGCATCTTGAAGTTCATACTAGAAATGAGCAGAGAGAAGGTTAATTTCCTGGACACGTGGGTGAGGTGCAATGACACCACCACTACTTAGTCCACAACTGTTAAGCAATGACCTTTACCATTAATAGTACTATTACTTGTCCGTCTATTCATGTTAGCTACATGCTCTGGTTTCCCAATGGCTTAACACTGACAACGCATTACAGGAATAATAAAGAATACCAATAAAATAGATATCCACAATTTATTTTGAGCATGCAGTTCATCAGCATTGTAAAGGGAACTCTACCATTTAGCGGTACAAACTTAGGCCAAAAGATAAGAAGCATATTCATTAAAAAAATATAAGATAACCAAGGCTATAGTTATACAGTTACAGACAGACAAAGCCAAGTTTTTAGTAGAGTGTGTGTAGGGGCGGAAGAGTGTGTGTGGGGGTGGTACCCTATTAAAATTCACAGGACTTTCTCCACACAAGTTGTCAACGTCTGCAACATCAGTTTGAAATGTCCGATCAGGGTCCGTAAAAAATATCTGAATTAGAAGTTAGACCATTTAAATGATGATTTGCAACAGTGCTATGACCAGTATTGTACCTGAAGGCTCTTGATGTACTAACTTACCAAATTAACTGACCTCTTCTATATAAGGAGGAGCTAATCTCATGTTAACCTAAGAACAACCCAAAAAGATATCTTTTGTCCTGAGAAGGACTTATCCACTGGCCCCTCAAGACTTGCAAGAGGTCAGAAGGACATCTTTTATATGTTAGTCTATGTTCCCTAACAGAGACAAAATAGTCTGTTTTTGTTTTTAATCTGTATTTATATTTAGATTTACACATTAGCATAACCTTATTTTTGTTATATTTTATTTTAATTTCAACCCTATTAACCATATTTTTCTTCTTTGTTATATAGGCATTTTCTCTATGCTCCCTATGCCTTCTTTTTCAAGTATGAACATTAAATGTAGGACAGAGTATATCTAAGATCTAATGTATAAATGGAGGTTTCTTTCTTTGCACTGTTGAACATGTTAATCTGTTTGATTGCTTTGTTTTATTAAAACCCCTTCTAATGTGCTATTTTGACAGAGGGCTCATTGGACACTTATGAAGACTGCGCACCTAATTTGCATTTAATCACCATGGAGTTGTGGAGTTGTGCGTGCATCCTCCTAGAGGGTTATTTATGCAAGCCTGAAAAACAAAACGGTCATTCATTTATTAACTTCTCACTAATCTGTCAGTACTGTTAGTCTTGTGCTTTAACATCAAGGAAATAGGGCATTCTTTGATAAAATATTGATAATAACAGCATAAGCATGTAAACTAGCCATATATTTACAATTCTTATAATGGACCAGCAAGCATCAAAACCTCAGATGTCCAAGCCAACACTCGCAATTCAAGATTTTTATGTTTGTTTTCAACAAAAGACATGAAAACGTTACGAGTTGCTTGATGGGAATTCGAGTTAACTAATCCCTGATCATCAATGATAAATGCTCGTCTAGAAAAAAGGGCCTTTCATTGTGATTCAAACGTATAAAAAGGGCATGCAGAGAGGCCAACTCAGGATGTATTTCAAATGTGTTCATGCTTCATGCTCTGTTTTCCCTCCTGGTATGGATCACAGATATTCAATACATCATATAACTGATGCTAAATAAGTAAAATCAGGTGTAAAAAGTGGAGGACAAAATCCTGGCCACATTGTTGTAGAAGAACATTAATTTTACAATCATGGATGCATTTTACTCTATTGCTACCAGAGTCCAGTACATGGTGTAGTGCAGTGTTTGGTAGTGAAATGTGACATTTACCTGTATGCTTAGAAACTAAGGTCTCGCTACAGTAAAGGGAGTGGGAAGCTTGGGTCGCCACAGAGAGAGTCAGCACTGACACTGTTCTGTTTGGTATTTGGAGACAATTCCTGTTTCTCTCTGCACCCCCTAATGCTTTCTTTCAATCCTCCCTTCAACTCTATGCAGTGATTAAGTAAAAGCAATCAGATCCTCCTCAGTGCTGAGACATGTCAGCAAGATCAATAAAAATGATAAACTCTTAACGGACGCCACTCTTCATCCTCTCTAATTCCAACACTCCTGCCAGTGTGAAAGCCTCTGTGCACAATAATGCCATTTAATATTTATTTTCACCCTGTGAAAATCAATAAATAGATTTTAAATAGAGCTGGAAGACACCCGTTTGCCCTTTATTGCTCTTTTTAATGAAGGCTTTAGTCCCTTTGGAGATGGGAGGGGAATTTTTAAATGAAATGAAATGCACTTCAAGCATTTTGGGGAGGAAAGAGAGTGGAATGAACTAGCATGTATGTGAATGTGTGTGTGTGTGTGTGTGTGTGTGTGTGTGTGGCGTGCGCGTGAGTGAACACGCGCATGCAGCTTTAGCTGACACTGTTTGCGGCTACACAGAGAAGGAGAGAAAGTCTGAATCAGGGCTTTCAGTAATCAGTGTCACATTGTCAGGGAGGCTGCCTTTGACTAATGAGAGGTGCTGACAGCCTGGCTGCATACTCCCTTGGCTCTGCTGAGTGGGACGGATCTGTTTCAGGGCCTTTGTCAGGTTCATTCTCCCTCTGCTCCTCTCTCTCTCCCCCTCTGCCTCTCTCTATTTCCTTCTTTTCCTCTCTCCGAGTGTCAGGGAGAGCAATGACCAGTGGTCAGCCCCAAGGACACCTCCTGGCATTCCACATGGTGACAAATTGACCATGGGGGACAAGGTGCCTCAAAATTGCCTCGGAGATGAAGAGGTTTTGAATGTTCCATTCTCCCCCTAGGACCGGAAACTGCAGATCTTGCCGGAATGGCAAAGACAGGAAAGAGAGGGGGAATGTCATAATGTCAGAAAATAGGTAAAATAGGAAGGGAAAGGTAGGCAGGGCCAATATCAGAGCTGAGTGAGTCTGGGTTTGGTAGAAAAGGAAAAAGCCTGTATTGAACAACTGAGGTGACATAGACACCCATTCAGCATGTTGTGTATCAAAGGAAGAATCCTACATTCTGTGTAGCTCAGCTAAAATGCAGTAGATTACCTCTATGAGGTGCGGATTATCTTTTAAAATCACAAAACCACCAACTGGGTGTGACTTAAGCATTTCCTAAACACCGACATTTTCTGTGAATCCCAGATTCTTCATGGAAAAATTCACAGAGTGAATCTGACCTTGGCAGCAAAACTATCTGAAGACAATTAGATGTCACCCTGTAAGCAATATTTTCTCTCCTGCAGTCCTAGAGAGCTTGTGAGTTTCAAATCTGTGAGTGTATGATAACAGAAAAGATTGAACAGTGTCTACAAAGAGATTCAACGTTTGAGGGTCAAGTCAGATCAATACTGCAGGTATTAACTGATCATTCTTGTTTACAGTCAAGTGGAACCCAACTAGGTGTTCCTGAAGCACATGGGATCGATGGAAATAAAGTTAGAGTGGCTCAAACATTCCTGGACTCCCCACCTGGAAATGTCACTCATGGAGGTGATTTGTTGGTGTATCATGTAGCTCACTTTTGAGAGTATATTTGTGGTTATAAGGTCTGTCTCTGTTGCAAAATACAGTTACCATCCACAGCTCATTTCTCAAGTATGGTCCCAGTGCTAATCTGACACACACATCACACATCTTTGTTTGTGTGTGTCCCCCTGTATACAAATTCCAACTGTAGAAGAGCCATGACACCAATCAACACCAATCAAAATGCCAAAAGCAAAGAAGACAAAACACACAGGTGCACTGTCGAGTGGTGTGTGTGTTCACATTATGGGAGCTTTTCTCACTCCAGTCGTCCTAGCTGGCTGTCTCCAGTCAGGCCTACCTTTGAGTTAATCAGGCCGTCTCAGTTCCTTAGATGCCCCCCTTGGGACAGCACAGCCACCGGCACACTTAATTGGTTCATTTGTTCCGTCATGTTTTGCTGAGCAGAGACAGAACGAGAGGAAATGCTGCAGTGGAACCATTGTCTCCACGCTCGTCTCCAAGGATAAGAGAAAGTGACACATGAATGCTCTCCCAGATAGATAAATAGAAGAATGGAAGTTAGATAAAGTGTCTAATGAAAGGATGAAGGCAATTCATTTTCATGCTGCAGAGCGAAGGTCCTGCTTGATTTAATGTATGTCCATTGACTGAGATAAGTTTAACATGGAGAACAGTAGCAGAGATACTATATATATATATATATATATATATATATATATATATATATATATATATATATATATATGTATATATATACATACTAGTGAGATTCAATCGCTCTGTCTTTGTCTTTCATTGTCTTTGTCTCTATTCACCACACCTAAAAAAATACAAATGCATATGCAGGCGCACATACTGTACTGATTCCCACCCAGAGGTACTTGTATCCCGGGGGGTACTTCTGCAGTTGCTAGGGGGTACAATTTGTACCGTACAAATATTAAAGTGCAACTCATTTGAAAATAAATTTAATTACAATTTGACTAAAAAATATATCCACACATTGTGCCAGCTGTAACACCTGGGCATTCTGTGAGTTGTGATTTGAAAGTATGTGGAAACTTGTCTAGCTTAACAGTTAGCTTACAGTAATGGCTAAATGGATAGCATAGATAGCTAAATGTATGAATAAAAAATTCTAATAGTTATGTAACTGTGATGGATAAACAGCTGAAAGTTAGCAACTGTAAAAGTAATAAACAAGTTGTTGAAATAGCTAGAAGTAATGGATAAATAGTTGAAATAGTTAGCTTAAAGTAGTGGTACATTTTTGAAATAGCTAAATGTAAAGCATTTAAATGGTTGAAAAGTCAAGTCACTCCAAGTGGTAGTAATACAAATGCAAACTAAACCAAACTGACCTAAACACTGACAGTTTATTGTAAATTATTGTAACAATATCCACCTCTATATAATTAATAGTGTTAAATAACATCCAGTTTAAAACTAATTCAAATGAACACATTTGGAACATGACAGGTTGTGTTATATTTCAGTATATTTCCTTGTCCATTATACATGCTTCTGTTTTGTCCTATATTGACCTCTACCACTGTTTACCACTGGTAACCAAAGAAACACACAAGCAAAAGATGCTATTTTTTTTCACTTATGGTGGCGACATATATGAGACAGTTACTGCATTATAACACAGTCTATGTGACTGTGTTATAATGCAGAGCTTAGCTGACATAATGCCTCTGCATGTGCTCCCCAAGCTTATCACTTCTATCTGATGAATGGAGTAGATTGGATTGGGAGGCAGGCATGGCGAGAGAAAGGGGCAGAGGGAAAGTAGAAAGAGGGGGGCAAACCAACCAAGGCACCATGCAGCTTAATTCTCCCATGCCTGTTCCTAAGATTATCTGCCATGATTTTCCAACATAAAATAAAGATAGATAAATAAAACCCAGAACCATACTGAATGAATAACAATGAAAAACCATAAAGGCTCCTGGGCGTCTCCAAGTAATTTATTCACCATTTGCCGGAATACCTGGAGCGAGAACAATTCGGTGGAATTGAAGGATGAAAAAGAAATAGAACATTATGTTGTAGTTGATGGGTATAAAATTACATCTTCCATTAACTCTAAGGATAATACTACCATGGCAATCAAATGATGCCTCATCAATATTGATGCTTATGTGGTGGAAGGAAAAACAATGGCACCTGATTAGTGATAGGTGGGGCATGATACTTAAGAGCGTGTGTTAGCCTTATTTTTTGATACACAAACTGGGAGCTTTTCTTGAAATGACATCAGATCTCTCAGGATTTGCAGTTCCCAAACTGATACATTTTCTGGAAATGCCACCTGCTCACATCTGCACATAAATCTGTGCAGTACTTGAAGCCAGGCATACGTAATGATGGTAATTGTAGGGCCACACACATGCGATGTCGGTGACTCTGTCCCGTGAAATGAGTGGTGTTCAAAGGTTTATCTGCAGCAATCTACAGGCCAACTCAAAATAAGACAAAAAAGTAAATAAAATAAAAAGAAGAAAGAAACCACTTCACCTCCTTTATCTTCTCACATGTCTTGTCCTATCTGCACTAAACTGAATCCAAACCTGAAGATTAGTACTGTCAGTGAAGAGATGACAGACTCTGCACAGCACAGGACCGCAGAGCATGATGATAGCTAACACACTCACACAGTGACAGATGGATCAGTACTAACCAGCAGACACCATTAAACCGAACCTTGTGGTGTTGAGTGGAGTAGCTAGTGCAGAGAACAGGACACCTCCACCACTACTCATAGAGGAAAGCGCTGTCAGCCAGCTCTTTAATGACCACTTACAGCAGAGGGATGGGCAGAGTCCAGTTCGCACTCTCCCACCTCCAGCAGGAGTTATATGAAGATAGAGCCAGTCTTGGCTTGTTGCCCTGCCGTCACAGTCTCTGAGTCGGCGTTGCAAGTCCCATGTCTGGGCAGAAGGATGGTGAGGGCTGGGCCTGATGTCTGGAGGCTGGGCAGGGTCTGGAGCAGTGCTGAGTTATACTCCAGAGGAGCTCTGGTTAATGGAGGCAGGTCACTTGGACATCTGTTTCTGGTGAGCAGAAGAGACAGGGAAAGAGAGAGATTAGTAAGAAGCAAGGGGGGTTCAAATGCTTTCTTGCATATAAGCTAGTAAATGGTTACCTTACAGTAGCTTGCACACACACACACACACACACACAGATCTCTCACTCGCACATCTTTTTACAAACCACTTTGGAATACAAACTACTTCATGCAAATTAGGGGCACTGAGTGCAGTGCCACACATTCTACAGCGTCCCACCTTTAGCATCTAGCAACCACTCTGCGTCATGCTGACAGACCATATCTTTCTCTGTGCCCTCACTAAAACCAGGAGAATGTCACGGCGCTCACATTACCCTCACAAAGATGGATGCTACTGCAGCAACATCGCACGGGCTGCAGCTCAATGACTTTGCTAACCTTTTACACCAAACCAGGCCTGCAGCTAGTCGACACAATGCTTATGTTAGTGAATATTGTAGAGCAGAATAACTAGGGCTCTCATAACCCATTTGTACACACATACTCCAAGGACCGTTCAATCTGTCAGAAACACTCAGATTTATAGTATGGACTGATGTTTTTTTATTTGTGTGTGTGTGTGTGTGTGTGTGTGTGTGTGTGTGTGTGTGTGTGTGTGTGTGTGTGTGTATGTAAGTACACACTTGGCTTTACTCATATGCAGAGGGATGAAAGGATAGTCCGAAAGACAAATATAAAAGGATTTCCAGTGAAAGAAAGCAGCGCCATGATCCATAGTAACCCAGTTAGTGATTGAGTGTTGTTGCTCTGACACTGACAGATTTGTACTTTTGTGTCTTTGAGACCCACACACACACACACACACACACACATACATGACATACAGTTTGATAGACAGTCAAAGACCCTGCAGTCTGGGAAAACCAGACAGGAGGGAGATAAAACAGCAAAATCCCCTGGAATATAGTGTTCAATTGATCTACAACAGCAGTTTGAGGTTTAATATATATATATATATTTCTGACTATAGTGACAACTGAAATTCAATTTGGATGTATGGGCAGCACACACTGTATGGGAATAGAGAGAATCTTAGTATCCACTGTAGGACAGCAGAGCACATAGCAACATATCACATTCTCCCAATTACTATATTGGATACATTGAGTCAGACAGGGAATGATCATGTAGTACTGTCGAACATGACTGACTGAAAGGAGAAGTGATATATTTGACTTTTTTAACTGTCCTTCAACTCTCTCAGTTCTCCTTGAGTTGACAACTTTAAATTTTATAATGAATGTGAATTGAAGTAGCCTGGTCTTGTGGAATTATATCACATTTGGTAGTTTAAGCCCTCACTGCCACCTTATTTTGTTCCCCCTGCTGTGACAAAGACAGAGGAGGAGAAAAGACCTATGATAAGGAAGCTGGATGCAAAGAAAAGCTGGAAAATTGACTTATTACGCTTTGTGGAGCAGCTATCCTGCTCTGGACTTTGAGGACGTACACCAGGTGTTATCATCAGTATGAGGGAGGACAGGGGACAGGCCTGATCCATCCCCTGCCTTGAGACCCTATCTCTGGGCAAAGCCACACAGACTTGGCCTTTCACTGGAGGCCACAGGGTGCAGAGCCTGCAGGGCCAGATCCCTTTTAAAAGGCAAAGCTATCTTCTAAAGACAAATTCCTTCACAAAGCTGTGTTCCCCTGAGAAAGATAATGCTTTGCAGCTCTTTACCCATGATGTCACTGACTAAATCTCACATCTAATGACAAACAACAGGGGATGGGCATGAGTTAGAGGCAGTGAGACACTGACTTGGCACAGGTAAGGTAACTGAGGTCATGATGCTCATGAATCTGCACTACTGAAGCCATTAACAAGCCACAGCATTTTGATAAAAACACAGATGCCTTTCATTCCTCTACAAAGCTGTGACATACTGTATGATTGCACTTTTTGCAGACAGGTAAAAAAAAATCTAAAAACCTCTCTTGAACAAGTCCTTGGAGTGTGAATTTTGCTTTACTTCCACATAAAGTGCACTCAGGGTCTACACAAATGAGACTGTCTCTGGGGAAGGTGATTGGCTGGAGATTGCAGTGGCAAGTGTTCCCACTGAGGGACGAATGTACAACGGGGCCCTGAGGGGCCTGTTGGAGAAGGGCGTTTAGCCTCCAAGTGGCCCCCTGTGGTAACTCTATCTCAGGGGTGGTGGGGGGCCCTCAGCTGGGTCTAAGTGGAGGTGTAAGTCAGTTTTCCTCCCCTCCGGCTGTACCACCTCCCCGGGCTGGGAAATAGAATTAGTGACTGATGGTTTTGGTTCTTTTCCTGCTTCCTCTCTTTGCCGGGTGGGAGTACTTTGTGTCGCATGTTTGAGATAACCTTGAAGGGCAATGCGACAGATAAAAGTGGCACCTAGGTGGGAATTTTATCACTCAGTGGGGAGGCCTTTACAATCTTTTCACAGGCCTACACGTACAGTACATGATTATCTAACAAAGTATTTCACAATTTTCATGGCACTAAAATCATTATTACTGTGTACTATTATTATGTTCTAGTTTATTAAACAGGAACTACACAGAATAAAAACATTTCCAAGAAGTCGGTTGCACTGTGCAGAGAGACAGCCTGTTTTTAACCTCATTTCTTTTGCTGTTTTTTTTTTACCACCGCTGTCCAGAGTGCTGATACAGGAGCTGTCCAAAGTAATCAGCACCAACGGAATTCCAGCCTGCTCGTGGGGTCTGTAGGCCAGTACTTTGCCTTTACTGCAAGTCTTATCATTTGCAACTAATAAACCAATAATAAACTGGCAACTGAGTGTATATATCCTGTCGTTCCAATGCCAAACAACCATCAGTTTTGCCTCTCCACGCTTAAATAGAAACATGTATGTTTCAGTGAAAAGAGTGTGCCATGTGAGTGTGGCGGCAGACTCAAATTGACTGTCTAAACTATAGTTGCAGGCTGTATTTCTCTAATGTCTGTGGTCAGTTTGAGGTAATTGTTTCTCCCCTTTCTGGTATAAGCTGGTAGAGTATCTGAGTTATGCTTGTGTTGTGGTTTCTGCACTTGAGTTGCTAGGTCTCGGCCTTGCAACATTACAGGCAAAATAAAATTGATTGGACAGTAGTCCACACCAACAAATAACAAAGGAATTACAAAGCAACACCAGTCCTTAAATAAAATTACAAGAATATGAATCGATTCTCTGAACTGCTGCATTGTGGGGAGTGGGGAGGGTGGGTATCGCAGCACACATCTAGAAAGAGGCAGATTCCAGTGGTACCGTTCACACTCACATTCACACCTACAGTATGGACAAATTATCACAGAGTTTCCAATCCACCTAAACAGCAGTGCTTTGAACTTTACAGGAAACACGGGCTCCCATTCTCTCTCTGACACTGGTCAGTCTGGCTGTTTCGCAGGTCAAAATTGAGTCAAAATGCACTTCCTCATTGAAATGAATGGATAGCAATTTTGGGTGTGAACACAACATGACGGGACAGTTCACTGGAAATGGAGGTAGAGACGCTTAAGGTATTCGCCCTACTGTTATACTGGCCACCGAAGAATCAGCAGGTGAGGATTGGTGTGACGAGCAGTTCTCCAAAGGCTCGTGTGGCATGTTCATGCACATTTTCATTGGGCACAGACATCCAGATGAGGGGCCAAGCCTGCAGAGCCCCATGAGGGCTCCACCTGTGATCATAACGACTGTATCTCTCAACCTATGTGGCAATGCATTTGCCTCACAGTAAACAGGGTTTGACACTGTTGCTAAACTAATGTTTCATCGGGCACTTGATCCCACCAGGAGAGTGAGAGTTTCACTAATGCACTTGGACATTGCTATATATGAACATCACGCTTCATCTCCTGCTTTCAATAATGTATTTTAATGAGTTCAAATCAACTACAGATTCACAATACATTTGCATCACTACAGTCACTATGGATACAGTGACAATCTACATAGCATGTACTGTATACCAAGTTCAGTTTGTGTGCAGAAAGAGATTGTACTATTGTGATGTAGGCTGTGGATATGAGTGATACATTTCTTTCTAATACTTTCAAAACTCATTTCATAAAAATATGGTGAAACATGTACAAGACCTGCTCCCAAAATCAAACCTCATATATCTATATCTATATATACAGAGCTAGCAGTTGATTAGATGGATTGATTTCCTATTAGGACTCTGTTCCCTAATGACCTGAATTAAGTATAACACACTACAAACTAATAAACAAGCAATGTCGTTATTTGATTCTGTCTGTGGTGGTGTGCTTTGGCAAGAGGGCAAAACTCTGCAAACCCTGCTACATTTGATACTTCCTGTCAGACGTGTAAATAAATCTAAAGCTGAGTGGGATGAAGATAACAAGGTAAGGCAATGGACTGGCATCATGCCACTTCATATTTCACTCTCTGTCTTTCTGTCTTTTTCCAATCTCTCTCTGTCTTTGCTGTATCATTCTCTTTCACCCCTCTTATCTCATCATCTATCTTTTTGTCAGCTTTCTCCCTCTTTTACAATGCGGACACATCTGTTCAGTCCTTTCACCGCCACTGTTGTGCAGTGAGCGATGTTGTCTTAAGCCCTGAAACATCAGAGAAGCCAAAAAGCAGGACAATAAAAGAGAATATATTCTTAGGAGCTTTCCAAAGGTTCTTAGCCACTGCCCACAGATAGCTGTGAACATAATTTTTCATTGTTGGAAACATTGCCATTACAAGGAGTAGTGTAACTTTGTAAAACACATAAGTGATAAACCCCTCTAACTTCACTTTTCTCAGGCAATGACTGATTTGCAGTAATTCTCCTTATTGTAGCTGTGCTGAGCATAAGATACCACTCTGGAGTGGATTACAATGGTAGTGAAGGTTATTTTCAACTTAAGGAAACTGCACTTTTGCAATCAACCTCAGTTCAACAGTGTTATGAAATAGGAATGACGGTAAGAGTTGAGGTCATTCTATTGATGTGCAAGAGACCACTTAACAGCATAATTTAACCTCTTTGGAGAAGCGCTTCTTCTTTCTTCCTATGATGAAAAGCGATTAGGCAATACGTCACCTTTGCCATTCCTTAATGCAAATCTTCCATTCAGCCCAATTAGCCTTTATTCCAGAGCGCACACTTCTATTCAAGCTGTCAGTTGGAAGAGCATTAGCCTTCACAACCTGTGTTTGTGCTTGAGGCCCAATAAGGAAGTGCCTCTCTCAGCCCTGGCTACTGTCTGCCAGACGAGCATGAAGAATTTCAAAATGATGATACGTGCCTCTCTGAAATTTGGGACTGAAGAGTGACAAATGCAGCGAAAATGTCACAAAGAATTACTTTGGGTATCCAAGTTTTAAAAGTTAATGGAGATGCAACTAGTGCTGTGTTATGTGTAAGTGTATGATTTTACTTTACTTTAAAATACTGTATACAAACTGGGATATAACAGGCATAAAATGCATTACTTAGTAACTCTTTATAGTAATGTGATTTTTTCAGTAATGAGTAGTATGAGGGATTCCAATTTGAAATTCAGGTATTACATTTTAGTTGCTAATCCCAGTAGCACTCTGTTACTTCCACAGGGGGGTCAGCTTGTTCGCTGTCTTACTGGGAGTTTGATGAAGGGTTGATATAAATTCCTTCCCTGAACATTTCAGGTGACAGACTGATCCGATAAGTGTTAGCTTGCGCAGGGACCGGAGCTGCGGGGTAGCTGTTAACCTCTTCCCAAAGAGGAGGTAACAAGAAATGCACCTCCTAGTAATTCCAAAATGTATTTATTTAATTACACATCTTGTCTTTTTATCTGGCTTGCTAACATAGCTTGTTTGCTAACAGTGGCTACAGCTGCCATGGATGTATAAAGAGAACTGGATACAGCGTCGGCCCCGTTCATTCCTCCGAAAGCTGCTCAGTGGCGCATGAAGCCAAAAAAGTTCGACTTCCCAGGTATAAAATTAAAAAATTAGAAGATGTAACATGTGGGTGAGGAGGCTTTGGAGTTGTTCAAAGGCACCTTAAACGGAGCTCGGCTGACTAACGAAAGTAAAGTAATGTAGCTAATTACTTTTGCTGTTGAGTAATAAGTAAAGTAATGTAATTACTATTTGATGGAGTAATATTAGGAAATTATTACATTTTTCAAGTAAATTGCCCAACACTGTTGTAGAGTTTGCTAGTTCTTAATAACCATCCTTTTAGCATAACAGTACGATGTTAGACTCAGTATACATTTGTTCTGTTTAGTTAGAACTGTATTTATGATTAAACTACATGAGGTGTGTTGTAAATTCTGGATTTGTGCTGGTGTTTTCCCTTAAAGCTGGTGTTTCCATCATGAATGCTTTTCCTGGCTGTGACCTTGTCAGCACCTTGTCTGTCTGTCAGCTAGCTGCACTAAAAAGGCTAAAGCAATCTGGCAGCCTCCCCCGGATAAAAGGGTGGGGTGACAGGAGAAACAAGGGTGGAGGAGGGATGAGGGAGATGTGACCTTTCTACTTGCAGAGAATTGTTTTTAGGTAAACAGCCTTTCAGAAATGAGCCAAATGGCAGGTTGGCACACACTGTACTACAGAGGGAGGGTGCCTGATTTCATTCAAGTTTCATCAGTATTTTTGAGACTTCTTATTATTCAGTTTTGTTAAAATTCTCAAATATTTCACGTGCATAATCTAAAATCTCGTATTTATTACAACAGTGTTGCAACAAAATATAATCAAGAATACTAAGAAACATGCCAACTTTATTTAAAATACAAAGTCCATATCTTTGGTCATGTTTCCAAGCTTTTAATGCCTTGGTTTTTATCCAAAGAATAAAGCTGAAAAGCAATACAGCAAGTGAAGGATAAGGTCTCCTGACTAAACCTTCTATTTATTCTAAGTCTGTGCAAGTAACTTGTGATTTCACTCATTTATGACCTCGCCACAATATGGCACTATGTCCTTTTGAGTGAAACACAATGCATACTGATGTTGTCCTGGCTTACCAAGGTCAACACCACAGCACTGGTGGCTAATGCCACAGCTTTTCTGATGTAAAGGCAGTCTTTAAAAATGCACTGAGGTCTCCATCTGCAAGTGGCGGGGGGTAATGAGAAAGGCTCAGGAGAGGTCACCTATGCACAGCATCAGCAGTGATGACTTTATTGAGACACTCTCGTGGAGACAAAAACACACAATCCTTCCCTCCGTCTCTCTCCCTCACACACACACACACACACACACACAGGGTGAGCGCTCCCTCAACCAGAAAGGAGACTGAGATTGGAAATAAAGACCATCCTCTGTGTCTGAGGACTGTGAATGGGAGCAGTAATGTTTTCAATTTGAGCCCTGAGAGCAATAATGGAGCTCATTCTACACACCTAGATACTGTAGTACGGTTCGCCTTAAAGCTTTAGGATTCTATCATCCTTCACTCTCTCAATTCCTCTCCCTTTTTTTCCCCACAGTGTGCTGTTCATGAAGGGATTAATTTGTGGGATTAGAAGACAAGGGTCTTGTTGAGAAAAAAAAAAGGAGAAAAATTGTGGAGAGAAGAGAAAGGGGATAAATGAATGAAGAGGTGAGGGGCATACTTCTGTGTTTGACTCTGGGTGTTATTTCAAACTCTGGCCCCTCACATTTGAATGACACCTGCTCGAAGCTGTTTCATTCATTCACACAGTATAATAATTCAATTTCACAGCAGAGATTGAGTCTCGGGGCAAGCGTCCTGCATCTCTTAGCGTTAGCATGCCAAGAAGTGATTCATTCTTCCTCCGCTGGAATTCATTTGGGTCATGAAATGTAATCCAGGTTATTGTCTCATGCAGCCACTGAGCTTCCACAAGTATCCCATAAAAGACTTTTAAACACTCATTGGGGAAATAATGTTGTGAGATCTAACTACTGAGCCAAAGGCAATTGTGAAATATTCAGATCTGAAAAAAAAAACCAAGCATGATTCCCTTTGTTCACTTGAATATATTGATATTATAACTGCTTGTGTATCCTTGCTATGTCAGTGCTAAGGAATTCAAAAAGTGCAGGAGTGGTACCAACGGTGTCATAAAACCTGATCTGAGAGTGAAAACTTTAGATGGAAACTGGAATGTCATCGAATAAAAGTCCCAAGGACAGCGCGGAGGAACGCTCTTTTGAGAACAACAAAGTGGTCACAATGTCACGGCTCTCCGTTTTCATTCACGGCTACAGTTCCTACATCTGACGAAAGTGTGTGCAAGTGCAGGGACGCGGTCGTCCATCTGACCTTTAAGAAACAGATCTAAGAAGGCAAAAGTGTGAAAAACGCAGAGAGAGAAAAAGAGAGAGAAAGACAGTAAGGAGAAAGAAGGAGAGGCAAGATTAAATTCTTTTAAATGAATAGACAATGACAGCCCCCTTCCTCAAAACCTCCTGTTAAATCTGCGTGTCTGAATTTCTTGCTCCATCAATCAGAAACAAAAGCCCAAGTCTGTGCAGACAAATTTAACCGCTGTTGCTTTTCAGTTTTGCCCTTTATGTCCATTTCTCACCGAACAAAGAGGCATCAGGGCATCATCACGATTCGCGTTTGTGTGTTTTTCATGGCCATCAAATAACAAAAACTACTTGTCTGCATCCCTTCGTGCCCATCATTGTGTCGCCAACAAGTTAATCCCTTTGCCTGCTTGGCTGTAAAAGCCAGCATGTTTTATGCACAAGGTGGATTCATGCCCAAATAAACACTGAATGTAGGCTGCTTTACTGACATATTACTTACTCAGTCTTTAGCATTCTCCTAATATTATGAATACATATGAATATCATTCTACCAAAAGTGCGACACATAGTTGATGCACGTTTCTGCTTTCTTGAGATCAGAACAGTTTCAAACGTCATAGCAGCAAGTGTCCTTGAAGTGAGAGGGATGAGTCAGCAATCCAAATGCTTTTCAGTTATTAGCATTAAATAATGTAGCACAGCCACTTAATGCTAATGCCTAAACTAAAAAGCTATGATCAAAGAGACACACTGAGCAGATAAGATGATGCTGGTGATGAGAGATTGATGTCCTTGTGCATGTTTGTGTCCTAAGACGAACACGCAGGTGCACTTCACCTTTTTCTTTTTGCTAGTATACATTTCTTTGGGAGGGCAGAAAGGGTCTTTTAACTTTTTCTCATTGCATATTCATATTTTGATTCATTCTTCCTTTGTGAGATTCATTTAAAAAAAAAAAAAAGTCAAATGGTTACATCAGAAGAATGATTTTCGTGTGAGCCACGGGTCAGACACAAGTCGTACTTATAAGAGATGGAAAATTGTCTTTCAAAAGAGCAGGTCATCGGCTCCCACCTTCATTCTCCATCAGCACAGAAGGCCGAACTGCAGCAAAGTAAAATGTTTCATATAAAGTTAGCTTTTAATGCAAGTTGAGCGTCACACATTGCCAACTTTTATGAGTAAAAGGTGAAGTTAAATGAAACATGTTGACCATGGCTATTTACACTTTGGTGAGCAGTGAACTTGATAATGTTTTGATATTTGCTGGTGCGTGCAGCGATCTCATACAGTACATGTAAGGCTATAGCCTCATCTGATATAACTCATGTGAAAATGATGATGTTCCATTAACATGTTAAGGCATAAATAGGAGTTCACCATCTGAAATCTAATACGCACTTTTAGTCATCGATGGTGAAAGAAATTGTAATAGTTCAGTGCTGTTACATTATGTTGAGATATTGGGAGGAGGGTGTTGAGATCTTTCCTTTGTAAAGTGGAACGCACAAAAAAAACATTAATAATGCTAAGGAGGATTGTTTTATAAAGTGAAACATAAGGTTCAGCTCCTCCTCCACACCCTAGTAATTTTCATACAGTCCCTTAATTATTCCCATCATGGGTTTAAGCTAGATTCATGAGTTGTCAGCTTATAAAAGTTAATGAAGATATTTGAAAACAGGAAAGAACTGCATTTTGTGATTGGCATTTGTGATAATAAAACTCCTCAAGTGAACATGTAATACATATATTGCGGATTCACTCTTATCACATCCATGAAAATCCTATTTACCCCAACTTGACAGCTCCAAGGACCATTGCAGAGAGTGATGGCAGCCTGTTATGCCTGCAGAGGATAAAGGTGATTTGCAAAAAAAAAAGAAAAATACCCAAGAAATACCCAAACAGATGCACCTCCTAAGTGCTAAAAAAGGGGAGCGGTAATGAAAGCTCGTGTTCATTTAGGCCTCCTGTCCTTTTCCACTGGAGGCAAGACAGGACAGCTTCATCAGGCTTTTTTTTTTTTCTCGTGTCCAGGAGCAGGATGTGTGTGCCAACGCTGTGATGGCCGGCAGGTTTATCTAAGCTGACAGAGATGAATCTCCCAGCAGAGGGCTGGGCCTGTTCAGCTGTCCTGCTGAGGGGAGCCCACACCACGCCTGACATTAAATTATTTCAGGAGGTAATTAGTCTTCTGTTTTTCACCAAGATGCCAAACGCTCTCGATCTCATGCTCTCGTGCACACACCCATGTTGCCCATGTCAGATAGACCGGCAGTACAGATAAAGGAGAGGGAGAGATTAAACAAGAGAAATGGATGAAGAATAGGTAGTCAGAAAACATTTAACTTATCTTGTAAGTACAAAAAAAGCCATATAAAAAATGAGCCTTTTTAGAGGTAGACTGAGTATCTCAATGAACAGTTAAAAGGTGTTAATCTTAACAGAAAGTATCACTGCATATGAAATGCTAAAATCACAGTTATTATTATTATTATTATAATTATTATTCAGTTAAATTCTCAGTTTCTAATTTGGTTAATGACACTAAATTAAAGACTGCACTGTCTGTCTGACTTGATGGCAACACACTTTACTAACTTCAGTTATTCAGTTGGCGGACCTTCAGAGAGAAGTGAGAAGAGAAGCTATGATCACAACTCATCGGAGTTGTGTTAGGCTTTCTTTTTCTCTATTTTTTCCCTCCCTCTTCCTGGTGCTCTGTCCCAAACTGGGGCCTTTTTACCGTGCATCTGAAGTCAAATTAACGTTGATGCCCCATCAAGGAAAATATGATTTGGCTGTCACATTATGAATATTGTTGCCTTTATGGACTATATTATGCAAAGTCATGCAAATTAGATACGCAGCGATCAAAGAAAACAACCCTTAATTTTGTCCTTCTGCTTTTCTTGTGTTTAGCGTGTAATGTGGTTATGTGTGCTGCCAGCAAATGAAAAGTCACTTTCATGGCGTATTATTTTCTCATGTCGCTTGTTGATCAAGTGGTGCATCCATTACCACCACTCCATCCTAAGACAAACAAACAAAAAGCCTTTTTATACATAAACTTTCTGCTCATGCAATGCATACGACGCAAGAATTTTGAATGCTGTGAAAACTTTCCTAAAACACACAGCCCTGAACCATAACTGTTGTTTGTAAATTAAGTTGTTGAAGTGAAGAATGCCTTCAGAATAATCTCATCTCCCTCTCTCGTGTTCACTGGTAAAAAAGCACATAGCACGACACAGTAGTTTACAGTTACTGAGATCAGCCTGTGGCTCCGTTCTCTCATTCAGTGGGTCATTTGAGGGGTAAAGAGTAATTTACCATGAAAATCCAATTGCTTTAATCTAATTTCCTTTGATATAATTCACAATAGGCTTACAGCCACACAGCGTTTACCTAGCTGAAACAGTGGAAGTGCCCCCGGGGACAATTATAGTCCGGTTACAGGTACCTGACTCTCAATACATTAAATAACCAGCATCTCCAGCCATCGGATTTACAATGGAATGAAGAAGATCAAAGCAAGTGAGGAAAAATCACAGATGCAAAAGGTGAAGTTTAAACTTGTGGTTTCATTTGGCATGTTTCACTTCAGAATGGGAGTGTAACTGAAAGCCTGATCATTTCGCAAACAAAAGGCTTTTGTTAATTTACTTAGGGTCATTAGGCAACCAATTTAATGCAATATTGGTATAGGACTCCTATAGTAAATAAATACAGAACAAATAATAGTCATTTAACACAGCAGTATAGACATGAAAATGACTTTTTATTTCATGAGCAGCATAACAACTTTGTGACTGGCTCTGGACCGATGAGCCAAAATTCCCAATAACCCCTGCTGCTCTGCAAATTGCAGAGGACACAGTCATTAATCTGTTCAGCCAGAAAACAGCACAACTTCTAATACTAAAACATTGACTGTTCTGTATTTGCACACAGAACAATAGATGGATTTTTTGGTAATTCCTTGACCAGAGGTGGCGGTGGTGCAGCAGAGCTGCATCAGCAGTGGAGGGTGACTTAATAGAAATACATTATTATCAATAGGTCTGGTAGAAGCCTGTGGTAACCGTGGCCAATCAGCTCCTCTCATCCCTGTTATAAGCAGTTTGCTCTCTGGTAAACAAACCATGACATTCATTTCATTTTGGGGAAAGAGATTCTGAGCTACTTCAGGACAAAAACAATATTCTTGGTGCGGTGAGTCACACAGCATCTAATTATTTAACACCGTAAATATGCCACCAAGAGTACATGGTGCCACTTCCAAAATTTATTTCATGTTTGTGGTGATATTAAGACCCACTCATTGTGATTTCTGTTTCTGTTATTTCTTCTGAGAACCTGAAGGTTTATTTGGAACTGCAATTGTTCCAGTTTGTTTTGTTGGTCGTCGTAGTCCGTCTCACATTAGAGATTCAAAGGAGTGCATAATCAAATGTGTTTACAAAAGCCACTGTTGTCAATACTACAAGAAAGGCAAGGTTTTATTTACATAATTGTATAAAATGACACCTGATAATAACTCAGTTTACATGACTGAGGCATTTATTTTGTACATATTTTGGAGGTCCAGAGAAAATTGTGGAATCAACTGGCTGAAAATGACTTGATTCCTGTCCTGCTTAATTTACAGCCCGCAGGCCTTGAAGCTAATTTGAGTGTTTTTGCAATCTGTGTTTTGCAAACACAGAACAGCCAATGCATCAACTTTACAGATGTTAGCTGTAGCCAGGGTGCATTTGGGTGCAGGTGAGAAACAAAATCTGCCTGTAACCAATAGTTTACTGTACCCAAAGACTGTGTGCTCACTCTGTGCCAGCACAACAACGAGGCCTTAATCTGGCTCGTCCTCGATGGTGCAGTCCTTTGTGACTCCTGGTGGACTTGAACCAGAGCAAGAGGCATGCAGGGACCATGTGACCTACATGTAAAGTCCATGTGACCTCATGCTTCCAGAGGAGTGTGTCATGCAAGGGGTCTCTTCCCCATGGTGTAAGGGCTGCCCATGTGACACGTGACGCCAAGCGGTCACACATCAAGCTGATTGCACATCGGATGCGTGAAAAACTGCAGGAAGAGTAATAAAATGGAAAAGGTGTGTCGTGCTCTCCCCTGCAGCCCTGACACCAGCACTGGGTTTGTCCTACCGTTGAATCAAACCATTTCAGACAAGCAGGCAAGGGGGGGTTATCGATTGTACGTTCAGGCTGCTTCGGTATCCTGTTGTTGACAGAACCCAGACAGAGGGATTTAGAGAAGCCTGTGTGTTTGAAATGTGTTTGCATGGTAAATCACAGCAGGCCACCTGCTTTAGTATCCTTTACTTATTTTATTTCACAGGTCTGTGAGCCACTTCACAGCTAGGCTAACTTCTCTCCGAAGCCATTCAGCATGGATGACCTGCTGGCTGAGAGGGACGCGTGCATTTTTGCTATACACTCACATGCACACACATTTTCCCAGCGGTTTATCATTTCTCAATGTCACTTTTAATGAATTTGAGACCACATCAAGTCATATCCGTCTCAAATCATAAACCTCTGTAATAAGTTGGAATAGATCGTTCATGGTAGTAGGGGTTTGCTCTGCCTGTTACCAGCTCTGTAATTGTAATATATTGGACAATCCATCTGAATTATGTGCTTCAACCCCTGCCCAGTAACGGCTGCATATTTTTGTCCTTTTGGGGAACACAGTAAATATATCCAGTTACAGTCCAAAAAGCCTAAAGCAGTCTGCTAAAAACACTGTTAACTGTTCTGCTGTTCAAATATGATCACTGATGAATGCCTACATTGACATGTTTATTTAATATAATAGCCTATTTTGAAGGTGAAAGCAAAAAGCAACAACAGGAGAAGCAAGATTACAATGAATAACAACTCTATTATGTCCCTTGTCCTCTATCTCTCGTTTTCCTTCCTCTCTCTAATCTCATTTCACAGGGGACCACGGCGAGGAGCAAGGAAGTTTTCCCGTGGTATCACACAAGAGCCTACTCTTCCACAGGAGGAAAAATGAAGCGAATAAATAAAGAGAAAATCGAATTCCTTCAGCCGTTGCAGGGGTGCCAGCCAATGAATCAGCAGAATAAATTCTCTCCAGAGATAAACAAACATGATATTTCAGCTGGGAGCTACAGGACAGAAAGACCGCTGTCGCTCTCGTAAAGTTCAGAGCGCTCCGGACCGTAAAAGGAGCCGCCTTCTCAATCAGGAAAGCCTCTGGCAGGGAGGCCTTTACAGCTGGAGCTATGTGATGAAACCACACAGGAAACCTCACACACACACACACACACTGTATGCCCGCGAGCGAGGCTTTAACACCACAGATATATAGCCTCATATAGAAAGCCATTAAAGTAGGATTTTGAAGCACAAGTGTCTCCCAACACACTACGTGCTCATAGGCTTGATTTACATGACTATGTGCTACACTGTACCTGCATGCTGTAATAATAAAACATTCGCATTATTTGTAAGCATCCTCTGCCACGTTTAAGAATATATAAGCTTGACGCCCTGTGGTGATCAAACCCATACATCAGCGTGAATGGAGAGAAGTCTGTGGTTTCCGTGTTGCGGCTCAGAGATGGTAACAAGACAACTGTGACAGCCAGAGTCAACATTTATGGCATTGACTTTAAAGGTCAAAGCCTTGTGCATGTTCCCTTGCCTTTTTCACACCTTCAGGCGAAAGCACGAGCTGCAGATGTGAGAGAGCCACTCATGTGAAGTGAAACTTGTAAAGAGAAAGCTGGAGGCTGTGTGGAATAAGCATTTGACGACTCTCTGGGGGAAAACAAACACGTCTATTTATGAGTCTTGCTAATTCAAAAGACATCTAGGTTTAAAAATTTCAATTTGGACTGGTGTTTGAGCTTCTGAAAAACACAGCATATGGCACAGCTGGATTATATATATATATATATATACATATATATATATATATATATATATATATATATATATATATATATTTATTTATTTATTTATTTTTTGTTTTGTTTTTGTTTTTGTTTTGTTTTTTGTTTTTTTCAGGAAGGGATGGACCATTTTGTTTGTTTAGCAAAAGATGTATGAGTCAGACTTCTTGGCTGAGGTTTTGTCTCTTTCTAATTTATTGGATTGTTTCCAAACACACACCGAACTCTTGCCTTGACAGGTTAAATGGTTCCCGTAACACAGAGACACATTACTTTGGCACGGAGAGAGAAGAACAGCATGGCGAACTGCAGAGCTGCTAGTCTCGTCTTGCTTCAAGGAAACAACACATAATTGGTCTCGGCACTTGTACTGTTAGTGCTGTATAACACTTGTATGGGGATGTCAGTTATCTTTCGTGATAAATGGATTCCTGTGGAAATAAAAAGGGCAAACCGTGCAGTTTTTCTTTTTTCTGTGTAATTACAATCATGACATTTTTTTAACACATGTAGCAGCAAAATGGGCCTTTAAACAGGTTCTTATGTGCTGATGTTAACTGTCATTTCTGCAACTGTTTCTTTCTCACCGGTATTTAAGGCCCGAAAGGTGAAGGCTCCATCCCACCAGAGCATCTCACTCAAAATCGATAAGAGCCACCGACATTGTGAATGACTGAGCTATCATCCTTCACTATTTATAGCGTGTGATGCTCTGTGAACCGTGAAATTAATAAATAGCATGCTCAGTAATTGCCTGGAAACCAAGCGCTGTGGCAAAGTGAGGTATAAAATCATTGGCATCAGATGGGGTTTCTAATAAGTTGTCACATTATTGTCAATGACCTTCAAGCAATTAAAACAGTAGAGGAGTAAAAGAGAGAGACAGAGAGCGGAGGGGGGTTGTGGGGAAGGGTTGGGTAGAATAAGGAGGAGGGGTTAAGAGCAGTTGAATTGATGGGAGTACAGGAGGACTCTATTAGGATAGGAGGATCTTCATTAAAAGGTACTGACTGAGAGAGGGAACCCGCTCTGGAGAGCAGCAGGTTTGCCAAAGGCCCAGTTTAAGCGATCCTTTGCTTAATCTGACGCCGGTGACACTGAGGGTCTTATAAAATCAAATGCTGCCTCATTCAACCAAACGTCAGGGGGTTAGGAGGGAAGCAGTTTGCTCGATGAGCTCCATGAGCACGGCTGGTGGTTCAAGGTACTCTTTTTATTAACGGCACTTTGGTAGAGCTGCAGAATAAAAGGGAAGATTTTACGCAGCACACAATCCAGCTACTGACACTTGGCTGATTTTACAAGCGCATATTATCAGCAAGCCGACAGCATTTCGGAGCGAGAAGTAACCTAATAAAACATAAAACGCATATACTGTGTGTTCACACTACACTAACAATGAGGTCACACTCATCTCCAAATGAGATTTGGGTGATCGGATTTTCACTGCGTTCTGGGTGTGTTTACACCTTTTATTTTTTGCAGTCTGGTTGTTATTAGAATTAGATCACCTGAAATGGTTTTTAATGCCCAGATGTCTGAGCGGGGTCATACTGACACGAGCACATAGCAACACTGTAAACCACAGCCACACACTGTTTTCCACGGATCAAGTGTTCCAGCTCATCACACTTACCGGAGCTGCTCATTAGTACATCATGTTAAGCCTGGCACTAAACTTTTAACATCCCATAATGCCAACAGTTTTCAGGATGTAATCCAGCAGAACAGCCACGGTAATAGCAACTGTCACGACATAGCAATCAACAGTTTGTAGGCAAATTAGGCACTAAATGACAGACAAAACTTTGGGTGTGAAACTGTGAAACTTCAACAGAAAATAGACATCAAAATATTAGTAAAGTAAGTAAAAGGCTACAGAATTCCCAAATGTTGTGCTTTGGTATTAGTAATCAGGGTGTTATAAGGGTGTCGATGATGGTACTGAAGTGGAGGTTTCCGCAGACGCCACATCTCTCTGAGAGGATGCTGCTGACCTGATCCTTTGGATAGTAGAAAGTTTGCACAAGGTTACTCATATCTTCCTCTGTGCATGACTTTCATAGGTACACACATACATTAACACCCCAACATAGTATATGTATGTGAGGCCTGCCTTCGACTTAGTTAAAGAAACTGTGGTATCATACAGCAGGTGTCTCAGAAATGTATTGCTCTGTACTATACTCATGAGATCGAAGTAATCATTTGAAAATAACTCTTTATAGGTACAGACAAGATGTTCTTTAGTAATCCAAGTCCAATATTGACTCTTCTTTTAGCTCTGTCTGTCTCTTTAGCTGCTAAATTATCCACTTTGGTCACCAGCTAGTCGCTAACTTTAACTTTGTCTGTTTGGTGCTGGACAGGTAGCATGAAAACAGCTGCCTGCTGCGGCTGGAAACGACGTCAATGAGAGCGGTGAGAGTGAACCAAAACAGTAAAGTTGTGGGCCAGAAGTCAGATCATGTCAGATAATCATGAAGTGACGAAGGACTACATTGTAACTACTCAGTATGATGTACCACTTTACTTGGGGGTGCGCAAACAGAGTAGCTAATTGTTAAGTAATGAATAAGTGGCTACTAGTTCAGAGTTAATCAGGAACGACTTATGAAGAAAGTGGTCATTATTCTAATTAACGGTTACCTAAGAACTAATCATTACCTAATGATTCATTAGTATAGTCTCTACCAGTCTGTTCTCCAGTAACTCATAATTATCTACTATATAGTCCTCAATTCAGAGTTATTCAGGAACTACTCATTAACGATTCATTAATCATCAGGTCGTTCCTGATTCATTCCTCTCTCGTTACTTAGTAACTACTCACATTTTTGTGTACCGTATTTTAAAGTGTTACTAATGAGCCCTTTAAACACATTGTGGTATTTTTTTTTTACCTACAGCAGTTGACAGATAAATTGACCTACCTGAAGAAGAGGAAAAAAACACCACAGAGAGATAAATCAGCTTTATTTGAGTTCAGTGCTGGAGCACATCCTTCTGTCTGGAATGAACAAGCAACCTCTCACTCATTAATTAGTCAGCCTCTCTACCTGTGGGCCAGCCTGCCATACTCCACTGTGACTGATGGAACAAGAACAAAGGAAAGGGACCATGATTACTGATGAGAATTATAAATACATTTCAATTAATAAAACCTCCCATTGGTAATTGTCTTACAGGTTTTGCAGGTAGCGTAGATGTATAACTGGTGATTTTTGTGCAACACAGTGAGGTAGAAGCAGTGGTACAGGAATAGAACAACAGCAATCTCCAGTGCTATTCTAGGTGAATGGACAAAGAAATAGAGAAATGGAGGAAGAGGCAGAAACAAAGTGAGCGAGGGCGGACGGAGAGAGAAAGAAAGACGAGGGTGGATATCGCCCAGTGCTCTTTAATAACCAGGGCAGCGGAGGTTCTGGAACCTCTGAGCAACCCAGTGGACACTAGAGGAAGGGCAATGGGGTCACACGGCATGGAGAGGGGACGACACACAGCATCGCACCCGCAGGAGATTGATGTGTTTCCCAGCAATCTACAAGCCCATAAAAAAAGGGCACGGTCTGTGGGCAAGCTTAAAAACCAACCAGGGAATTGGTGGACAAAAGTTCATCTGGCACTGTCATAACACTGCAGCATGACAACATAACCTAACATCAACAACAACCGCTTAACAGGTAGGGCAGCTTTTTTCTACTCATGTGCGAGATATGAAAACTAAAATGTTTATTTGATTTACAGTGCGTGTAAAATGTCAAACATTCTTCCACCTCGATGTTCTCTGTTGTATTCAAAGCTGCCCTCTGTAGACATGTTATCAAAAGAAATAAATATCCTTCACACACTGTGTCCACGGGTCTGGGCTTGACATGTTAAACCCTGTATTGGTTAGTGCACTTGAGAGTTTCCTGCTCTTCTATTGGTCACACGTTCATTCTAGCTCAGTCATTGGCTGCCTTAACAAACTACACCTGCAGCTCATTTGTTGGTTGAATTCCTTGTTTGTTAATTGGCTCAGCAGTTCCTCTATTACCACGTGATGTGCATCAAACTTCTATTCAGCCTCCCTTTGTTTATAGGAAATACAGTGTCATGCACGCCATCATCACTCTTACGTGCCCAAACTACAGTGAAGTATTCAGATTCTCTACTTAAAGGAACTGTTCGACATTTTGGAAATACTCTTATTCGCCATCTTGCCAGAAGTTATAAGAGAATCAATGCTCTCATGTCTGTACAGTAAATATGAAGCTACAGCCGGCAGCCGGTTAGCTTAGCTTACCACAAAGACTGGAAACAGGGGGAAAGAGCTAGCAAAAGTACTTAAAGTATCAAAAGTGAAAGTACCCATTCTCCAGCAGAGTGGCGCAGATGTTTTTTTACATATTTTACTATTTGATTATTCGATCCTGATGCAGTGTTTAATCATAACAATGATATAATCATAACTAAGCTGATTATATGTTTTGTGAGTAAAAGCTGAATCTGCAAAGTAAGTAGTAACTTGAACTGTCATAAATGTAGTGGAGAAAAATGTACATTATTTGCCTCTGAAATCTAGGAGAATAGAAGTATAAAGTAGCAAAAAAAAAAAAAAAAAAAAAGGAAATACTCAAGTAAAGTACAACATACATACAAAAAATGGAGTATTTGGACATTTACATGGCATGCAAGACTCACTTTTCCAAGAAGCAAACTACAAACTTATTACAGCCACATTTCAAGACTACAGAGGGTAGGTATTTCATTCTCAAAAGACTTCATCTTCAAAGAACTCCAGCTGACTCTTTGACACTTACCTGTGTGTAGAATGTTGCAAAACCCAAAGGTAATTTTCAGTGTTTCAAAGGAGCATTTATGATGACACCCTGAGTACATACTATAACCTCCCCAAGGACACCACCTTTGCATACTCAAGTCCGACTCTGAAAACACTCCAGTACGAGCATAAAATGTCTCTATTGGATTTAAAGGGCCAAAGTATCTCCCACCAGGTCCCTGTGTCTTCCTCTTCACAAAGCCACTGCATTGTCTTGCATTGGAAGATCAAAGAGCATTTTGAACTGTGGCGCCTTGTTTCAGAGCAGTGAGGATGGTTGCATGAGCATCTTCAAAGGAGGACAAGTTTTATTAATCACTGCAGCGTCTATGTCAACACTGCAAGGAAGTGAAAGGAATACATTTATAGCTTAACATTGATGAGTGAAACATAGGCTTCTAAGCTTTGATTATGCAATGTTTACAGGAAAAGATGCAAATCCCAAAAAAAAAGGTTATGAAGCCAAAATGTTTGAAGTGAATTAAAGGCATTCAATTGTATTTTAAATTCCTAATAAGTAAGAGTGAGGCAACATTCAGCACCAGCTCTGCCCATTGTGCTCTTATGAAGAGCTTTTTATTCTTCAGCACAGGAAAGCATTGATCATTACGCACCTGCACCTGTCTCCACTCAAAAAGAGTGCATCTTGAACCCATTCTGTGCTGCAGTGTTATTTCCATGATGCTTTTTTTCATGCTCCAACCACTGTGACAACCTGGCTGGAGGTAGAAGACATTTTTGATTCAACACTGCCTCTAGTGGACTGAGTCTGTATATCCAGAGATACCACAAACACCTGCAGTACAGTCAAGAGCAGATGCTGCAGTGGAAAAAAATGTTCATTATACCCATATCTCCTGAATGCTCATGGATGCCCATATTGAGCTGCACAGGAGAGTTCAACTCTTATCCGGGTAATGTGGTTAATCAATTAGAAGTCCTCGTCCCCTGAGGGTATTCACATTAACTTGAGTATAGGTTTTCACTTAGAGTGGATCAGTGATCTCTGCAGTGGCTTCCCCCTCCAGACTTCTTTCATTATCTAAAATGAGAGCATATTGAAGGGGGGCACCAAGGTGGAGCAGGTAGGCGGTGTGGTGGGGAGATTTGTTTCAGTGGGTCATATTCACATCTCCTGCCACACCTCAGCGCTGAGGTCTCTGCGTATCCATCAAATGATATTATCCATCACCATCAGCTCTTGGCTGATAAAGAGAAATGACATGAGCTGCATTTGGAGACTATAAAAAAAGTGACTCAGACAACTATAGTGTTCAGTCAGTGTCAAAAAGAAAAATCAAATCACTGCAGCTCCTCAATCCTCCCCCACTGCAGACTTGATTTAGAGGAATCTATTCAAAACCTCACATAATTCCCTGCATTCAGTCTCATCCATACAAATCTGTCCATTCTCTCTAGCACAATATTCTATTCAGGGTTTTCTCTGTTAAGTCTCTGTGCCTGGCCTCGCTCTCGGTCTCTGGTCTGTTGCAGTCATCCTTTACAGGACACCCCTCCTGTTCGCTGTCAGCCAGACTTTGTCCTCAGTTCAATTCTCTATTTTCACAACACCACAAAAAAAAAAAGGCTTCAAATAAATAAAGCTCAATAAAGACAAACCAGTCCTCATCAATCATGTTTCAATTATGACAGGGATGTCAAAGAAGTGGTTACATCAAGACTTTCTGTAGCAGGGTAGTGCACATACTGTTGACAGCAGGTGAGGAAATGTTTGACAATCCATCTTTAGAATGTGCTTCAAAATACATAAAAAAAACAATGTATTTGTTGTTGCTGACACTGAAATTTTGCACTCTCTCTGAACTACATATATTTCTATATGTCCGTACAATCTGTGCATTTCAGTCTGCAGCAGTTCTGCAGGCAGAACTGTATTTCCATTCATGCAGTTACATGCTAGACAACTTCTGTCTATAAATATTTTCAGTGTGATAATGAAATGATGCCTCCATCTGGGGAGATGTTTTAATGAAGTTAATTGTTTTTTTGTTTTTTTTCAAAATACACAGCTGCAGGGATGAGCTGTTAATTTCAACATGTTGCACACATTTATGCACCAGTGCTATAGTGAGAACATGATTTCTTTTATGTGATACATATACACTACTCTAACTTTGCACGCTTGCATCCAGTATATTGTGAATAAAAAGTGTAACACTCTTCTAGTCTCTAGCTACCCCATAAACTTTTACTAAATATTAGAAAAACAATGCTTTTTTTAAAATCATTTTTGACATTTAGACACCAGAACATTGTTAAAAACAAATAGACTGAGGAATACCAGGGAGTTGAGTGCTTGATTGAATGAAATTAATGAATTAAACAGGTTGTAAGGTCACTAAAGGCCTGAGATATGCATTTAAGCTATAATTCATTTTTTTTTTTTTTCATTTCATACCTAATGGATTCCAGTATGAAAACATTTTCTGCATTATGGGTAAAACAACCAATTAGCTTCTTATTTTTATTCCTCTGTGCTGTAACCTATTAATATTTTCTGCTGAAACAACTCAAGCTCCTCATTCTGTATTATAAGCCTTGGGAATACTTTTACTTATAATGGATTGTAGAAAGTAGAAAGTATAATATACTTTCTACTTTCTGTCAAACCTTCCCTTTATGTATGATAGATATTATCTATCATACATAAAGGGAAAGTTTGACATTTTGGAAAATATACAACATTCCCTTTCTTGCCTAAAGTTAGATGACAAGCTTAGCTTAGCACAAAGACTGGAAACAGGGGGAAACTTATATAGCACCTCTATAGCTCACTAATTAACACATCTCATTTGATTAATCCGCACAAAAACCAAAGTATAAAAACAGCACTCCACTGTGTTATGTCCACTATGAGGTTATGTGCCGGACCATTTCTTTATGCTAAGCTAAGTTAGTCATCTGCTGGTGGTAGACTCTTACTTATTCTCGACAAGGCAGCAAATACACTTATTTACCAAAAACTAATTTTTTTTTTCCTTTAAAGGAATAGCTCAACATTTTGGGAAATGTGCTTATTCGCTTCTTTTTGCCGAGTGTTAGATGAGAGGATCGATATCTCTCTTGTATTTGTCTATTAACCATGGAGCTAGAGCCAGGTTAGCTTAGCTTAGCATAAAGACTGGGAGCAGGGAGAAACAGCTAGCCCGGTTTTGTACAAGTATATAAAAAAAGTCTGCCACTTTGGTTTTTGTACGAATTATACAAACAAGATAGAATGTGTTAATTAGTGAGCTTTACAGGTGAGCAGATTTTGTTTGGGTTTTTTTTTTGTTACTTTTTGACAGAGTCAGGCTAGTCATTACCCTCAGCCACCACTCTTTATGCTAAGCTAAGCTAACTTGTCTCCTGGCTCCAGTTTCATATTTAGCATACAGATATGAGAGTGTCATCAAATTTCTCATCTAACTCTTGGCAAGAAAGCTAATTAGCATATGTTTTAAAAATGTCAAAGTATTCCTTTAAAATCTATTCTGAATGTTATCAACATATACAGTTAACATCTGTGATGGTAGGTAAAACACCTATAACCCTCTATCTACCCAGGGATAGTTGGTGGTACATCAGATCCTGTGTATTCGTAAAAGGGACAAAACAATAGAGAACAAAAAAAGTGCCCTACTGTTCACTTCCTTGCCTCCCCTCTTCCTGAATCTCATCTGTCCTCCAGCCTCCATCCTTCGATCCCCTTTCCATCACCGGCTCTCTGTACCAGTCTGTTCCCCTTCCAACACTCCATCACAGCAGCATGGAGCCCTGGAGATGTCTCCCTGCTAAGGAGTGATGTAGTGGGCTACGCTAACAGACCCTCTCGGCCACTATTATTAACCAGGCCCAGCCCTCATTTCTCAAGGCCTACAGAAACACACACACACACACACAAAGGAGCACAAACATACAAAAAGTCCAGAAAAAGACACACACCCACGAAACACACACAGCCACTTCCTTCAATTCTTCACTGGAGATAAGCAGACATTGCATGTTTTCTTATGTTAGAATTAATGTAGCAACAACTACATTTGATTTAACTTTAATTTGGTAGTTGAATTAATGAATTAGCAGCGGTGCATTACAGTGATGACAAGACTATTTTTCCTCAGTCCCACAACTCCAGTGGCCAATGATAAAAGCAGTATTATTACCACAGTATGCAATATTCAAACAAGAGATTTGTCATCTAATGAAGAGAATTACATTTCAGACTGCATGTATAATTCATTGCCATCAACCTTAATCCAGTGCTCAGTGCTGCAGACACAGACTGCAAATGAAGAGCAGAAACACACAAGTGCTTTATCTGAATCAATAAACCACTATAGATTAAAATTCAAATATATCAGATAGACTTTGGGGGATTCATGAGGACAAATGTGAGGCTACTAGTGTTTGATACTGGTGTGTGTGTGTGTGTGTGTGTGTGTGTGTATGTGTGTATCCATCCTTGCATGTATACAATTCAGTTTGTCTTACTTCTCCTCCTGTGGTGCATGACACAAATCAGTTTTATTTTCCGTTGATGTGTTACAGAGAGTGTTTTCTTGCTTGACTGGACTGGTATTCCTTCATTGGTCTATCCCTATCAGCAGAACTGCCATTCCTGTATGCGAGTGAAAAAGCCTTTGCCTTCCAGTGGTGTGTATTGAATTCCTTTACCCACTAGTACAGCTAGTGCTGCTAGCTAGGAAACAGAGTAAATATAACTGCTCCCTCTCTAGCCCACCAAGGCATTGATTTATACATAGCCTACTGCAGCTGGGAGCTACAAATCTGAGGGGAAGTCAGCTTATTCATAGAACAAAAATATAGTTGTTTCGTACACACACCTCAGAGGATTTGATTCAGTATAGATGAGGGCTGTCAGAGCAGTATGCAGCAGTGGGTGCCAACTAGACACAAATGCACTGTAAGTCTGCAAAACAATGCCAGTTGATGACATTCTTCAAGTATGTGTGTGTGTCTGTATCATACTGCCTTTAGAGTTTTGCCAGAGGAAGGATGATGCTCTTCACAGTTGTCTACACTCCTATTTTGTCTTTTTAAAAATGCTGATTCCCCATAAAGCTAACACACTTGTCTGTGTGTGCCGCAGTAATGATGCACACAGCAGGAAACCCACCTTCTCACTCAGAGAACAATTAAGAGAAGAGAGGGAGTGAGGAAGAGAGGGGTGACTGCAGACGTGCATCTTTCACCTCCGTACCGTTTAAATAATGCAGGAGGAAACAACAAGCAAGCGTTTGGAAGTGCAAAGAAAGAGAGTAAACACAGAGGGACAGATGGGAGAAAGAGAGGAACCAGCAGATGGGAAAGATTGAAACAGACAGAGACGGGGAGGGGGAAAAAAAGAAGACAGGAAAAGTATAAAAGGCCCAGGTCGGGAGTACGTTCCTCTGTTGTGAGAGGAACCTTGTTGAGTGAGCCTGTGGCTGTGGTGTCTGGCACAGCATCAGTCCATGTGATCAGACAACGGGCGTCTGGCTCATCACCCAGTCACTTTGTTCCCCCTCTGACAGCCTCGAGGCCTGACTGCCTGACTGACTGTTGGTGAGAAAGAGAGGAGGAGAGAGAAAGAGAGGACACCTACCGCCTCCGTTCATTGTCAGTGAAGAGGAAATTAGCAATGTGAAGCAATTAAAACCACTGCGAAACACCGGCCAAAATTAGCTTTCCCAGGGGTCAGTGAGGCAAAAGTCGATAGTTCAAAGGATGAGTTCTCTTTCTTCCTCTCTCTGTCTGTCACACATGTACACAAAAACATACAGACATGCACGTACACACACACACACACACACACACACACACACACCAGTAAGATATATAATGGCTGTCTTGTCCACTGCCCTGCAGGCCATGATCCTATTGCCCAGATAGAATTCCTAATTGATGTGACAAAGTGCCTGAGAGTGTCCCGTTTCTCCGGAGTGGTTTTCTAAAACGCCACTCCAACCTCTTTCTCCCCTCTCTCTGTCCTTCTGTATGCTATTCCTTTCACGACCAAGCGCGGTTTAAATGGGGTAAAAAAAAAGTCTCTTGACATCCGACGGTCGGATATTATTATGATCGCCGAATATTGACCGTGGCCACACAGCGGGCAGGAATGAGAGGACAAATCAAACATCAAAAAGCTCAGTTATAAACGATGGTCTTTGCAGAAATGAAAAGCATAGCAGCGCGTCAGCTTTCATCTTGTAAGATAATAGCCCAGTCATTGCTGTTAAGAAGACATGGCTTTAGAGTGCAAAAGGAGATGGGTTTGCCTGTGGAAGCTTTTAGAAGCTGTCACTCCGAGAAACATGACAGCATCGCTAAAAATAATGCCTGCTTATAAACTCAATGTCAGGGGCTCGGGCGTGTTAGGTGTCTACTTAGGAGATCGCAGTCTACAAAAACAACATTTGAGCACGACATGTGCACGCGCACACGCAAACACTATCAATCTCAGTGTTACATTTCGCTGTCAACGGGCAGCAAATGTAGAATGACACAAGCCGACCCGTTCTTTGTTTTCTCATATCTAGATGGATGTTCTTGTTGTGTTTTGTTTTCCATTAATTAAGTGTGGGGTAGTTGGTGTCAGTCACTATTAATTTGGAAGTGGTGATGCGCCCGGCTTTGTTTGTCAGTCTTCCTTTATTACACCACACTATTGTCACTGAAAATCATGATTAATTTGTTGAATTTAATGATGTATAATTTGGCAACTCCATTTTTTTTAAATAGCTGTCAACTTGACAGCACTGGGAAGATGTATTTGGAGGTGGGCTTTAGAGGGAGGCTGCGTTTGGGTTTACTAATTGTGATTTAGTCTGAAATTGTTTTTTAACAATTCAATTATTGCAAACCAGCTACTGACAGATATTAGAATTTTTGTTTTGTCCAGGGTTATTTTTGCTGCATTTGTGTGTCTGCAGGTGTATGTGTTCACTTGAATATGGTTTTGTGTGTGTGCCTATTTTCTGAGCCAAAGCCTGAACACAACTACCGCTCAGACTGGGATAAAACCATGTTGTGACAAAAAAAGTGAAATGCAGTCGGATGTCCTCAACGCAAATTACCCATCAAGCAGCAACTGGAAATGTACCCAAGCTCAGAATCTGTCTGGAAACGCTTCGGAAATGCTGTTCTGCATGAGCGTGATCTTTAAATGTCCCTGTGTTATGACCTTTAGTGGAGAAACGGGCACTTTGTATTGTAGGCCTAAAAGACATTGAGAGATAAAGAGGCGTTCACTGACCTGTGCAAGGAGATATTTGCAGTGGTGAAAGAGATTCAGTAATGCTTCAATCAAAGCCTGGCTGATTGTGTGCCCATCTATACCGTGTGTGTGTGCGCATGCATGTTTGCCAGCCCAGAATTGTGTACCTGTGTGTGCATGTGTGTATATGCATATGTGTGTGTGCGCAGGTGTTCGCATGTCTTACCACGTGCCCTTGTGGCTGTGTGTTGGAATTCAAACCTGTTTACCCCTCAAAAGTCTTGATGTGAGCCATTTACATTCTGGAATGAGAAACAGATTCAGATTCAGGGACAGTTTCCAAGCCCCATTATTTGCCGTCACTTTCAAATCAAAATCAATTTCCGCAGCCCCTGTTGTTCTCCTCTTGGGCTAAAATATTTTCTCTTCGAGTGTGTCTGATGAAAGGTTTTCTCTGCACAGCCCCAGAGAGCCGGCGTGCTGAGGGGGAAGCTGCTCTGTGTTGGTGTGTGTGTGTGTGTGTGTGTGTGTGTATGTCATTGGAACACATTGCGAATTTGAGATGGAAGAGCGCAGTCAACGCTGACCTAAGCTGCCCCACACTGCCCCACACTGCTGTGTTTGTTTAGAACATAAAGTGAGTGCTTCATACTAAAGACAGATAACATCACCACCAGTAAACACACACGCACACACACACACACACACACACACACACACACAAGCAGGAAGACACACTAGCCCAAAAGCGCTTCTCTGTTGTGGAGCATGTTTGCTTGTGATGTGTGTTGTCTGAAGCGCTGTTTGTTCTCCTCCCCATGCTTGATCAGGTTGGATGAAATCTCCTTCTCCCTGCCGATGACGGTGACACAGTAGCGGAGGGGGGATACTGATCTGTCAGCGCACCATACAGACAGCACTTAAGAGACTCAGGGTAATGGCTGTTCGTGGGCCCTGTTAAAAACCCTCCCCTGTTGCTGAGGCTTAGTGTCACTTAGGAGGAGGGTGTGAAAGATGCAGCACAAACTGCAGGGACTCTAACTAGATGTCTGCCAACTGTAAAGACAAGCTCCTGTCCAGAGAAATAACAAGATTGTAATGGCCATTTAAACCTCCAGCAGGTTAAATATTACACCATCTACCGGTTTATGTTGTTCATTTTTATGTATGTAAAGTTCGTGTTTCAGTAGGGCCTGTTAAAAACAATGAAAGTCTTTCCATTACATAATGTGATAAAATAAATTGTTATAAGAGCTATTAAAGCACCTGGAAACCTGGTTTCAACACTTTAGTATGTCTAAATAACATTAAATATGTGTGACTAAATAAGCAAAATTCACATTTTAAAGTTTAAAGACAAAAAAAAAAACATTCATAGCCATAAATTGATAATAATTTGAAACTTAAAAAACTCAGAAAGAACTTTTTGGGTGTGATTTGACCCACAAGATTTCATACTAAAATGACAAAATAGTTTGTTTGTCGTTGCCTTGCAAAATGACTCATATGAGCGCTTTTGAATTTAGCACCACTATCCACAGGACAACATAATTTGTTAGGTTTCCAAATTTAACCATATGACTGTCACAAAAATGATTAATGGGAGTGTTTTTTGTTATCACTCATTTCTATGGTTAGGTTGGGCAATGTTTAAATTAAGCAACTTATAATACTTAGTTAAGGTTAGTGCAAGATTGTAATTATGATTAAAACAAGACTAAGAGACTACAGCCATGCTAGCAACTCTGTGAGACTGTACGTAGGCACAGGGGTGCTTTGAGCAAAATGCTAATGATAATGACAATTCTAACAGGCTGATGTTAAGCAGGTATATCTATGGTTTACCATGTTCACCATCTTAGTTTAGCGTGTTAGCATGATAACATTTGCTTAGCACAAAGTGCAGCTGAGGCTGATGGGAATGTCATTATTCAGTCACGAACCAATGTATTTTGGCATAAACAAAGGTATTGGACAAATTGAAACTGTGGCCAGATGATGGTGCTAGTTGAAAAGTTTCATGGTAATCCATCCAATAATTTAATTTCACTCAAAACCACTCACAGTGGTAAAGTCAGGTAAAGTCAGAGGATCACCAAAGTCGTTAGGATTCATCCTTTGGGCACCACTGATGTCGGTACACAATTTTGTGCCAATCCATCTAATAGACACTGAGATATATCATATAAGTGAAAACTTGACCTGCTGGCACTACAGGTAAAGTCCAGTTATCACCAAAGTAATTATGATTCGTTGTCTGGGCACTGTGGATGGTAACAGTTTTTGTGGCAATCCATCCATCAAATATTTCAGTAAAAATCAAAAAATATCAACCTGCTGGTGGCACTAGATGTAAAGTCAGGGGATCACCAAAGTCAGTTGGATTCATCCTCTGTGGACCATGAATGTCTATACAAAATTTCATAGCAATCCATCTCATAGTTGTTGAGATATTTCAGCCAAGATCAAAGTGGTGGACAGACAGACAGACCGACTCTGGAATGGTATGACTCATCCCTAGAGTCATGCCACCAGCATGGCTAAAAAAACCCAATGTCAGACACTTTGTATGCCCAGCCATTCACACCAACCTCCTCCTTAAGAGGTTTTGCAGTGCTTTAACAATCTCACACCACTTCTGCCTTTGCTTCAGAGACAGGACAGACCTTATTTGCATGAGCTCAAGAGTTCACTTGTCAGGAAACGTAAACATAGATAGTTTTCTGTGTTTTAACGAGTGTGAGATGGTGTTGTTATTCTGGTAAGGACAGTCTCGGTTCGACCAGTTTTGATTGAAGAACTAAACATAAGCAAAAAACCCAACAACAGTCATCAAATTCTGTATCATATTTCAAACTCTGATTGGTCCATAGAACCACGTCAAACCAGGTGGCCAAGAATTAACTGTCAAGCTCAACCGTTCAGCTAACATGGACAAGAAATCCAAGAGGTGTCAGAATCATGTAAAGAGCTACAGTTCCATCTGCTAATGAAGACTGTGTGATATTGTCAAAAGCTCTGGATCAAGCAAGTAAGTAGACTTTGAATGGTGTTTGATTTGTCAGCTGCTGTTCCAGCGTCAAGCATGAACTGTCAAGCTCAAGATTGGTTTTGCTGTGTAGCCTGTTGGGCAACTTACTAAAACACTTAAGTCCAGTTTTTTTTTAATTGTGGGGTTAAGATTTATTTCTAAAGGACATCATTAGATTAATTCCAAATATGTTTCTTCACTTGGGAATTACAGTGTAAGGATTACAGGGTTTATAACTTCATTGTGTGTGCTAGTGGTAGGGTCTATGATGGCAATGATTTAGTATATTGTTACATTCATTTGAAAGTAAAACATGAGCAGGGTTACTAGGGTTGTTCTAATTTTAACTTACAAATGCTGAGAAAGCCCACAGGCACATACACTACGACTCTGTGACGTAAAATCTACCACAAACTAATTCAGTACAGCAGAGCATATACCTCTGTTTGCTTATTGGTCCATGGGTGTTACCTTATGGATTGAGTAGATGCGCACAAGACAGAGAGTTGGCCATTATTCTCCTGCAACTGCGGAGCTTCATAACTCAATAAGAACATGGCTGTTGGTGATTTATGCTGCGGACCACGGGAGTCCGTACATAAATCACTAAAAGCTCACCTATCGCTTTCACTTATTCATGCTAGCTATTATTTATAATGCCATCGTCTGGCCCCTGCATGATCAATATCCTTAATTCTAATTACATCTCAAGCACTCGCCACTCTGTGTTGTTGGAACAACACACATTTGCGTCGTAAATGTTAATCAGCAGGGTCGGCGTGAGGCGCAGGAGGGGATGAAAATCACTGAGGGAGAGTGGTAGAGTGAGAGGGAGTGTGATTAAGCTAGAGTGCAGAGATGAGAATATGAGCTTTATACTCCAGCGGTGAGATGATGTTGACCTGAAATACCTGTGAGATCAGACATAATCTGTCGTGTTCAGCCGAGGGTCCAAGATGGTGGAGAAGAAAGGCCAAGACCAGATGAATAGAGAGGGGATCAGCCTCGCCACACAAACAGAGCTTTTATCCAGAGCCGAGCGGCCTGTTGACACTCCCCATAGTTGGCTATCTCCGCTCCCATCGCCTGTTGACTATGCTGCTCAGTGGATTTGAGACAAGGATCAGACTGTGGCTCAAGTCGAAGTCTTGTGTTCATAATGCCCAGTATGCTAGCAGACACTATAGGACGCTTGGTGTGATAAGGTCTGTTCCCGGCCTCAGTCCCTGCTGGACAACCTGATGTTTAACTTCACAAACAACAGCGGTGATGACGTTGATGGTAAAACACACATAGTTTCTCTCTGTGGTGCTTATATGATTGGGGCACAGCTGGCAGGGAAAAGTGTAGCTGTGAATGTGTGCATGTGTCTGTGTGTGTGTGTGTGTGTGTGTTGCTTCTGATCAAAGCTGATGTGAGCTGGGATGAGGAATCTAATCTGCCCAGCAGGACACAGAGTGGCAACATCTTGACCCTTTGCACACTGGCTTTACTATATATAGACAAAATGTTCCCATTATTTTGTCCACCAATAGGGCATAGACCAAATAAAATAAACATGCAATACGTACATTACAGTACAGTACAGGATCACTGCAAAGTAGCCTCAAATGTTGCATGAAGTTGAATATGTGATCGTGCAGGTAAATAAATTGTTGCCGTGCAGATGTGACAGGAGTCGCCCTCATCTGCTGTTTGCCCACCGAAGATTACTCACAGTGATAGATGTGTGTTTGTGTGTGAGCATCTGTGCCTCTGTGTGCTGTTTACTGTAAGGATGAGGAGGCTCCGTAATCCAGAGCGCTGCCGTGGCAACACGGAAACAGAGGTAGAGTGACATTAATCCTGCGGGAAATAAGAAGAGGTGAGACGAAAAGGTCACCGACAAGGAGGGAGTGGGGTGAAAGATACAAAAAAGAGAATAATCCAAAGTCACAAAGACTTTCCAGGAATCTTTACTTGAAAGCCATCCAACGACTTACTCAGAACTGGCAACAATGCTGCTGGTGCGTCCTGTTTGTGCTTGTTAACAATGCAACAATTGCTGTCATGTTTTTGTTTTGTTTTGTTTTTTTCAATTTTACAAAAGTCAAATAGGAAAAGGTGAATGTATAGCAACAGAATAACCAGACTGCTGAATATTTTTAGGTTTTGCTCCCAGATGTTATAAAAAGATGTGAATCTAGAAAACCTGGGACCCCATGAGCATATTTTAATATTTTTGTTCTGTGTGTGCAGGTGTGTGTGTCTGCATCTCAACAGAGTCTGCTTCCAGCTAATAAAATATCTCCCAGTGGATACGTTTCACATGCCCTGACATAAACCTTTGTCAAACAAGATTTGTCTCATACTTGTTAAACTAATTGGCCTTCATCCTAAACTTGAAACAAATCATGTCATGCATTCCATTATAAATCTACCCCAGTGGAGGTTCGTGTCAATAGCAGGAGGGAAAAAGAGGAGTGTGTGTTGGAGAAGACGTGGTGGTGTGGTAGCGGGGGCACAGAGCAGAAACACATCATAGTTGTTGTTTAATTTGATGATGTCTCCAGCGAGAGCAATGTGGGCGTGCTGCTGGCTCAGATCTATCTTCCCCTCTCTGTTTGTGAATGTGTTTTTAACCACTAGATCATTGTAGCAATACACTGGTGGCAGCGCTCCGGCATTACCCTGCCTGCAGCATCGATCCTCACAGCTTCATTTACAACACTATGGATTTCTGCATCGGGGGAGGAGTGAGAGACAAAGAGAGACAGTGAGTGAGACCGTGAGTGAGCAAAATGGAATTTTTAGAGGCAATGTCAGTGCACGAGTATAGTGAATGTCTTAAAACTAAACAGAATTACTGTGTATGGACTGCTTTGAAGTCAACATGTGTACTTCAAAGGGCTATGGTAGGTTGTTAGGCTGTTTTTTAAACTGTAGAAATTTTAAAGGCGTATTCTAGGGATTTTGATATTGGACTTCTGTAAAGTTTGGGGACTTGCAAGAGACAGATATAAAAAAATAGAATGGTTCAAATCAAAGCAGCAGAGGCCATAACATCCCAATATTTAGTCCCAAGTATGGATCAATCTCCAAAATCCCTGGATCTACACTTCTTATAACACAACTCATCTTTCATCTCACCTTGGTACAGTATTAGCCAGGTTTCCCTTCAAATGTAACACACATGTTAACCAAATTTTCGTGAAATTGGCAAAAGAAAACACAAACGAATGTCAGTTTCCATCCACTACCGTTATGCGAATATTAAGAGCCCCAACCTCTAATGGTGGAAAACAATGTAGAAAACATGATGGAAATATTGCATTTACTGTATGTTTGTTTCATGCATTCATTTGAGGAAGGTTACAGTCTCCATATCGCTCCAAACAGATCTGATGTTTTCGTACAAGCTTCATGTGCATCATGATTTATTTGCTAAGGCGGTTTCCATTTCACTTTTTTGTAGTTTCCTCAGCCAAGAATAAAGACTTTTTTGCAATATTCTGGGGTTATTTTAATTTTGGTGTTTCCACTCAGGTTTTTTATTTTTAATTAATTATAAAAAGGACAAACATATAGGCAGACATGTAACCCTCATTACCTGTACAACACTCCTCTTTCAATCTGCATTCTGCTTTCTGTTATAAATTCACAGTCTACAAGCCCAAATTTAGATTACTCAAGCTATAATTCAGTTATGTCACTTGAATAATTTTCTCAGTCCCTTTAAAGATGCCCTGCTCAACATTTTTGATATTCAGAAAGGATCACATGACTACTTGTAGATAAAAGAGATCGTTCATAGTGACAAACCGACCGAGAATTATCACCCGACTCTGCAGTTCCCCTCAGCTCCATGGGGCATTTTAGCATCTTAGCTGATTTTGGGGGTTTTAGCCCACAACTTTATGGTTTTGGTTCACTCTCACCTCTCTAAACAGACTTGTTTAGAGCCTCAGGGGACAGCTTTTTTTTGTGTGTGTGAAAGAGCTCTGATAAACCGACAGTATGCTACCTGCCCAGTACCAAACAACAGACATACAAAGCTAGCAACCAGCTGCCGGTGAACATAGTCACAGGGTCACATATTCCCCTCAGTAGTTGATGGAGACTAAAACAAAGCTAAGAGAAGAGTAACAGGTGGCTAAAAACAGGACTACAAATGAATTCTAATGTTTCTCAATGGATGTGGGAATAAGCAACAGTTTGCTAACACATTAGCCATACCCAGTGTGTAAGGTGATAATATGTCAAAGTTGTATTTACAGTTTGTTCTGCTGCCCCCAGCTGGCTGAAATCCGGCCTGCTGAAACAATCTTAACATTGGGCAGCATGACACATATTGCTCATTCATGACAGATATTGCTTGGGTAATGACATCACATCCATAATTGATAAGCATTTACAAATGCAGAAAGCGTATATATTGATGTAATTTGAGTCCTGGCATATAAAGTGGGTCTAGTTAATGTATCCAAGGGGATTTATAATTCATTAATTCTCTGCAGCTCTGATGGTTGAGGCTCAGTATTGAGGATGTGCCAGGAGAGAGCCAGAGAGAGAGAGGGAGAGAGAGAGAGAGAAAGACAGCGAGTATAAAGTCACAGGTCAATCCACTGAGGCATAATATAACATGCAGAAATGAATGAGCTCACTGGCGCTCTCTCTCACTCTGGTTTTTAGAAGCTTGGAGGGATTTCTTTAATCAGGGGGATCAGAGGGACTTATGAATGTCCAGTACCTTATGCAGCCACGTACAATGTGTGTGCAGAGGAGATAGGCCTTTTCTTTGGCTTGGCTTGTACTTCACCCAATAAAATGACACAATGTCTGTTACAGATTAAGATCAGTTTAAGGTATCTGCAGCCATGTTAGATGGCCAAGAGTATGCAGATATCTCAGTCCATATACTTTAATGTATTTTTGTCTGGGGCTGTTTTTCAAGGTTTGGGCTAAACTTCTTAGTTACAATTAAGGGAAATCTTAATGCTAGTGCATACAATGATATTAGAGACAATAGTGTGCTTCCAATTTTGTGGTAACAGTTTGGGGAAGAACCTTTCCTGTTTCAACATGATGATACAGCGAGGTCCATAGAGAAATGGTTTTGCCAGTTTGGTGTGGAAGAACTTTACTGGCTTGCACAAAGCCCTGACCTCAACCCTATCCAGCAGCTTTGGGATGGATTGGAGACTGTGCGCCAGGCCTAATCTCCAACATCAGTGGCCGACCTGACTAATACTCCTGTGGCTGAACGGGAGCAAATACAACCCAGTATCCCTAGGAATTAAATTGAGATTGGACCAATCTGCACCTCACAATTTTTGCCCAATTCCAACATTCAGGGACAAAGCAGGAAGTAGTGTGCCCTATATGTAGCAAGGCTATGACTATAAAGAATATGTGTGAGCGCATCGGCCTTTTATGCAGGAAACCGGAGCTCGCCTCATGTCACAGACCTGAAATTACTGTTTGCCTTTTTCTTAACCATAACCACCATCTTTACATAACCTTAACCATGTGTTTTAGTTGCCTAACCCTGACGATACGCTTTTTCATTTTCCTGCCGAGAGTTTGATGAGAAGATCGATAACACTCTCATTTCTGTCCGGTAAATATGTAGCTGGTTAGCTTAGCTTAGCATAATGACCCGAAACAGGGGGAAACAGCTAGCCCGGATCTGTCCAAAATTAACAAATTCTGGCTACCAGCCCCTGCAAAGCTCACTAATTAACATGTTATATCTCGTTTGTTTAGTCCGTACAAAAATGGTGAATTGACGTTTTTACACTGCAGATTTTGTCTGGATTAAACAGACAAGATATAATGTGTTAATGAGTGAGCTTTAGAGGTTATCTTTGAACAGATCCAGGCTAGCTGTTTCCCCTCGTTTCCAGTCTTGCTATGCTAACCAGCTGCTGGCTCCAGCTACATATTTACCGTACAGACATGGGAATGGTATCGATCTTCTCACCTTATTCTCAGCAGGAAAGCAAATGAGAGTATTTCCCAAAATGTCGAATTATTCCTTTAACCATTTATTGCGGCAAGCAAGAATGTTAAAAACGTTGGCATTTGATGTAAAAAGGTCATATTTTGAATGATCCAATATCAGCTTTACTGTCTGGCGACAGACTTTGCAAATTCAAACTCTTGTAGAAAGCCGTCCCAGAAGAGTGGAGTCTGTTATAGCAGCACGTCACATAAGGGTGTAATGTTTGGGTGTCCACATACTTTTGGCCATGCAGTCTACCTAATCCCTGGATTTAAAGAAAGGAGTCATACTTAAATGATATTTGAATGTTTTAAAATTCTAAACTATGCTCAAAGTTCAAAGTGATTTTTTGACTTCAGCGACTCATGTACCGATTACTGCAACAGGTACTTAGGTGATGTAATCAGGTCAAGACCTCAATGTTCAATATCCTTTTTTGGAAGAATGGTCCTTGTTGGAAAAGAGTGTGAGGATAGAGATATCCCTAGAGCTCTTATCAGATCCACTTCTAGCTGATACACACTCACACACTTGCTGGCATACACTCATACACACACACACACACACTATTATCCAGAAGAAATGCCTTAGGTAAGATATAAAAAAAGAAGGGCTTCACACTGCCTAGTCCACTGTTGCCACATCATCTGACACACACTGAATTTAGGTTCAAGTACACCCACACACACACTCATACATAAATACAGATAGACACAAACACTTGTACATGAATACAGATACACATACACACTCACAGGTTTGTGTTCACCATGATGCAACTTGCAGGTGCGAAAGTGAAAGAAAAGAGGTAAGTGTAGAGCTGCCACCAGATGACACTTTTTCAAATCCAGTTTTCTTAAAGCCAGTAAAAAAAACAGGCTTTATTTACAGACTTTCACTCTGCAGCTGATATGTAACAATGGTTATTTTTCCATTGCGTTCTCTACCCATAAAAGCACGAATTTGCCATGAATTTTATGATAAGTGATGCAGAGGACAACACTCCATTTCACTATATATAACTTTTTTCCCCTCCTATTGCACCTCATTTTGTTTGGGTGATAAAGTAGGACCGCATTTGGTCGTAGAAACACAACATCCTTCTATGGATGCCCACAGGATTTGTCATGATTATGCAGAAAGAAGGAATATCAGAGTCAGACAAGGTTGGGGGAGAGAGGAGCCCAGAGAAATTCTGGACCACAAGCTGCTCTGAGACTGCAGGGCAGCCAGAGAAAAGGAGAAAATAGAAGCCCTATTTGATATTTAATTGGAATTGATCCTGTGGAGCATCTGAAAATTTTAACAGTGGGCAAATCTATACATTTCAGACGTGGAGCGATGCCGTGCACCTGTGTGTGTGTTCTGTGCCGAGATGCAGAGCCTAAAAAACAAAACAAAAAGGAGAGCGAAAACCCTGGGAATCACACATCAGAGGAAGAAAGGCGAGCGGAGTTAGGAGGGGGACATGAAAATGAGAAAAAAAGGATGAACGAGAGAAAAAAAAAGACAGAGGGAACACAGGCAACACGGGGACAGAAAGCAGGAGGTGAGAAAGCAACAAACAAGTTTTAATATTTCTTCAGAGATGATTTATTTATCCACCTTATGGCAACACCACCCGTCTGGGCCAAACAAACCAACATGATCCTCAATAATGGAGGCACGGGAGCAGAGAAAATATATGTATTGTATTAACAACCACCTGTTAACCGTACAATATATATACTTTGTATTTAGGCTATAATTGGCTTCTTTGGTTTAGTTGTATTAAAAACTGTTGCATATATTCTGCATTTTACCATATGAAAGACTTTTTCTGACTTAATGCATCTGTTCAATATAATTTTTCAATATAAAAATCATATTTGACTGTGAATGTGATATGTATGAGAATGTCAGTGAACTGTAAGAGAGAGAGAGAGAGTGTGTGTGTGTGTGTGTGTGTGTGTGTGTGTGTGTGCGCGCGCACATGCAGCATTGTAACAGAGAACCCGGCCATTCTGTACCCACTAGTTTCTCTGAAAACAGCAGTAATGAGCCCAGATAAAAGAAAAACATGAAGGGAGGACGGATAGCTTACCATGTGTGAAGAAAGAGAAATGTGCGCGACGTCCTGCTCCTTTTCCCACCTCTATCTTTGTCTACGAGCTTGCATGTGGGCATATATGCACATGTGCACAAACACAGAGGCGCACAAACAAAACACAGAAAGCCAATGCCTAAAGACAAAAGCTGCGCTGCGGAACAAAAGACGACCAAAAAAGCCATCAAGACACCCGCAGCAGGCACCCATTGTGATTAATGAAAACAAATATTGGGAGAGAGTGGGGCACAGGCGCAGAGAAACAGCACAAACAATGGAGCAGACAGCATAATGCATTCAGGGTTCGCTGACGGCCCTCTAGTGCAGAATGAGAATAATAGGAGGAGAGAGAAAGTGGGATAGAGAGACAAGAGAGGGAGGGAGAAGGAGAGGAGGAAGTGGAAACAAGGGCACTAATGCGAAATCCATTCTCCCTAAAAACATCGACACACACACACACAGCCTCACACCAGCCAGCTTTCAAACCCACGGTGCTGTCAGTGCGTCTGTGCTTACACCTGCTCCATCGAGCAGTCTCAGTGCAACTGTCTTTTCTGCCAACCTCCAGGAGTGCGTATGAAGCTCACACACATAGCTACACGTCTCTAGCTGTATCTGAGTGCATTTGAAAGACCTCAAATTGGTTAAATATTGCTATGGCGTGCTTGTGAGTGTTGGGCTCTCAATGTCACGGCTTATTGGAACATGGAACCTGTCATTGCAAACTAATGACAGCTATGAGCTACACCAAATTGCATATAAGTATCCAGTTTGACAGACAGCGTATTATTTTCTGCTCCCTTTATAATAGGTGAGAGTTTATCAGTCTGAAGACTGGTACCTTTAGAAAGTTTCTGATTTGACAAAACAATCTCGGCACAATTTCCACTCACTCGCTTGTTTCAGTGCTTTCCACCACATCACATGGTCTTCATCAGCAGATTTAGCTTGCTCAGTTGTCACGGAACTGTTGATGATAAAACTTTCCATTATTTTGTGCACTTTTAGGACTGAAAGTTGAGCTTGACATTTTATACAGTTTTTTTCCCCACTCAAAATTCCTGGAACAAGTGGACGTTGAGTTGAGATAGTTTTGTCAATTCCTGTTTCCAGGGGGAAGAATGAATGGTCAAGCCTTAAAGTTTATTATAAGGTCTCTATAATCCATCTTGATCTTCCTCTTGAAAATGCTGTTGAAACCAGAAAAAAAGGGTAAATCCACAATAACTCCTACTCATTTAAAGATGTAAAGTGCTTCATGTTTTAGCTCCTAGTTATATTACTGAACTGCTGCTCCCCTACGAGCCAGGGCTTATTTTATTATTTTATTATTTTATTTTATTGTATTTTGGGTATTTAATTCTATTTTATTCACTGTAATTTTATTTGCTGGATCTTTATTTGATTATGGTCTAGTTTCATTTAACTTTGTAAAGCACTTGTTTTAAAAGGTGCTATAAGTGAAATTTATTATTATTATTAGTAGTAGTAGTATTACTGGCTAGTAAAGGTTGATACTAGGTTCTAATGCTGAATTTAGGTTCAGATGGATAATCAGTAAAGCAGTAAAGTTAAAAGGTCATTGATTTGCACTAATACAAAATGATGCCAATTAAATCTCAAGGCATAAAGTAGTTGTATGTGAGCTTTTAGCATCTCACATTACTGTAAGGCAGTGGCATCAGATGATTAAAGAAAAAATAAATATATAAATACAGATTTGTTTCATAAATCACGTCCACCCAAAAGCCCTAACCTGCAATTCGGGGTCACAAGTAGACATTGTTTGAATTTTAAGAACTAAGGTGTTTGAATTTTCAGCAAATCTCTTATAAAAGACACTGCAGAACAGAAATAAAAGACAAGTGAAACAAACATTTGTGATGACACTAACTAACAGGGAAACTAACATCCAGAAGACAGCTCTGCTCATTAGGCTGCAGCTAATTAGACCTCTGCTGATTAGATCCTCCTTTTGAACCTTATGTTCCTCAAAGGAATGAATGACATGTAGTGATCCTGAATGTCTTCTATTAGCCTGAGATGATGCAAAGCTAACTGATGTCAGACTTGATCATTAAGCTCTCACAGTCCACATTTAGCTACTCTGCTTAAACTTCCCAGCTTGAAGCAGTCTGTGTGATAGGACAAACACGGGGGCTTCCAGTGGCTCGACTACCCTCTGGGAATCAGTACAACTTATTTTCCTTCATCGACAGTCCCTAAACAAACAGAGCCAGCAGGACAGGGATGAAGGAGCAAATTTATGTTGTGAGACAAAGGGTAGCAGAGGGAGGAGGGATGGAGGCAACAGTCGGGTCCGGCTGTCTTGCCGAAGGCTTCCTTTGGTGGTCTGTGTTATTCCCATCCGGCTTCATTACAGTCTTATCTGTAGGCGAGCCACACAGCCAGCGAGAGCGGGCCAGAGAAGCACTGTGAGGTTGTGGACCCAGCATACCTGCCACCTCAGATAAAATAAACATCAGAATTAGGGCGCAATTTTGGCTCCTGCTCCTCAATGTTTTTCAGTCGCTTTGCTCTCTCTCATCCGCCTTCCGCCTTGATTAACCCCTCTCTTCTCCGTCTGTTTGTTTCTGTTTTGCTCTCTTTCTGCCCGTCCTTTTGTCCCTCCCTCTCTCATTCCCTCCAGTCCTTCCTGACAGGGCTGTGATAATGGGGCAGTAAATTCCCACCTATCATCCTCTCAGCAGTTGATGTGATCTCTCACCTATAAGGTCAAAGGCTAATCGGTGTAAAGCAGTCAGTGCCATGGTCAGAATAATCAATCACTCTGTGCTGCGATATCACAGGTGCCACAAAATGCTGTAAACAGCGAGAAATCCCCCTCCCACAAACACACCTGCTGCTATTATATGCATTTAAAAAAAACACACACCAGCAGGTTTCACTTACTGATACAAAGATTGAATAATAGCCAGATTTAGCGTAATTACCAGGCATTTATTTTGCAACCTGTTTCAAGATCAGCCACATCACACTGCCAAATATTTGTCATTTCATAGTCAAAAACAGCTCCTTCTGCTTCTGGCATAATAGCAAGTGTTTACATGGTTTTTTAGCCTTTCACGTTCTTCCCTTTGCTAGAAAATGTAATCACCCAGGTTTCACTTAATCACATGAAAAACAAAACCTGAACTATTGAGTCTCTTTAATCCACTTTGTGAATACATATTGGAGAACACAGCTTTCAAATTCCAAAAAGGGATTAGTTCTAAACGGCAGAGACAGAGGGGCCTTTGAGGGGAGCTAAAATTACAGGTGGAGTGATCCCTTCTAAAATTATCCAACTCTTTTATATTGCGCCTCTGAAGAATTCATGCTCATGTTTAATTCCCAAGCTCTGATAACGAATGTCTCCTCCAAGCACCTGAAGATTAATAGACTTTTACCAGGTGCTCTCTGTCTTTTTATAACACACTCCAGCTATTTAAACGCTCAGCTGTCTGGCTGTCGGCTTACAGCATGAGGTCATTTAGAGGAAGTCTTAACCCATGGATATACTTACAGAGTGGTATGGCAAATACCGTCTGACACAAGTCGAAAGAAAAGTAAACTCAGAAAAAAAACGAAAATCAATTGCAAATATAGCTTTGATTTTGAATGTCTGCAAGTGCTTTGATTTGCATAAAATCATTTTAAACAAGACTAAAGGTCTACAGCCGTGCTAGCAGCTCTGTGAAGGCACAGTGATGCTTTGAGCTACAGTAAATGCTAATATCAGCACGCTAACATGCCCACAATGACAATGCTAACGTGCTGATGTTTAGCAGGTATAATGTTTATCCTATCCTCCCATCTTAGTTCAGCGTGTTAGCATGTTAACATTTACTAATTAGGGCTGAGCTGAGGCTGATGGGAATGTCATTTGTTTTGCAGGTATGTGGTTATAAACCAAAGTATTGGCCAAACTGAATTTTGACCTGATGATGGTTTGTGATCCTTTCGCTTTCCATCTCAGGGTACCACAAATGACTGTACAAATTTTTGTGCCAATCCATCAAGTTGATGTTGACATATTTCACAGGATAAGTGAAAACTTTGACCTGCTAGTGGTGTGAAAATAAACTTTGTTGTGAGCTCATAACTTATAATTTATTCACATGTTAATCATCTATTCATAATCATGTTTGTATACTTATTAATATTTAGTAATTATATGCTTGTGTATTGACTTTAATTAGTTAATAGTTCCAGTTATATTCTTGTCTCCAGTCTTGAACTCTTACCTAGTTTTGTGTCTTCAGGTTTCTATGTGTGTATGCTGAGCAACGTGACTCTTGTATAAAAAAGGTCAAAAAGGTCAGCTCTATGGTGGAATACAGGTCCTTATATGGAAACGTTTTCTGCTCGGCAGACTGTAACTCGAGGATTTTGTCATGGTTGGAAAGTTCCTATAGGTCCAAACTTATATAACATGTACACTGGCCAATGGAAAGAAGTTTATTTGTCTCTAAAGTACTATAAAAGCTGTATTCTTGTATCTTCTCTTTGAGATAGCTGATGATTTCTGATTGTCTCCTATTGTACAATATACATCTTTGCCAACGATCTGTAAGTGTTTCTTTTCTTTTGTTTAGTTTAAAGAGCATAGGCAGTTTTTCCACGACAGTGGCTTGACAGGAAAACTCAGGGGATCACTAAAGTCACTGGGATTCATCCTCTGTGGACCATGAATGTCTGTACAAAATGTCATGACAATCCATCTCATAGCTGGAGAGATATTTCAGTCCGGACCAAAGTGGTGGACCGATAGATCGACATCCCTAAAAATCACCGAAAATAAATTGCAAATTATGGTGTTGATTTTGAATGTTTCCTTTGATTTAAATAAAACATAGTTCACAGTTCATACTCTGCAGTGACGCAACTAAGAACACAAATTCAGACCAACTACACATCATAAAAACCAAACACTCTGCTGTCGCCCACGCGCCTCCTTGCACCAACACAAGCCAAACTTTGAGTAATGAAAAAGCATATTCAGATTTCACACTCCAATAACAACAAGTAATCAAAGCCAGTGGTGGAGCTGCGCCGACAGAGGCAGCAGACCGAGGCGGAGTGACGCTGCCGCAGCCCTCAGTCACACTCTAAACACCTGTCTTCAAATGGACACATCAATCCCTATTTCACAGCCCGCCTGGCCTCCTACACTGACACACATAAACATACACACATGTGTTGTATGCAGTATATATGTATATATATGTACACGCACACGCACACACACACACACAGAGAAACCATGCAGACATTTCCATATATCTGTCCTATAGCAGATGTTTTAAAACAATCTACAGTGGGAAAATACTTTTTGGACAAAGTATTTATCTACAAAGCTAAAATAGGAGACACCAAAAGGATGGGGGTGAAAGAAGATGGAAAGCATCTGAAATCAATCCGTTGCAATGCAGCATACGGTAACCTCACTCTTCTGCAGGACGGACTGATTCACAGCCCTGGAGTGGCGAGGGATCGGTGCGGCATGTGAGAAAATGGTCCTGGACCGAAAAGGGGGTAGTGAGAAGCACTTAGCACCTGGTCTGGGATAATACCCATTTTCTCTCTCTCTCTCTCTCTCACACACACACACACACACACACACACACACACATACACACACAAGCACTTTGCCTAATAGAGTAGCAGCAGTAGTCAGCGTTTCCCATGGCAGGCTGTAATCGCATGGCTGGACTCAATGATGGATTTTGGGTTAGAGGCAGCATCAGCACCACTGCAATAAACACACACACACACACACACCATTCACATGTACATACACTTAGGTATTTGCACAAAGGTTCTGTGTACAAAAGGATTAACGCTGATATGTGAAAGTTAAATGGAAGAGGCACATAAAGGATAATGGTTGTTTTGGGGATTTTTTTTCTCTCCATACCATACAGGAACATTTCTTAACAATGACAATAATTGAAACTCTCAGAAATTTGCATTTACAGGTTTTTTTCATGGAGGTAAAGGGTTCTTAACAATGCAAGGGGATGTCATCTACCTTTATTTTTCACATATTTGAAAAAAAAAAGTACCCATGCATTATTTATAATCCTGGGATTTCTTTGAAAGGCATTCCTCATGTTTTACCATTACATTTTATTCACAGAGCTTAACATTAGTTCTTCCAAAAAATGAATAGCTGTTGATCTTTGATAAACTCAGAAAGTCATTTAAGCACTTACCGCTGTTGCGAAGGTATTTCAAGAATCCTCAAAGACTCTTCTAACCATCAAAATAAATTCCCTCTGCCACCCAGTGAATAAATGCAGACACTGATGGGGGTTTTCTTAATTGCACCTTTGTTTCCTAATCCAAATAAAGATTCTAACCAGCATGTCCATGCTTAATTTATAGGACAATCAAACAAGTTATTATCAGATATATTAAGTGTTGTGCAGTAACCATAGTAACTAACCGTAGGCTGGCTGCTTGTTAAATGACAGTGACTTGCTGTCTATTTCTACACATGCCGCTCCTGTAAAACACCTATCCAAGGCACACACAAAGTAAATTGAAAGTTGTTCTTGAACCATTTGGAGTACATGCATGACCTTGGGCTCTTTTGAAAGGTAACAATCTGAAGTGTTTTCCCCAACAGTCAGAATCACTACACGTGCTACTGGGATTGAGCAATATAAATTTGAACACACTGAGGAAGAAGGTTTTTATTTCCGCCTGAATATTTTTTATTGCAGATGATGATCGCAGATAACAGATGCCTGCAGATGACTATGCTGGGACTTATTAGCTGGAAAACACAAAGGGACCACAGCATGAAGCATTACCTAGTCCATTTTACATGTTTTTCTAAGGGTATGTCTATTTATTTTCCAAAAATGACCCTTGGTAACCATAGTAAGTAATAGTTTTATGGAGCTGGGCTGACTAACAAAAGTTAAGCAACGAGTAACTTCTGCTGTTCGAGTAATTAGTAAGTAACTTTTTCAATAAGTAATATATTTTTCAAGTAACTCGCCCTTTTATTTGTCTATACTGATGTTATTTTATATCATGGTATTTTACATTTAACACTTTTACATGTCTTGTCATTTTCATTTATATTGTCATTTCCGGCTACCTGGATAAGAAATACAGGCACAACTCATGAAACTGGTTAAACATCTTTTTTATCATGCAGTGTAGTGAATAGTGATGAGTCTTTGAGGACTCTGGAAATACCTTCAGAATAGCAACAAGTGTTGTTTAGCAACCCTCTTGATTTGTCAAAGATTGTCAGTTATTTATTTTTTGGAAAAACTGATGATTAGTTCTGTGATTCGAATGTAATAGTAATACTTGAGAGACACAAACTGGGGCTAATCAACAAGTTAGTGTTTATCAGTTGATGTAAGAGCGTGTAAAGGCTGATTTCGAGGTGGAAAAACATGGAGCCGTGATTAGGATTGTAGATTTGTGCTGTCTGGTTTCAGGTGCAGTGAGGGGCGAGATAAAGCATGTTTGCTTAAAGAGATCTCTGGCCAGAGAAGGCTTACAGACAGCTAAATTATTCACAAACCAGCACATAGGAGTCCTCAGTGCTCAAAACACATGCAGACATTGAGTAAATGTGAGTATGTGTGCAAGCTGCACTCAAACTTACACTGGTGCACACTTACAATATGTGCAAACTTAGGTGTGTCTGCATCTACACACATACATTCAGTATTGCTAAAATTAATGAGAACACGCTGAGGACACCACCAACTGTGAGCAGATGAATGATTTTTGGGGATCCAACAGAATTCCTCCCACCGTCTGTCTGAACTCCTTGAGTATTGCATTGGTCCATAAATACCGGGTGAGGGTGATGATGTGAAAACTGGTTGCGATAAAAAAAATAAAAAAGAGGTCATAAAAACGACAAACAGAAACAGTCATCTCCATCTTATTCAGCCCCACTTCCATTAGTGTGACAATTTCATTAAACAAACATAATGTACAAAATCATTTCCTCGACTTGGCTGGCTCCGAGAAATTAACAGCAACATGGAAGTCATGCATAATGAATGTGAACATTTGCCATCTACAAGTCTCCCACAGTCAAACATTAATTCAACCTCGCACAGGGTGTGGAAAGGGAGGAGGAGGACAAATGGAGCACAGGGAAGAAGAAGGACTTTGGAGAGTGAAAGTGAAACCTTTGGAGGTGGTCTGACCGAGAGAAACACTGCTGGGCTTAAGTTCTCTGGGTCTGGATTGATTGCGCCGGAGTCTGGGTAAAAATATAAAAAGATAAGAAGGTATAAATTCTTTCAATCTGTAGTTACATCAAAATTATTTCGTTTATGTTTACTGGAATGAAAAAAAAAGGCCATTATGCTGGCCCTTAAAAATTATACGGCAAACACTGATGGGGATGATAACTTTCCTCATTTCAAAGACAGGAAGAAACTGTTTGCTGTCATAGCCATTAGACTGTGTGATGTTCGGTCCAAAGTGTGTCAGCAATACAAATATTGCAGTTCATATAGCATGAAAAAAGACAAATATCAAATAATTAAATTCAACTTGACAGGGAGTTGAAAGTACACGTCAAGTCAAATGAAGTCAACTTGCTGCTCTTTTCCCATTGATCAAAAACAGGAGAGTTTGACATGACTCCCATGACCGTGCCAGAAACACTTGGAGTCATCTAATTCTCTTTGCATAAATCTCACAATCATTTATCTAGACACAACACAACAAAATGCTAATGGTAACATTTTAGGGAGGGGAGCTGAAAAAACAAAAAACAAAACGCTTATCCTTCACGAGGGGTGATTTATTACCCAGTACAGCAGGGTCATACATTAATTTCGCTCTTTATATAAAAGGCCTGTTATTTCTGCATTCATAAATAAAGCACCCAGACAGACATGCACACATAAACACATGCATAAGAACAGACGCACACAGCCATGCACGTTTGCAGATCTCGCACTCAGCTTGTGTTGGGGAAAATGTCACACTGTCGAGAGGATGTTTATCTGGCGGGGACAGATTTGATGGCTTGACGGGGGCCGGTGCAGCTCCGTTCCCTTTTCCATGACGCAATGTACGTGTGTGTGTGTGTGTGTGTGTGTGTGTGTCTCTGTGTGTGTGTACTTTTGATTGTGATGTGTGTTGTCTATGACAGACGCAGTACTATGGGAGATGCCAGCGCACCACGCGACGCTCAACCAGAGACACATCGGATCTGACACTGCCGAGCCAGCGGTGTGACAGCCATGTGACAGGACAGAGCTGGTCCTAAATGACTTCTTAGGCTCCATTACCCTGCCAAAACACTGGACACGCCATCTCCCATTTCCCATTTCCCCTTCATGGTCACAGAACCCTTTACTATTCACAAATGGAGCACTGATTGCAGCCTACCTTTCGCTCAGTATAGATTAATCACACATAGATGCAAGCTTGCACACACACAAATAAGACAACCCCCCCGACTGCAAATCAAAGAGAGACGCTGAGCAGGGTGCCAGGAGCAGGCCAGCAGCAGTGGTGATTATTCTGAAGGAAGCATCAGTTGTTGGTATTTACACTGCCACTCTACCCTCTGATGTTTTGACACTGGCGGCCTCTAGAAAGCGAGAACATTTGTCAAGAACTGCTTTGAGAGGCAGTGTGTTGAAGGTGACCGAAGATGAATGTGTCATTAGCCGAGACACAAATTAGTATAAGGGGAGTAGAGAGGGGAAAGGAGAAAAAGGGAGGGGGGGGGAAGACAGCTGCAGCTCTGGGACAGGACGAGGAAAAACAATGCGGATGTGAAACTGACAAAGCAAAACTGCTATTGTGCAAAAAATTAAAGCTCTAGGATACCTTTCCAGCTAGAGCTATTATTTGAAGTATAAAGAGCAGTGACCCATGATCTTAAAAGCTGCAGCGAGTGCAACTCACGACTGACTTTGTGGAGAGAACTGTCAATAAAAATCTAAAGAACGTATTATCTTTCATCTCCCGTGATGACGGAGAAAGATACGTGGCCCTCGCGCGTGCACACCCTTTGATGTCAGGGGGAAAAAAAAGAAAAAGTCTGTCACATTATATGGTCATGAAGGGTTTATGATCTCATGCACTGCTATGCTTACCCACTTCCTATATCACAAGAGGTTTTGATGTCTTGCCAATTTGCAGAGCCGAACGTTTGCATTAGCCGCTCCTAATGAGGATCGTGGAGTGTACGTTAAACCCGGATGCCTGTTAGTCTGTTTATCTGACAGGGAGAGTGCTTGTCATCATTTAGCCAGTTTAGCTCAGTCGAGTGTGGTGACATTTCTGCTATTTCCTCCCTGGCTATTCTGCACACTGGTAATTGCGGTCTTATATAAAACGCCACATCACATTTAAAGTGGGGAGAACAAGTAAACAGGGATATGAATTCCGCCATCAGATGCATAGGCGCATGAATCATTTATGGGACAAAATATTTGCAGACACGTGTTGAGGGCAGATAAGATCTTTTGGATTTGCGAGGCTGTTGACAGAACAGGCCCCTTTCTGTCGATTAGTGGATGATGTGTGATAACTAGCAAGCACTGACTATGAGAGAGGAATTGATAAGAGAGGTGAAGACAGAGATAAACTAGACAGACGAGCAGGGCGGGATGGGCAGAGAGAAGGAAAGTGGTGGCAGTAAAAGCAGCAGTAATTTTCTAAACACTTTCTTTGGGTGTTTCTCGGTCCGTTGTAGCAGAGCTCCTGGAGCATTGTTTTGAATGAGCTCTGGCTGCTATGAATGAAAATGAGATTTCACTGTATCCTGTCCGCTTAACACCGCATGAGTCTCAATAAACACTAAAGCTCTTCTCATTTCATGCTCCCCAATGTGTAGCGGCAGACAGCAGCACCACAGCAAGCAATCACAAATTCAAATGAAAAGGGAGAGGGAGGAATTTCTCCTTCACAGCCTTGTTTAATTTGCCGCCTCCTGGGCAATTGAAACATGCCTCTGTGCTGTTGTCTGAAGGTGTGTGAGGTTCAGAGAGGATGCCTTACATATAGTCAGGGCCGGGGAGAAGGTAGGGGGGCAGGAGAGAGAGAGAGAGAGAAAGAAAAAAGAGAGAGAGAGGCAGAGCTAAATAAAAAAAGACAAACTGAATAAACTTGATACTTCGTTTACACCTGGAGTATCGTACCGAAGTTAGGAACGCACGCCCACATGTGCAGACCCACACACCCCGAGACGGAGCAGCGTGTGTTAATGCCTGGAGCTCTCCAGCCGTGCAGCCTCCACGGGGGACACATCCTGATAACACAAACTAACTCCTAGCTCATGGTCCCAACGGACAGCCAAACAAAAGACAAGGTTTTATCTGCTTTTATCTCATTAAACACTCTATAACTTGCCTAATTGTTTACGAAGGGATTTAGAAGAATATCCCACTCAAGGTTTATGACTTTGGTGTGTGTGTGTGTGTGTGTGTGTGTGTGTGTTTGTGTTCACATATTGGGGAGTATTCATTTGTAATTCATTGCTGCTGAGACTTAAGATGGGTTTTAATTAGGATGGGTATTAGTGCAGCAGCCTGATAAGATATGGCAAGAGATTAGGAGACAAAGGGGCTCTTCTTTTTCTTTCACTCCATCCATCGCTCCATCTTTGGAGTCTTTGGAGTAAATTTGCAAAGGTTGGGCACACACACACATCTGGCTTGGAAACAGAAACGGGCCTCTAAAATGTTTCATAATTCAAAGATGATATTTCCCCTTTGCAGCCAATTCATGTCAACCTCCCCCCTGGCCTCCTCTCTGTCCTGCTTTTTTCTGCCTGTTAGATATTCAGCCAACAGCACCCTCCTCTGCCTTCCCTGAACCGATGCTTTTCAATCTGTCCATCGTAACACTTGAGGTTTGATCTTCTCACCCAGGCCTACTCATTCCAGCCCTCCAGCAGCCATTGCCCCCACCCACTTACTCTACTAATCTTTAATACCTCCCATATCCATCTCCATCCCTCTTATCCCCCACTCCATTCCTCCCCTCCTCCATCTTCTTTTTCTCACTCTTCTGCGCTTTGGCCACGCATGTTGGAACGGCTATTGCTCCCACGGTACTTATTAGTGCAGCGCTTTTAATTACAGTTTGCACATCGATCAATTGTTGCATTACTAGTTGGTCCCTGCTGTCCGGTTACCGTGGTGATGGATCACCCGCGGAGAACCGCTGTGGTCATCTGTGACACTCGGATGCAGATTGCTCGAGCCCCAGGCAAGCCGAGCCCATTCATGATGTTGACAGTGTAGGTACTGGAGCATAATGAAGAGAAGAAAAGGGTGCATTTAAAAGTTCTAACCACAAGAGAGTGGAGAGTGAAAGAGCGGAAAAATAAAAGTGAGTGAAAGAGAGAACCCCATTTGTTAAAAGACCAAGCTATCCACTCTACAACAATCTCTGTCATGGCATTCGTATATTTCACTTCATTTCAAATGCACTGATTTGCATTAATGAAAGATAGATCTGGATGCCTTTGAAGTTTTGTTCTGTCCTCTGAGAGCAGGGGAGAAGCTTACTTATACACACACACACACACACACACAAATCTGATGTTTCTGCTCAGCATGCAGAATAAGAGCTCCTGCACCTGTATCTCCCTGCCCCCACCCACCCAGCCCCCTTCCAAATCCTGCTATAGTCTGACCCCCCACGAGATTAGGATCCCCTGCTTGGTGCAGTGCATTCAAACACATCAACACCCTCCCGCTGTCACTCCCAGCATTCGTAATATGTTTACCGTACTCATGATACATGTGAAATAGTTTTCTCTAAGCCTCCCTTCATGCCTCCTGTAAGCATGTAGGTATACAAACATATACATCCCAGGCACATCCACACACATTAACCAGAGGACAGTCAGATCAAACACAGTTCAGGTGCTGATGAATGATGAAAAGGCAGATCCTGGACCTGGTAAACAGCTGCGGTATGATCATTCTAGTGGTCTGATGGTGGCAACTTTCTCCTCCAATAAGACAGTGATCCTTGGCGGAGCAAACAGAGCGGTTTAATGAGTCTTGTACAGGGCTAAAACAAGGATGCCATGCTTTTTTTTTTCTCATCTCATCTAAATGAGTTATTCACCCGATTCTCACTCACTGCACAGACACACACACGTGCGCTGACACAAAAACCAGCACACACTGCATGCCCATACTGAAAGACTCACAAAAATAAGACAGAGAGGCAGTGAGCTGTCTGTCCTGAGCCAACCCCTGCCAAAAAAAAAAAAACAACAAAAAAACCCAACACGGATTATTGCTGAGTTCATTAACATGCAGGAAGGAGCCAAAGAGTCTGAAGCATAGAGAGACTGAGACAGTGCAACTTCAAGAGTCACTTGAAGACCGGGCTGGGAGAACTTATAACAACACATCAAAGTAACAGCCGGCCCGATCCTCTCTTCAATTGGGACGTGTCAAAAAAGTGCCACAGGTAACTAGCAGTCGCTTTCAGAGAGAGGTGTAATGTGACAGAGCTCAAGCTACGTTTTGTGCTCAGCCAACTCATCTGAATGCCCTTCCAAAAGCTTACAAAGGCAGAGGAGGGGAAGCCGGCCCCTGCCACCTCTGCTAACTTAACTGCATGCAGTAGTAGTCTGTGTGTAATCTCATTACCTGTCTTGTTGTCTAACCTAGCCCATAGTGCTGTGACGGGTTGGCATTACTCTGATTAAAGCGGGGGGGGAGGGGGGTCAGTGAGAGGGAAGAAGAGGAGAGGTTGTGTAGGCAGAGGTAAGGAAAATGGGTGTCGGAGGGGGCAGGAATGACATAAGCACTTATTGGTATTAAAGGGTAAACTTTCAAAGGCATCCATCTCAAGTGTTGAGTAAACTTTCCATTCAAAGTTACTCCAGTCCTTGACTTTGATGTGCTAGTGACAAACGATCAACAGGAAAAATCACTGCGTTGTTGTTTTTTTCACAGAAGGAAAAAATAAAGAAATGCCCCCCTGGCTTAAACCTGAGGTCATTAAGAAGCAAATAAGTAAATGCAGAAAGTTTGCATATTGGAAAGCTGTCGGCTTGAGGCCGGCGTCTGCTCACTTCCAGCTTGATGGAGGGCCTTCTTTCCTGGGCGAGCCCCCGGACTCAGGGCCAATGAATCAGCCCGAGTGGACACATTGGCAGTTGTCATGTAATGATATTGCCTGAGTGTAGAAACAGTCACACACACACACGTGTTGCACAAACAGATGCTGACATACTGTAGAGACACACACAGGGTACACACTGACGTTTCTAGGGGAGTTTCTATGCTGCTGATCTAGCTGCTATCAAACTGAACTGGAAGTTAAGGTTTTCATTGTTTATGGTTGGCATTTTTTTCAGTAACAGCCATCCGATGTATTTACATTCTGCAATCCAACATTTCCTACTGCTGCTTTACATTAAAGGTGTTCGACTGGTGAAACACAAGGTGGCTTTTATTGTGAAGCAGTTACAGGAAACACAATGTGTTTGTCATGAGGTTAGTGCTAAATCCCGATCATTCATCCAGATTGCGTCATTTTCAGCATTTAGTTAGTAATGGAACAAGAAGTGAGCTATTAGATGAAGAGTTGCAAGCGACAGGGTGCACACCTCCAACTTCAGCAAGGAAACTAACTCCCATTAGAGCACCCTGTTGTGTGGAAAACTCACACCCTGTGCAGCATGAAATCAGACCGCAGTTGCCACTATTATTGACCAACTTCTACAGTGTGAGTTTGTTTGGTTGCAGTGCAAACAGATACAGCAGTTGCTCTTCAGCTGTATTTCTGACAGAGTAGCTGCTTAAGGAGTGTCAGCTGTAGTATTAAACCAAACTCACTGTTACAGTCTGTAACCACAGGTGTCACCAAATCATCCAGGACTAAAATCAGCGATTATCTCTGCACTTTTCCATGTCAGCACTGTTTAGCAGCATGTAAATTCCATTTATTACTAATATTTTGTTCACTTGTTTAAAAAGTAAAAAAAAAAAAAAAAAACCCTGACAGAGATTAAATATCACTGCACTTCAGTGGAATGCAAAACTGTAAAATGAAAAGCTATAATATTCTTGCCTTAACATACCTATCAGCATTTCAAATGTACTGAGGCAGGCAATTTATGTCTGACTAGACATAAAATTTAATGTAATTTTTGCAGAATTCTGTACCATTTTACTAAAGGTGATCTCAATTCCATCTGTTTCCTGTCCTCACCTTGCCTGATCTCATATAATTACAAACGTCACTGAGTGCCTTCTATAAAGTGGTTTAGTCTGACAAAGCAAAGATATGATGGTGCAGCCACATGCATTAAGTTCTTTTGGAAAATGGCACATCCGGATGTATGCACACACATCATGTGCGTGTGCACAGAGTTATCTGTCCCCTCCTGTTAAGTCTTGTCTTGAGTTGTCGTGACGACCAGTTTCTGACGTGCATCACATCCAATATCATTCCACTTCTTTGACAGGATGCATTATAAATGAGTACACAGAGACACACACATGCACACACTCACTCTTCCTCTCTCCCTCTTCCTAAGATCAGTCCACTGGATTTATCAGCTTTTTGTATAAGAAAAGAGGATAAGTAGTCAGACAGACAAGAATCCATATGTCAAACTAAACCACATGCTGGCAGAGGTGCAGTTTGGCAGGGGGCCCTTAATGATTCAGGGGTCCCAGAGATGGACGGGGGCCCTGGATCTTGACAATAATTGTATATATTTACTGTGTCAGGGCTCCAAATGAGCTGTTAAACAGAGTCCAGGATATACTTTTTATTCTAATCATGACACTAGACATTGGGAACTTTTCTGTTTCAATCTCTGTCCAGTAGAGTAGTAGTGTTGGTAGCAATATCAGATGCTGGTAACTCCAGAACATTACAACCTGGGTCTTATTTTCTTTCGTAGCTCTGGCCAACTGTTATAACATTGTACTCGCAAAGTTATTGGTGAGATGTAAGAGCACGGTGACATTACTACAAAGAAAAGTCCAGTTCTTGTCCCATTGGACTTTTTAACAATGTTGCCGCATTCCCAGATCTCATTAAAAGGAATAGTTAGACATTTTGATAAATACCCTTTTTTGCTCTCTTGGTGAGAGTTAGAGTAATCAATACCACTCTCATATGTGTCAATTAGCTTAGCTTAGCACAGAGACTGATAACAGGGGGATACAGCTAGCCTGGCTCTGTCTGAAGGTAACAAAATTCGCAATGTTAAGATCTCAGTTGTACACTGGAATTATCCTTTTGTAATAATGGCAATATCACAAGTCCTGCATTTTATATTTTACAGTAAAAGTACATAGGTATTAACAGAAAAATAAGATGAGTTAAGAAACTTTATTTCCATGTCAACACAATTGATATGAATTTATCTCAGACAAATAAACACACACACACACA